>LR746268.1:1357500-2592500 GCA_902729315.2 Spirodela intermedia | reverse complement strand
CCATTAGATGAGATATATCTCACCTCTGGAGCAAAACCTTCAATGTGATCCTTCTCCTTTTGTAAGACAGAATCTGATACAAAAAGAGGAAAGTATGCATTTTTGACGTTCATCCTCTTGATCTCCGGATCAAAAAAGGCCTGCATATTGACCACATTGTAAATTATGTAATGTGACAACTCAGAATAGAGAACTCAGGCGCACAGAAATGCAGTTCATTGGTGCAGGCCATAAGCAAAGTCAATAGAGCATATCCAAGGTATAGAAAACAGTATTTTTTTCCTTTTTTGATTCTTCAGCTATGCTTCCTTATAGACACTGTCTGAGATCTTGTGACTAAGTTAAACTACCTCTGTAACTGATAATGGCAATTCTTTCAACACATAGCCACCACTAACCCAGCAAACAAAGAGAAAATTAACATATACTCTAAGACTAAACAATTGTAAACAAAAGATGGTACTCATAAAATTGTTGAAATAAAAAAAGAAAAACAACACGTTTGAAATGTTATAGAATGCAACTATACGGCAACAGGAATCAGATGTTAATGAGTAAGGTACAGAAAGACACTATTTTACTGAAGATTGGATGATGCTAAAAAAGAACTGAGGTACAACAAAAACTCAACTTACATGCAAGTTCTCCCAAATAGCAATTGACCAAGGCCTTAAGATATAGCAACCAGAGATGTCATAATATTCGATCATCTCGCTGCTAACAACAACCTGGAAAACCAGTTTACACGTCAATTCTTCCAAATAGCAATTGAACAGTCTTAAGACATCGCAACTAGGTGAGACATAGTATTCAATCATCTTGCCACCCAAACAACTAAGTTGATCACCGCGTATTTCTTCAAATACAAGACGTTTGTTGATTTCATCAGTTGAACTGTGAGAAACATCCACCAGTCCTACTGAGGAGATCCGAGTAACCCTAGATGAATATCCAACTTGTGTATACCCTTGGTATTATGATACATTAAGCTTTAAAATAGAAAAGCTAGTTAGGAATTGAAGAAAGGCGAGGTATTAGGCTTACTTCAGAATACCATTCTCCAAAATTCTCATCTTTCTTATAAGTTAAACCAAGTCCAGTTTCCTTCTTCACTTCCTTCTTCTTTCCTGATCAAGTAACAAAAATTATATTGCCACATTAGAAGCATAGAATCATATGCCGTGTATTGATGTGGAAGTAATATGAGATGGCAGTCACCAGGTTTTGGTTTTCCATTAGTTCCTCCTTTGCTAGCCATAGCTTGTCTGCATTTAAGGTAGTTGGAAAGACCACTGTCAGAATACAATGAGTGAAAAGGCATATGTCAAATATGAAGAGAAAGCAAAGACTCCTCCCTCTCAACCATTGCAAAATTGATCCCAAAAAATACTCCAGCATTGATCATATTCCCTAACTTTCTCCAAACTTCCCAATAGTGAACATGCTTACATGTTGACAAGGAAATGAAAACACTTCTTGAAGATTATCGTAGCATCGAATTGTAATTTTAAAAAATCTTCAAATTCTCTTGATGAAATGAGAACAAAACAAGAAATGTTATAAAAGAATGTCAAACAGAGCATCAAGGGATAAACATAAGACAATCAGAAATTGGATAGAAGGAATATCTAAGAGAAAAACTTGTAAATGCACAAGATAGGCCAGGAGATAGCATAGAGTACGCGATTATGATAAACACAAGGTAAATAGATGCGATTAGGACAAAGTGCTCTCTGTGTGACAAAAGACATTAAACTACCATTATATCCGAGCAGTAACTGATTGGTTTATGAGATTATTAGACCCATTCATTATTGAGAGCATCATCATCAAATTTCATTATGCTTTCCAAGTTTTCTTTTACAAGGTAAAAATTTTAGTGTGATTTCAATACCATGACCTTCTTCAACGAATTTCTTCATGAAGTGGAGAAGCGGAGCGCGGAAGAGGGAAAAATAAGGGAGACGAGAGGAAGGAGAGAGCGTAAAAAAATGAATAAAGAATAGAAGTAATAAACGAGAGAGAGAGATGGAGACGTAGAGGGAGAAAACCCAAGTTGAAGCGTCTAACAGTGTGCTGCTAGAGCACAACACCGTTATTCAGAAGAAAGAGGAACTGGAATCCGCCCGTTAAAATACACCAACGGCGATGAGACAAAAACCCTGGACAGAACCCCATTCTAAATATTAACCCGCATCTGACCTTCGTAGGATAGTTCAACACTTGCGTGGAAAAAACATTGCTCATCAGGAAACTAACGGTATCATCCAACAGAAAGAGGAAGAAAAAAAAAAAGGAGGAATGATAAGGCGCAGATTGCATATAAAAGAAGATCTGTAACCGCGGGAATGAAAAATACCTGTGCGCCGAACACCAAGAGAAAACGTACGAAAGTCAAGGTGCCACAGGCAGGAAAGCTCCAATCTAGGGTGCCTCGGCAAGGCGCCCCAACGAGGAAGACGAACCAGGGGGGAGGGATTTTCTTCCTCCGGGGGAAATGTGGGCGGAGAGCCAAAAAGAAGGGACAGAGAGGGACAGAGAGAGACAGAGAGAAGCAGAAAAAGACGGAGACAGACTCCTCGTACCTGCACAACGAGGAGGCCGGACGAGGGCGACGAGTCTGCGAAGAGTATCCCACCCTTCGCCCCTTCTTTTCCGAGAAGAGTCAGCGCCGCTTCTCCTATCCCAGCCCGAGGCGGAGGAGGAGGACGATGTCTTCTGCGGCGCGATTTTACTGCAGAGTGGGTGGTAATGGGACCCACTTGGTGGATCCGAAAACCCTACGTCTTCCTCGGATCTTGCGCGATCAGTTAAGGCCTGACACAGATTTCTACCCAGATCTACGGGGACGACTCAGCCATAATGAAATGACTCCGACACTATTGTTTTCAGTAAGCTTAATTAATCAACTCTCCCCTCTAAACAAACCATTTAAGGAATACGTCCCTATGGTTCTCACCCACCCATCCTTTCAGGCCTATGGAAACTTGCCCCAAATCAGGAATCGGTCCTTGGGGTCAACGATGTGTGTAATGGATAAAAGTCAACCATAGTTGGTCACTACCCATTTTCTGAAAATATTAAATTTCAATAAAAATATATTATAATAATTAGCAACAGCCATTGTAGTGTATTCTTAAGCATATTCTTTTATGAGTATTTAGTATAAATAAGGTATTCCTCTAGCGCCCACATTAATTTTATAAACTTAATACTTTGTTAATGGCGTTTATGGAATAATTATATTTTTAATTAAACATTTTTTATTTACTGAAATTTTTTTGATAAAAATTAATAATCTTGAAATGAAGTTTTTCCCGATTCTTGAAGATTAATCCACATATATGTACTATGGATATGAGTTACTTCAACATCTTATTTAAGATTTTTTTGTCCTTTTTATTGGGGGAAATACCTAAAAAAAGAGTAATTATAGATGTCCATGGCTAATTAACCATTTGTAGTATGTTTGGAATCACTTTGACTTTTCAAAGAATGTGGTTTTTGTAGAAATTATGTGTGCTTTCTTAAAAGATCATTTTCAATATGGGCCCTATAAATGAGAATTAATGGATAGAGCTGACTTGAAATAGATAGGTCATGACAAGACTCCACATTGAAGAACAATAATACATGAGGGGCTATTTCGATAGGATATGGTGGTTTGAGGAGTAGAGAGAAGATGTTCAATCAGAAACATGGTCAACTGCTCGTTTTGAAGCTACAATTCTAAGAGTTTGCGGGAATTAAAGGATGATGCATCTAAATGAGCATTTCTCCCAAAAATATACCTTATTTATTTCAAAACATTCTATGCAAAGAATAAATATGGTAATTATTTTCAAGATATCTTGAAAATATGTTCATCAAAATCATCACATTTTCATTTCCAATAGCAAAATAAAATGCTGCATCCGTCATTATGATTCCACATTTAGATATCTTTTGAGTCAATTTATTTGATATTAAGATGGTTTTCCTATCTTTGTCAACACCATTCCTTTCATATCAAAATTATGAATTGAAATGGAATTGATGAATCAATTTTGCACTAAATTGGGCTTTAAATAAAGAGAACTGATCTTCATCCCTTGGTTATAATGTTGACTTTATCACCTAATATGGTGGGTAGCGAGGGGTTCTTCCCTTTGACTTCCTCTGTTGACCAATGCATAGAAGACCCATTTATTTCTTCATAAAACAAAAAAGGGCATGGACAAAAAGGGTGGTCAGATGAAAGAGAAAATGAGCAAAACATATAATCATAAATAATGTACTATATTCAATATGAGGCAAAACTTGAGCTAAAGCCTCTTTCCTTGAACAAGATCTATGAAGGCATTCAAGGAAACCTCCACTCCCTCATTGACTTCAATGCATTAGATCACAATTACTTATTTTAGAACTCAACCTTCTCAGGATTTTCAAAGTTGTGTTCATCTAATGACTCTTTAGACTGTTAGAAATCTATGAAAAAAATGGCAGTATTTAGAGGGGGTTTTATTTAATTAATCAACATCAAGCTTGATTGATGGTCCATGACATCTACCATTTAATTAATTTATAAGTGAAGCTTTATAAGGTCAATATGTGATATTTGGCATATTCTTGGATTTCGGAGTGGGAGACTCATTCCACTACGATTTATTCTCATAGTAGATTACTATAATTAGAACAAAACCAATTATCATATTCAAATCTTGCTCTAAATCCAAAAAATAAAGTTCTTCAGCCTACCTAATTAAAGTAAGCTCAGCTCAACGCCCTACAGAGTCAGCACAGCGAGGGCTTAGCGAAGGCATCGTCATACCACCTGGTCAAGTATTGGGTTGGGAACTCTTTATCTTCTCTCCCGTTGACTTTTTGGACGGCTCAGATTGTCTCAGCTCGCCGACCTTCACGTCCCCGGCTCTCCCGTCTCGCTCGGTGCTGGTCTGGATTTCAAAGCTTACCTCAGGCCCGTCGTTGTCTCTGGCAGATGGGCTTTCCCTAAGATTTTATTTTACTATTAGACCCCAAACTTTGTATATCCTTTGATTGGCCCCCAAACGCTTTCCATACTCTCTATGACCTTTTACTTGCAACGCTTAGAATAAAATGAGAGGAGTTTATTATAAATGTGTAAACTATTTAAGGGACTAACTGAAATTGTTCATCTCTTCGCCAATAAAATCCTCCCTCTCTGAGGGGAGGATCACCAGGAGGGCCGGCCAAAAGGAGCAGGAATGGGAGGCGAGCAGACCGGCGGCGCCGCCACCAATCCGGCGCTGGCTCCGGACCTCGACTCCCCCGACTCGCCGGGGCTGGAGTTCGCTCAGTTCGCCGCCGGCTGCTTCTGGGGCGTGGAGCTCGCCTTCCAGCGCGTGGAGGGCGTCACCAAGACGGAGGTCGGCTACTCGCAGGGCCACCTCCATGACCCTTCCTACACCGACGTGTGCACCGGCGTGACCGGCCATGCGGAGGTCCTCCGCCTCCAGTTCGACCCCTCCGTCTGCTCCTACGAGGCCCTGCTTGCCCTCTTCTGGTCGCGCCACAACCCCACGACGCTCAATCGCCAGGTATTCGACCGATCCCCTCCCCCACCCCCACTCAGATCCCCAAATTCCCAAACCCTAATTCGCAAATTCCCGATCGAATTGTGCCGAACAGGGGAACGATGTGGGGACCCAGTACAGGTCGGGAATCTACTTCTACGGGGAGGAGCAGCGGCGGAAGGCGGTGGAGTCGGCGGAGGCGAAGCAGGCGGAGATGGGGAAGCCGGTGGTGACGGAGATCCTGCCGGCGCGGAGGTTCTACCGGGCGGAGGAGTACCACCAGCAGTACCTGGAGAAGGGCGGCGGCAGGGGGGCGAAGCAGTCGGCTCGTAAGGGCTGCAACGATCCCATCCGCTGCTACGGCTGACGATGGCCGCCGCCGATCTTCAGGGACTCCTCATCTCTCTCTCTCATCTATCAAACTACTCTTTACAAAGTCAACGTTGACAATACTTCTCTTAGATCTTTGTCTGCGAATGTATCTTGAGGTTTGCTGTATTTTAAACTCTATTACGTGAGTATCATCTATGTAACTACTATTTGCGAAGTCAACGTTGACAATACTTCTATCAGATCTTTGTCTATGTATGTTGAGGTTTGCTATGTTTGAAACTCTGATTACGTGAGTATCGTCAATCAAACTACTCTTTACAAAGTCAACGTTGACAATACTTCAAACCCTGATTATGTGAATATAATCCCATCATTTACATGCTTTTATCTAAGTAAATAATAAGACATAATTAGAGTATGGATAGTTATTGCTCTTAATAAAGAAATTAAATCCCTCCATTTCTAGATTACTCTTATCTATAAAAATGCTATTTAAAAAGTCAACGTTGACAATACTTCTCTCAAATCTTCGTCTATTAAGGAATTTTGACATTTATTGTATTTGAAACCCTGATTATATGTATTTAATCTCATCATTTATATGCATATATCTAAGTAAATAATAAGATGTAAAAAGTATAGATAACCATTGGTTTTTATACAAAAATTAAATCCCTCAATTTGAAAATACTGTAAATGCTCCATTTATCAGGGAGGTAAAGACTTATTTACCTGTAAATAAATATAATCTCAAATCCAGTAAATATGTCCGAGAGAGAGAGAGAGAGAGAGGAGAGAGAGAGGGAGAGAGAGGGAGAGAGAGGGAGAGAGAGGAGAGAGGAGAGAGAGAGAGGAGAGAGAGGGAGAGAGAGGGAGAGGAGAGAGAGAGAGAGAGAGAGAGAGAGAGAGAGGAGAGAGAGGGAGAGAGAGAGAGAGAGAGAGAGAGGAGAGAGAGAGAGAGAGGAGAGAGAGGAGAGAGAGAGGAGAGAGAGAGAGATAGAGGAGAGAGAGGAGAGAGGAGAGAGAGGGAGAGAGAGAGAGAGAGAGGAGAGAGAGAGAGAGAGAGAGGAGAGAGAGAGAGAGAGAGAGAGAGGAGAGAGAGAGAGAGAGAGAGAGAGAGAGAGGGAGAGAGAGAGAGAGAGAGAGAGAGAGAGAGGGAGAGAGAGGGAGAGAGAGAGGAGAGAGAGGGAGAGAGGGAGAGAGAGGAGAGAGGAGAGAGGAGAGAGAGAGAGGAGAGAGGGAGAGAGAGGGAGAGAGGAGAGAGGGAGAGAGAGAGGAGAGAGAGGGAGAGAGAGGGAGAGAGAGGAGAGAGAGAGAGAGAGAGAGAGGAGAGAGAAGGAGAGAGAGGGAGAGAGAGAGAGGAGAGAGAGAGAGAGAGAGGAGAGAGAGGGAGAGAGAGGAAGAGAGAGAGAGGAGAGAGAGAGAGTATCAAGCTACAATGATGGTAATTTACGGATTTAGCCGTCTTCCTCGAACCAGGATCTGCGGCGTGAGGGCTAATAAGGCGATGGCCTTCACCGTATGGTAAGGAGGACGACGTAGGTCGGGAGAAGCGCAGTGGGGAAAGCAAGCGACTCCATCGATGGTGAGGGTGGCTACATACTTCGCAATGTCACTGGGCGCGTTCATCTTCTGGCAGTCGATGGACAAGGTTCACGTCTGGATCGCGCTCCATCAGGACGAGAAGGTGTCTTTCTCTCCCTCTTCCTGTCTTCGTCTCTTCGATTTTGGCCTCGAACCACCTTCAAATCTGGTTCCATGATTTCCATGGGGCTTACGGTTGGGGAGAGTGATATATGGATTTCTCTCTAGATCTCAGACCCCCGGCTGTGACCATTTGTTTTCTCTTAGGGTTTCGACGATTTTTCCAATGTGTGTGTGTTGGGAATCGTCTTTCATGCGGGTTGGTAGCTTAAACCAGGCGCCAAAGACTCAAAAAATCACAGCACACATGCAAACCAGGCGACCGATGACGAGTTCTGCTGGTGAACTTGGGAACTGGAGATGCCACATGCTTGAAGAACCGATCAGTCGAGATGGTTCAGATAATTTGCTGAATTTTGAGATTGAGGCCTTTAGCTTCTAGTGATTGTGTGGAATTTCGTCGTCTTTGGCACACATTCTGGCAAACTAGGGTGCCTGTGTCTCATATGCTGTTCATGATAGCAAACGGATCAAACTTTTCTTGGAGGCTTGCATACCCAAGAGTCCGTTTCATCGATAACTCATGCATAGGAAATAAATATTATTCCTCATGGGGATGATGTAGTCATGTGAACTTGAATGAAAATACTGTCAGAACGGGTCTCCTCTGTTGGAAATTAATGCACCGTGCAAATAATCAAGAAAACTCCATTACATATACCATTCAGAAAGGCTAGATGGAACCAGTCTTACGCCAATCTAGATTGCGAGTTTAGGGGTTGCATTAATATATTTATCAGTTGTTTTGATGACTATTTCCCTTCGACGGCTAGCCTTGTAGGCGGCAGAATGTTGGTTGTTGTTGACCCTCTGGGCTGCTATATGTTCCTAAAAGACGTCCATCTCATTTCTTGAACAATGGGGGGACTGCTCCACCATTTTTCCCTCGCCTCAAGGTTACGGTGAGGGAGCTATTTTGGTGGCAGAATTCTGCTTAAGGAATGCTTTGATCTACTGAATTTTTTTCTTCTTGTTATCCCCCAGAGGTACTTATATCCGATGTCTCCTGCTGAAGAACTAATCCTCAGTGCCCATGACTACATTCTAATGTAAAGATTAAAGCTAGAGTCCTCTGGATTTCTTATTCGTTGTTGTCTAGAATCATCTCTCTCAGCGAGGAACTGATAGGAGAAATTAAGAAAATAAGGCAGCCTGTACTCTTACTTGAGGGAAATTGCCAGCGATTTGATTTTCATGAACGTGTCATTGATTGCAAACAGCGTTTTATATATCACAAGTAGGGCATTAATTTTCATCTGAAAATTATCTGCGTATTAAATGACTTGTTATTTATAAAATTGTGTATCTTTCGAAGATCATTTGATAAGATGAGTTAAATTTACGAAATTTTCATATATTTTGGATAATAGCTTCATGCTATCAATATTAGTGCTCATAAAAATTTGAGTATCTATAATTAACTTGTGCGACTCTCTTTACTTTCGGTCAATACCCGCCTATTCAAGTTGCTTTTCTTTTCAGGGAATCGAGCTTGCTTTTCTGGCCTTTGGTGGCTGGATCCATTAAAATCATACATTGAAATGGTTTTACTGCTGTTTGTTTTATTTTTGAGGAGCGAAGTGGCCACCCACGACCTTGGCTTTTTAGAGAATCCCGCTCCTGTGTCGTAGGACTTGTAGCTCGGCAGTCCACCGGGGGGGTTTGTTTATCCTTCCAGTTTCGAGTGTTTATCATTCATGGACGCCTGGGTATAACCAGATTAAGCTCGCTAAAGAAGACCAAGAAAAGATTCTTAGCTGGGGGAGTGGGGCATACACATCCTATCCAAGAGATTATTTTCCAGCCTGTCCATTTCTTTTCACGAGTGTTCAAAATGCCCAAAGCATTGCAGGGAATAATCAATGCAATGATTGTCAAAAGGGTTATCCATTTGATTCGTTGGAGGATGGTGCGCTGAAGCAAATCAGATGGGAAGCAAAGCCCCAGGGGACGGATCAATCAGGTTTAGTTTTTGAATGACGAGGAAGATAAAAGTTGCTGGAGATGCTGCTTAAGTTTAATTTTTTTTTTATAATCTATTGAAAATGGTATAATGAGGAGGAGAAATACTAATATGCCAAATACTGATATGCACCTAGAATATGGCGTGAAATATTCGGTAGATAAACAATAGAGTTTCTTAATTGAGAAATGCATGCTGTGGTATCTCTCAGAGCCTCTGGTGATAGAGGAGAGCTACTTAGAAAGTAACCCTAAAAGAGCCCTTTTTTTTTTTTTCTTCCACGGGTTGGAAATTCATCAACTGTAGTCTTCGTTTGCATTTGATCTTGCTGTTGCACCAATATTTGTGATGTATTTCTAGTTGTTCATCTATTTTTCGCCCCTACTCTTTCAGAAGGAAAGGCTGGAAAGGGAGATGGAGATCAAGCGGGTCAGAGAAGAACTACTGGCTCAACATGCCTCGGAAGACTCACTTGCATAAGCTGCTCCCCCAATGGTGGAGTGCACCCGTCTGTGAAATGCCTCATCTTGTCTTATCTTTCATCTGAATGTCTCAGAAGATGAATGCTTTAATAAGTCAGTCTGGTTGTTTCATCTGCTCCAAGGAGTTGGCCGTGTGGTTATATTGTTTCCCATAATGGGAATATCTTGGAAAGGCAACGGTTGCATCTTAGAGTTTGATGAAGATATGATCGATCAGATGGCACCTTCTTCATCTGTTTTGATCTCATTATTTGCTGTTCTTTGAGTTGATTTCTGTTTATGGGATTTTGTTGCCTCAAAAGAGTAAGCTTCATCTGATCATCATTCATTTCTTGATGGTGTCCCTCATAAGAACAGGAGAAACCCCCCAAAAAGAGAGGGAAAAGAAAAAAAATGGTCCTTGAAAGCATGCGCTGCTTGAGATTTATGGAGCAATATAATGAGTGAGGACATTCTTGAGCTCCTGTGGGATCAAAAAGGGGATAAGATGAGGGTGGTCTGATGAGTTATCTTGGCCTCTCCCGTCAGAGTTCTATGCCTGTTTCATGGGGGTGTCAGTAGAGCTGAGCAGAACCCTCCACAAGAGCAAAATTGGGAGTGTGCTCGCTGTATTCCACTATGGCTGATGGAGGTAGGCGGCCAACGCATATCTCGTGTACAGTTGTGAAGAGTGGGAATAGCTCTTGCCATCCGCGGTGACCCAGAACCTCATAAACCTCTCGAGCTGTGGATACACCCTTCAAAATTTTTCTAAAATAAGAAAGAAGGTGATGAATTGATGTAAAACAAATGAATGCATGTTAAATTGTTTGTAGTTTCCTCTTGGAAGAATCTCCTTATTTTCTAGATCTCATCCAGCATGCAGAATGGCTGGCTGTTGTGTACTGTTGTGTGTCTCTGTAGCTTTATAACTTCACCAAGGTGACAAGAAGCTATCTTTTCCTTAGAGAAGAAAATTGGGTCTCCCAAACATGTTTCTTCCTGTTCACACGTATCATAGAGCTAGATGGTCTGAATGGATTCACTTTTTCTTGTGTGATTCTTGATTGCCGTCTTCTCTGGCCTGGTGTTCATCAGTGTAAGAAATAGGGACTTGATTTATGATAATTTATTTACCTGTAGCTTCTGGCCGCGCAACAGCTCTGCCTCGAGCTCATCGAAAGATCTTGAGTTGAAAAGCAGGGTATAAGACTAAGAGGAAATCAAGGACATGGAGGTACGTTTGTGAAGGATATGAACTACTGGAGGATTATGGGGAAGGAGAGCTTCAGGAAGGACCTTTTTCCGCCGCACTTGGCAAAAGCCTCTGCAACTCTCCTGTTTCTCCCTCCGACTGAAGCGTGAATGACAAACACAGGAGCGAGCATTAGGTGTCAGGTGGTGACTGGAGAAATTCATAGGGAGAGGGAAGAAGGGCTTGTATTGGTTTTCATACGGCATGTTGTGATGAGATCCGCCACACCACAGCTCTCGAAGAAGGTGGTGTCCTTGACAGTCGAGAACATGAGCTTGGAGAACGCCCGCATCTCTCTCAGGCCTATCCTCATGATTGCGGCCTGTTTTTTGTTCCAAGGAAATCTTTTAAATGATACCCAATTCCAGCGGGTTGAGTATGTTGTATGCTGCTGTGTACCTTTGTGTTGTTTCCCATCTCCAACCCATCAGCCAGACCTGGAAGCATTTGGGCATCCCATTGAATTATAGTGTTGAAAATAGGAAAGAAAAATAAACATGGCTTTCACTACCACCTGCTGCAATGGCCACAACATTCTTCAAAGTTCCGCACAGTTCCACCCCCTCTACATCCTGCACCTGTGAAATCCAATGTTTTCTTGATCATGTGAAATCCAATATTTATACATCATGCAGATTTATTTATTTATTTTTGCCTGCAATTCCATGATCCGACCATGCTGGTTAATTGATTTTCTTTATCTTCTTACTTTAATGATTCATACGGTTAGTCTTCTTTCCCTTTCTTGGTTGACTAATTCTGATCGGCTCATTTAGTCGGGTATGAGTTAGAAAAAAGATAAGAAAATAACGATTGTTATCTGAAAAACTGAGATTGGGGAACGGAGGACGTACCGCTGATACGAGGAAATAAGGAGTGCTGAACAACTGAACCCATCTCTGTGCCATCTCCTTGTCCCCTTTGTGACCGACTGTTGCCTCGCAAAACTTCTCGACTGCAATCTGTTCTCCAGCATCCCAGGTTAAGTGGTGAACTCGGTGAAAAGCTAAAAATCGGGTAGCCTTTTTTTTTTTTTTTTACCTCATTGGCGATGTTTGCTCCCATCAGAACACAACAGTTTATCCCCAGCATCTCGGATATGAGATTTGAAATCATGCATGGGCCATCCTTCTTGACCTCCATTCCTTTGATGAGCGAGAGAGCCTCTGCGTCGCGTCTGATCTTCCCGACAAGCCTTCTGCATATACTCTCCACGAACTGATGGGGAGTGACGAAGACCAGAAGATCTGCATCTTTCACTGCGAAAAATCCACAAGAAAAAGCGCCTGCTAGTTCTCGAGAATTCATCACGTGATATTTTACAAACTTTGTTCCAGTTTCCCCCAACATCCTTCCGCAGAAGGTATTTTCTTCGATAGGTTGGACGATTCCAGTTTTTCTGAGTGCCTACCTGCATGCTCGAGGTCGGGATCCGCCACCACGTTTGGTCCAAGCTTTATTCCTGGAAGATACTTGACGTTCTCCTGTTGGTTTCACGAGTTGTTTAACCGCATTCTCCAGCAAAGGAAGAGTTGGGGGGCAGGAGGGAGGGTTTTAGGGCGACGAAGATAACAAACATTACATTCGTTCTGTTGATGTACGAGGTGAGCTTATCGCCTGTTGGGAGGGTCTCTTCGTACACCCACATCTTCACCTCGTCTGGACGCATCAGAGATCGGAAGGTCAGTCTTCCTGCCGCTTTTCCTCCTGAATCTGCAGGTGTCCGATCCAGAGATAGCAAAATCCGGTGGATCCAGTTGCATGCGGGCGGCTCGCTCACCGTGGTAGGAGGGAAGAGCGGCGGCGTTGGTGGCGATGATCTTGGCGGCCACGCTCCCCCAGTTGCCGCTGCCGATCACCGTCACCCGACGCCTCCTCGCTTCCACCGTCCCGCCGCTGTCCGCTGCTCCTCCCGCCGTTTCTCCTTGCCTCTCAGTTTCCCGAGCCATGAGAGAGCGAGAGAGAGAAAGAGAGTATATAGAGAGAGAGAGACTAACGAGCAGAGGTAGAGAGCAGGAATGAGAATCAGCCTTATAAACTCAGGCGGGATCACACAGTGAGAGAGAGAGAGAGTCGAGTCCCCGTGGCGGTGTCGTCATGGCCGTCCAGCACGGCGGCATTTAGCACGTGACCTCACGCGCCCGCATCAAGAGGTTGGGATCAGACGGCTCTAAATTTTCCACGGGGCCCGGACAGTATCATATCAACGTTGATAATTTAAAAGCACCGTGGATATGATCTTGCGCAAAAATAATAATAAAAATAATGAATCTCACAGGGTCACGAATCCATTGACCACAGGCCATGTCCGAGGGGATCCCACGTGGGATCATCTCATCCTCCCTGGCCATCCACCCGCCAATCAACTGGCTTCCTTCATGGTCCCATAAGCTCGGCCCTCCAATGGCCTTGCACCAGGCTTACCACCTTCCTCTCTTGGACTACAACCACCAACAATCTTGTGGAGAATGAGAATATTATCTTACATTGCGCTTCTATTATTAAGATGGCCAATGATTGATCTATGATAATTATGATGGCCTATGAACATTCCAATAATTTTTCATAGATTTCATATCATAAGGAACTATGGAAATATGGTGCTTCATCATATTTGAGACACTATGATAATTCACAGATTATGATTATTATACCAGGATAAGTGGCCCCATTGGCTATCCCATGTCTTTAATAACCTTCTCACTATCATTAAACATATTTTATTATTGTATAGGTTCATGAACCGTAGCACTATGGTACATTGGCTTGTGCTTTGATTGATCTATGATTGTAAGCTCATGAGAATGACTAATAATTCTTCACATATTTTAATTGTAAAAAATCTGAAACTGTAGTGTTTTATCATATGTGAGTCACTACAATAAGTGACAAGTATGCTTATTATACCTTATCAATTATTATTTATATGAAAGTAACATTTTATGTTGAATATTTTCATTACATGCTAGAATGGAAACTTCCACATGCTTTAAATTCACTTTCCTCCATATCAATAAACAAAATTTTGTTATCCTCTATAGAAAACTCCATACCACACTTTGAAGCATGCAATTAGCCATCAACTATTCACAAGTATATTTGTACATAATCAGATTTTTAATGATTAGCTAGCATCTTATTCAATGGACACAACATGATTATTTCAACTATTTAGCTGACACAACATGATTTCTAGCTTAAAAAGAATTGGATCAGATAAAATTGCTATACACCCATAAATTGTAATAGTACATTTGAATGACCCTCTTACAATAATTTTATGCTTAGTTAGTGGTATCCAAAATGAAGTTGGGCAACATGGAAAATGTGTCAATGTTAGGACTACCAATGGAGATCCCTTCCTCGCCAATACTACATTGAGTTTGGACATCTCCTTAACAAGTGCATTGAGCAACAAAAAAAATTAAAAATAGATGTTGTGTAGGGCTAGACCAACCTAGACCTTTATTCACACTTATTTGACAAAAAAGAGATGGCACAATGAAGATATATCTTGTACTTGAGGTATTCATATGATGAGAAAATGTCTTAGATTGTTAGCTTGTTCAAAATTTCGACTTGTGCTAAATAGTCCAACTAGGGGTTGTGGTATTTTTCTTCCCATACTCCTTTAAAATTTGTAAACTTGAAATAATGGGCTTCACTTAGTAGTCTTAATTTACCAATTGGCACTTCGTAGAGATTAAATCACGACATAAATATTGGTAGTCTTCAACCTTAAAAGATAATCATATAAATATTTGTATACTATCTAACTGATCTTGGTGGAACATCATAACATAATTTATATCTCATCTCCATATTCATGCCATGTGATCATGGCAACAACAATTCAGCATTTTAATCATCAATGATGCCAAAGAAACTTGGAATTTAATAGTTTATTCTCATCTAAGTATCCAAATTTAAGTGAAGCCCATATGTGACTGTGTATTGATGGACAAAGTAATAAGGAATTTTGAAGGGACTCCACAGGTTTACTAATGTTTTCCTTAACACAAAAAAAATATAAGATTTCATTAATAATTAGACTGATTTGATTACATTTATCATCAAGCCTCTCATTGGAAAGCTTATTTAGATGAGTTTATATTATGAGTGATGCAATATTGAATTACTTAGAGGAGAAGTTCATCTATTATTTATTAAATGCAATGCCTTATTATTGGCTTCAAGTGAAACTTAATGGATTCTTTTTACTTATATTTTAAAATATTTTTGAAAAAGAGTAACATCAATCATTGTCGCCCTTGCATTCTTCAATTTCTATCTTTCTTAATTTCATTACATTCTTATCTCTTCTATCTCATCAATCAAATGCAATTACCTTTCTCCATGTTGTTCCAAAGTTAAATATATTTGCAAGAGCTTGGATTTTTTTTCTTCCTAACATTTTGTGATTTAATTTTTCAACATTCATTTGTTGGTTATATACATAAAACCTTTTAATGACTTTTATTTTTAGGGTTTGAACACTTATAATTAAAATTTTGATTTTTTATATTTTTTTGGTTTTGATAATCACAAAAAATTATTTCAATGTAAGTATAAATTAACTTACAAATTGAAGTTTTCTTCTTCATGGAGAGATATCGAAGTCATACCTTACATTCTTGCTTATCAATGAAGTTAGTGTAAATGAGATCTCAAGTATTAATAGGCAAATGTTACATCAAAGATTAGGCACTTTTTGTTAGATGCTTGATTACTGAGAGGATGACATGAATTTTGATATTTTAATCAATGAATTTATTGATTTTACTAGTCATGTTCAACAAAACCATAAAATAAATAACATGAAAATGCCCCAAATCATAAAAAGTGCATGAAACATACTAAATTTGTGAAAATAATGACTTAGTTGAAAAACCAACATAAATTAGAATTTGCACGACTTGATGTGTGACTCTTACATATGTTATGAAACTATACTATTAAATGATTTTCTATTGCATATCTTGATATATGTTGTAAGGATTGTACAACACATCCATGAGTACTAAAAGAACCAAGTTGACTATCATAAATTTCAAAAGAAAAAAATATTTAACAATTAGCTCTCTCAAAACATAATTTAATTCTTGAAACTTGAGATTGAGAATGATGTTCTTAAGAATCAAAGATTTGTGTGAAGAAATGAAATCGTAAAAAATTGATAAATGCTGTATGGACTCTCTCTCTCTACCCCTCCCCTTTGTGGAGTTGAATCTTAAAACATTGAATAAGTTGGAAACTTGATGAAAGGTTTGTTCATGTTATTTTATCAGTAGTGTACTTATTGCACAAGTAGCGACTACCATATGGAAGAGTCCCACACAAATTTATGATTTGATTAAAAACATGTAGGGTAAGATGTACTCAGGTAGAGAAAAGTGGTATGTGAATAGTTCCACATGATGTGTATATGGTGGAATTTTGCAATGTATCAAGCATCATATTTTAGTATGTTTAAACGCATGTAATTGTGGAGTATATTTAATACATGAAAAATTATGTGGCGTAATAGGAGACTATATTAAAATTTATATTTTAGCATATAATAAGTTGTATAATACATCAAGTATCATATTATTGTATGTTGATGCAAGTTGTGGAATATCAATATATATTAGTTCATTTTCGAAGTATGAGAAGTTATGTCATAGAATATGTATGTCAAGTGTCATTATAAATTATGTCATGAACAAATGGAGAATATCAAATTAGTATTTAAGTACATAGTATTATGTTATAGAACACATGTTGAACTTATTAATGATACATACACGACCTAGCATATTACATAAAATATTTTAATACATGAGAATTTCCTTGTGAAATAAGCTATTTGCTGAAGTGCAATATCCTAGTATATGATATTTATACTAGAGAAATTAAGTTTGAACATAAGGGCAGTATATAAATAGCTTAGTATATCAAATACAATAATTAAGTACATGTTAAGTACCTTGTGGAACAAAAAGTTTCAGCACAATATCTCAACATTTATCATAGAAAATGGAAGTATTGAACGCTGAAGTGGTATATAAGTAAATTTGTATAATTATATAGTAGATGCATCACAACATTTGGGTATACATAGTTGAAATGGTAGGTAAATGTTTTGGCATATTAAACGTGCATCTTCTTAGAAACTAATTTTGAAATTTCCTTCTTGAGAGAGGGTGAAAAATAGGAAAGGTTTTTGAATGAGATTTCCTTATAAGTTCAACATGTCTCTAATGGCAGAAGTCGTTAACAATCACCTCTGACCCATCTAAGCTTCTTGATAGTCTTATTTATATTTTTTTATAAAATTATATATTTCCTTGTTGGTCAAACAAAAAGTGAAAATATTGAAGAATGAAACTGAAGCTACACAAGATCTTCCTAGACTAGATCAAAGCAATAGTGTTTTCTATATTCAGCCACATCCATATGTGAAGAGTATGATAGGAATATAGTCTATATCATCATCTTGTTTATTAAAATTTTGGACACATTCCAAGTTAATGCATTCTTTCATAATAACTTACAGTGAAATCGCTCATAATTTTAATGTGATTAAATTTATGATTAAATATTGATTTATCACTCAAAGAAGCTTACCTTTCATCAAATATAGACAGCCTAAAATTATTAATATAGATGAGAAGTTCAAGAAAAATTTATATGTGGTTGATGGATAATTAGATTAGTGGAACCCAATAATAAGAATTGTTCTTAGAGAGTGGACATAAGTTCAATGATCAATCACTTCAAAAAACTACTGTATTTTACTTTTAGATCTAAGACCATCATAAGATTTATGATTTGAAAGAGAAGATCAAGGATCTTAGAAGTAGTTGACAGAAGTCAAAGATTAGATAACAATCAATTCAACCCCACTTCTTGATTTTAAGTGCAGCTTGAAATTCAACACGTTTTGGTTTCATTAGACCCATCTTTCTCTCTATCTCTATCTCTCTCTTTGTGTAATTATTAATAAATAAGACCCCGAAGAGACTTCCCCCTTCATTTACATTCAAGTAGGAGAGAAATTAGATGAGAATATCAAGTTTCTCAATTTTTAAATTATTTGTGCTCCAACACTGAAGCAAGATTTTCTCATCCTTGTCTAGCTCAAGTACTTTACAGATCTTAATGACTATAAGAAGTACATTTAAAATATAGTCATTAGTAATCCAACCATGCCCAAGAGGTTTAAAAATGGGCAAAGAGTGCACCTTTTAATCTACCTTCATGTATTAACTAGCATATACTTGTAATTGAATAATCCATATACATTGGATTAATTTTTTCATAGAACATAGAAAAAATCCAAGAGACAAGCAAGATGATTAGGAGCTTCTAGCATGCGTTTCTATGTGGAACCAACTATTTTGAGAGAGGGGTTTGAATTATCTATAACTTGTGTAAATGTGTGAGATCATGCTACAATCGCACAATATGAACTAAGCGAGATATTTTTTTGTCATATGGTTGAAACTTGGTTTTATTGCAAAATAACACGAAAGAAGCTAGTATTTTTCTCGTATGGCTACAACGGTGATTTGATCGAGCCACAGCAGGAGTCGGAGTATTTGTGTCATATGCAGGATATTCAAGGTAATTCTGTGCAAATAAACCTTATGAGTCCCCACTCTGGGGTCGTGTTTGTTCTCAGAAACGACAGACTGACGGTTTCAATCCATGCATGCCTTCTTCCCCCCCTCTCCAGCCAATCAGAACCAGACCAAACCCTCGAAAGGTCATCAGGGAAACCGGTTAAAGCCCACGCCTTCCTCATCCATCCGAGCCACCCGCCCCCCCCTCTCTCTCTCTCTCTCTCTCTCTCTCTCTCTCTCTGTGTAACCACATTGTTCATGCAACCTTTGGTTACGTGCAGTAGAAGGGATAGAGAATGAAGAAGCAAGCAAGAAGAAGAGAAAGTGTTTCTCTTCTCTTCATCGGACTCTTCTCTAGTTCGCCTCGCCGTTGTCATCCAGGAGCTAGAGGGCGAAGCCCGCAAGAAAGCTCGCTTCCCATTAGAGCACTATAAAGAGCTAGGCCAAGCCCCTGCAGCGGTGAATTCACTCCTTTTGCAGGATGGGGTTTGCGCAGGTGTTGCTGTTGGCGGCGGCCATGGCTGCGGCGCTGGCCTTGGCGACGGAGGGCGTCCACTTTGAGGAGAAGGACCTCGCCACTGAGCATAGCCTGTGGGACCTCTACGAGCGATGGTGGAGCCACCATGCAGTGAAGCGGGAGCTCGATGAGAAGAGGAGAAGGTTCCCCGTGTTCAAGGACAACGTCCGTTTCATCAACGGGCACAACAGGAAGGACAGTACCTACAAGCTCGGGCTCAACAAGTACGGCGACATGACCAGCGAGGAGTTCCGGCGAGCCTCAGCCGGCTTCAACCTTCAGCGCCGCCGCGGAGGGCTGAGGGCTTCCGGGGAGTTCTCCAATGCCAACGCCACAGCCACGCCGCCGTCGGTAGACTGGCGGCAGAAGGGCGCTGTCACTCCCGTGAAGGACCAGGGCGATTGTGGTGAGCCTTCTCTGCGTGGGGTTCTTGCGCTGGTGAAACCAGCCTCTGACATTATTGCTCATGTGGGTTTGCTTCCTTCCTCTCTCAAGGTGGCTGCTGGGCCTTCTCGGCGGTGGCGGCGGTGGAGGGGATCACCCAGATCAGGACCTCAAAGCTCGTCTCCCTCTCCGAGCAAGAGCTCATCGACTGCAACACTGCTGAGAACCAGGGGTGCGGCGGCGGGCTCATGGACTACGCCTTCGAGTTCATCAAGAACAACGGCGGCATCGCCGCCGCGAGGGACTACCCATACACTGCCGCCGACGGCGCCTGCGACACCGACAAGGTAAGATGGTGACTTCTGCAACTAAAGACGATCATCAAGAGCTGGAACGGCTCCATTACAAAACTATCTCCGGCGAGTACGCGCAGGAGAACTCTCCGGCGGCGACGATCGACGGCCACGAGGACGTCCCGGCCAACGACGAGGACGCCCTGCTGAAGGCGGTGGCCAACCAACCAGTCTCCGTCGCCATTGACGCCGGCGGGAGGAAGTTCCAGTTCTACTCCGAGGGGGTGTTCGCCGGCGACTGCGGCACGGAGCTTAACCACGGCGTGGTCGCCGTCGGCTACGGGGAGACGCCGGCAGGGACCAAGTACTGGATTGTGAAGAACTCGTGGGGCCCGGATTGGGGGGAGGAGGGCTACATCAGGATGGAGCGTGGCGCCGCCACCAAGGAAGGGCTCTGCGGCATCGCCATGGAGGCCTCCTACCCGACCAAGGGCTCCACCAAGCCCCGCCGTCGAGGTGAGAAGACCGGCCGTGTCTCCAAGGACGAGCTCTGAAGGAAACCTAGAAGATCAGGCCAGAAGAATAATTATGAATCTAACGACATAATATTGATCAATGTCATGTACTACTACATGTCTCGCTTGGGGTACAAGCCAAGTCAGACATTTTCAATGGTATTCTGCTCAAGGCAAACGTTGACCAAATCCATAAAAACAACTTGGCTGCATTCGATCAACACGCATATATAATAATAATAATAATAATAATAATAATAAAAATAATAAAATGCAATCATCCTGAATTTCATTGATCAAGGTAGGATCACAAGTGTCAGAGGAGCTGAGGAGGGTGAAGGTCCTCTCTTGTTCAGAGGAGCTGCATGTCAGGAAGCTTGACTATAAATAAAAAGTCCCAGCTCGTACCGCATTGGATGCAGAGACGATGAAGGTTAGAAGATGCCCAAAGTCGCCAGATATCATTCAATCATTCGTTTCATGTCTGCAATGATATCCGATCGAGAAGAGCGAGAGAAGCAATGAGCGGCCCTGTTCTTACCCATGTTCTTACTGAGAAGAAAACGATGTTTTTTAATAATAATGCCCATATTTGAAAAAACGATGATTTTACAGACAGTCCTGCTCTTGTGATTTCCAATCAAGGAGAGAAGAAGATCCCAAAGCCCGTGAAGAACAACGAATACAACGCAAGCAGGGGGAGAAGAGTCGCTTCGCACAGACAAACCCAGAGACCTGACAGCGCCCGCCGGAAGAAGAAAGAATAATTGTTCAGAGGAGAAGCGATCGTCGTCCTCATGGAGACCATATGCAGACGGTTCCGGTCTTGTCCGCGGAGGCCAGCGGCTCCCCCATCCCGTTCCAAGAGCAGGAGAGGACAGGGGCAGCGTGGCCCCTTAGAGTCGCCACAAGGCCCTTCTTCAACCTCGACCAGATGTGTACGGCCCCGTCGGCCGATCCCACCGCCACGTAGCTGTCGTCTGCACTGATGCAAGACCTGCTCCAGTTTGAGGCCAGCTGATTCCCACTGACCTTGAATGTCTCACAGACCTCCAGAGACCGCAGATCGTATATGTTGTGCATGTTGTCCCTCCCACTGGTGAGCACAGTATTCCCACTCCTGGATAGGCAGATGGAAGTGATGGCGTTGGAATGGCCGACCACCTCGTTGATGAACTTCCCCGATCGGCCGTCCCACAGCCGAAGATTGCCGTCGAGGTGGCCCGAGCAGAGTGTCAGCCCGTCGGCGGCATAGCAGAGCGCGTTGCAGTTGCTGTTAGACATGATGGTGTTGATGCAGAAGCCCGTGCCCAAGTCCCAGAGTTTGATGGTGTGGTCGTAGGCTGCACTTGCCACATGCCGGCTCGGTACCTTGGGAGCGTCTACGCTGCAGACCTTGTCTCTGTGGCCCGACAGCGTGTGCCGGGCCCTACCCGAGGCCGGTTCCAGTGCGTAGAGATTGTTTGAGCTGCACGCTGCGACAACAAGCCGATTGTCGTGGGTGATGGTCAAGTCCAGCACGGAGCCCACGCAGCCATGGAGGGTGGTGGCCAGGAGCCCTGTGGTGGAGTCCCACACTTTGATCTTCTGATCCTGCCCGCCGCTGACCAGTTTGGTGGAGTTGCTCTGAAAGGCTATGGAACCACACCCGCCGTCGTGGGCGTGGATTACGTGCCGGCACAGTGATGGAATGGTTGACTCTGCGTGGTAGTCGAGCCCCAGTTCAGTCCTACGGACCACGCCGTCCACCTGCTGCCTTGCTAGCTGCCCTATGCTGCTGACCTTGAGCTGGTCCATCAAGTCTTGGTACATGGCGTTGATCTGAAACCATCACAGCAGCATATAAGAAGGATTTCTGTATTGCCCCCAATATGTTAAGCAGTAGTTTTCTTCTACACTTCCAGTCGTTTGACTTTCTCTCCTGTAGAAACGGCTAGTGGAGATGGCCAAAAAAGAATTTATTTGTAACGTTGACCAGCAAGATATGTAAGTGCATAAGAAGAATCTGTGATGCTAAAAAGTTTCAGTCAAACTCGTATGAAAATGGAACCCGGAGAGACAACCATATCTAAATAATTCATTACATGTAGTCCAATGAAGAACTTGAAAGTTGACGAATCATTACATATCTTCCGACAATCAAACAGTTCATAAGAGACTGGGCTGCTGATTTCATTGCATGTATGACGACTCTCCCTGAATGAGCATGCTTGAGATTCAAACTTTCAGTTGTACCTCCTTAAGGTTAATATGAAAATGATATCAAGATGGGACTTTAGCCAATAATTAAACAGAGTTATCATACAGCTTCTCATTATATTCCTCTGACTGATAAAAACTCAATCAGCTCAAAAGCGTCCAAAATTCTTAATCAGAATGCAACATTTTGCATGAAAATATCAAACACCGATATCAGATCATAGTAAACATTATTTGAAATATAATGAGAGCGTTGAGATCATTTTACGCATTTTATATAACTACGAAAGTTTGTATATTTGTATTTATGTATAATCATCAAACGAATAAATACGAAAGTCAATTATTCGTTTCGCGCAGTATAATGCTGCACACGTTTAGAGAAATGAACCCTGAAATACACATTCCAACGTCATCTAAGGATCACAGTCTATACAGCTTCCAGTTCTACTAAAAAGAATACACGATTGGACAAAGTGATGTGAAGGGAAACTATGGTCCATGAGTAGCCGCAATAAGTCTATGCATTACGTTATTTTCATTAATAATCAGTATAATAAGGTATGAGACATTAATGCAGACAAAAATCTGGACTACTTATTAACGAATAAAAATCTTAATATTCCATTATGCTCCAAGAAAGTGAACAGAATAACTACGAAATTTAACTTTTTGTACTCCATGAGATTGATCGTCAACTTTTTATGGAACTTTGGTTCTTCTCCTTGTGCGAAGACAAATAGTCAATGCTGCATTTCTTGAGCTTCTTCACACAATTGATGATATCATATGAGAATCACATTTTTACTCTCCGGAACCTAAATTACCCAGCGATGAGAGGTTATGGCAACCTTTGTCACAAATGCAAAACAGACATGACCTTAAATGAATTAGAAACTGCGAGGATTATAGATTGCAAGAGGAAATGTTCTGGATCAGAAAAGTATTAATCACTTGACCAATAATTAAAAATGAAGAGACGGATGGATGAAATGGAAAGTATGGAAAGCTCACCAGAAGCCCATTGTTGGTTTTAAATCACAGGGTTAGGGCAAAATGATGGGCTAATTAATTGCCATGACTATAGACACCTGAGACTATAGAGACGACTTTCATCCTACTGAAATAATTAGATATAAAACATAGAAAAAATTAATTTGTCCACAAAGAAGATAAGCGATGTTCAAGTGTCCATTTCATAACCTTTTCAGTTAGCTCCTGAGGGTTCCCTTTTGAACTCTGTGATCTAATCTAGTTTAATTCGTAATCTTATCAGTCCCTATCAAAAATGCCCATTTGAAAAGAAATATGAGCATTTAAGAGCATTCCATGTTAAGAAAGTATAAATTTAAAAATTCAAGAGCAATTCTATTCACTGAAGAGACATTAAGCTAAAAAAGTTGTTGATCAGGACTAACAGGTGATAAGGGGATCATTAGATATTCCAATAAAATAAGTTCATGATGGAATGAAAGTGAAAAAAAATGAAAAGGTTAAAGTTTATTTTCGCAAAAGAAAAGATAAAGGCAACATATTCATTGCAAAATAATTTTTTTTTATCCAATACTGAATTTGTTTCAGGTGTCAGAAAAACATGATACCTCATTAAGTTTTTCCGCATCTTTCATTTTCTCCAACATCATTCGTTCAATCAGCATCTTATTTTCAGCTTCAGTGCTCCTAGATTTTAATATCTGCTCTTCGAGCTTTACTCTAAGTTCCTCATTCTCACGTAGGACGATGTCAAAAGCTCTTGATTTCTCATCTAGAGCCTCCTTTAACTTCAAGCATTCTTCCCTGTAGTATAACCATACAGTAAGTGAAATTTATTCAACATTTGGTTTGATAGGAAGAAAAATATTATGAGGGCAACTGACATCACGGATCAAACCTTGTTTGAGCTACCTCATTTTGCAATTTAATCACTGCCGCTGATTTTTCTAGGAGAAGGGCCTTTGATGTTCTGCATTCTGAAACTTCATCAACAAGCTGCTCGGAGAGTCGTGATTGGGCTTTATAACATTGTTGCAACTCAACTTCAAGGTTTTCTGCCTTTTCCTTCCATTCCAGACCCTGCAAGGATTTACAAATCATATAAGAACAAGGAGAGAGAGATGTAGAAGAGATTGCTTAAAATACCTTCTTCAGTAATGTCCTTAACTAGAATTCTCGCAAGGAATTCATCATCGTACAGAGAGTTTTCAGTCCTGAGATCTAATGAGGGAACCAGGTTGATCTATTAGCAGATCATATTCACCCACCCACTGATGCATTTTTATCAATTGGGCTTCCTCCTCAGTGTGTCATTTCCACAGCCACTTGGATATTATCACAGCACAGATCAATAATTCCTAAATAGTCCGACTCAAATCTTGACCCTTGCGAATCCATCTGTAAGGGATACAGCCTAGGTATTAAAAAGGGAGACTACCTTCTTACCACCCAAAATGTCTCAAAAGGGATTCACCCACCCATACGGAACACCAATTCCTAAATTTTCAGACGTGGAAAGGCCAATGTAAAACCCTACAATTTCTTCCAGAAAACGGAGTCCTTTATCGCTTCAATATTTTCTCTTGGAGAACTAAGAAGTATTACAACATCGCAACCTAGGCAAGAGAAAAAATTATATTGCTTCAATCAAAATCTACCGTCTATCTGATAAATACCAGAATTCGTAACATTTGTCGCATGAGGAAGCAAATGGGTTCAAGTTCTTGTGATGGGCAGGCTGTAAGAGGCTTCAAGAGGATCGAAATCACTAGAAAAGCAAAAGCGAGATGAACCTGGGCGGCGAAGGGCCCCCTCTGGAGAGCGAGGATGGCCGAAGCATGAGCGCCTTCCTCGAGAAAATGCCGCTTCCGGAGATCCCTAATGGCGCGCTTTATCGCCGCCCTTCCGGCCTCTTCCTCATCTTCTCTTCTCTTCAACCTGAAGATTTGAACAACCGAGAATCGCCGCCTTCATCATCCAAATCGACAAGTAACAAAATATTGGGAGAATAATCGGCCTCCGAAATCATCAAATCGCAGAACCAAAATAGTGAAAAGGAATACGAGAGATATGAATACGCAGAAGAATGAGGGAGTCTCACATAAGTTAAGCAGAGAAGCAGAGTCCAATCGTGAAAGCAGATGTTATGGCTTCCTGCCTTTTCTCCGCTAAATCCTTGCTCGAATTCCTCATCCGAAACTGAGGGCCCAAACGAGAGCAAGCGAGCGAGCTAGAGAGAGAGGAGAGAGAGAAAGAGAGAAACTTTCTGTTCCCGATCAAGTCTTATCTACTTTTGCCCCTTCTTCCTGACATTCATCCAAGGAGAGACGGGAAAACAGAGAGACTCTTCGCTCGCTGGGATTCCCTATCCCCGAAGACGGAGCAAAGAAGGCGACAGAGGAAGAAGTTGACAGTTGCGTCCGGCAATTGAGAGAGAGAGAGAGAGAGGGAGAGAGAGAGAGAGAGAGAGATGACGTGTCCGGATCAAACTGAAATACTAAAGGAATTGGGCAATGAGGGTCCAATAGCTCAACAGAAAGCCCATTAGTGTCGAGTGGGCCATATCCACCGCTCTGGGGGCATGAACGTTGCCTATCCTCGAAAGCAACCCACACGAGAGAAAGAGAGAGAGAGTAGAGTCGAGAGAGTGAGGGAGAGAGAGTAGAGTACAGAGAGTGAGGGAGAGAGAGAAGAGAGAGTAGAGTACAGAGAGTGAGGGAGAGAGAGGGGAGAGAGAGGGGAGAGAGAGAGAGGAGGGAGTCCATCCTCTTCATCATCACCCGCCTTCACTCCAAGCGAGCAGGTAGCCAAAATCAGAGACAGACCGAGCCAGGAGGGGTAGCGAGAGAGAGAGAGAGGGAGAGAGGGAGCCTCCATCGTGTTCGTCGTCACCTGCCTTGATTCCAAGCCATTAGCGTTACGCCAAGTAACACACGACGCAGAGAGAACAAATCGATCGATGCGCAGACGTCAAGTATCCCCATCGCCGCCCCCTCCTCCTCTCCCCAGCGGCGGCGGCGGCGGCGGCGGCAGCAACATGCGGCGCCGCCGGTCAGCGCCCGGCGGACTTTACACAGAAGGGGAGGAGAGGACCTCCCTTCTCACCCCGTCCGTATCCTGCTGAACCGGTCCACGCTCTTCCTCGCCTTCTCCGGCTTCTCCGCCTTCTTCCTCCCCTTCTCCAGGTAATCGACGCTCCTCCGCGACTTCTCCGTTGGTTCGAATGGCAGCTTCAGCTTCTCCACGCCGCCGCCCCTGCGCTCCTTCTCTCTGGGCTGGTCCACGCTGGGCCTCGGCCTCTCCCGGCGGTCGGTGCTCCGCCGCGACGCCTCGCACAGGTCCGCGCTGTGCCGCGGGCGCTCAATGCCGCCACCGCTCCTCCACGAGCTCTGAAAGGGAGGGGACTTCTCCACCGCCGCTATGAACTTCTTCAAGTGCCGGATGTACTCGGGGAAGTGCTCAAGGTCGCAGTGACGGCCGCCCTTGAGCCATAGTGGGTCGTACTTCTGCTTGCAGAGCTCCCACAGCTGCTTCCCATGGGACCAGTTCACCACCTCGTCCGAGGTGCCCTGCGGAATCACAAACAGGACCGCCGTCAACGAATCACGCCCTCACCATGAATCTCGTGAAGCCGCGTGAGAAATCGATCGAAATCCTGTGAATCACACATGAATTTCTCTCTCTACCCATCTGGTTTGCTTACTGAAACATGGATATTTACTGCACTTTCAAGCGATGATGTTCGGCATAGTTTCAGCAGAAAAATATCACTAAAAACCATACAAAACTCACGCTGTTCATAAATTCATGCCATTTCTTGCAAACATAATGCGGTTCTAAGAGACCTGCTTCCCACGAAATCACAGGAACAGAGAAAGAAAAAAAAAAAAAAAAAAACCAGGAAATGACTCAACACAACAAATACTAATGCTTGAAATTTCTCTGCTGAGAACTTAAATGGTTTCCAAGGAATGGATCAGTTGAGACTGAGGGCCAGCTCAGATTCTAGGAACCATCTTAAATATGTGATTTTTCGGGGATAATCAATGCTATAAATGTTGGTTGAGATGATCATGGAGGTGAAGCAGTTCTTCATCGCCTCAGGTTACACCGAGAACAAAGTGAGCATGGATGGCACATATGAATTAAAAATTGTGCCTTTTCAAATGGGCTTTCTGTCTTCATATTCACAGGGCGGGCAATTTTCCATGGATTATTACGATCGATTCAGTTTAATCTTAAATATGTGTAATATGTATGCTTCAAGTGGCAACCCACATCACATTATAAAAGATTTTCACCGGAATTAAGGTCACAGCATCTGATTCATAGCGACCTTATGTTATCTTGTGAATGAAAATAATAATTACCATCGATTCAACTCCTGAGTGTAAACTTTGTGATCATCCAACAGTGGACTTACCTCTAATAGAATAGGCTTTGATAGTTTGTTGACTTTTTCTTGGGCCTTGGCAAGTGCTACTGGTGGGAAACGTCAAAGAGAGGACCTTATGCTCTGTTTTCCATGGGGCATGGCCCTCTCATAGCAGCATCATGAATTTCAACGGTCAAACTTTTTCCTTTGAACCAAGCTTCAGAGTGTGAGTTGACCATTTTCTTGGTGATCACATCTCAGTCAGACCATTCTAGGAAAAATTCATTTGACTTTACCAATCTTAGTTTGGGTCAAGATGGCAGATGACTACAATGCTTAATTGGGGAAAGTCAAACTCATGGAGAAGCCACCAAGAAACATTTGGGGCTCCGGAGTGCAGATGACAGAAATACTGCTAGAAAGAATCCATAGGAGTATTTCTGTAAGACTAAGCGTTTAAAGAAGAGGAAGCTGATATTTTTATTTTTATTTTTTATATTTTTTAGGTTGACTAATTATTTATTCATGGAGGCTCCAACAACTGGAATATAAGTCAAATATAGTTGAGAAATATGCATGGATGTAAATCAGAAATGTTTAATCTAACCAAAATACATTCATATACTGTGCAGTCTTATTAAAAAATATATCAAAAATTGGCCCAATGAAAAAAAAATAAAACATTTTTATTTTTGCATCACCATCAACGACTATTTTTTTTCTTTTTTTGGGAGAAAATGCCATACGTGTGAAAAAACGCTTTTCCTTATTTATCGAACGTAATGATCTTGGTAGAATAGTCAATAATAAAGAATTCCAAACAGAAAAAAATAACATAAAAAAAGTCTCCCATAAATAAATAAAGAAACAAGAAATATGCCAAAAGAATCACAAACGTATTAAATTTCATTCATAAGATCAGAATCATGCATTTATTTATGATCCTCTACTAGTGGACTCTCACAAACCAAAAATATATTAAAAAATCAATAGCACCACAGCCAGGGTCTGTATTTAACACAAAAATAGGTCTGGCTCAAACACCAGGATTCCCGGACTGAAACGAAGATAATCCTTGGTGATTGTTTCCCAAATGGGAATATCCTACCAAGATCACCTCATGCTGATCATACCAACTGGGTTAAAATCCTAAGCCTCTAAAACGGCAATTCACCCTTCCAAATGATGTATAAGATCCAGTCAATCAGTTGACCAGGCTGAGGAAAAAGAAAACTATCACCCATATGGATGAAATGAACCATGCATACACGTACAGAAAGAACCCAGTTCATTCATGCCATAAGAAGGAAAAAACTTACATGAATCACCAAGACAGGACAGTTGACCGACGGGATTTTGTCAATATTCTGCAAGAGATTCATCTAAATTGTCAAAACACAATTTTTTTCTAAGGAAGTTGGACAATATCTACAGTCGCAGCCTCAGAAGAGCTAACCTTGTAGATGTCAAACCAGTATGAACGCTTCACAGGGTACATGACTCTCAAACCCGAGAGTATTGGACTGTGAAGGATTACAGCTCTCAAATTGGGTAAGCGAGTGGCGAGATCCAATGTTGGCCCACTCCCGAGAGACTGCCCGTAGAGGATTATGTCCTCTTCCTTGACTCCATAGCTCTTTTGCAGCCATTGGTAGGCAGCTTCAATGTCAGCATACGTGTTCTGCTCACTTGCCTAGAGAGAGAGAGAGAGAGAGAGAGGAGAAAGTTATGAGCAAATTCACCAGAAAATGTTGATTCTGGTAGTGAAATGGTGGCTGACCTTTCCAGAAGACTGCCCGTATCCGGAGTAATCATACCTACACAGACGGCAACCATGAGTGAGCCCAGCAAGATTACTTGGCAAAAAAGGATACTGTCATAGGTGGTGCTCTCTCTAGGAAATCTAGCTTTTTTATTTGCAATCATTTGCAAAGTCTGAGGGTTCCAGGACGAAGTGAACTCAGATTCTTAATCTTTCATCTAATTGCAATATAACGTGGCACCCATTTTTCATCTTTTATCGAATTTAATATACATAACCCAAGGGAATGATGAACAAGATGACGGGGAGGAAAACTTTTTCCTTTTTTTTTTTCACTTTAGGTGTTCTTGGCATTACCATCCTGAAAAATAAATATTTCATCTTTGGTACTTGATATTTCTCCATAGAATTGGGATGTTTTTAAGGGCTTCATATTGTTGATGTGTGTGCTTTCAACCAGAATATCATCAAATTAATCCCAAAGGATGTGAACCCGGCCAAAACAGAGACAGATCTGTAGATGTAAACTGGAATTAGCATGAAACATTTCATCCGAAAAGCTTAATTCCGAAGAACTGAGTTCGAGGTGGTTCGAGGAATCAAGACTGCTCACATCAACAATAATGTGCCTAGAAAATTTTATTTTCTAGAACTTTATGACCAGGGCTTGCAGAAAAACCATCGAACTCCACTCGATCAAGCTGCGAATCGATTTAAGTTTCTCTTTCCAGATTTGGAAATTGACTTGCTAAGATCATCAGCGTTCTTCCCTGAGCCGAGTTCTAAGCCGAGAAACACAAAAGGAAAGAGCAAGTTTCGTATGATGATTTAGCTACGCATTCATGGTGGAACATGCGAAATAAACTGCGCGCCACCGTCATGATGCATGGAAAAAATCTCACGAGGCAAACGAGGAAGCCCAACAGAGACGTTCCGTCGATGAATTCGTCCCACAGTGAAGTAATAAAAAAATGATTTTTTGTGGGAAATATTCGGGGTGTGTGCATCCAAAAAATGGAAAGGAAAGCAGCGTCCCGCCGCAACGGATTCGACACAAATGACTTGAAATTGGTCACAGCTCCAGGTTCCTCCGCAGAGCCGTCATGGGGATTGGATCCAGAGAGGAAGAGGGCAGCGCAGAAATCGATTTGGGTTTCATCTTGGAGAGGAAAGGAGCAAAAACGGGAGATACTCAGCTGGATTTGAACGAGTTGCAGAACGATCGAGCCGAATTGTGTAAATTAGCACAAGGGAAGAAGAGGGGACATACCCAAGGAGGTTGATGCGAAGGTGGATGCTGAGCTCGATGAAGAGCTCGTACATCTGGCCGAGGTCAGCTGCGTTGCCGTGAGAATAGAGCAAGGTGGAGGTGGCCATGGGGTAGCGGACGTAGATGGCGACGATCTCGTTTCCCCGCCGAGTGGGGAGCTGCAGGACTTCGACGTTTTCCCGGTGGGGGAAGCGGCTCAGCTTCATGAGCCCCGTCAAATCGTCCGCCACCAGCTTATACGACGGCGGGCTTGGTGGGAAGAAGGCGAACTTCGCCGCCACGCTCGATGTCACCCCTCCCATCTTCTTCTTCCTCCTCCAGACCCCCCACCCCCCCCAAAGCCCTTCACCCCCTCCAGTTCACACCTCTCTCTCTCTCTCTCTCTCTCTCCCTCTCTGAGTTTCGTCGTCAGGGGTCGCGTGCTACGAGCGGCGGAGAGAGACAGAACGGCTTACTCACTGAGCGGCCGCAAAAAAAAAGCTTTTTTCAGACATGGAGCAGAGAAATCCTCCAATTAGTCCAAAATTCACCGAACAGCCCCATGTGGGGATTCTTTCACCGTAGTTTCTCTCTCTCTCTCTCCCCACAGCCAAGCGTCTCTGATTCTAGAGAGAGAGAGAGAGGGTGTTCTCCGAAGACGAACACGAAGACGAAACAAGAACACGAATATTGAGTTGACGAAGACAGGAAGGGAATTTCTCACAAGATAATTTCGATCTCAATTTCCAAGACCCAGATTGATTGAATCTCCACTCGCGAAAGTTGCACTTGCCGGCGATGATTCCAATGAAATCTGTAAAAAAAACGACACCAGATTCGGTCTGATAGATCTCGAGCTGCAGCTGTTGTCAGCGTAAAATTCAGACGTATCGTGCTAAATAGTTATCGTTCCCTCTAATTACTTTGACGACGTCTGGATATTAGCTTTTTCCTGATTTTACGCGGAAAAAGGTCCTTTTCTATACATAAGAGTGAGAGAGAGTGAGAGAGAGTGAGAGAGAGAGAGAGAGAGAGAGAGAGAATGGTGCGGCCTTATCCGGGTTTCCGTTGACCGGGGGATTGCCCCAACGTCAACATCAATTGATGGAACACGTTCCGGGTAACGAGTGCAAGCAAGCGGTGGTCTGACGGCGACGGATCCGTCGCCTTGAACCGGGGCACGGTCAAGTAATGTCGTTTTCAACGCCCGTTTTAGAATTCCCCATGCATAAGTTTTAATAAAATTATGTTTTTGAAGAACCTAGAACTATTTATTCCAAAATTTCGCAGGCTACCCAGTTGACTCCACCGACGGGCCATGGTTCGTGACCTATGACCAGATGCAATGTAGTTGTTTGAACAAGAATGAGTCCAAGTGTGCCCCAATCGTAAGCGATCATGGGTATAATAAAAATGAGTACTTTTGACGTAGTCTTGGGTCTATGAGGGAAAAATAGTCACTTCAGCCACATACTTCCCATATTCTATTGGGCGTCGAACCTCTCTTGAAGCTCCAGCCAATTCATAGAGGAGCACATCATAGAGAGAGAGAGAGAGAAGTAATCTAGAAAAGTCGGCCCCACTACTGTAAGCATCATCTTGTGTGAACCCTCAATTTGAGTACGTTGAGCGAGAGGGACGGAACATAAGCAAGCACGCGAAGCTCCAAGTTAATTTATTGGCCATTTTTTGCGGGCTGAAACCGAAATGATATGATTTTCATGGATAAATTCTTAAAGGATTTGACACGAATAAACCTAGTGGGATTCCTATCCGTGCCCACGGCCTCATCTTTGACTTCCCGGAGTGGTAGTAATTTTTGTGTTTGACTTAACGCCGCATTTTGAATAACGTAAGTTAAATATTCTGCATGGAATCTATTTTACTTGTTGTTAAGTAGACTTTAATCATATGATATGATTATCTGACATAAGTTTTAAAAACCTCCCTCTCTCTCTCTCTCTCTCTCCCCTCACCTCAGCGGACAAGAATCACGTGGAAGGCCGGATTTGGGCCTTGCATCGCATATCCTTCCGGCGCTTTTCATTAACACCCCCAACAGAGTACATTTCTAGAGAGAGAAGAGAAAGAGAGGGAGAGAGCATAGCACAGACTGGACGTCCAGTGATGGGAGCAGTCAGAAGATTTACTCTGTGTTTCTGTGTACAGTGGACGTAGATAGTAGGGGATAGAAAGGCCGAGAGACGGAAAGAGACGGAACGAGACGGAGAGAGAGTCAGGGAGATATAGGTCGAGAGGGAGAGGGAGAGGGAATGAGATAGAGATTGAGAGGTAGAGAGAGAACGAGAGAGAGAGAGAGGTGTGGGCTGGTCTCCCATAAAAGGTACACTAACAGCCTTCTTCTGCGGTGCAATTCAGGGCACACACATAATTTCTTCTCTGAGAAAGGTTCCTCATCTAATTAAATCCATTCTTTCGACTGTGTCGAGCAATAATTGGTCCCCATGACTTTACGAGGGACCACGTGACGCCTGCCCGTGTGAATAATTGGTGACCTGCTCACGGGGGTTATGTTGGCTGGAGGAACGGTGGTTGTCCACACTTACTAACTAAAGGTGTTTCCTTTCCAACTCATTCCTCAACAGCCGCGGTCTATATAACTCCCTCTCCTTTCCTATTGTTATGGAAATTATTCTAATAACTAAAGTAAAACTTTTCCTATTGAGGAACTTTGTAATATTACCAATAAGAACTAGTTTGAGGTCACAATTTAAGCACTTGATATGCTGAATATGAGTACGTATTAGGTTATAGATAAAGTCTTGAAGACAATGTTGCATAAACATTCATCTATTTCCAATATGATTGTAGGTTTATATACTTGATAACTAGCCCTGGATGGGCTATGGTGGAATTTCTGTAGACCTATTCAAAAAGTATATAGGTGCAAAAAAATAGTTGAAGTGAGTCATACAATGCAGTAAATATTTTGAGAAATTGTCTCCCCCTTTCTTCACCTTATGCATGGTATGTCACTGACTTTTTTTTATAGTAAAGCATTAGCTCACCTGTTACATGTCTCCACTTATGGTTTTAGTTACTTTCATAGCTAATAGTGATGCTTTTATGAGAAAATGTTGTAGGTCTAAATCCTTAAACACTGAAAGATTTTAACATAAATGAAAATCTCATAGCACTTGAAGATTGTTGCCTTAAATAAGTAGCTCTCATGAAATAATAAACTTGCATAGGAGATCTTGAATTGGAGCCTTCTAGTACTCAAATGACCTCCAATTCATTGCACAAGGTATAATCCTTGGAAGTCAGCCCTATTTGTCAATGTATGAAGTTGTTGAAATCTTCAAAGAAAGTTTGATATTCTTACTACACTTCTCATGTTGTGAAAAGCCTCTAGGATTTGAATAATAATTAGTATGTTTACTAAAATCCTTCATTTTGTAACATAAAAATAGGTAAATAGACAATTATATTGCCTCATTTGAAGGTGACCCACAGATAAAATTTGTCCATATGAAGACATTATTTGACATAAAGTCAACATGCATTATGATGTATTCTTTTAACCTCCCTTTAATTCACATGACAAGTTTCCTAATACAGCATAGCCAAACATAATTGGGGACCAAATGATAGTTATTTTATTCCTCAATGTATTTTAAGAATATGACTTGTCCTACTAAAATGACTCACCAAGTATAAAGGTAGTCAATAAATAGTAAAACAAATTATATGACACATTACTACACTACCATTAACTAACTATTGGGTGTTCATAAATACTTATTAGAATAATAGAGCTAGTTCAAGCTTTGGGATAGAAAAAGGCATGCACATAGAATTATTACATTTCCAATGAGTAGTTACAATGTTATTGTTGGCTACTATAGCAGTGATGAATGACATATTTCTAACAACAAGTTTTGAGAAAGAAAATATCATACTCTTAGAATTACCTTTCAGCAACAAAAGTATTTTAACTTTCACATACATTGAGAAAATCTGCAACATATGACAAGCTAAAGCTTCTATTATACATGGCTCTTGACACTCCATGCCAAAGTATTGTACTAGAGAATTTTTAAGGTTTGTCTTTCCTACCTATTAAATTTTACCTTAGCGGTAGAGGTCTGTTATTATATGCAAGTGTTGGGAGTATTTTAAAAATGTTTAGGATTGTGAGCCTAGTATGCCAAGCTAATACCAATCATCTAACAACCATGCAAATTGGATTAACAAGTCTAGTGTGTAGCAATGAGTTGATGTTATATGTCAAATGTTTGTACTCAATGTTTGTAGCTTAAAAAAATGGAAGTAGGCTAGAAGATAAATGGTCGTAACTAACAACAATTTTATGATTCTTTTTAAAGGATTAACCTACCTAGAGTACTTTAATAAATTGATTCACTTTATGCATGGAGACCTAAAGTGAGTAACCCCATTTTGTGATCCTTAGAAAAGAAACCAATTCAACTCCTTTCTAATTTCAAATTATGGCCCACTTGGAACCAAGAATCTTTTGAGTAACTATGTTTATGGAAAAATACAAGAAATTCAAAAGTTGGTTAGCTCATTAACATACATAGTGAGATTGTTTTTGAAGTTTGCCATCACAAATGTGCAGCTTTTCTAACCCTTGTTGTTTGATGTTGACAAAAAAATTAAAAAGGTAAAATAGTAGTTTTATATTTCCAAAATTATGTTGAGAGTTTCTAAAGTATTCTCATAAAATTTTATAGCTGTTAGGAAAGTCACATGTAATTTTGAGATTGATTTCATGAATTGTGTCTCTTTATGTTTGCAAGAAGAGTGTTAACTCCTAGACTTGATGAGTTTTACCCTCAATAGTGATAAAGGCACTTTGTAAGGGTATTATTCTGATTTTTTATTCATGAAGTCACGTGATGTCAAATCTCTGACACATTCTTCCTTGAAAGTTTTTTTATTCACTTAGAAGAAGTGAGCTGACTTTGTATGAAAAATAACCAAATAAATATGCATTCAAATTTATAACTTAAAGAAATGAGCAACCCATCTAGGAAGAGTATCCTTAAAATTAAAGGGTACACACAAATGTAAACAATACAAAATCATTTGAACATCCTTGTAACTTTTTATTATGCTGCAAAGTTTCTATTTATTTTTTCAAATTTCCTAGAATTTGAGGACAACACATTGAAAAAGTTCAGTTTTACATTCCTATTTTCTCAATTCTTTAAGTGGCTCCTCTCTAATAGATATTTATGGACCTCCAAGCTAGAGAATTAACAACACAGGAGTTAGGCACTAAATTTTTAAAAACATTCATTTGTTCCTTTTTTGTATTTTTGGACTTTAAAAACTCATGTCAACTTAGAGGTATGAATTTATAATAGATTAGTTTGATGATAATTTGTTTGGTCTTCTAGATCTATGAATCTAGAAAGAGTGTCACGAATTTTTTTCGACGACCAGGGACATAAATTCAACTTATGTACTAACACAAGTTTTTGGAACCTAAGGGTATAATATTTATAAATATGTTGGATTTTATCTAGCACTTCATCACTAGGGGGGGTGATCTTATAAGTCTTTATTTTTTTCTCCTTTAATTTCTTCTTAATATGTGGTTCTTAGTTTTTAGGTGACATGATAACTATACCACGTGCTATTTTTTTCTAGTGGCTTAGTCACAATACCTACTATACTCTTAAGGTACCATATATGTTACTAGTTCTTTAGGTATTACTAAATTATTTTTAAAATATATAATAAATTACAAGCTTCACTCATACTATTAGATTCATGGCTCTAGGGGGCCAAATTAGAGGAGACTCACTTGTCTCTTCTAAATTCACAACTCTAGTGACTAAATAGAAGAGAACCACCTACCTTTTTCGTGTGAAGGATTAAATAGATATTTACACTAAATAATCTCTTCTAAGTTATGGTTTTAAATGGGCCTTGGCATGTACAAACTCTAAATAAAAATATAAAATGCAGTACCACCTTAGGCATTCAACACTATACTTATAGTGTTACAATCCTCTATTTTAGTTGTTGGAGAAGCTTGGAATGGAGTTGTTCAAGAGCTTAAGCATCAACAAAATTTTCTGGGTTTTAGCTATTGAAAGTTACAATGATCTAATGTAGAGTCATTGGACAATGGTGATCGATGTTGAAGCACTCTATGTATTTTTTCAAAATTTTATTTCTACTTCTTGCACACACACTCTGAATCAAAGTGAATACAAGTCACATATTTTATGGCCATATTAGGTAACTTCTATGTCTAGTGTAATGGGCTAGCCCAATGCTAAAATGTATTGCATCTTTTGACTGAAATTCAAACCTCAGAAATACTAATTAATATTCTCAAATCTATAAGAAAATAAAAACCTTTGAATCTGATTGTGGTTCATTGCATTATCCTTCTCTCTTCATGCTTTCCAACAAATGCTCACATTATGTGGCATCAATTTTCATATAAATTAAATTAATTTAATTTCATAAATAAATATTAGATATTATAACCTTAAGTGACATCATCATTATTATCAAGAATGTTAATTGACTCTCTTGCCCTTGAGTGAGTTCTTCCATGTGTATTGTCATTCTCAAAACACATTAGTCTCTAGAAAGGCTTCACAATGGGCTTAACCACTTTATAGTTCTTAGTTTCACTTATTTTTATAAAACAACAATTTAGAGGAGGCATTGGTTGCAAAATTGCTATAAGAGGAACTCAAAGGGGGATGAGTTGGCCCTCTATAAGTACGCTTGAATATTACAGTGGCTCACCCCACGTTGCTTACTCCACTTGAAACAAAATTATTCCTTTGGTTGTACTAAATATTAAGTGATATACACACTGAACAACAAGGCTTCAGCTAGTCTTCATTAGATTTCATATCTCTTCTCATATTCACAGCTCTAAGAGGTCAGTGAAATTAACACTAATATGATATCTTGTAAATTTAGAACTCTAAGTTGGCTCTACTACTAGTAGTACTTAATCACAAGTCAAGAACAAATAATCATGTGGCTTCTATAACATGACTTCCTTTATATGAGGATTTAGAAACAACATGTGGACATACTTGAGAAGTCATTAAATGTTTTTAAATGACTTTTCCACACATTGAGATTTAGAGGAGAGCATTCATTACATACCAAATTTTCTTGATTTTATGAGATGTTAAAAATCTAACAATAAAGAAATACTCACAACAGTTATGATGAAGTATAATAGTTAGCTACTAGTTTTTTTATTTTGTAACTTTTACTTGTAGCACTGCATTAAACTGTTGTCTCTCTCTTCTCGGCCCAATTCATAAGTTGGCTCAAAAATCATCTCATGTGTGGACTCTTTCTATAGAAGTTTCCAGAAAAGGAGCTCTAAAATTAGAAAAATTCTATAAATTGTGTTAAAGCATTTGTGTTACAACTTCACTGATAGGTCATGACTCCTTACATAAGGGAAAACAATCATACATCTAATATGAACTTAATCAATATTGAAGATGTCCTAGATGATAGGGACTAATCAATAAACCTAATAAAAATATTTATTTGACTTATGAGGAACCTTTATAATTTATTTAACTATTCATGATTCATTCTTTAGAGCATCCATATCATAAACGTTTTTTGGGGCTTCACTCATTTCATGTGAATTTTTTTTATTTATAGTCCTACTTGAAAGGGAGTTATCATCAAGTTTCCTTAGAGTAGTGAAACTTGCATTGCTGATTAATACCCTAATGATGTGTTTATATTTTTCTAAGATCACTTTATATTTTTCTAAGAAAAATAAATCCTGGTTTTAGAAATTACTTTACATTTCTTTGGGCTTGTTTTTCTTGTATTCTAGCTCTAGAATGGTTTCCCATGGACTTCTGCCACCAAGATAATCACTTGTCCATTGTTATATACAATAATAACTTGTAATTGGTCAAGCTGGATTGCTGCCTATATGGTTAGAGTGGGTTGCAATTGTCACTCTAACAACATCAATCACGACTGTTGCCACTCATTAGAAACATTAATATAGCCCCATCATAGATATCATCTGCAAAAACTCTAGAAAGATATGACTCTTGCAAACTTTGATTGATAGTTTTAAGAGTCAAGGAATTCAACTCTCAAAAGAGATATTCCCATCTGAACAGTGTCATTTATAGGGTTAGCCCCATCATCTGCATGTGACATCTACATTAGAGCAAGCCTTGGAGTCAAAATCTTGCTTTGATGTGAGGTTATGTAGCAAAAGACATGGAGAGAATCATATATTGAATCCAAAAGAATTAAATGGTATTCCTTAAATTGAAAATTATACAATATAGGCTCTCTTTAATCCACAAGATTCCTTGAATTAACAATGAGGGAGTAGAGTGAAAGAGAGAGGGAGGAGAGAAATTGTTTTTCTATCAAAAAAGTGATCTTTGTCTATAGTGAAAAGTACTAGACGTTTTAAATAAGGTCTAATAAGAAAATATCTAATCATTAAGATATCCTTAGCAATATAAAGAATTTACTAACCATATGAAAGGAAAACACATTATGACTTTTCAGGGCATGTAAACAACTATATTTGATTTTTCCTTGCTTTATCTTTGAAAGCATTTTAGGCATCTCTAATTTCCTACAAATATGCTCTACATCAACCAATTATTAATGGGATTAGAGTAGATTGTTTTATTGCTGTCATATATCTTCATAATATAATAGCTTTTATATAAAGTAGTATTGTTTTTCTTGTCATTAGACTATTCTCAATGTTTCTTAAAATAGTGCACTTATTAAATTTTAAATGAAAATTTAGATAGTTCATCATATTTATATTGGAAAAACTTTCCTAACATTTTTTTTAACAATGTCTAAAACATATGAGATTAATATATGCTTATGAGAATGTATCAAACAACTATAGTAATCCATTTGTCCAAGATATGGTGCATTTTTCACACTTCCCAAGGGGTGGTGGAGGTCCTATCACTTGTGGACTCTCTCAATACTCCATAAGCTGTGGATTCTCTAAAGCAAAAAATCTTGGGTAGTAGCCTACCACATCACTATACCAAGGAATGTATATTTTTTTTCCTCTAAACCTTTATCTGAAATTATATATAGTATAAAGTTTTAGGAAAAGTTCACAGTATATTAACTTGGTAAGTTGGATCATTGTCTATTGATATAAAATAATCAACAAGCTATGACTTATGACCAATACTATAAATGCATCAACAGCAAAAAATCATAATAATCAGTTTTCTTGTATGTCTCTAATATTCAGGTAATGTTAAAGAACGAAAATAATACATTGATTGAAAATGTTACAAGACAATTTTTTAAATCTACTAACATTCACCACATGGCATCAGTTATTAAAGAGGGGTCACTTCCATTTTAGATCAAAGTTGCGAGTTGATCACCCAAAAACCTGGGAGAAAGGCCAACCTTTAATCTAAAATTTTTGGAACTAAATAGTTTAAATATCTTTCCTAAAGCATAAAAAGATATAAAATAGATACAATATAGGATCATTTCTAAATGATATATGATGTTGAAAACTAGGTGTAGCACATACTCTTCTATGTACCTTTTCCTAGTTTTCAAATTCATTAGGAGTAGTCTGATAATTATATACTGGTCTATGTCATTAGGAAGAAAAATATAGAACTATGTACGTAAAATGATTAAGATCAAGCAACAAAAGGTCATAGAAGCCCGAGCTTGAGGATAACATTGTAGCAGTTTAATATTCTCTCTAAAGCAGAAAATGGAACGGGATGCCTCGATTTATAGGCACTTGGGGAAGAATTGACGGAGGGTGTTTCTCAAAATTTTAGGACAATATTATATATGATTATCTAGCCTATGAAGATCATGACTTCCTAGAGGCTAGGGTTTCTGGATTATGGGCTCTCTCTATGTCACTTTGAACTATCTTCAGTTGCCTTTATCAGAGTTACGTCAACACTAAGAGATATGGAAGTATAAACCATATCAACTTTTACATGCTCTTGAATTTTTTGGCCCCATTGTATATTATGTCCCATCACCTAATATTAGGATGAATGTACAATTTGGATTAGTTTCTTCCAGTAGCCCTAAGTCTCAAGATATATTTTTTTCAAATAAATCAGTGACCGTCTCTTCAAAAATACCCTTAGTTTCAGAAGATTCCATGATTTGCTGGGGTTTTGAAATTTCACGTTTTATGTCGTAACAATTGTGCTATTGAGAATGCACACGATATCCACATCTGAGGTCATGTGATCTTGTTCTTTCCAAGGAACAAGATAATGAGACCAAAAATAGTGTCCATCTAAGATAATTTTTACATAAATTTATAAATTATCTTTAGTAAGATCCAAAAGTAGGGCGTAAACTTCGTCGTCCTGTTATAAAACTTGATGAAAGAGGAGCCACCGAGTACATCTTTGTTATTTTATGTAGAGCTTCTCCATTCCCACCGCTACCAGAAGGTTTAGACGCTGCATCCTGCAGGGCCTCTCCTGTGCGGCTTGACCCAGCTTCTTCTTCTAGTCTCGTCAAATGGGATGCTGTCGACCTCTTTCCATCGTTTTTATCCATCATGGGGGACGTAACTGCGCATTGCCATGAATGTTGACGAGGGCATGTACTCGATAAAACCTAGATGAGCGATAGCCTCTAGGAAGAGGACGGGTTCTGGCCACGTCTGATGTTCACGGTTACCAAGAGCTGCGTGTAGAGCCCCAAGAGGAAACCCACTCTAAATGCTTCCTCGAGAGCCTACTGGACCGTAGACTTATTATATTCCCTACAGTCAGAGACTGTGCCCCAACAGTGTTATAACAGAGGATCACGATTTTCCGTGTGGACTGAACTTAGTAAACCGTTGCAGCTGGATCAGCAAGAAGTCAAGAAAATGGTAGGGACGAAAAGAAAAGTAGGATTTGTTTCATCAAATATTGATTGATTTCTTCCGATAAATGTTTCTTGTTTTGCAATTCTTCTTCCATTGATACTCTGGAGTTTTATCTTATTTCTTCGTTTGTTTGTGCAAGATATAAATATTTCTTTTGTTTGAACGTTAGCTAACGTATTGCTGTTCATGTCACATCTTAAAGAATTGGGATTTTCGGTTTAAAACCAGCTATAAATGATTGAAGAACAAAGTATAGTCGATCTCGCATTGGTAATTATTTCTAATTTTAACAAAAAGGGTAAAATCCTAATTAGGGCCTTCTATCATCATGAAGGCATCTTGGTTTAAGAGAACTACAGAATAAGGAAGATCACACAGCAGAAAACTACAGACTTCCCTACAATCACGGAAGCTGACCCATTGGAAATATCCCAGATCCGTCCGCAGAGCCTGATCCATCTGCAAATCGTGTGCTAACGGACACTATGCCTGCCGACATACGGTGAGCAAATACTCCACGTGTGGTAATCCACTGGCACGGGCCAGTAGTGTCGCTGACTCTCACTCTCTGTGCCCTCCACGTTTCACACACTCCCACCCACTGTTGTAGAGGTACAACTGCACGCACGGTGTCTTCTTCCCGTCCGAGCTTCGTCTACACACGCGTGGATCACGATGGGTAAGAGAAGTACAGCTGTCCGGTTTCCATCCACGGCCAGACCCACGAATCTTATCGATTTGGGGAAGACAGCTGTTGAGAACGTTCTGGGAGATCTCCTTGAATATTCCAACATATGATATAGCTTGAAAACAGGGGGCAATGAAGTTCGTCAGATGACACCCATAAAACGACACCTTTTTTCAAGTACGGATGGATGGCTGACCTTTCATGAGATTTAACCGCAAAAGTCGGCTTCTCCATTGCTTTCGTCTCTCTTTTTTCCAAGTCTTCTTCCTCATCAGGGCCTTCTGGGTTATCCTCAACAGCGGTGTTCAACGTACCTCTAACATCTCCCTTCTGCATTCCTATTTCGTTTATGTTATTCCCTTTGCATTACCCCTCGGATACATTTGTATAGCCATCAACGCATATAACAAAACAACGAATAAATATAGGTGTATGTAACATCCCTAGGTCCCCTATTAATTGATTGTAGTAATTATGATGGGAACACCATTAATCATAATTGTTTTCAAGTTAGATGGGTTGATAAGTTTAACTAAAGAAAGCTTATTCGAAACATGATTTTTAAACTTTTCCCATTAAATCATTGGGTTGTGCTATATTTCTACACTATCCTTAAGAGACTGCTTGATTGGTCGTTTTTTCGGTCGTTTTCTTCTTTTCTTGATTGTCTGAATTGATCCATTTCTCAGAGACCAAGAGGCCCAATGAGTCATGAACGATCAGTACAAGGTCCAGTAACGGGACTACTTTTTCAAACCCTTAACGCTCCCTCTGGGCAGCAGTTGAGCCACTCATTTAGTTGATATTATATGCAGAAAGACTACTGGTCCATCCCTTCGGGAGCGGCTCGTCTGTCATAAGTGGGCTCAACCGACGTGGATTGACGGTACATAAGGCCCCGTGGGCTTATTAAAAATGCAATTGAATTATTGGGACGCCCACAGTCTAGCGCTGTTAGCACGTCGAAGGTCAGTTCCTTGCATCTTTTCACACCGAAAAGGGTGTTTGGCGTTACATCTTTTAAATCTTTCAATCACGACATTGCTGGATGAAATTGTTTGTCCCCCATGGAACAAGTTGGGCGGTCCACATCACCGAAGATTATCTACTTTCAAATTTCTCCTATGCGCGTCGCTACGATCCCCGGTGAATTTAAAAACCCATTTGTCAAATCTATAATATGTACACGTAGATGTGAAATAGATGTTTCAAATTTCAGATGAACTCACAATGCCGTTTCTTATTCTGTTCATGTATGTGCGTGCGTGTGTACGCGCGCGTATCTCAGAGACCCACCCTTGAATTGTTTAACAGTACGAAAGCCTATCCGAATACGGGCCGCCGGGCATTGGGAACTCCCTCATTCTTCATCTAACATTTACTGTTTTGGCACGTTGCCCAACTGCTGCAAAAGGTCTACCCTCCGGTTTTGCGGCGGAGAATATGGTGCATGTGAACGCCGACCTTTCTGGGGAGTTCCCTGCATCATGCCTGCTGCCCCTTGTTTCTGACCGATCTCCTGGTTTCTTGGTCATAGCATTGTGAAAACTAATTCTGTACATGATGTACGTGCCCACATACTCTCCCTGAAAAGTAGAAGAGAAAGTCCATCGAAGTAGTCTTTTCAATAGACACGGGAAGGTTCACTAGCAGCGAGTGCTGGGGAGAGAGATTAGGCGAGCTGTGGAAAAGATCAGCTCATTTAAGCAAGGTGCCTGCTTGGCTTTACGAACATCGACATACCCTTGAGCTGGCGGTGGACCCTTGAACTGAACAGAAGACGCAGTAAACGAGGGAGGCCCTGCAAAAGAAATACCTATGCTAATCGTAGGTGGGCTGGGATGCGGAAACATGTATATAGATGTATATACCGAGAAAGAGAGAGAGAGAGAGAGAGAGAGAGAGAGAGAGAGAGAGAGAGAGAGAGAGAGAGAGAGAGAGAGAGAGAGAGAGAGAGAGAGAGAGAGAGACGGGGGGCGGGTAACTACATTAACAAATGCCCACTGAGTTCGTGGTCGTAAAACAACCTGTCATCTTGGCTTTTGACCTGTTCAAGACAGAACGTGACGAAAGGGACGAGGGGGAAGTCCACCAAATATTTTCTATTGTTAAACCAAAAAATAGTAAGGAGGGTTGTCCGGACCTGCCATCATGTGGAGAGCGAACGATAGGTAAATTATCCAGAAAATCATTATAATTCAGCATCGATATTCAGACTTAATTATTTTCACTGCTTAATTCTTTAATAGATCTTCATTGGTCTATGACTGGAAACCCTTCATTTTTTTATGAAATAGAATTAATAGTGAGGAATCAGGTACATTAATTGCTGGTTAATTACAAGGACCAAGTTCATTGTCACTTTGCAAAGCTTGCATAATAGGAGGGAAGCTATGACATTATTCAATATTTGAATGTCTAGTTTGTTTGGTTTCATGTCATTTCTGTGAACCTTCTCGGTTTCTTGCGTGATATGCGCTGTCATATTTTCTCTTTCACCAAGAATTCTTGATTTCCGCTTTATTCATGGGGAGAAAGTTTATCTTCCTTGACCCTATTGCTTCCTGCTAAAGAAACACATGTCCTAGTTTCCTTTTTCCAAAATATTAGCAAACTTGATGCTTGGCAAATGTGAAAAGTTCACAAAAACATTAAGAATGAATTTTTAAAGATGAAAGTTTCCTTTTTATAAAGGTATTGATTTCCATCATAAAAACAAGTTTGGTACCCACAATGTCTCTAGCTTGGAACGATTAGAGAAAAGAAATTTAGAGAGGTGGTTGGAGTGTGTGTGTGTGTGTGTGTGTGAGAGAGAGAGAGAGAGAATGAGAGAGAGAGAGAGAGAGAGAGAGAGAGAGAGAGAGAGAGAGAGAGAGAGAGAGAGAGATTTTAGTGCTCCCTAACTCACCCAACCAAGAGTTACTGATCAGTTATAGTAATGCTTGAAAGAGACTAATGAGTCTCAATAAACGACCAAAAAGATTTCTGTTTAATGTCATCTTTCATTTATGGTTGAGATTATTGGAAACTTTACCCCAATCAAGAATTTTGGTGTAATACTACTTGTATTCCTTGGCTTCAACATCTCACATTACACGAAATAGTTAATGATGGACGGTTTTTGGTCAAGGAAAATAACACAAAATATTATTTCACTAAACCTATGAGAACCTAAAATGATCATTGTAATATATATATGACACCAAACTACTTTGAATTCACACAATAAATAAAGCATTGAAGTATGGTTAAAGCATAAAAGCATCGTCATTTACTTACACAACAGCTTAATAATGTTTGCATCTACAAGTATCTCTTCAAATATATCTTTCAGTATAGAGGATGTCACCATTTATAGACATTTTCACACGACTATCACCCAACTTTTCTAACTCAGGCTCAAACATAGTTAGTACAAATATTTATTTTCTTATATTAATGTTTATTTTTATCACAATATTTCTATTTTAAGCAACTAATGAAAAATGGTGTTTTACTATGTATGGTTAAGTATCATCTTGACATTTGAGGCATATGTCCCTGATTGAAAAGTGTTTTTAACTCTCCTTCCACATGAGTGAAATGTTATTTCATGATATATAACAAATGTTAACATCACACATGAACAAGGATCGGTTTATATACTCATCAAGATCTGTTTATTAGAGATTAATGAATAGAGGAAATAGTTAAGGCTCTCAAGACATTGACTAGTGATGCAACTATTAAAGTTAGATCTATATTCTCTAAGATGGAACCAATAATTGGTGTCAAGAAATTTCTAGGCACATTGCCATCATTACAAGTACTCTTCCTCGGTTTTGGAAATAAATGTCCTTCCATCTGATAGGATACTAACAATCATCCAATGTCATATCTCATTGTTATAGGACGATTTTATTTATGGGAAAAAGTGGTTTTATTTTTTCTGAATTACGAAATAATACTCATTATCATAAAATATAATGGATGTTAATCAATTCTGAGAGACAAACTGAATATTGACCATAACTCATATTGTTTCCTCAATATGCTATTGATCAACCCATGACTGAGTATCATAGGGTTGATCAATTCCACACTCCTCAGGACAATTAAGTAATAATCTAGGCCTACTTCGTCATTATTGTAGGTTATAACAAATATTCCACTATTTTCCTCAAAAATAAATCATGCCCAATGTTACGTTCATAAATTACCATCAGGTATTCAATCATCCAGGAATAGTGTAGACCGAATATACCTTAAGCAGCTTGTGATGACCGCAAGGGGGCCAAGCCTGCCATGATGCGGTTAGAGAGGACCAACCCTGACCTGCCACACCCTCACCTCCCCGTCCGAGCTCCCGCTAAAGACTCGGTACTCGTCCTCTCCCGACTCGGACTCGGTTTTAGCGACCCGGCATGCCGCCACCGTCCTCACGCCGCCTGCGTGCCCCGCCAGCACCGACACGCAGGAGAAATCCCCGCCGGCTTTCCGCCGCCATACCCTAACGGTCCTGTCCGTTGACCCGCTCACAAGCAGGGGCCCGATGTATGCAAGGCACATGATGGCCTTCTGGTGTCCATTGATGGCTCCTGCCGCCGACATATCCCCGGCGGTCTCCTCCTTCTCCCAGATAAGAATGGCCCGGTCGCTGGCCCCCGAGCAAAGTACCCGCCCATCTGGGGAAAGCACCAACGCGTTAACGGCCGAGTTGTGCTTCTCCAGGGTCGCCACGTGGGCGTATGCCTCATCACGGCGGCGACGGCGAGGTTCCGGCACTTGGGTTCGCCGCCAGACGCGGATCCGGCCGTCGGCTGATCCGGTGTAGACGGTGCCGTCGCCGGCAACGGCGATGGCGTTTACTGCATCGTCGTGGGCTGGAAGCGACTGGAGGCAGCGAAAGTCGGCAGCTTGCCAGACCTTGAGGGTCTTATCCCAGGAGATGGAGAAGAGGAGGCCGCCGCTCACGGCGAGGCCAGTGACGGCGTCAACGTGCTCTATCCACAGCCGCTTCCGGTGGCGCCTGACGGCGACGTAGTTGCTGGGGAGGGCGAAGCGGCGCAACCAGTCCCCCATTGTGGGGAGTGAAGCCATTTGGCGGTGGCGCCTTCCGGCGGACTCGCTTCTCCAAACTCGGATCTTCGAGTCCTGGTGGGCTGTGAAAACGAGGCCGTCTGAGGAGAACGCGATCGCCCTTACAGCACCGGCGGCGGCTGGCCGGAAGGTGCCCATTTGACGCAGGGAGGGAATATCATAGACGGCGATGCCCGAGTGGGAAGCGGAATAGAGGAGGGTTCCTGTTGGAGAAATAGCAAGAGAGGTTGATGGGGAGGAAGAAGAAGAGACCGACAATGTCCGGAAGGGTGCGTCGCCGTGGAGAGCGGCGGCGGATTTGGAGGTGGATGGTTGGAGGCTGGAGTCAGCGGAGGGGAGAAGGGCTGAAGACCAGGAGCTGGTGGAGGGCGGGGGGGTCATCACGCCATTGAAGGCCCTTCCTGTTTAGCCTTTACTGGATCGGAGAACGAAGCTTTAAGAGTGTTTATATGAGGGGAGGAAGGGAATGTTGAGACGCGGAGAAGCCAGCCTGACACGTGTTGATACTGTCCTCGAGTCCTTGAAGAGACAAGGGTGTGCTTACCAATGTATTTTAAATCCAAATAAACAAAACCTTATCAAAATGATGGATCTCTATTGAGATGTTACTAAGCATCATAACAAGATTGTTGTAGGATTTAGTAAGTTTGATGAGGAAGTTAGTTTTAGATATTCACTTTAATTTATGTGCCTATTCTGTCCCACTGCCTCTTGAACGATTTTTCTCATGCTGTCGCACAAGACAATTATGGAGGCGAGAGCAGTCTCCGTCAACCGGCAGAAGTTAATCTTAGCCACTGAGACAGCACCGTAAGGCAAGAGCAGACTTGTGAGGAATCCATAAATACCAAAAATACATATACATTCAAAAATTGTACATGATCAAACATTGTTGACTAACTCCTAATGAATCTCAGTTGATTTTCACAAAGTATTCAAAAATTTTTAAAAGTCCCATCTCGGCACCATCACGATATATGTGACACGCACTGTGGGGAGGCTAGGACCTTCAATGAAACTAAAATGGTTTTTACATTAGGGCAGCATAATCTAAGGCATATTTTGAGAATACTTGTAAAATACATACTGTAACTTTTGAGTCTGATTAAATCATCTATGGACTAAAGTTGTAAAGTACAATAATTTGAAGAATGTCAACTAGCTTAGAATTTACAATGACTTGAAGACTGTCAACTAGCTTATAATTATTCTAAGTGTCACATTTTGGAAAGTTTACATAAGATAGCATCATATCTCTATGTCCAAAATGGAGGCAGTTTGGAATATTTTTCATCCTAGTATGACTGCGATGCAACACAATTCACAAAAAAATAAATTGGTTGGGACACTTGCATACCTTCACCCTTCAACTGCTCACTCTTGTACACCTAAGTCTCAAAGATAAAGGCTGTTATATTTTATGAGTATAAAATTATCATATTAAATACATAAATTTACATGAAGAAGGTAAATATCACATTGGTTTTTAAATATCTTATTGAGGGTTGAAACTATGCTAAATCTATTTCCCATTAATGCATGTGAAAAACGAGGAAGAAAAGAATAAAAACACGAAAATAATGAAAAGATAGAAAATAATAGCTAATTCCAATGTTCAACCAACATACAATCTTTACACTCATAGATAAACTGTAGAGATGGAATATTTTTAAAAATATTGAAAGAAGGTTCCAATTAGTAGGTTTTCATCTCAGCAAGATTATGGAAGTCACAAGGGTTGAGAAATTCAGTGCATGGGTTTGCAACTGATCTATAGGACTGTTTTAATTGATCAAAATGCATCACATTAAAATTTTCACTAAGGAGCAATGATCCTATTTGGGGTTCTTGGTACCATCTCAACATATAAGATGCATATAAAACACCATACTTTATAATTTATTTCTTTTTGGAAACTCCTGAACTCTCCAACTCACAAGCGTGAACTTCAAGGCATTTTTGGGCCACAAAGGTTTTAATTTAATTTAAATTTATAATAAACTCAACTTGATCTTACACATAATGCAATATTTATATTGATTTTAATTTCAGGCCTTTATTTTATTTTTATTTTTGATTTTTCAATAAATATTATGATATAAGTTATCTTTTTTGAACTAAAAAATATAAAAAATGAGGTAACAAAATTGATCTTTAGGGATATAATTTGATGTTGTCTAGCCAAAAAAACTGAAGTAAAAATTGGCATCTAAATGGACACTTTGCCCCATAGTTCTTTCTAATGCCAACACTACTTTCTTTGTGACAATGATATCTTCCACTTCCACTAGTCACATCATCCTTTCCATCTACACAATCTTGCACAATTGAAGCACCCACCTAACCTTCACTCCATAGTGGCCTGTGAACTTTGATTATCATATCATTGTGGTAGCTTTCGACACCTTACTTTACAATGTTCTGAGGTTTCTTTTTTCCTAAATGATGCTTATAAAGTTTCTTAAAGTAGTATTACGTATTAGTTTCATTATTCTACCATGTGTGACAGACCTCAATAGTATCACCTCCATTATTGTACCATGTACCAAGTTACCATGAACAATGACTCGAATATTATGATGAAATTTTCAAGCATTGAAATCCAAAGATGGTCCCAACTAGTTGACCAAGTACTTTAGGCATTTAACCTTTTGAAAAATCTCATTATAAAATATTTCAAATATAATAAAATATGAATCATATAAATGAGAACCAAGTATGTTTAGAATCATTTTCAAATTGTTGTTAATCCTGATTTTGATATTTCACTAATGATTTTCTTAAGTTTTTAAGTGTTGAGAAGAATAAAAAAATATGTTTGCATCCTTAATAGAAAACACTTAAAAATGTATGCAAGTCCAAAAAGGTTTGAAATCAGGTACAAAAACATTATTTTTTAGGAATCAAAAGAGAAAATGATTATAGTGTTGATTTATAAATGGTATCACCCAAAACCCAATTATCAAAACATTGTTGTCGATAGAAGATATTGGCCAATGTAGAGAATGAAAAGGGTTGGAATGTTCTATAAAAGTATCATTACTCCAACAAGATAACAAAAACGTAAGGGTTGAAACTCAGTCATACTTGTAGAAGAAAGAGTGGATGTATGCCACAGGCACACATGACAATCAATAACGCCTAGTTTACTTCAAATGCCAAATGGCTATTAAAAACCAAGAAAATGCATACCTAAGGGAGTACTTATGAAATGAACCATAAGAACCTTTGGTTTATTCAGGTGGTGTATTATATTTTTTTTCACAATTTTTATTTTTTTTAACATTGTTTTATTTACAAACTCCTCAAGGTTCAATTCTTATCATGAGAAAGTATGTGGTCTGGGCCTGTATCGTTTTTTTAGGTTCACTAGGATTCTTAGTCGTTGGAACTTCCAGTTATCTTGGTAGGAATCTGATCTGTATTTCCATCTCAGCAAATATCTTTTTTTCCAAAAGGGATTGTAATGTCTTTCTATGGAATTGTACTTATATTTTCTACCTGTTAAAACAAGAGTAGGAGAATTTTTTTTCCTAATCTCTCACTTTTCATTGATGATAAAAAATTTAGTTAAAAATTTTATGATTTGTCTGTTTCAATGATGATCATGACACATAAAGAATAATTAAGTTATTTCCAATATTATGAAATGCATAAATGTGATCCGAAGTATTCATGGATGATCCAATATGATTAAATCTTTGGTGCTTAGATTTGATTAATATTTACTAGATAATAATGCGGAATACCATTGAATTTTACTTGATTTAATTCAGGTTAAAAGAGGAGGAATAATAGATCAGGCTAATGGGCTCGAATTTAAAGAGCCTAATGGATCTGGTTAGTGGGCCTTTATTTATAGCGAATATAATCTCTTTCAAAACTGAATCCAAATTATAACGAATCTCTTTACAGCTATACCTAAAATCTAAACAATGGTTCTCTTTAAAACCATATTCGAAACCTAACCAGAATGGATTCCTTTAAAACAGGATATAAAACTTAAACAAACTGGAGCATGAACCGTCTGTTTTATTTTTCGCCCATTTCATGGCCAAATAACCAGCGAAATTATAAAAACCAGAGTCTAACCCTAACCCAGTCTGTTATGACTTTGTCGGCTGATTGTGCAGAAGAAATAGAACGAGAAGAAGCAATTAAAGATCAAGAGTATCAATCTTTTCTCGATGCCCCTCAACTTTAATCGAAAGGAAAGGAGCGAACAAGAAGAAGCAAGGACAGATCAAGAACATCAACCATTCTCCACAACCCTCACATCTGATTGTAAGGAAATAACAGAACAAGGAGGAGAAAGATCAAGATGATCAATCATTCTCCATGCCCCTCACCTCTGATTGCAAGGAAAGAAGAGAACAAGAAGGAACAAAGAAATATCGTGAGGATCAACCATTCTCCATGTCCATCACCTCTGATTGCAAGGAAAGAAGAAAATAACAAGGAACAAAGAAAGATCTAGAGGATAAACCATCCTCCACACCCCTCACCACTGATCATACAGAAAAAAAAGAACAAGAATAAGAAATGAATGATAAATAGGTCAACCATTCTCTGTGTCACTCACCTTTGATCAATATTGAAATAGAAAACAAGGGCGCTATCATTCATGCCACTCAATTCTATTTGATATGTAAGCAAAAGAGGAGAACAAAGAATCATCACTACCATTGCCCAGTTCTGATCAAGATTAAATCATAATTGTGTGAAAATAAACTGAGCACAAATGTCTTCTCTACAAGTCAAGATTCTCAACCTGAACCTATATTGCAACCAAATTATCTTTAGCTTGGGTATTTCTCACTGTGGCATTCGTTATTTAAGTTGTAGCTACTTTAGAACCAAAAAGCTAAAAATAATGAAGTAACTTATTCAATTTTGCAAGAAAATTCGACAGTATGACATTGAGTTGGCAGGAGTTGTCAAATCTAGTGGAATGGTGGTTGACGCATGAAATTCACTATGTAAAAAACTAAGAAATTAGTGGAGCCCAAGTAATACAACAAGACCAAACCACTATGAATTTCTCACGTGATAGTATTGCTGATTATCACATGGTATAGTATTGACTAGAGATTCAAGAAGTTCTAACAAAGAATAGTGAATTCACAGGCCTCTTGATATCTTGCTGCTACTAAGAGCCCAAGAAATATCATACACTATGATGATGAAGCTTTTTAGTAATTTGTTAAATCTTTAACCTATTATACCTCTAAGGTTTTTATGAAGTTACTAGTAAATATCCTTACAACTCATTACAATATTCCAATAGAGCGATGATCATATCACAACTATGCAAAATATTACCTAAAAATATTATTTTAATGATAATTTGGTAATAATGAGCTTATTAGTCGAGTTAATTGTTTTAATACATGATTGGGACATAATATTAATTTTAATTCTGAAAAATTATATGGGATTTAATAAAGTTTATTTAATACATCAAGCACGGAAATCCAACGTGTTCCATTTGTTCCTTTCCATATAATTCGAAAGAATTTAATTATTTTTCATTAAGAGCACTACAACCTAAGCTAATACAAGTCAAAATTTGAAAGCATGTTATGAAAAGTTTCCTCAACACCCTATTTTGGGATCTTTCATATTTTGAAGTTTATAACAATGAACACTACTGATAATTTTCATGTTTGTTAATATGAAATAACATAAGAAAAACTTTCAATGGCTAATTATGAATACCCAACTGCTGACTTTAGGAGTTTAAGCTGTTTTCATGTGACAAAATATAGAGTTCTAATTATTTGTCATTATGACAAGCTAAGATATTTATTCCCATTCAAAAGATAATTGAAGGATGAATACTATTTAAAAATGTCATGACAAAATTATGACATTTTGATTAATTATATTTTTTATAAGAGTAAAGAATCTTTATAGAGTTTAGATTTCTTGTATAGATAAGACCCAAGGCAAGTTGTTATTCAACTACTACAGGTGTCCAATTGAGAATTCAATATGTTTCACATTTAAAGGCCATTTCAATTAGTACTATAAGAACGTAAAAGAAAGAAAAATATTCAAAACACAAAACTTCCTCATCAAACTTCTTCCTCCAATGAGTCACAATAAGAATTCTTCATCCAAGGAATCATATCGAGAATTCTTCATATACGGGTTCATAAAAGCATTTACATCATTATAAACTAGAGGAATCAAGCCTCCATAAAGCTTAGAGTTAAACACAATATGAATGGTAACTTGTTAAGATTATTGATCTATTTTGAATAGTAATTGTTCAATTGAGTAGATCAGTAGCACTCTCTACTCAAGGCCCCTAAGCCCCTTATTTAGAAGCAAGGAGTTATTAACCTTAGTTTAGTCTTCTAGAGTCATAAATCTTGAAGATATGAGCGTGTCTCCATGAATCTAGAAGATGATTATAGAGAGAAATTATGAATTGACTAGAGATGTTAAATATAGTGGAAGTAAGCAAAGGCTTAATGTAATGTGTATTTCACCTATAATTTAGTAGAATCTTAAGATGTGGTCTTTGAAGAATAGAGTAAATTTCGTAAATTGAATAACATACTAAACCATGTGAGTAAAATATGCATTCACCTTCTAATTACAAATAGCCCATATAATCTAGAGTCAGAATTATTTCATTCTCCCTCGTCTGTGTCATGTGGTGCCATAGAAATTCCAACAGCAAACAACTAGTTTACAACTACTGTAAGATTCACCTTTTTCTTGTTATTTCAAGTCTTCTTGACCTTATTCAATGTTGATACATCTTGGAGCCTTTATCTTGAGGCAATAAGAAAGACAAATATGCTTGAGTGTAGTATCCAACAGCATTATCAAAACCAAGTTTATTTAGTAGTGACAAATTTATAAACTTTAAAGTTGAACAATAACAAAAAAGTGTGACAGAGATAACTATTTTTTAAGCATTAAAGAAAAGAAAATTTTCCATGGAAAATGAGATTCATAAAAGCCACATGTGAGAAGGTTTTGTAAGCTTTTATGAGTCTAACATTGTGAAGCTCTAGAAGATATCTCTCCAAGCATATAGTACAATCATTCTATTCCATCAATATCATGGGACACATCAATATTCTTACTCAAGCATAGATGATTAGCATAAGGGATTATTATAAGCAATACATTTTTAACATGTTAACAAATTTATCATAGATCAACATTTCTATAGTTATAATGAGATTTAGTTGAAACTATTAGTGGCCAATTTGCAAAGAGTAAGGAACCTCATAAAAGGGATTAATTTCATAAAACTTATCCAATGCTTCAAGCTAGAATAAGGGACTTTCAATGATTGAGTATCTATTATGACGTCCCAAAGTTAGGAGGTTTTGTTTGGATGGAACTGAAATTTTGACTTTGGTACATTAAAAAAATTTGACATACTTAAAATTGAGAAAAATTAGAGTACTAAAACTCATCTAAGAAAGGCTCTCAATATACCTTTAGGATGTGTTTTATTCTAAGTCAATTATTTATTAGCCCAACTTGCATCTTTATGCTTCTTGTTCCTCTAAACCATTCATATTGGGATTATTTTCTATTAATTTCTGATAATTGAATGTGAAAACCTTCTTGCCAAGGCTTGATTGAAATGGTGCAATAATTTATCAATTTCTAATTATAAATCTAACTCTATTAATGTATCTTTTGAGATTAAATGTATAACATTGCATGGTGTTTCTACATTATCCTTAGCTTCACAATGACATAGCTTAAAAGTGGCAAAACCATTTACTTCTTCTCTTGTCAAATAATGAGATATATCTTTTGATATGGGTCAATTTTGTAAATCTTCAATTTTTTCTTCAAGAAGTATTTTTGTGTTTTCTTAAATTGAAAACAATTGACGTTTGCATACATACCTTGTTGATATTGAGTCTTTAACCTATTGACTTTGCTATACAATTTATAAAACCTCTTTAAGATAGAGTATATATGTTATTGGCTTCCTCACTAACTGAATGTATAATGAAAAGAAAACACAAAAAATGTGTAATATATATATTTACGCATATCACCCTTATACTAGATAAAGTAGATAATAAAGGTGATATGTAAGAAGTTTCATTTATTTGACAAAACATTATTACTCTTTCATGTATATTTATCTTAAACTCAATATAATCATTCTCTAAATAAAAATTTTGAGAAATAAATGGAACCAACATTGATGCCAAATAGACAATTCATTTGTGCATTCATAAAAAGGAACTCTTTATTTGGACTCTCTATGTTCAACTCTTTTGCTACCAACGTCTTATATGACATATATGAGTTTTTATCTTCTTTCTTGTCTCAATGTTGTGAATCCAATGTGATAACCTCTTTGAATGTAGTCAACGTTTTTCTACACAAATAAAATATTTGGCACTTGTTAAATAACAACGCCAATATTTTCTACAATGTTGTCATTATTTTCCTCACTAATATGCTTTTCTAATTTATTATTGAGTTTTTGAAAAGTTTCTTTTCTTCAAGTATTATAATATTTTCTTTCCCTCTCTTCTTAGTCAATTTTTAAGAACTTGTTCTTCTTCACAGTGCATAGAACAAATTTCAAATGATACATAACATCTACATCAAACTAACAATACATTTTTAAAATCATATGACAATAATCCATATTAACTACATCACATTCAATTTCATCACAATATATTTTACCAATTGAGACCTTTATCAAATAATTTTTGTCTAATATTTATTTCAAAATTATTCCTAATTGACCTAATTTTGTATGTAGGAGGATGTTTTTCAATCTTCAATCCTAAGTTTTCAAGATGTAAATGAAAAAGATATTTGCAACTATTGCCATCATTAACAGTAACATAAAAAACCTCTCTATTGATGTGGATCTTGTTTTGAAAATATTCTTGTGAAGAGAAGAGTACCATAAACCCTTAGAATCGAGAGAAAAGAAAAAGAAAGATGAGTACAAAAGTTTAATGGGCTCTATTAGGCCAGATTCATAGTGGGCTGATGCCATATCTAACACTCCCTATCAAATTAGAGCATATAGATCAAACATTGCTAAGACTCTTGGTGAAGATGTCGGTCAGTTGGTTGGCTGATGACATGTGTGGAGTGATGATGATACCCTTGAGAACCTTGTCCTGAATAGTGTGACAATTAATTTCAATGTGTTTTGTGTATTTGTGAAAGATGAGATTTACTACAATGAAGCTTGTAGTTTGGTTGTCACAGTGCATAAGTATTAGAAGCAGTGTTAAGACCCCCAATTCCTATAAAATAGATTGTAACATGATATTTTACCTCAACACTAGAGTGGGAGATAACTTGCTGCTTCCTAGAATGCCAAGTGACTAGGTTGTTGCCAACGTATGTGTAATAGTCAATGGTTGACTTACAATCATCTTTGTTACCAGCAAACCTAGCATCAAAGTAGGCCTCAATCCTAAGATGCCTATGATGTTGGTAAAGAAGCCCCTTTCCAAGCACTCATTTGATGTATGCAAGAATGTGGAGTGCTCCCTCTATATGTACATCTCAAGATTTCTACATGAATCAACTAAGAATGTAAACTATATAAAATATGCCCGTATGAGTAATAGTGAGATATAGCAGTTTATTGAGTAGATGGTGATATTGGTTGACATCCTCCAATTTAGGAGAATCATCTTCTTAGAACTTAGGTCAAGCCTCCATTAATGATGAAGTAGATTTACACTCTAGTAGCCTTGTCTCTTGAAAAAATTCCAATGTGTATTTCATTTGGGAAAGAGCAATTTCCCTTTGACAATAGGCAAACTCAATCCTCAAGAAATATCATGGAGTGAAAAGATCATGGGTCATGAAGTTTTAGTGAAGATATGCCTTTGTAGTAGAGATGTCAACCTCATTACTACTAGTTCAGAGGATATCATTGACATAGACTGCAAGTATCACACACCTGCCCAAGGTGATTTTGTGTATCACAATCAGATCAACCATGTATGGAACAAAATTAAAAATAGTAGTGAGACACATAAACTTCTCAAACTAGGCATAGAGACTTTGTTTGAGCCCATAAATAACCCACTTGAGCAGACACACCTAAGAAGTTTTCCCCTAAGTAATATATTCTGGTGGTTGCTCCATGAATATCTATTCAACAAGATCACCATAAAGGAAGGTGATAAGTCTTCATTATTATGAGTTAATAATTATTAAATAATATAGATTTAGCCTTAACTATGATAAATAGACTTATATTTGTGTTAAAGTGTGAAAAGTGGTTTTTAGTTGATTAATGTGAATTTTTGGGTAATTATGTAATTTTATACAATTTTAATAGTTTTACTTTTGGGATAAATAAAGAACAAGAATTAAAAATAAAAATATTATAAAATGGGGGGACCCGTCAGCCAGCTGGACTTGCAAACGGGTCGGAAGCTCAATTGGGGAGTAGCCAGGAGTAGGGGCTCGAGCAGCTTGGCTTGGACCGATAGAGGCACATGTGCGCCACTCTCCTTCCATGTCATCAATGGCTAGTTGGTTGTGGGGCAAAGAGTGGTCGTACATGCGAGAAAAGGAACTTTACTTAGAAAGCTAACATTATTATATATTTGCTCAAAAAATCAGTGCCCAATCAATGTGAGACTAAACCCGCATCACACCTTCCTCAGAAGAGGCAAGCGACTAATGGGGGTTTGAATCCTCCTAGAGTCAAAATTCATATATTTTTATCTAATTATCATGACTTTCCTACAGATCACCGGTGAACGATTAAGCAACGACAATCACTAGATCATTGGCGAAAATCTCGTCAATGCAATTCGCAGAGCATTGTTACTAAAATTATTGAATGATTTGCGATAAAAGGATCGCGAATCTATTGAGTAAATCATCTCCGATTGATCGACAAATAAGCCGTCGTCGATAAGAGGACGATCTGCTGAGAGACGAGTTGCCACCTCCTGAGAGTGTACCAGATGCAATGAAGAGCCTCTTGTTACTATGCACACCTGAGGATGAAGCTCCCTAACACGCATCCCACCTCCATCTAGCTCCTCTCCGTCAGGTGGCAGCCACTGAAGAACTGCAAAGTCGCAATTTTTCCGCTCTGTCGAGTGACAGCCGCCGAAGATGACTCGACGACCTATTTCATTAATCTCTAGACTTCGTGAGAAGATCTAGAGATTGCCCACGTCGTCTTTGTCCAAGGAGAGCCTTCAAGGCCGTGGACACTATACGACGATCCTCCCGAACGCTCAGGATTCCGGTGCATTGCCAACGCGTTGTTGTCGTGACATCAGAACTCTTCTTTTCTACTTTCAACTTACTTTACACTTCATTTAGTGATAGTTTTTGTGATTTTAATTTACCAAAATATACTTTGTTCTATTACAATTCTTCCGACTTTTACAGATCTTAATTTGATTAGTTAAATCATTTGTAATTGCTGATGTAAGAATTACCGAGCAGAATTATATTTCTGCCTGATTCGTGTTCACTAGGTGCTGACATCATCTTGACGTCTGCACCCTTATTTTCCTTTTTTTATGAATTTTAAATATATTTCTTTTCATTTTCTAGTATAAAATTCATAGAAAATCGTATTTATTGAGAAACATTTTGAATAATTATCAAATATTATATTACATCCCTATGATCGATTTGAAAAATTACCGCTATTTTTAGAAGTTTTACTAAATTATAATTGATATATTTATTTATAAATACTTCTAAATATCTGAAAATTTTTATTTTCTAGTTTTATAAATTTTAGATTTATGTGATTTACTATACAATGATTGAGTCACGTCAATTTTTGGTGCAGTTGCCAAAGATGTATTGCATAATATTTAGTATTTTTTTATTTTTCTCTGAGTACATAAAAAAAAAAAAAATTAACTCTTGTTTTTTTTTTTTGCTGATTTTTTTTTAGAAAAAGGGAACGAAAATAAGTAAGGCAAAGACTAGAGCATACTGAAGGAGGGTAACAATTACTAACTTTTTCCCTCGAATTTATTGATTTTTATGCATGGTAGAAGATCCTTGCATCCAAGGCTAGAAAATTCTTTCATTATTTCATTCAAAAATAAAAATATGAAAGAAAAATTAATTTTGATGAAACTTGAAGGCACAGGTCAAGCTAAGAACAATCCTATGGCCATGAAAAATCATTATATCCCTGATTCATTTCAAAGAGCATCAAATATTAGAGTCCCATTAGCACCTACTGTTAAATTCAAAATAAATTCAAGAATTTTTCAAATGCTCCTTAATTTTCATTTATTGCCTTTAGAGGAACCTTATTAGCACTTTGAAAAATTTCATATGGTCTATGATTTAGTTAATCTCCTTCAAGTTACACCAAAAATTATTAAGATGAAATTATTTCCTCATACACTTAGGGACAAAGCTAGTCATTGACTATCCATATTAGATAGAAAATTAACTAGTTGGAAAGATATAGAACATATCTTTCTTCGAAAATTTTCTTTCTTAGGAAAAAATCAAAATATGAGAAAACATATATGGAGTTTTTCTCAAAGACCAGGAGAAACTTTGCATGAGACATGAGAAAAATTCAAAGATTTACTTAGAAAGTGTCCTCATCATACTATACCCAAGTGGCAGCTCAATAGATTTTTTTATGATGGATTATTAGAACAACATAGAAATATGGTTGATTCTTTATGTGGAGGAGCTTTTATGGAGAAAACCCCTGATGAGATTTACAATCTTTATGAGAATTTAAGTGAAAATTTGAAAGATCAAACCTCTTTTGAATTATATGACAGGGATAAGAAGAGAGGAATTTATGAATTACATCACGATGATGATTCTAAACTTAGAAATGAGGTTAATCAGATTAATGAAAGATTAAAAAAACTTCATTTACTTATTGACAATATTAGAAAGCTTCTTAACTCTCAATTTAATTTAAATAGTACAAGTCCTATGTATGGTGAAAAGGATCATTTAGAATTTCAATATCATCCTAGGCAAGAACAAGTGCAAGTACCCTATGATTTTAGTAAAAATAGAAAATATTTTGCTAATTTTTATAATCTTAATTGTGTGAATAATTTTGTGTGGAGAAACTCAAATAATATTCAAAATCCAAAAGCACTTAGAGCCAATTCAAATTCTGAATTTTGTCCAAAAAAAGAAAACAAATTTTAGAAAAATCAGCCCTCTCAACCCAACATAATACTATAGAAATGATGTAGCAAATGAGCCAAATGATGTAAAAAACTATGAATCAAATGATGCTGCACCAGAAACAAATTATAGAGGCTCTTAGGAATAAGAGAGAAATGGGACAGCCACCTAGTCAACCCATAGAAAATTCAGGAAACTATCAAACAATAGGATTTCAACAAGGAAAGTTTAGTTGGATAAATTTAGAAAAAAACCCACGAAATAAAAATATTAGGATAGTGAATACATTGAGTGAGAATATTTTACCTGATCCTTATTTCCAATTATTATAAGAAATCGATGATCCATTAGAAGTAAATGAGAATATTAAGGCCGAAAATATAGTAGCAGAAAATTTAAATAAAATTATTTATTACTCACAATTGATGAATGAATATAATAAGGATAATGAGGAGAAAGAGACTTTAGATGAAGAAATAACAACTGATCATGGAAAAATCATCCAAATTTTAGTAGAAGGGAGTAAGGATAGAAATGAAGAAAAACATATTTTAGGTGAGAAAAAATCAATTGATTTGGGAGATGTAGGAGACGAAATTAATGAATCTAATCATAATTTTGCAGCCATGGATGTTGATTGTGAGGATGATGATGTATATCATATACCGAAATTAAAAGATAGCTCTTGGGAAGATGAAGAATTTGATGAATTCAGAAACAAAAAGCTAGAAAAGAGTTGATTCAACTAATGGGGAGAAATGAAAATAATGGATATGAATATAGAGATCATTTTGGAGGAGAAAATTTGAATTTTACTAAATTCATTAGATCTAAGATTAAAGAAGACAATCCTTCCATCCTTCAAAACCCACAGCCCATTAGAATTATTTCTAAGCTTGAAATATTTCACTCCTCGCAAATTGAACAAATATGTATGGAAGATAAAATAGACCAAGGGAAGATTATGCAGATAAATGAACACATTAAGAAATAGGTGAGTGGAAGATTTAGAGATATAAATTTAGATGAAAAAATTTTAGATTGGGCAAGAGCTAATTTGAAAATTATATGGCCTAATCACGTTTTATGATCTATTAATAGAAAGTATTTATTAATGAATGAGAGCCTTACAAAACAAGATAGAAATAAGGAAAGATTCCTTTTAAAATAGAAATATTATTTTTGGGAAAATTTTGTTAATTTCCATTTTGTTTTGGCTGAAAGTATATCAAGGTATATATATGAAGTATATGAATTTATGCTAAATCTGAAAATGAATATCATGAAACTTACCTTGGGATACAAATATATTTTGATAGTCATAGATCATCTTATATGATCTAAGAGTTGTCTAGCTAGAGACATTAAATGCAGTGTTGTATGAGAGGCAACCCATGGTTTTTATTTCATTTTGTTTGATTTTTTTTAAACTCTATTTTCCTTAGAATTTCATAGTACTTGTTTTTGTATTGATTTTTTTTTCAAAAAAGTACAAGAGGAGGAGTGTAAGTGGCCCCCCAACTTAAATCATTGCTAGTCCCTTAGCAATAAAATTACAAAAATAAAATTTTAGAAATCTCAAACATCATATTTCAATATAGAAAAAAATACAATTAGAAATGATGTACTTTTAAACACTTTGGATTCTTATATCAAGTATTTAAGAATGATGTCAAGCACCTAAATGTTTAAACACTCCTTGGAATAACAATCTAGACTTCACTTCCTCTATTCACATCTTTATCACTTCTTCACTCATAGATGATTTACAAGATGTTTCAATTATCAATACTTATTCAAGAATAATATTGATCCTACATTTCTCTTTTTCTATGACTTGATTTTTGAAGTTTATATTATATTTCTTCTTTTCTTTTCTTTTTTTTTAATATAGTGGATAAGTAACTTTTCCTATAGACAAATTTTGACAATAAGAATGATGTCTCACACCCTCCATGTATACTCTTCATTTTTAGAGTTTCACTTTATCCACTTATTTTTCAACAAGTGTTTTTCTATGCATGATTTTTGACAATGAGAATGATGTGTCACACCCTCCATGTGTACTCTTCATTTCTAGATTTTTCACATTGTTTTCTCTTCTTTTTTTTTTGAAATAAGTGATTTCTCCTCTCAAGTCCTTAGATCAGGGTGCAAAAATCTCCATTAAACTCAAATGATCAATTAAATTTTCACATCGAGTAAATACTATCCATCAAGATCATAAAGTGAAAATTAGTAAAATCAAATCCATATTATCTATCATGTATCCAAGGAGTATTCTAACATTTCATGCTACTAGATCATTGTTTTGACCCAATAATAATCTTCCTAGTATCTATTTGGTATCAATCAATCTAATTGATTTAATTTTTCATACATGCAATATGATGTAAGAAATTTGTAAATTAGATAGTTCTGACAATTCTATTTTCTATTTTCAGTTCTATTTTTAGCACAATAAATTTGTCAAAAATAAATCAAAACTATCCTCTTTATAGCTGTAATTTCGAATTTCAGTAATATATATCTAGGGGATTAAAATGTGAGAAAAGGGTCTCTAGAATTTCAAATTTCGGGTTGTTTTTTTGTCTGTTATTTTTGACAGTCTATTGTTCCTGATAGAAAACCAGAAAATAGATGTTGCAGTTTTTCTGAATTTTATTTTATTTTTATTTTTTTAATACTTAACTTTACATATATGCATGCTTCAAGTGAAAATTATATTTTCTGTATATTATGTTTCGATTTTTCTATGTCATTGAGGACAATGTCATTTTTAAGTTGGGGGGTGAAGTCATTGAAGACACATCAGAAGGTATTGAAAATATTTAGTTGATGGAGAGATCACACCTAATTGACTACTAGAGAGAGAAGTACATGGATGGAGTTGAGACAAACCATGGGAGAAAATACTTTTGTGTAATCAATGTCGTAGGCCTAGGTGTACCTGCGAGCAATGAGGCATGCTTTGTGATGAGTAATAGAGTCATCGAGGTTGTACTAGAGGGAGTACACCCATTTGTAAGTCATGATATTGGCATCAGTCAGATGAGGAACGAGTTGCCATGTGCCATGCTGAACCAAGGCAGAGTACTTGACGTCCATCATCAACTTCCACTCAAGTACTTGGAGAATCTCACAAAACATCTCGAGTATCAACTCAAATGAAATAGAGAGAGTAAAGGCTTGAAAGGTAGGGTGAAGGTGAACATAAGAAACAAAATGAGAGATTAGATGTTGAGTGCAAGAGTGAGTGCCTTTACGTAAGACAATAGGAAGATGGAGATCATTGGGTGGGGAAGTGGAAGAAGTAGGAGAAACTAGTGGGAATGATATTAGACCAAAGGAAGGGGGCAGGGACCCAACAAGTGGGTTAGACGACAAGGACGAAGAAGACATGAAGATGGATAAGAGTCACGGACCACCAGAATAGGTGGGGATGACGATGAAGGAGGAAAACCAAAAGGTGGTAAGAAGGACACTAGAGAAGGAACAACAGAAGAAGAGAAGTAGGGGACATCCTCATAGAAGGTGACATCCACAAACATGAGATACTGACTAGTGTCAGGAAGATAGACTCGATATCCCTTCTACATGTGAAAGTAACCAATGAAGACACCTTTTAGGGTGTAAAGTGCCAACTTAGAGAGAGGGAAGTATGGTCATGTGCAAATGTAGTGTATCCAAATACTTTGAGAGGGAAAAGAAAGAGGTTAGTATGAGGAGAAAGCCAATGTAATGGAATCATGCCATAAAGAGTGGACGAGAGTAGGTGATTGACAAGGAAAGTGCTAGTGAGTATATCAGATTAGAGATAGTGCGGGACATGCATGGCTACAAAGAGTGTGTGAGTAATGTCAAGAAGATGTTAATACTTCTATTTAGGGACGTCATTTTACTGAGAAGTGTAAGGGCAAATAGTTTGATGAATGATACTATGGTCTTTGCAGAAGCTCTAAGGACATTTTGGACAAACTCTAGGATATTGTCTATGTAGAGAATCTTGGAAGTAGAAATGTGTGATGATCTTTGTGATGTATTAGTAGATTGTGTCACGAACTTGATAGCAGTGTTTGAGAAGATATGTTTATGTAACATGAGTATACTCATCAATAAAGATAATGTAGTATTATAATCTTATTAGAGAAGCAACATGAATGACCCTCACACATCAGAGTGAATGAAGTCAAACAATTAAGAAGTAGGGATAAAATCTTGAGATGGATATATAGAGCAATGATCTTTACCTAGTTGACATGACTCATACACAAACTCGAAAAAAGTAAATCATGAAAGAGATTTTTGAAGTTTCAATAAACATGAGTATCTCAAATATTGAGGTTACAAAATAAATAAATTTTATGTAGAAGATGCAAACAAAGCTAGAAGTCTTAAGAAAGGAGAGTTGGGAATGAGCTCATAGATGTTAGTCTTTTTTCATGACCCAAATCAATCCTTTGTCTAGTATACAGGTTTTGAAAGACATAATAGTAAGGGAAGAAGATGGCAACACAATATAGTGCACGAGTGATGGCACTAATTGACATAAGATTCTTAGAAAAATCAAGAACATAAAGTATGTCTTGAAGTGGAAGATTAGTAGTGAGAGTGTTCATGTCATACCTTTTAACAATGCAAGAATGAATGCTAGTGATGGAGATAGAAGGAAGATAATTGGTGGGTGTAAGAGAATAGAGAAAGGAGGGAGATCTCGACATATGGATAGAGGCCTAGAATTTGATAAGTCAAGAAGTACGAGAGGTGAGTACAATATGTGTACTTGAAGTGGGCGTGCCATATGCTAAAGTGGAGGCAAGATTGGTAGAGGAGCCATGAGAAGAAGTGCAAGAAACCTTCCATTCTACATACTCTTTAGGAGTCATGGTCATTTGGACCATGGGAGTGATGATACAGGTAAAGAGCCATAGAAGGCAAGTTATTAATGATCATGACTTGACCTCATACTGACTTACCAAACTCCTTCCAACATATCTTAGCCAAGTGATTTTGCCTACCACAATATCAATATAGAGGGAAGGAATTCTTTTGCTTAGTTGATCCCTTCTCTTTTTTGGCAGTCTTGAAGCCACAACCTCCACCAACACATATGGTAACAAGTGTAGAGGAGATGAGAGATATGGGAGCGATAAAAGCAAGAGGCATGCTAGTGTGCAGACAAAGAGCCATTGAGAAGGTATCTATCATCAAAAGAACTTGAGTGCCAGAGAGGACATGACCATAGATCTAATTGGTGAGCTCTAGATGGAGACTACTAAGAAAGACCCCTACATATAGTTCATCATGATAATAAGTAAGGGTGAACAGATCAATGATGATAACTCAATGATGATAACATATAGTTCATCTGAAGTTAGTTGTTGATGGATAAATAACTCAATGATGATATCTTGTAATTTGCCGAAATACTCCTAGAGCAATTGACTCTTTACTTACAAGTGAATATTGATTCATGGAGACAGATAGTGTGGCTGATGTTGGTTTTGTTCATATACATCATCTCAAGAGTTTGTCATAATAAGCAAGTTGATTTCAAATGATTGAGAGGTTGAATAATAAAAGGCTCAATGGTCTAAGAAAGCCAAGTGCGGACAGCAAAGTCAAGATGTCCCCAATGAAGATAGTTCAAAGACATGGCATCAAGTAGAGATGACAAAATGATGAGAGGCTTGAGCAGACAATGCACGACGTAGAAGATGTGCACATAGGCCGATGCATAGGAGGCCTAGAGATCAGGGTCAACAAGAGAGAGGGCTGAATGCCTTGAGATCAGCATCCAAAGGACTGACATGCTAGCATGAAGGGTGAGAGATGTTGGTATAGATGTGCTGGTATGGAAAGCAAGAGAGGACCGGCACATGGCGCACACAAGAGAGGGCCGACACGTGGTGCGGGGTAGGATAGGCTGCACACAATAGAGAGTGGGTGCAAATGCTGTGCAGGCGGCACCATAGAGAAACTAGTGGCTGAGTGACGTGACTCAGTTGTTGTATGTTAAATCACGCAAATATAAAATTTATAAAACTAGAAAATACGAATTTTCAGATATTTAGAAGTATTTCAAAATAAATATATCAATTATAATTCAATAAAAATTCAAAAAATAGCGGTAATTTTCCAGGCCAATCATAGGGATGTAATATAATATCTGGTAATTATTCAGAATTTTTCTCAATGAATACGATTTTCTTACGAATTTTATACTAGGAAATAAAAAGGAAATATATTTAAAATTCACGAAAAAAAAGGAAATAAGGGTGCGGGCATCAGGATAATGTCAACGCCCGGCAAACGCGAATCAGGCGGAAATAGAGTTCCGCCCGGTGATTCTTACGTAACGATTATAGACGACTTAATTAATCAAATTAAGATCTGTAAAAGCCAGAAGAATCGTAATTTAACGAAGTATAGTTTGGTAAATTAAAATCACACAAAGTATCACTAAATAAAGCGTAAATTAAATTGAAAGCAGGAAAATAGAATTCCGGCGTCGCAACGGCAATGCGTCGGCGATGCACCGGAATCCTAAGCGTTCGGGAGGATCGTCGTGCAGTGTCCACAGCCTCGAAGGCTCTCCTTGGACAAAGACGACGTGGGCAATCTCTAGATCTTCTCGCGAAGTCTAGAGATCAATGAAGTGAGTCGTCGAATCGTCTCCGACGGTTATCACCCGGCGGAGCGGAAAAACGGCGACTTTGCGGCTCTCCAGCGGCTGTCACCCGACGGAGAGGCGCTAGATGGAGGTGGGGCGCGTGTCAGGGAGCTTCATCCTCAGGTCCGCGCAGCAAGAGGAGGCTCTTCATCGCATCTGGTACGCTCTCAGGAGGTGGCGACTGGTCTCCCAGCAGATTGTCCTCTTCCCGACGACGGCTTGTTCGTCGATCAATCGGAGATGATTTACTCGATGGATTCGTGATCCTTTTATCGCGAATCGTTCAGCAATTTTAGTAGCAATGCTCCGCGAATCGCATTGGCGAGATTTTCGCCGATGATCTAACGATTCTCGTTGCTTAATCCTTCACCGGTGATCTGCAGGAAAGTCGTGATAGTCAGATAAAAATATATGAATTTTGACTCTGGGAGGATTCAAACCCGCGCCGGTCGCCTGCCTCTTCTGAGGAAGGTGTGACGAGGGTTTAGTCCCACATTAGTTGTATGCTGATTTTTCGGGCGAATATATAGTAATGTTAGCTTTGTGAGCAAAGTCCCTTCTCTCGCGTGTATGACCACTCCTTGTCCCACAGCCGGTTGGCCACCGGTGACGTGGAAGGGGAGTGGCGTACGCGTGCCCTGTCGCTCCCCAAGCCAAGCCGCTCGAGCCCCTGCTCGCGGCTTACTCCCCGACTGCGCTTCCGACCCGCTTGCGGGCCCGGCTGGCCGACGGGTCCCCCCATTTTTGCAATATTTTTTATTTTAATTTCTTGTTCTTCATTTATCTCAAAAGTAAGACTGTAAAAATCGTATAAAATCACATAATTACCCAAAAATTCACGTTAATCAATTGAAAACAAAAAATCATTCTTTAACACAAATATAAGTCTATTTGTCATGAGTTAAGGCTAAAACTATATTATTTACTAATTATTAACTCATGATAATGAAGACTTATCACTGAGGCCACTGGTGATAGGCTAGATGCCTTGAGATCAGCACCTAGAGGGGGGGTGCCCTGGTGGGAACAAAGCTCCCTAATGAGGCCACCACAAATAGAGGCAGCACTAAAGATGCTGCTGAAAGATTAGTGACAATGAATGGTGATGTGAGTGGTAGAGCAGGGGCGACGAATTGAGCCCCTATGGCTCTTAAACCATGTGGAGAGAAGAGCGTCGTAAACCCTTAAATTGAGATAGAGAAAAAGGAAGATGAGTACAAGGATTGATAATAGCCCTAATGGGCCCTAATGGGCCAAGTCCATAATGGGCCAATGCCATAATCTAACAATTGTGATGTTCAAATTTAAAATCATCATTTCAAGTAAATGTGAACCTTTTACAACTAATAATCAAAGTGAAATTCGTTTAAAATCCATTGTTAATACTACTAGATCTAGTGAATATGGTCAAACTTATTCAATGTATCATACACATGAATCAACTGATCATAAATATTAAATCTTTAACCTATTAGTCTGAAATCAAAAAATCCACAATAGTAAAAGTTGAACCTAGAATATATAAAACACTAAAAATAATTAATTAAGAAGGAAAATTAGACCTTGAATACACAAGATGCAAAGCTCTCTCAATCCTTAAATCCACAATAATTAATCTTGATGGTCCTTGAACCTGCAAAGATCAAAAAATATATATTGATGTTCAAAGCCTTTGACCTTCCTTTAATTCCATTTGATGCAATGAAAAATCAATGAAATGACACTTTCATAGAGTTGTGATGCAATTTAAGTTGCAACTATTACTTGTAAATATCATAAAATAGATCTTTATTCTGATGTTTTAATACTTTATTTCATTCCTTCAATTCGAATTATCTTTTTGAAGAATTGAATCCATTAATGAATTTAGAGTTGTTCCCTCCTCTATTTTTATTATCTCATCTTTTTAAATTTAATGAAGGAATTCATCGATTTCATCCTTAAATTGAAATGAGTCAGAATTTCATTAAAGATTCTATACCTTAAATTCACAAAACATGGAAGCTTTGACCCTTGAATCCACAAAGGCTTGATCTTGAGTCCACAAGAACAAAAAGAGTTCCTCTAAATCCACAAAGTGACAATAGAATCCACCAATAGAGAAACAGAACCTTAGAAGAAGGATCATTCAATACCTCTTGGGCTATTATGAGGCTTGTAAATAAGTGGATATTTGCTCAGATATTCCTAAAAATGAGGATTTCAGCCCATTCAATTAAATTTGATGTGCTTAAAATTGAGAGAAAAAATTAAAGTAAGAAAACTCATTTTAGAAAAGCTTTGAATGTATTTATACTATGTTTACTAGGGGCCAATTTTATTATTAGCCCACCTTGAGCCTAAATGAAGGCAACTTGTGTCTTCATACTTCTTTGGCCTCAACCTTGTAGGTTGGGCTATAGATGAGCTTTTGGTCCACTTGATTGGGAAACTAATTTTTGAAAAATTTTGGACATACAAAATATAACCCAAAAGTAATTTGGTCCTTTTGAGACCTTCTCATTGTTGTAGCACATATTTTTAGCCGCCTAAACACTTAGATAAGTAGTTTTAGGCCACCAAATTCAAAAACTGTTCATCCATCCTATGATTGAATTTTTCATCCTACATCAATTTTATAGTTAATATTATCACATTCATGTCTACTATCTCTTTTTTGTCAATCTTATTTCCTTTTTTATTTCAACATTAATAGTAGCTTAAATTAATTCACAGAGTAAATTTAAAACCATTTTTCATTGACAAACATTATTTAACATAGAAATGTCACCTTAATGAAGTAGACTTTTGTGTCATGATGTCAACTTTACTTTTGATGATCTCACTTTTAGCCAAGTTAGCATCTAAAATGTTGTCATCATGGTTAGAAAGGGTAAATACAGAAAATAATCTCAACCACAAGCACCCAATTTAAAAAGGTTTATTGTTGTGCCACTAGGCCTGATAAGCCTATAGCAGTGCTGGCCTAATGTTTTTCAGAATTTGTGCTTGAAAAATCAGTCAGGAAAACCCCATCAGTGACTTCAATAGGATCTAACCAAAGAAATTAAAGCTGAACTTTTCATGCGATAATGCAGTAGTTCCATGATCATCCAGCGCACTTACTCTCCTTCAGTTGTCTTGGAACATATGTTCTTTGGTTTTTCTATGAGACCAGACCCTGAACTCAACGGATGTCTGATGATCCAAACTTTGGCCGGGCTTGCCAAAGCCCAGGCCCATCCCAGCCCATCGGCAAGTCTGATGATCTACCCAAGTAAATGTCTGAACTCATCAAGTGAGAGAGTAGAGTCACCTCACAGGTTCAAACTGATGGAGAGGCTCCTTTTCCCACCACCAACTTCTTCACCGGTCACCGCAGTCATTTAAATCACCGGCCAGGATTCCTGAAGGCGATTAAAGGCCCAACGGATCCCTGGCGCCATCTGCTCTCATTCATTTCCTTGTTGGGCCTTTAATGGGCTGCTTTAATTCCCCCCACTGCCTCCGCTGGGCCCCATTTCGATCGGAGGAGGGTTCACGGTGGACTCCTCAAATCAGGTCGCTCATCGCCGAAGCAAAATTTTAAGATTACATCCGGAAGAATACTCGTCTATATAATTTCCAAAATAGAAAATTTCAGGAAAAATGTGTTTTTTCTAAAAAAGCACACCACCGTATGAAAAATGTAATTTTCGCAAAAAACACCCATAATATCTTCTACGAACATATTCACCCTGATATGCGGTAAAATAATGCAAAAGTTCTCTGACCGCGAGGATACAGTAACCCTCGCCTTGTTCCGACCTCTTGCTTCTTCCCCTTAAAGGGGAGCCGCAGTGGTAGATGAAGGTAAGTTCACTGCCGTAGGCTCTTCCGGCTTACTCTTCCCATATATAGTAGCGGTAACCCAGCCAGGTTCGCGTTGCATCACTCTCAGCCGTGAAGTTCCTCGTCTCCATGGCTCCCCTCTCATTTACTCCGTCTCACGCCGTGCTTTTCTTCTTGCTCTTCCTGTCCGTATGTTCTTCCTCTCCGTTCGCCGTCACTGCAGCGGCAGTCCCCGGCCCCGCCAGGGCAATCCGGAATGGAAGTGGCTTCTCGAGGATCTACGCGTTCGGGGACTCCTTCACTGACATAGGCAACACCAACGACTCCTTGTGGCCCTTCTCCTTCGGCCACGCTCACCAACTCCCTTATGGATCCACCTTTGGCCGGCCCACCGGCCGCTACTCCGACGGCCGCCTCGTGGTCGACTTCCTCGCCGCCGCCCTCTCCCTTCCCTCTCCTCCGCCGTATCTCCACCCGGCCGGCGCCATGAACTCCTCCGCCGGCGCCAACTTCGCCGTGGCCGGCTCCACCGCCATCGATCACTCCTTCTTCGTCCGCAACAACCTCTCCCTTGACATCATCCAGCAATCCCTGGGGACGCAGCTGGCCTGGTTTGAGAGGCTCATGGCAGAGCGGGGCTGTGGCGGGAGGCGGCATCGCAGGTTGCCCGCCGCGTGCACCGCCGAGATGGAGAGCGCCCTCTTCTGGGTCGGCGAGATCGGGGTCAACGACAACGCCTATATCGTCGGCTCCCGCGTCTCGCCGGACCAAGTCCAGGAGCTGGTCCTCGACAGCGTCACCAGATTTCTCGAGGTAAGAAGAAGACTGGAACAGTTCGTTATCCTTTACCACTCCCAAGAGAGTCTCTGCGCATTCAGATTATTGGCGGTGGTGAAGTGGGGTTTTTCGTTTAACAGAGGACAGATAGTAGCAATTTTTTTAAAAGCAGAGGACAGTTCCTCGTTTCGTTTAACAGAGGACAAATTCAAGCCCTCTGTTTTTATATTTTTTTTGCATGTCTATCCTATTTACTACGACATTATCTCTTCAATTCTTTAATGGGTAAATAAAAGAGCTGGAGATTATAATAAAGGTATCTATTTTTTGGGGTATATATAAAGTTTGTGTTGCGTGTAGATTCCTAGAGCGACCAGAAGAGGCAGCAGGCCTCACTCCATGGGTGAGGTTGGAGCTTCCGCTGTCTGATTATTTTTCTTATACCCTAATTTTCTCGGACCTCATACACTTTGGCGTGCGGCAGGGAGTTATGATAATGAACTTTCTGAATTTACTGCTCATGGTCATAAATGTAATTTTTTCGTAAATATACTTTTTTATTTTATACGAAAACATTAGATAAATAGTCTTTAAATATCTATGCGATAACTGTGGAGAAGAATAATGATAAATTCAGTTTTTGGGTACTCGTGAAAAGAAAATAATCGGTCTTCTTCTTCCTTTTCTGGCTACAGGCCCTCCTCAGCAAGGGCGCCAAGTACATGGTCGTGCAAGGGCACCCGCTCTCCGGCTGCCTCCCCCTCACGTTGAGCCTCGTCCCTGCTGGAGACCACCGGGACGACCTCGCATGCTCCGCCTCCCAGAACCGCCGCAGCGCCGCCTTCAACGTCCTACTCCAGTCCAGGCTGGACGACCTCCGCCGCCGTCATCCACGTGCCATCATCTCATATGCCGACTACGCCGCCGCCCACCGCGCCGTTATGAAGAACCCCAAGGCCTTTGGCTTCCGGGAGCCCTTCAAGACCTGCTGCGGGTCCGGCGGCGGCCCATTCAACTTCGATCTATTCGCCACGTGTGCCACTCCGGCGGTGACCACCGCCTGCCCAGACCCGAGGAGGTACATCAACTGGGACGGGGCCCACCTGACGGAGGCCATGTATAAGGTCCTCGCCGACATGTTCATCCGCCGCGGGTATTGCCGGCCGTCGTTCAGCTTCCTGTTGAGCAGCAAGCAGCGCGGGGTTTGACTTTCGGCCGCCCCCAGGTCAATGGGCTGGGCTGAACTTTCAAATAATTATCGAGTATTCATGGCCCGGGCAACACTAGATATGCTTCTCAAATTCAAAAGTAGGATGAGCCAAAACCCACTAAAACTAGATCCCCAAAGTCAACGAGCAAACATAACCATTATCTACAATTTCAGAATGAAATGAATGCAACATTTTGGTGCTCTCAATTGTGAAGTGGCCTCTGTTGCCATTCATCGCCTCTTTGACCCATGTAGTGAGGCAAGATCTTGGAATAGCCCACCATCAAAATCCTTGCACAAATCAGTCTCTTTTATATGAATTTTGACTCATAAATCAACTAAACGATCTTGAAGGTTAACCTTCTAAAATATCAATTTGAACATAACTTTTGGTTGCTACTTTACTATTTCTATGTAAATGATGCAATAGTATTGTGGAAGATAAACAAGATAAAGGCTTGAATCTATAAAGCTCCAATCTTGGAGAAGAAACCTACTTCTGAATCTACAAATTTGAAGTCTTCAACTCTTGAATCCACAAGGGGTGGAGCTAGAGAGAAAGATTCTCACAGTGGAGAAAATTGATTTAACTAAAAAATGAGGACCTCAAGTCACAATAGAGGCCTTTATATAAGCCTAGAAAGGAGGTTGGGTGCTCTCCAAAAGGAGGATCTTGACATATCCTAAGAACAAAGTCTGACTAATTCTGAAATGATTTAAAACAGACTTTGACAAATTGAGATCTTAGACATGTCCTCTAAAAATACTTTGACTAAATCTGAAATAACCTAAAATAGATTCTGACAATTAAAGATCCTAAATATATCTTAGGTACAGACTCTGACAGTTAGAGATCCTAAGTAGATTTTAAGTACAAACTTTGATAGTTAGAAATCCTGAACATATCTTAGGTATAGACTAAACCACATTAAAGTCTCTTCTAGAAAGAATGAGACATAAAGTATTTTCTAAAAGTGAAAGGACATAAAATGGGCTCAAATTCAAACTTTTGGCCCACTAGTGACATATGTGGGCTCTTTTTTTGTACTTTTTACTTCATGGCCCAAATTCAAAATAAGTGGGCCCAAATTCAAAGTTGACAGTTCAACTTGTGTCTTGGGCTACGTTAGTCTCTCCTCCTTCAAGAAAACTCATCCTTGAGTTTTCATTTGAATCATCATAGTACTCATATATATCACTAACATTGAATGTGGGTGAAATAGTCATATTTGGTGAGAGCTCAATAAGGTACATATTATCATTGATCTTCTGTAGAATTTGATATGACCCATATTTCTTTGGCTTCAACTTATTGTAGCTAACTATTAGGAATCGTTCTTTATGAAGGTACATCATCACTTTATCTTTAACTTCAAATATCTTTTTTTTTCTTTTATTATCTATTGTCACTTTATACTTCTCATAATTGGTTGTGAGATTGTGTATCACACCTTCATAACATATTTTGATAAATCTATCATATTATTTACAGTAATACTAGTTCTAACTAGTCTTAATATTTATAATAAATATAATAGAATTCTTAGAGAAAAATAATATACTATTAAAAATAGATATTAGTTAGTCAAATGATTAATCATTGAGTTATATGCAAACTTTGCTTGTGCCAAAACATAATTCTATTATTTTGACTTTTCTCCTAAAATACAACAAATCAAATTGCCTAGAGTTTTATTCACAACTTTAGTTTGGCCATCAATTTGTGAGTGTCTAGTACTACTGAATTTCAAAAATATGTCAAACCTCTTCCAAATAGTTTGTCAGAAGTAAGATATAAAATTAGAATCTTTATCAAAGGTAATTGACTCAAGAATTCTATGTAAAAAAATAATTTATTTAAAAAAGTGTTTGACTATTTGACTTGCATCATTTGTCTTTTTATATGTAATGAAGTGTGCTATTTTTAAAAATCTATCAACGACCACCAAAATTGAGTCAACTCCTCTCTATGTTCACGACAGACCTAATATAAAATTTATTGAAATATCAACCTATGGACATTGTGGAATAGGTAATGGAGTGTATAATCCATTATTTTGACTTTGTCCCTTGTAGGTTTGACAAACCTGACATTTACGAATAAAATTTTCTCTATCTTTCTTTAGTTTAGGCCAATAATATCACTCTTCAACTGATTGTAAAGTCTTGTCTCGATGAAGGTGTCCTATTAAACCTGAAGAATGTAATTCTCATAGTAGTTTCTCCTTAAAAGAGTTGTGAAGAATCATAACTGTGTTCCTTGAAATAAAAAATCTTGTAGGTGAAAACCTTTTAGTTGATATTCCTGACATACAAATTATATACTATTGAGAAAAATCATTGTCGTATGGGTATAATTCTTTGAGAGAATCAAATCCTGTGATTTCAATACATAGTTTCACCAAATATGTTATTTTTCTATTAAGAACATCTACAACTCAATTCAGTTTTTTTGACTTTTATTTAATAACAAAAGTAAAATGTTGAATGAAAGAGATTCATCTGACATGCATTCTATTGATAGAAGTTTGACTATTTACTAATTTAAGAGCTTGATGATTAGTATATAAAATAAACTCTCACTGAATCAAATAATGTTCTCATGTTTGTAAAGTACGAACCATGGCATAAAATTATAGTTTATATGTTGTCCATTTTTTTCTTGCCTCAAAAAGTTTTTCACCAAAAAATGTTATTGGCCAACCTTCTTACAACAATACACCTCCAATACGAAGTATGGATGCATCACATTTCACTTCAAATAGTTTATCGAAATTTGGTAGGGCTAAAACAAGAGCAAAACATAATTTTTCTTTTATCACGATAAAATTTTTACTAGTTTTATCTGTCCATTTAAAATGACATTCTTTCATACATGTAGTAATTGGAGATGTTATTAAGTTAAAATTTCAAATATATCTTCTATAAAATGATGTTAATCTATGAAAACTTTGAACGTGATGAATTGTGGTTGATGTTGATTAATCTTTAATGGCTCTGATCTTTTCTTCATCTACTTTGGTACCATTTGTACTTACAACATATCTCAAGAATAACAAATTAGTAGTTATGGAGTCACATTTTTTCAAGTTAATGTATAATTCATTATGTTGAAATACTTTAAATATTGATCTGAAATGCTTCACATGTTCATCTTCCGTAGTACTGTAAATAAGAATGTCATCAAAATAAACAACAACAAATTTACCATTAAAAAATTTTAGAATCTGATTTATCACTCTCATAAAGGTACAAGGGGTGTTGGATAAGCCAAAAGGCATGACCAATCATTCATAAAGACTTGCCTTAGTTTTAAAGATAATCTTTCATTCATCTCCTAGCTGAATTCAGATTTGATGATATCCACTCTTTCAATTAACTTTTGAAAAAAAATTAGAACCACAAATCATATATCTAATATGTTATCTAGATGGGGAATTGAGAATCTATACTTAACCATTATCTTATTGATAGCTCTACTATCAACACACATCCACCAACTTCCATCTTTCTTTGGAACAAGTAGAGAAAGCACAAAGCATGGGCTTAATTTTTTTCTTATTAATCCTTTACTCAATAACTCTTTTACTTATTCTTGAAAATTTTGATTTTCTTGTGAGGTCATCTTATAATGTGGAAGGTTAGGCAAGCTTGCTCTTGGTATAAAGTCAGTATGATGTTGTATATCTCACATTAGTGGAAGATGAGTAGATAGTTCTTGAATTCAAGAAAATTCAAATAAGAAACTTTCAACAGCTTTTGATATCACATCAGTTATTTTGATATTTACATTAGGTTTTTGAACAATAACAAATAATTCAGTATTAATATCAAACTCTTTATGAAACTTTGTCTAATTGATAAGCATTACTTTTCTTTTCTCCTTCTCTCCTTTATTGAAATCGTTGTCTTGCATTGGAGCCAGAACAATTTTGTTTAAATTTTCTATAGAAAATATAAATATTTTCCTTACCACGGTATGTAGCATCAACATCAAATTACCATGGTCGGCCTAATTTTATGTGACAAGCATCCATCTCAACAACATCACATTGTACTTCATCAAAATAAGTGTTATCAATTGAAAATTTGATTAGACATTGATGTGACTTAGTCATTGTATATTAAATCACGTAAATCTAAAATTTATAAAACTAGAAAATATGAATTTTTAAATATTTAGAAGTATTTCTAAATAAATATATAAATTATAATTTAAGAAAACTTTCAAAAATAGCGGTAATTTTCCAAGTCGATCACAAGGCTGTAATATAATATCTAGTAATTATTCAGAATTTTTCTCAATGAATATGATTTTCTATGAATTTTATACTACAAAATGAAAAATAAATATATTTAAAATTCACAAAAAAGGGAAATAAGGGTGCGGACGTCATAATGACATCAGCACCTGGCAAATGCGAATCGGACAGAAATAGAGTTCCACCCGGTGATTCTTACATAAGTGATTATAGACGATTTAATTGATCAAATTAAGATCGGTAAAAGACAGAAGAATCGTAATGAAATGAAGTATATGTTGGTAAATTTAAAATCAATAAATTATCACTAAATGCAACGAAAATTAAGCTGAAAGTAGTAAAATAGAGTTCTAGCGTTGCAATGGCAATGCGTCGGCAATGTATCGGAATCCTGAGCTTTTGGGAAGATTGTTGTGTAGTGTCCACAGCCTCAAAGTCTCTCATTGGACAAAGACAACATGGACAATCTCTAGATCTTCTCGCAAAGTCTAAAGATCAATGAAATGAGTCATCGAGTCATCTCTAGCGGCTGTCACTCGGCAGAGTGGAAAAATAGCAACTTTGTGGCTCTCTGGCAACTGTCACCCAATGGAGAGGAGCTGGATGGAGGTGGGGCGTATGTTAGGGAGCTTCATCCTTAGGTCCGTGTAGTAAGAGGAGGCTCTTCATCATATCTGGTATGCTCTCAGGAGGTGGCGACTCATCTCCCAATAGATCGTCCTCTTCCCAACAACGGCTTGTTCGTCGATGATTTACTCAATGGATTCGCGATCCTTTTATCACGAATCGTTTAACAATTTTAGTAGCAATGCTTCGCGAATCGTGTTGACTAGATTTTCACCGATGATCTAGCGATTTTCATTGCTTAATCCTTCACCGGCGATATGCAGGAAAGTCATGATAATCAGATAAAAATATATAAATTTTGACTTTAGAAGGATTCGAACCCGCGCCGGTCACCCGCCTCTTCTAAGGAAGGTGTGACGTGGGTTTAGTCCTACCTCAATTGTGCACCGATTTTTTGGGTGAATATATAGTAATGTTAGCTTTATAACCAAAGTCACTTCTCTCACGTGTATGACCACTCCTTGCCCCACAACCGGTTGGCCACTAGTGACGTGGAAGGGGAGTGCTGCACACGTGCCCCTATCGGTCCAAGCCAAGCTGCTCAAGCCCCTACTCATGACTACTCCCTAATTACGCTTCAAACCCGCTTGTGGGCCCAACTGGCTAGTGGGTCCCACCATTTTGTAATATTTTTATTTTTATTTCTTATTCTTTATTTATCTCAAAAGTAAGACTATAAAAATCATATAAAATCACATAATTACCCAAAAATTCATGTTAATTAATTGAAAACTACTTTTCACACTGTAACATAAATATAAGTCTATTTATCATGAGTTAAGGCTAAAACTATATTATTTAATAGTTATTAACTCATGATAATGAAGACTTATCAAACATATTTCTAAAACTTTAGTTTTTATTTCCTTCTTGATCCAACAAATTTGATATGGATGAGGGTGTAGGCTTGTGTTCAAATCTATTTTTTTAACCATCATAGAAGAGACAATATTTTCACTACTACCACTATCAATGATTATATTGCATACCTTAAAATTCATAGTACACCTTGTTCTGAACATGTTATGGTGTTGTGGGTCTTCTTCTCTTTTTTATGAATATATTAATCTCTTGATTACAAGTGAATGTGATAGTGTATCTCTAATATCCGATTCAATAAAATTTTCTTCTACCTTATCTTCAACTTCTGGTTCTTCATATTTTGTTTCCTCTTCAATAGAATTTGCAAGGTTTACCATGCTATATTTGATTTGTGTCCACTTTTTCCACACCTATAGCATTTAGGAATGATATTAGGAGTATAAAGATTTTTGTTAGTAGAGACTTGGACAGAAGGATTTACTTCACTTGATCTAACAAAACTTTGATTCAGTCGCCCATTATGTGATGTGGAAGAAATAACAGCAGATCTTCCTCTATCTGATTGAAGAGTTGAATTCTGACTTCTAAAATTTCAAATTCTGATTTTTCCTTTCTCTAATAAGGCTTCAGCATGCTCTACAGCCATTACGATATCATTAAGCTTGTAAAATAACTATAAAATAACTTTGTCTTGAATTTTCATCTAAGACTATCTTTAAATCTTGAAATCATATATGACTCAAATTTTGTCAAGTCAATTTGAGAAGATAAATGATAAAATTCTTCAGCATAATCAGAAACTGATCTATTTCCTTGTCTACAATTTTGATATTGTTGATATAATATTTTTTCATAATCAAGGAGAAGAAAATGAAATTTCAAGAGCATTTTCATTTTCTCCCATGATCGTACAAGTTCTTTGTTTGATCTCATACATGTGATCTATAATTGATCCCACTATGTAGAGGCTTCACCCTTCAGTTTATAAGCCAATAACTTCACTTATTTTCCATCAAAAAATTTTATAAATTCAAAAAATCATTCTACTTCAACTAATCAATCTAAGAACTCTTCAATCTTCAAATGACTATTAAAACATGGTAAGTCAATCTTCATATGAAAATCTCATAAATCATTTTCTTCAAATTTTAATCTAGAACTTGTAGAACAAGATGAACAATGAGTATCTGATTAAGATTCAACATTAGTAACTTTTTGAGGACGTCTGATTTCATGATCTCTAGGAGGGCATGAATGACTCTCTAATACACTCATTCTAGCCAAAAGTTGTTTCAAGGTATCACTAATATCATCAAATTTTTCATTTATTCAATATTGAAATGTAATAAAATCTAATTTTGAGATAAGAAAACTTCAGGTGAATCATCGTCACCAATATGAGCAGATTTATCTCATGACATTTTTGAACCTTGATTGAAATGTTGACTTGTTCTAATACCAACTGACGTAGTGGTACTACAAAAAATAAACAAGATATGGGCTTGAATCCACAAAACTCTAATCTTGGGGAAGAAACCTACCTCTGAATCCACAAATTCGAAGTCTTCAACCCTTGAATCCATAAGGGGGTATCTGAATCCACAAGCAAGAGAGAAAGGTTCTTAGAGTGGAGAAAACTAATTCAACTAAAAAGTGAGGACCTCAAGTCACAATGGAGGCCTTTATATAAGCCTAGAAAGGAGGTTGGGCACTCCCAAAGTTTGACTAACTCTAAAATGACTTAAAACAAACTTTGACATACTAAGATCTTAGGCAAATCTTGTAAAAATACTTTACTCTAAAATTATTTAAACAAACCCTAAAAGTTTGAGATCCTGAGTAGATCTTAGGTACAGACTTTGATAGTCAAAGATTCTAAATAAATCTTAGGTATAGACTAAATCACATTAAAGTCTCTTCTAGAAAGAATGAGACATAAAGTATCTTCTAGAAGTGAAAGGACATAAAGTGGCTCAAATTCAGACCCCTGACCCCTTGGTGACATATGTGGGCTCCTTTTTCGTACTTTTCACTTTATAACCTAAAGTCAAGATAAGAGAACCCAAATTTGAAGTTGACATTTCAACTTGTGTCTTAGGCTACATTAGTGAAGCCATTAAGAGCACTGGTCATTGTCATAGACATTACTAGTAGTAGGATAGTAGTTGGCTTGCATTTGAAGAGAGAGAAAGGAAAAGGTGAAAAATGACAAATTAATTAATGATGAAACAAATATAAGTATTTATATTGGAATAGACCTAATGGGTTTGATCTAGTTATATGGGCCTCACTTATGTCAAACTAGATTCAACACACCTACAAATGGATAGTATACAAACACAAGAAAAAACTAGATACATACACAAATAGAGAATGACTATGGTTATAGACATAATATCTCATTCTCTGAGACTGTGTTCTTTATTATTTCTCAATTAAGCTCTTTTATCCTTCTATTCATTAAATTTGAAGTATATTTTTTCACATGGTCAAAACCAAGAGTAAAAGTTTAGTTTGTAATAGCATAGCAAGATTTTGTCAACACGTTTAGTCACAAAAATAATTCTAATCTATACTTATTTAGAATTAGGTTATTGATAATAAAACCATGGGTGATTATTTTTTTAAGCAAAAATGACTGAAAAATCACCTATTGGAAATTTAGTTGCTGGTAGAAAAAAATTGAATATTAATTTCTCACAAGGATTGAGGGAGTTGCACAAGGTTTGTGCAATACTTTCCATAGTTTGTCTAAGGAATATGAGTTTAACACAATACAATCAATTTACTAGTATTGAGGGAGTTGCACAAGGAAGCTAGAAAACAAAGATAAAAAAGGCTCTAAATACACAACATATTGAGATCCTAGATTATGAAAAAAGTATCTCAAGAAAAGTAATAGAAGAAAGGAGAGAGGGCAAGATATATATATAGAGAGAGAGTTGAAAAGTCCCTAATAGTGCATAGGAAAATGAGGTAACAAAGTAGATTTTTCAGAAAATTAAAAATATTTTATTAAATATTTTGAACATTGGAGATCTTGTAAAATCAAGAAACTATTAGAGGACAAAGGTTTACTAGACAAGACTTGAGGATCAAAAACTAATTGAGAATATAAAGATTCAACCTATTCTCTTAAACTATTCCTACATCATTGAAGCATGAGAATGTTGTGACATCTTCTTAAGTTGATTTGATCTTAAGGTACTTAGGTGATGAGGGGATAGTGGTTTAGGCAAAACATGAGGTGTAGATAGTGGGTTTTAGTCTTAGAAGGATTGAATTTTTGATGAAACAAACTTAAGTTGTTGAATGACTGAGTCTATGAACATTGGTCTATATTTCCTAAGCAAAATAGTGAATATCATAAAGAATTTTCTTTTGGTACTAGGAGTAGCCAGGTGAGGGGTGAGCAATTATAAGAATATGTATGTTCTTAGTGAGAGAGAGTTGAGAGACAAGATACACATGTCAACACATATATCTATATATATAACTATATACTAAAATAAAAATCATCAAATTTTGAAACCCTAATTCACCTCCTCTTTTACTGTTTCACCTAGTCCTATAGTTCTATCTATGTTACCCTTGAGAGGACGTTGATCACATGATTCTTGATTTCAGCTTAAAAGCTAATAGCAAAATCAAGTCTAAATATTTTGGTCAACTATTTAGTGCTCAGGTTATATGTGGTGCTAATCAAAGAAATACTTCAAACTAAGCTGATCATCATACATTAAAATGGGGTACCCCATCAAATAATATCTCAAATTGAGAGCTATTATAGCATAGACTTGTTTTCACATGAATATAGTAACCTCAAGTATTTTGGGTGGACATAATTCAACTCAAATAAATTATTGACATGTGGTTCTACATGAGCACTGCTCTCACTTTAGTGGGTTCAACTCAAAAGGTTAAGAAAAATCATATAATATTAATATTAGTACTATCATCATCACAAATTTTAGCTCTTAGAGCCTTTGTTGCTTGAGTTAAACAAGTTAAACAATTCTTTCTTGATCATTCCAATTTAAACAAGTTAAGCAAGTCATCCCTTTGTTCACTCTAGTTAAACAAGTCTTTCTTGAGTAGTTGAATGAGAGGCTAGATACTATTTCTACAATTTACCACAAAAGCATCAATCTTATGTTGTTGAACTAAAGAAGTCATGTAATTCTTTAGAATTAGTAGAGTTCAACTAGTTTATCATCCCTTCGATTTTTTATCATCAACTTTCAAACCATCACTTGACACCCAATACCCAAAACACTAGATCTATGTGTTCATAAAAATATATTTTTTTATGTTTATATGAAACTGGTCTTCTTAAAGTAAAAACCCTGAGCCAAGTGTTTATTATGTGTTTATGTATCCAAGTTATAGACCAAAATGACATCAAAGAACATTAATAAAACATTTCTAAATAGTTGACTAAAAAATTCAATTTATTCAAACTTGAAAAATGATCACATTATTTTTTAGTCCAAATAAAAACTGACAAAAAATCATAATAAGTGTTGTGGGTTTTGAATTCAATCTTAGGTATCCCTTACTTTTGTATATGAATTTGATACTAACCTGATTTTGTATCAAGTTTGGACAATATACTGTGTAATTAATTCTTCAACAATGGGAATTGAGAATTTGCTTAGCGTTATGATATTATTGAGACCTATGTAATCCAAATAAAATTTTAGCTATTGCCTTTTTTTCTTACCAAAAGGACCAGATTGACATATGGACTTGACAAAGTTTAAATGGTACTTGATTTTCACATCTCATGTAAAAGTTTCCCAATTTCATTTTTGGAAATAAGAGTAGTGGTAGGGACATATATTTACGAAAACCTTACTTGGCTCTAAGGTGATATGAGTTTTTGGCCTCTAACCATTTAATAATTTTATTTTTAACTACTTCCATCATATTTAGATTTAGCCATCTTTGACACTCATAAGTAGATTTAGTTTTTTTGTCCAAAAATAATTTGTGCATTGACGAACTGAATTTGAAGGTTAAATATGTTGTCGTGATATAACCAAGTTTAGGTAATTAATATTTATAAAATCTCACTTTTCTATTTAAGATAAACAATAGTCAATCCTCAAGGAGCGTTGGTAATGAGAGTACGAATTCTACTTATTTTATTTCTTATATAGATATATATATATACACTGAGATTGCAAAGGGTAGAATTAAATGTGAAAGGGTGAAAACAAGAGTGATGAAAAATGTGACATAAGAAAGAGAATAGATCTAATACAATAAAATGATGAAATAAATGATAAAACTAGTTTGAATTAAAAGTTAATCTATCAATGGAGAGGATTACAAGAACATCTCAAATATAAATCTTGCACAAACCTCATTGTGTGTCAGTCTTAGGCCGAGTGATGCTTGATCCGTGATGATCTTGATACACTCTAAGTAATTTCTTCTCCACGATGATCTTGGGCATGAGAATGCCATTGACTAGGCCTTGATTTCCCTCATGTTTTCTTTGACTAGCCACTACTAGAGAGAGAGCCAAAAAACATTCTCCAAGAGGGGGGTGAGATGACTTAATCTTCTCGAGAGTTAGGCTCCTCTAATAGATGGTTATGATCAATAACCAACTCTCTTGGTGGATGGTCCAAATCATTCTATGAGGGTGACACTCTGGTTTTTTTTTATATCATCTTAAGGCATCTTAAGATGAACAGCCTAAATCTTATCTCTTGATAGTCTTTTTAAGTCCAAATGGGCTAGACCAAGATGATGCCCTCTCTAGAGCCCATAAACATATTAGGTCGGTCCTCTCCATAAGACCTGAGTTTTTCATTGGGCTGAAGACTTGCGCTTCTTTTATTACTTCCAACTCATAATAAGAGTTCACCTAAGTCTTTGTATTCAAATAATTATCAAAAAATGTGAGAGAATCACCACTTGACTTCATAAAAGTCAAGTGGTGGTAGTCTCATAATATAAATAAAATATGTAACATAATATGTATTAGAACTTAGATGATAAAATATTATGAATGTCATAATGAGTTGGTAACACATATAACTACATTCTCTACTTATTAATTAACATCTATATATAAGATATTAATACATAGATGCAACCACTAATTTGTTATTATCATGTATACATACATCAAGATTAATACCTTTTAAATCACTCATATGTCATCCTAATGCATCTTTATATTATTTTAAAACATAAATTAATTTGGATTCTTCATCAAAAGTTAAATGAGATGTAATAATGATAGGCACAGTATCATTAGGTCCTAAAAATCTATATTCAAGTTATTCAGGAGAGGTTTAAGGTCTAAATCATTGTGAGCATTTAAAGGTTAAAAAATAGATTCATGTGAAAGCTTTTCAAATATTTCTAGCAAATCAGAAAATGAATTTTCAGAAAAAGTATCAAACATACATACTTTATCAACGATTGAGTCAACTACATCATACTCTTCTTCTTCATCTTCTTCCTCAGCAAACTTAGCTACCTTAAAATATTCAATGAAATATGATGACCACCACAATACATATCTAATATTCCAATAGCACAATTTATATTAGCATGAGCTGTAGCCAAAAATGGGCGTCCCAAAATAACAATTGATTCTATAAGATTTTAGAGTGATGTCAAGTATAGAACTAAAAAAGCAATTGGAAAATATCATCCTTCAATATTGACTATAAAACATCCTCAGTTAACCCTTTAGGATATATAATATATCTGTCCCTTAAAGAGATAATAATACTAGTGGGTTTTAATTCTCCTAAATCAAAATGTTCAAAAAGATAAGTTGGAAGGAAATTTACACTAGCACCCAAGTCTAATAAAGCCTTATTTGAAGTCATACCTTTTAGGTAGCAAGAGACAAGTGGGCTCGTTAGATCCTTTCTTTTCTTAGGCATTTCATTGAAAAAGATGGTGCTAATCTTAGCTAAAAGATTAAATTTCTTGATTTATCTCTTTAGAGTACAAAGATATTTCAAAATTTTAACATAAGATGGAACATGTCAAATAGCATCAACCAAAGGGATTTCAATTTGAACTTTAGAAAATAATTATTGTAATTCATACTCATCAATATGCTTCTTTTTATCTTTCAAGTGAGGAAAAAGAGATGAAGGAAAAGTAATAGATGAATTATAAGCTTGGGTCTCTTTGAATAGCTCTATCCCTTTTTTATTCTTTTTTTATCCATTCTCGTTAAGCTCCTTCAAGATGGATTTTCCTTTCTTCCTTTCCTCCTCATTCTCTCTATCCCTAATTTCAGTTTCGTGGTGAGAAATAATATTTTCCTTCTCTTGCACATCATTCCCTAATTTAGGTAAGCTTGGATCACTAGAAGGCATCCTAATGGCTTTGGGTATCAACTTATCATTCCTAAGTCTCATCACCTCCTTAATCTATTCTATTTGGGATCCTTGGCTACCAGGGCCTTGACCACTAATCATGGAGGCATTAGGGATAGAAGAAGCAAAACCAGGAGGGTAATTCTTAGGATTAGTTATGGCTTGAGTAGGGTGCCTTCTAGGGTTTAGCTCATTTGGTTGATTCTCTTGATTGTTTGACCTCTGAAACATTTAAAAAATTTGTTGATTTTGCATTATTAATTGTGCCATAGCTTGCTGTTGCTGATGCAGTTGATCCTTCAAAGAATTAACAGTATTCTCTAAATGACCATTAGGAACATGAGATAGAACTCCTGAAGGCACTCTATTGTGCATAAGCTGTGGAAAACGGTTTTGAGAATATAAAGCATTTTGAGAAGACATCTGATTTTGAAAAGGAGATGACTTTAAATGGTTAATTGAGGATGTTATAGTCAATATTGAACGATGTTATTTTCTAGTTAATTTTTTAGTTCTATACTTGACGTCACTTGAAAATCTTAAAGAATCAACTATTATTTTAGGACGCCCATTTTTGGCTACAACTCATGCTAATATAAATTGTGCCATTAGAATATTAGATATTTATAGTGGTGCCATTGAATATATTTAAGGTAGCTAAGTTTGCTAAAGAAGAAGATGAAGAAGAAGAGTATGATGTAGTTGACTCAACCATTGATAAGATGTGTATGTTTGATACTTTTTCTGAAAATTCATCTTCTGATTTGCAAGAAATATTTGAAAATCCTTCACATGAACCTATTGTTTTACATTTGAATGCTCACAATGATTTAGACCTTAAACATCTTTTTGATAACTTCAAATATAGACTTTTAGAACCTAATGATACTATGCTCGTCATTATTGCATCTCAGTTAACTTTTGATAAAGAATCAAAATTGATTTATATTTTAAAAGAATGAGGATGGCATATGACTGATTTAAAAGGTATTAGTCTTGATATATATGCATGCATGATTTTTTTTTAAATAGAAACACTAAACCTACTTGTGAGTGTCAAAGGTGGCTAAATCCAAATATGGTGGAAGTAGTTAAAAATGAAATTATTAAATTATTAGAGTCTAATTTTATTTATCCTATATAAAATAGCCAATGAGTTGGTCCCATTCAAGTTGTGCCAAAAAATCAGGCCTAACTATATCAACTAATGAGCATGGTGAAGAAATAAAAACTAGATTGCCTATTGAGTGGCAGGTATACATTGATTATAGAAAGTCAAATTTAGCTAGTAGAAAAGATCATTTTTCTTTACCTTTTATTGATCAAATTCTTAAAAAGTTGATTGGAAAAACATGCTTTTGTTTTCCTGATGGATATTCAAGGTATAATCAATTGGTAATTCACCATAATGACTAAGAGAATAGTACTTTCACTTGGTTTCTTGTCCTTTTGGTACACTTACATTTACAAGGATGCCTTTTGGATTATACAATACTCCATCCACTTTCTAAACATGCATGATCTATTTATTTTATGATACGATAGGTGATTTTGTTGAAGTTTTTATGGTTGACTTTTTTATTTTTGGATCTTCTTTTGACGAGTGTTTAGGACATCTCAAGCAAGTCTTGACTAGATGTGTGGAGTTCAAACTTGTTCTAAGTTGGGAAAAGAGTCACTTCATAGACAAAGAATGAATTATTCATAAGTATGTAATAAGTGAAAGAGGAATTGAGGTAAATAAAGCAAAGGTATGTATAATTCAAGATTTACCTCATCCTACTACCCTAAAAGGACTTGGGTCATTTTTTAGACATGATGGATTTTATAAAAGATTTATTAAAGACTTTTCTAAGATTTCTAGGCAATTGACTTCTCTCTTAGCCAAGGACAACGAATGTATTTTTTCTCATGAGTGTTTAGAAGCCTTCAACACCTTAAAAATACATTGATAGAACACTAATTTTGAGATCTCTTACTTGGGGGAAGCTTTTGAAATTATGTGTGATTCTTCTAATTACGCTATAGGTGTTGTTTTAGGGTAGAGAATTGAAGGAAATCTAGTTGTCATATATTATACAAGTAAGATATTAGATGAGGCTCAATTTAACTATACTATCACTGAAAAAGAGTTATTGGCTATAGTCTTTACTTTAGAGAAGTTTAAAATTTATTTGCTTGGACCTAAAATCATTATTTACACTAATAATGCATCTTTGAAATACCTTTTAAGAAAGAAAGATTCCAAGCCTAGACTTATTAGATAGATTTTGCTATTACAAGAGTTTGATCTTGAGATTAAGGATAAATGAGGATTTGATAATGTAGTTGTTGATCATCTTTCTAAGATTAATGAAAATGATAATAAGGAGTTAAATGACCCTTTTCCTTATGAGATTATTTTAAATATTAGTTGTACATATAATCCTCCTTGGTATGCACACATCATCAATTACTTGGTAACAAGTCAAGTACTTAAAGGATAGTCTACTCATGAGAAAAATCTTTTCTTTGCTAAAATTAAATATTTCTTATGGGATGAACCTTATTTTTTAATTTAGGGCTTGATAAGATTTTGAGAAGATGTGTTGTAGAGGAAGAACAAGGAAACAATTATTCACATGTGCCATTAGAAGAAGGAACCTTATTTAGGGCTTGATGTTTGGGAGATAGACTTCATGAGTCATTTTTCTCCTTATTTTAGATATGAGTATATCTTAATGGTTGTCAATTATGTTTCCAAGTGGATTGAAGCAATACCTACTAAGACTTCTGATTATAAGGTTGTCTTGAAGTTCTTGAAAAGTAATATTTTCTCTAGATTTGAGTGCCCTAGGACCATTATTAGTGACAATGATACTTATTTCATAAATTCTCAATTCAAGACACTATTGAGGAATAATGAAATCACCCATAATATCTCTACCCCTTATTATTCACAATCCAATCATCAAGTAGAGGTATCCAATAGAGAAATCAAGAGGATACTTCAAAAAATCATTAAAGTTGATATGAAAGATTACTCTCAAAAATTAGAAGATGCACTTTGGGCCAATAAAGGCAGCTTATTGTTCCCTTAGGAATGTCACCCTATAGGTTTTTTTTTTTTTTTTTTTTTTTTTTAATGAAGAAATTTGATTGAGTGATAAAAGTTTGACCTCATTCTGAGGTTACATAAGTGGGATCTCATTTGCACAAGGGGCGAGGATGACATGGAGGGTGAAAGACCTCTTTTTTTAGAGGGGATGTGATAATACTAGAGATAGACTCCAATTCGCTCATCATATTTAAAGAAATCGGTTGATCTGCATTTGGGCTGAAAGAGCCTTTGAGTTCATGAAGTTGGAATATCTGGTTGACAATAGTAGGATGTGTAAACCTCCATGTTGTGCACCATGAGGTGTTCCTGCAAGACAAGAATTTGCTGCAATAAGTGGTTCTAAGAAAGAAATAAAATGATATAAAGTGGTGAGAAAAGAATTGTTAAGATAGTGAGGAGTATAGAACTATGCTAGAGTATGACAATAAGCCCAAATATGAATTTGTCTTCCTAGTGTTGCACATGTCTAATCCCTCTGGCCAAGATCTTGTTAGTACCATCAGTTGCCGTACTTCCTCTAAGTAGGTAAGGAACCTTTCACCCCACGAGGAATGACTTGGTCTCTTTTTCTAACTCTTTTCTTTTCTCTTATTCTCTCTCTCTTCTTTCTCTCTTTTTTTTTTTTTTTGTTTTTTTTTTTTTGAGGGCCTCTTCTTTTACCCTCCACTAATGCCCATTATTTGGTGTACAAGGGTAATTCCCTTTGGAGTCTAGTGATTGGGGGAAGGAAAATAGGTTGCTCGTTATTTTATTTTATTTTACTTTATTTTTTTGAGGGCCCTTTCCCTCACCCTCCACTAATTGTCTATGATGGGCTAGTGATTCCGAGAAAAGAAGGAGGCTGTCTCTCTTTTTTTTTTCTTTTTTTTCTTTTTTTTTCTTTTAAAAAGAGAGAAAGGGAGGGAGAAAGAAATAGAGAATCGAGAGAGAGAGAGAGAAGAGAGAGGGTCAATCCTATGGATATAGATCCTTTCTTTCTCATGGGTTCAAGCTGACTGATGGTACTAATGAGATCTTGAGAGAGGTGCTAGGTTGGCGATTCACAACTAGTTTGGCAGGTCTGATGTGCTATAGACCTATAGTTCAAAAGTGGGTAGATGTCAACATGTGCTGATAGTTCTATGTCCTCACTACTTGAGGGTGATAGATAATAGATGTGAGGTGATTATGAAGAGAGTAATGATTAGATGTAGTGTACCCGAGTGGATTACGATGTGCCTTGTTATCCGTCTTGTGTTGATAGATAAAATGCATTCCACATCAGTGGTATGGGATGAGCACCATGATGATGTCATGGTTGTGACTTGTGATAGACCTGAAAACAGAAACAAAGGAAACATATACTTGTATCTCCATTGTGGTCTTCAGTGGCCAATAGTAACCACCCTTGATCTCCTCCAAGCAATACGCCACTGCCGTGGAGGGGCCAGTAGTGGAGTGCGGTGTATGCGTAAAGAGGGTATGCCGAGTCACTCAAGTCTATGAGCACCTCGGGCTGCGAGGGACATGTCTTGCCAAAAAGAGAAGACTGTCCTCCGACGCGATCTGACTCCATGCGTAACAAGGGCGTCGGCTGTCTGATTCCCTTCTCGGAACTGATGCATAATGGTTGTGATGCGTCCTCGACATCGCATGATATCTGCCTAGATATTCTTGAGCCTCCAATGAGGACAAGAGTCTGCACGTAACATGTCCACTAACACTTTGGAATCATATTCTAAGACAATATTAGTAATATTTTGCTCCTCACAAAGAAGCAAATCATCCCGTATTGCCATAACCTCTGCCTCAATATTAGTTCGTATATTATAAAAGTTTGAAAAGGCAAAGAGAATGCATCCTATACTATCACGTAAAATACCTCCTCCTCCAGATGGTCCAGGGTTGCCTTGAGATGCTCCATCGACGTTGAGTTTCCACTGTCCAACCCTCGGTGGTGTCCATCTAACAGATCGAATAGTAGTCCAAGTCTGTGTAGGTATGATATGGAGTCCCCAAAGCCCAAAAGCCTCACAAATAGAACGTGAGCGTTTCATTTTGTTTGGCACTAAGGAATGAGTACTTCGAAGCCATTGTGTTACGTGCCTTATAATCTCTGTGACACGCATCACTTGGCCTGCAAATCGAGATGAGTTACGTCCCTTTCATATTTCCCATAACATATATGCTATGGAGATACGGATAAAGGGACTAAGCTTGACACTCGTCGGTGAGTCAATGACTCTCCTAAAGACCTCTAGTGGTGGTCTCGTAGGTCTGTACGAGAGCATTGGAAGCCAATTCACTAGAAGTTGACGCCAACACTCGACAGTGATATCACTATGCAAAAATAGATGTTCCATACTTTCGTCTGTCGTGATAGAGCAACAATGACATCTTCTTTCCACCTCTTGATCGATGACAATCACTCGATCGTCGGTGGGTAGTCCTCGGTGCATGAACTTCCACAGGAAGAACAAAACACGAGGTGTGATGGCCGGATGCCATATGAGATTTCCCCAAAATGTCTTTGGGGAGCGGTTTCTAAAGTGCTCCCAAGAGGAGCTACAAGAGAAACTGCCATCTACAGTAAGTGTCTAGATGGGTTGGTCCTCAGTAAAACTCGTCTCAATCATGGTGATGGCTGGTAACAAGTCCGACGGTAGTCCATGCCTCTTAATAAGTAGACGAGTGTCTCCTTGGAGAAGCTGGGCTACCGTCAAGCGAGGCCAAGAGGATGTGAAAGTGGTAAAACTGGCCAATGGTGTGTCCTCTAGCCAAGTGTCATACCAGGCACTGATCGCGCCTCGCCCTACTCGCCAACGAATAAGGGGCACCATCTCTAACCAATGTCGCTGTCAGTCTGCCCATCGTTTGACTCCTTTGATGTCAGCCGGCTGTCAAGCCCACTCACCATATTTGGTTGACACAAAAGAGCCTAGCACCGATGGTGTGGTCCTCATCCTCCAAACGAGTTTCTTTTGAAGCATGTTGAGTACATCTTGAGGGCGCCGAATACCTAGGCCACCCTCATCCGTAGGTCGACATGTTTTCTCCCAAGAAACTCGATGTTGGCGACGAGGTCCCTCAAGTTGTCCATCCCAAAGGAAGGACGTGCATATCCGTCTAATAGTCTGTAAGACGGTGTCTGGTACCTCATGGACTGCCAAAAGGTGTAATGGCATGCTCATGAGGACATGGCGTATCAACTGAATCCGTCCTCCAGGGGATAGAAGCTGTAACTTCCATCTCGCTAATTTCTTCCTCAACTTGCCCACTAGGGCGTCAAAATAGTGTATGCGCCTACGGCCGAGGAAGATAGGACATCCTAGATAGTCAAAAGGTAAGTGTCCACGAGAGAACCCTGTTAGGCCCTAGATGCGTCGTATGGTCCCTATGGGGGTAAAAGGGCCTACCATGAAGCTACTCTTCAAGGCATTTACGAGTTGACCTGCAGCTCGCTCATACCTCGAGATAATACTCATGAGCCCTCTAATGGATGTCTCACATCCATTGAGGAAGAGTATCGCATCATCAGCAAAGAGGGAGTGTGAGATGATCAGACAACCCCTCTTCGAGTAGTATGGTTGGATAAGTCCTTGATTGATCACTCGAGTGAGGGATCGACTGAGGACTTCTTCGACTAAGATGAAGAGGGTGGGTGATAGTGGATTGCCCTGTCATAGACCTCTCGTGGCCGTGAAGAATGGTGTAGAGCTACCATTCACCAATAAAGAGAAGTGATTCTCCCTAACACATGCATCGACTAAGTCAATGAAGTCGTCGGTGAACCTAAAGCATCTAAGAACCTTAATGAGGAAACTCCACTCTATCCTATCAAAGGCCTTCTCCATGTCTAATTTGATGATGATGTTGGAGCCTCGACAGTCATGGCCAAGAGACTGTGCTAGTTCATGTACTAACATGATGTTATCGTGAATGTACCGTCCCTTGACAAATCTGCATTGCTCTGGAGATATAAGTCTATCAAAGAAACTACTCAATCTACGTATAACGATCTTAGATACAACTTTATAACACACATTACATAAACTAATAGGTCGAAAGTCTCTAAATGAAGTTGGGGTAGTCACCTTCGATATGAGTGCAAAGAAGGTGGTCTTCCAACTTCGTGTAAAGACTTTATGACGAAAGATTTCCTTGATAGCCTTAATGAGATCAGTGCCAACGATATCCCAACATGAAACATAAAAATCAACTGGGAAACCATCGGGCCCGGGTGCATAATGTCTGCTCATAGAGAAAACTACTTCCTTGATCTCTTCTCCCGTGGGTATGGCCGTCGTGAGAGAGCTCTCATGGTGAGTGGCTAATGATGGGATCAAAGTGAGCATATCATCAGAAATCTTGATCGGCTGAGAGGTTAAGAGAGTACAAAAGTACTCAACCCCTGCCTCCTGCATGCGGGAAAGGTCCTGATCATATGTCTCTAAAAGGGAGGTATAATCTGAACGTGAGCGGTGAGCGACCGATGTATGAAAGAAACGAGTGTTTCTATCACCCTCTTGTAACCACTGGATGCGTGATTTTTGGAGATAGAATAACTCCTGTTGTCGCACAACCTCATCAAGTTGGTCTCTCACTCTACTCCTCCTTTCCCAAGCAGCATCTGAATATCTAGCTTGCAGTAGTCTTTCAACTTTTGCTAACTCTTTTTGCAGTGCATCAACCTGGGTATGGACATTCCCATAGATATGTCGGTTCCACCATTTAAGGTGGAGTTTGAGATTCCTTAACCTATAGCTAAGGTTCTCCATAGGAGAATCTGAGATATGTCCATACCAGTGATTCCGTACGAAACTCTGAAAGTCTTCATGTTGAAGCCACATGATCTGAAATCTGAAGGGAGGTCTGTGGGTACTCAAATTCTTTTTAGGGACTATGAGGATCGGGGTGTGATCTGACCTATAACGGGGTAATATCGTGACTAATATGGGATGTCGCATCATGGCGATGCTGTTGATGAAACAGCGATCGATATGCTCATAAATCAAAGCGTCCCCTCGATTGTTGTTCTATGTTCATGCCTCGCCTGATGTAGGTGGTTCAATAAGAGCTAATCAAAAAATACAATCATTGAACGTCTCCATATTACGGGCCCTAGGGATCCGCCCACCTTGACATTCACTAATATTACGAACACAGTTTAAGTCACCTGCTAGGTACCAAGGAGACTCAACTAGTGTAGGGTAGTCCCTCACGTACTGAACTAGGTCCGCCCAAAGAGTTTCCCTTTCTTTGGATCTATGTGATGCATAGATGACCGAGAAGGTGAACTCTTGGGTGAGATCTCGAACCGTCATAGTGATATGCTAGGATCCCTCAACTAGCAACTCCATAGAGTATGGTCTAGTCCAAAAGAGCCAAATATGATTCGTGGGGTTGGAGTGAAAATGATCCATACTTAATCGCCTAAGTAAAGGTTGGATACGATATGATGATATCATAGGCTCGATGAGGCCTACTATACCTAGTCGATACTGCTTGATAAGGCTAGCTATATAGAATTGGGTTTCGAGGTTACCTATACCTCGACAATTCCATATGATGCTAGGTATCATGATCTAATGAGTGGCCCCACGAGTCCTAGATCTCGTGGAGTAAGGTGAGCATCTAGTGAGTCGTGTGGTCCTAGCCTCCGTCTGATATCCCTCATTTAGGTAGGTAGTCTCAATGTCAGTCTTAAATCCACCATCCTCATGGGTACTAGTCGTGTGGCCACTAGTATCATGAGCACTAGATGAGGAGGATGGGTGCAGTGCTTGACGATTCGTCAAGCACTGTCCTCTATCGGGGCTCTCTCTAGAATCAGCGGGTGGTGGATCAAGTATAGGGAACTGATCTGGCGGGTGTAGTGGGGGAGAGGGGGGGAGGGTATAAGAATCAGAACGGGGGGCTACGTAAGATGTACTAATAGGAAGTGTGCTGGGGGTAGGCCCTCCTAGTAGATCCTCGACGGGGATTTGAGGGGGATGGGTAGTGCCCAAGCTGATACCCTCAGAGAAAGGGGTAGACCTCGGTCGGTCGGGACTAAGAGGTGAAGGGCTCCTACTATGTGGGGAAGAGTGAATGAGCGAGGAGGAGCTAGGTGGTGGAGAGACACTAATGGGTGGAGTGGGGTGGGTGAGTATGGGGGGTCGGATAGCTTGGGGGGATCTAGTATGTGGAGCTTGACTAGGTGAGTCCTTTGTAGTGGGGGATGCTAACCCTTTGGAAGGCCTAGTTCCCCTCTATGCAAGTCCCTCAAAGTCTCTCTCATCTAAAGCCTCTAAGACCTCAAAGGTGTTTGAGGTTAGGGGTTTCTTTCCCTTGCCTAAAGGGGAATGTGTAGCCTCTTGTGTTCCTTTCTTCCCCCCTGTGTGGATGGAAGAAGGGCGTCTAGCTGCCGGCTTTCGCCGTGCATGCTGTGTCTCAATCAATGAACTAGGCTTCTCCTGTGCCTTCCGAGGTAAGGAAGGTGGAGCCGCCATAGGGGCAATCGACCTCTGAGGATGACGAGCACTCTGACCATCCTTTCTCATTTCGACGAGATAATCGTCATATAAGATCGGTACTAAAAAGGCTCGTGTGGTTGCTTGTGGTGTACCTACCTTCTGACGACATGTGCAGAAATATGATAATCTCTCGTAAATAATAGGTTGATAAAGTTCATCATCTCCACTACGTATAACGAGAGTCGTCTGTAGAGGGGTGATAAGTCTTCATTATCATGAGTTAATAATTAGTAAATAATATAGTTTTAGCCTTAACTCATGATAAATAGACTTATATTTGTGTTAAAGAATGATTTTTGGTTTTTAATTGATTAACGTGAATTTTTGGGTAATTATGTGATTTTATACGATTTTTACAGTCTTACTTTTGAGATAAATGAAGAACAAGAAATAAAAATAAAAATATTGCAAAAATGGGGGAGGACCCGCTGATAAGTCTTCATTATCATGAGTTAATAATTAGTAAATAATATAGTTTTAGCCTTAACTCATGATAAATAGACTTATATTTGTGTTAAAGCATGAAAAGTGGTTTTCAGTTGATTAACGTGAATTTTTGGGTAATTATGTGATTTTATACGATTTTTACAGTCTTAGTTTTGAGATAAACGAAGAACAAGAAATAAAAATAAAAATATTGCAAAATGGGGAGACCTGCCGGCCAGCCGAGCCCGCAAGCGGGTCGGAAGCGCAGTCGGGGAGTAGCCGCAAGCAGGGGCTCGAGCGGCTTGCTTGGATCGATAGGGGCACGTGTGCGCCACTCCCCTTCCACGTCACCGGTGCTCAGCCGGCTGTGGGGCAAGGAGTGGTCGTACACGCGAGAGGATTTTGCCTATAAATACTATATATTCGCCCAAATAATTCGCGCACAACCGATGTGGGACTAAACCCGCGTCACACCTTGTTCAGGGGCGGGCGACCGCCGCGGGTTCGAATCCTCCCAGAGTCAAAATTCATATATTTTTAACTGATTATCGCGACTTTCCTGCAGATCGCCGGTGAAGGATTAAGCAACCGGAATCGCTGGATCATCGGCGAAAATCTCGTCAACGCGATTCGCGGAGCATTGCTACTAAAATTTCTGAACGATTCGCGATAAAAGGATCGCAATCCATCGAGTAAATCATCTCCGATTGATCGACGAACAAGCCGTCGTCGGGAAGAGGACGATCCGCCGGGAGACCAGTCGCCACCTCCTGAGAGCGTACCAGATGCGATGAAGAGCCTCCTCTTGCTGCGCGGACCTGAGGATGAAGCTCCCTAACACGCGCCTCACCTCCATCCAGCCCCTCTCCGTCGGGTGACAGCCGCCGGAGAGCCGCAAAGTCGCCGTTTTTCCGCTCCGCCGGGTGACAGCCGCCGGAGACGATTCGACGACCCACTTCATTGGTCTCTAGACTTCGCGAGAAGATCTAGAGATTGCCCACGTCGTCTTTGTCCAAGGAGAGCCTTCGAGGCCGTGGACACTGCACGACGACCCTCCCGAACGCTCAGGATTCCGGTGCATCGCCGACGCGTCGCCGTCGCGACGCCGGAACTCTGTTTTCCTGCTTTATCTAGAGATTGCCCACGTCGTCTTTGTCCAAGGAGAGCCTTCGAGGCCGTGGACACTGCACGACGATCCTCCCGAACGCTCAGGATTCCGGTGCATCGCCGACGCATCGCCGTCGCGACGCCGGAACTCTGTTTTCCTGCTTTCAATTTAATTTACGCTTCATTTAGTGATACTTTGTTGATTTTTATTTACCAAACTATACTTCGTTCAATTACGATTCTTCCGGCTTTTACAGATCTTAATTTGATTAATTGAGTCGTCTGTAATCGCCTACGTAAGAATCGCCGGGCGGAACTCTGTTTCCGCCTGATTCGCGTTCGCCGGGCGCTGACGTCATCCTGACGTCCGCACCCTTATTTCCTTTTTTTTTGTGAATTTTAAATATATTTCCTTTTTATTTCCTAGTATAAAATTCGTAAGAAAATCTTACTCATTGAGAAAAATTCTGAATAATTACCAGATATTATATTACATCCCTGTGATCGACCTGGAAAATTACCACTATTTTTGGGATTTGTATTGAATTATAATTGATATATTTATTTTGAAATACTTCTAAATATCCGAAAATTCGTATTTTCTAGTTTTATAAATTTTATATTTGCGTGATTTAACATACAACGACTGAGTCACGTCACCTGCCAGCCAGTTGTGCCCGCAAGTAGGTCGGAAGCACAGTCGGGGAGTAAGCCACGAGCAGGGGCTCGAGCGGCTTAGCTTGGGGACCGACAGGCACGCGTACGCCACTCCCCTTCCACGTCACCAGTGGCCAGCCGACTGTGGGGCAAGGAGTGGTCGTACACGCGAGAGAAGAGACTTTGCTCACAAATCTAACATTACTATATATTCGCCCGAAAACTCGGCGTACAACCGATGTGGGACTAAACCCACACCTTCCTCAGAAGAGGCGGGGGCGACCGGCGCGGGTTCGAATCCTCCCAGAGTCAAAATTCATATATTTTTATCTGATTATCGCGACTTTCCTGTAGATCGCCGGTGAAGGATTAAGCAACGAGAATCGCTAGATCATTGGCGAAAATCTCGTCAACATGATTCGCGGAGCATTGCTACTAAAATTGCTGAATGATTCGCGATAAAAGGATCGCGAATCCATCGAGTAAATCATCTCCGATTGATCAACGAACAAGCCGTCGTCGGGAAGAGAATGATCTGCCGGGAGACCAGTCGCCACCTCCTGAGAGCGTACCAGATGCGATGAAGAGCCTCCTCTTGCTGCGCGGACCTGAGGATGAAGCTCCCTGACACGCACCCCACCTCCATCCAGCTCCTCTCCGTCGGGTGACAGCCGCCGGAGAGCCGCAAAGTCGCCGTTTTTCCGCTCCGCCGGGTGACAGCCGTCAGAGACGATTCGACGACCCACTTCATTGATCTCTAGACTTCGCGAGAATATCTAGAGATTGCCCACGTCGTCTTTGTCTAAGGAGAGCCTTCGAGGTCGTGGACACTGCACAACGATCCTCCCGAACGCTCAGGATTCCGGTGCATCGCCGACGCATCGCCGTCGCGACGCCGGAACTCTGTTTTCCTGCTTTCAATTTAATTTACGCTTTATTTAGTGATACTTTGTGTGATTTTAATTTACCAAACTATACTTCGTTAAATTACGATTCTTCCAACTTTTACAGATCTTAATTTGATTAATTAAGTCGTCTGTAATCGCTTACGTAAGAATCACCGGGCGGAACTCTGTTTCTGCCTGATTCGCGTTCGCCGGGCGCTGACATCATCCCGACGCCCGCACCCTTATTTCCTCTTTTTTTCGAGAATTTTAAATATATTTTCTTTTTATTTCCTAGTATAAAATTCGTAAGAAAATTGTATTCATTGAGAAAAATTCTGAATAATTACCAAATATTATATTACATCCCTGTGATCGACCTGGAAAATTACCACTATTTTCGAAATTTTTATTGAATTATAATTGATATATTTATTTTGAAATACTTCTAAATATCTGAAAATTCGTATTTTCTAGTTTTATAAATTTTATATTTGCGTGATTTAACATACAACGACTGAGTCACATCAAGGGGCCATTAGGTCCACCTCTATACAAACTCGTGCATATCCTGGCCGGTTGAACATTTTTATGCCTGGGTCAAGGCATATGAATGTTCCCACCGCATTTGCCAAAGACTCAAGTGCCTTTGGCATAAATAAATGGGTAGGTAGGCCAGGGAAGCCCACCCATAATGGAATCGCATGGGATTGATGTGCTTGGTGCCCTATGTTGGTCTGTGGTGTCCATCTGTGGGTATGGAGGGTAGACTCCCCCATTGTCCAAGTGCGTCGGCTCCATGCTCGACGATAATCTGTTTCTAGCTCAAAGCGGATGTATATGCTACGATAGTCTCGAGCTCCGATGGAGACTCGGCCATGGAAATTTCCAGGTGCCAAGTAAATCTTCTCTATGTCACCTATAGTTGGTCGTTTCACTACGAAACGACCAACTAAGGTATATTGGAATGTGGCTGCCATCTGGGAAACCTCCTCATAAGTAAAAGCTATTGTCCTCCTCCCATCATCCTCGCTATAGCTTCGCATTGGGACAGTGGTATCATAGAATGGGAATAGTACCTGACGCAGCGGTTCTTGTGGTGTGACAGTCTCTATGGAGGGGGTAGAGGGTCCAGACACTCGTTGCGCCCATGATAGGTGTCCAGTGGGCATAGTCGGGTTTGACCTATGGGGCATAGTAGAGTCTAGCCCACTAGGTGTAGATATGGTGTGCCCAAGGGATGTGTTTGGGGCCAATATAGAGGTCTCAACTAGTGTTGGGATCCTAGTTGGTTCGAGGGGCTCAATTTGAGAGAGCCTAAGGGCCCCTATAGGTAGAGGTAAAACCGGCTCAATCTGTTGACTCGGGGTAGGCCTAGAGGACGTGGTCGAGGGTGGACGTAAAAGTCGGCGTCCTATCTTCTTTTTGGGCCGCAGGCTCTTGCCCCTTACCTGGGCAAGAGCTTGGACCGGTGCAGCCTGAGCCGGCTGCTCAGGCTCGGCCTGGGCCACCTGGGCTTGGGCCGGTGCGTCCTGAGCCGGCGCAGCCTCGATGGGCTGGGCCGGCATGGCCTGGGCTAAAGTGGCCTCAGATGGCACTACCTGGGCCGGCTCAGCTCTAGCCACCTTGCCAGAGGCTCGCACGGGCCGCGCCTATACAGTGCCAGCTGAGCGGGGCTCGGCCCGTGATGGCGAGCCATCGTCCGCAGTGTCTGACGTTGATGACGTCAGTAGCGTCCCAGCCGAGGCATCGGCAATCGCAAAAGGTTGCGGTGCCTTTATGGCCACGTGATCCCCTCCGTTGATCTCAAGATCAACAGTTGGATCAAGTTGGCCGTTATGGCCGTGACCGTCCGAGGGCGGAGCCTTGGTAACGGCTGTTGAGGCCTTTATAGCCGGCTGATTCTGACCATTGATCATACGATCAATGGTTGGATCAGAGGGGGCCTCTTCGCCTGCCGTCGCCTCGTTCCCGGAGGGAGTGTGGACGGTGTCGACTGTTGTCCCCTCCGATTCCGGCCTCGGGAAGATGCCAGTTGATGTCGAATCACGGACGTCCGTGGTTTGACCGTTCAGCTCATTTACAGCCGTCTCCTTGGTCACATCAACCGGCGGAGAGAGAAGGCGAGGACAGGAGGCCGTTACTGCCATATGTCGGCCTTCTGTTCGCTCGCATTCGTCAGGCGAGTTTTCATCTAGGCGACGGAGGTCACCCGATGAAATCTGTGAGCTACTCATCAGCTAAGCATCAAATAAAAATGATATAGAAGAGAAAATGGTAAACGAGGCAAATACGATTCTATTGAACTAAAAATAATGAAATTTCACCCAGTCAATAGAAAGATATTACCTTTGGAGTGAAAACTCCGGAAGTTTACCTTCGCGATGAGGAAATTGCGAAACAAAGGCTTTAATCCAGCATTTTCGATGCGTAATAGCTCGAAACCGATAGTTTTTGGCCTTCCGAATCGAATGGAAAAGGTTTCAGCGCGATCTGCGGTCACCCTATAGGTTAGTATTTAGTAAACCTTGTCAACTTCCTATCGAGATTGAACATAAAACATATTAAGCCATCAAACAGTTGAATATGGACATAGATGAGTGGGGCAAAGCAATACTTCTCCAAATGAGTGAACTTAAAGAGCTAAGGAATGAAGATGAAGGCTTACCATGATAAGCACATTTGGAGGAAGAACCCTAGATGAAGGCTCACTAATCATTGGTTTACATGAGTCTAGCTAAAGCCATTAAAGAAAGCACTATTAGGAAGTACCCCAAAACTTTAAATAGATATCATCTGTTTTGTTTATTTTAGTTATCTTTTTTTTCATGTTTTCAATCAAGTATAGAGGAGAAGGAATGAAAAAAAAAGTGAAAAGTATATATTCACCCGAAAATCAATGCACAACCAATATGGGACTAAATCGGCCTTCCATAGAAACAACGGACAATTAGTGCGGGTTCGAATCCTCTCAAAGTCAAAACTCATATTTTTTTTATTTGATTATCACGACTTTCCTGTAGATCGCTAGTGAAGGATTAAGCAACTAGAATCACTAGATCATTCGTGAAAATCTTCTCAACACGATTCGCGGAGCATTGTTACTAAAATTATTGAACAATTTATGATAATAAGATCATGAATCCATCAAGTAAAGCATCTCTGATTGATTGATGAAAAAGCCATCATTGGGAAGAAAACGATCTGCCGAGAGAGGAGTCGCCACTTTTTGAGAGCGTACCAGATGTGATGAAGAGCCTCCTCTTATTGTGCGGATCTAAGGATGAAGCTCCTTGACATATACCCCACCTCCATCCAGTTCTTCTCCATTGGGTGACAGCTATCGGAGAGCCGTAAAGTCGTCATTTTTCTACTCTTTCAAGTGACAGTCACTGGAGATGATTCGACAACTCACTTCATTGATCTCTAGACTTCACAAGAAGATCTAGAGATTGTTCACGTCGTCTTTGTTCAAAGAAAGCCTTCAAGGCTGTAGACACTATATGACGATCCTCTTGAACGCTCAAGATTTTAGTACATTGTCGATGCATCACCGTCACAATATTGGAACTCTATTTTCCTACTTTCAACTTACTTTACGTTTCATTTAGTGATAATTTTTGTGATTTTAATTTACCAAAATATATTTTATTCAATTACAATTCGTTCAACTTTTACAAATCTTAATTTAATTAATTAAATCATTTGTAATTACTTACGTAAGAATCACCAGATGGAACTCTTTTTCTGCCCAATTTGCGTTCGTTGGGTGCTGACATCATCCTAATGTCCGCACCCTTATTTTCCTTTTTCATGAATTTTAAATATATTTTCTTTGTATTTGTTATTATAAAATTTATAAAAAATCATATTTTTTGCAAAAAATTCTAAATAATTACTAGATATTATATTACATCCCTATGATCGACTTAGAAAATTGTTATTTTTAGAAGCTTTATTGAATTATAATTGATATATTTATTCATAAATACTTCTAAATATCCAAAAATTCATAGTTTCTAGTTTTATAAATTTTAGATTTGCATGATTTAATATACAATGACTGAGTCACGTCAGTATTCTTTTTTCAATGTGATCCTCCTAAGGGGTCAATCTTGGATGAGTATGAGATAATGATTGATAAGTCTTCATTATTATGAGTTAATAATTAATTAATAATATAGTTTTAGCTTTAACTCATAATAAATTGACTTATATTTATGTTAAATTATAAAAAGTAGTTTTTAGTTCGTTAATGTAAATTTTTAATTAATTATATAATTTTGTATTAATTTATATAATTTTATAATCTTATTTATGAGATAAATGAAGAAAAATAAAATAAAATAAAAATATAAGTCGAGTAGAGCACGTCGAAAGAGAGGAATCCACCAGCCAACCAGGCGTACAAGCTAGTCGAAAGCACAATTGAGTAGAGCCATAAGTAGAGGCTTGAGCGACTAAGGATGGACCAACCAATAAAGGGGACATGTGCATCACTCCCTTTCCACATCATTAGTGGCCAACAAGCATGGGACATAAATAAGGAGGATCACATATCCCTTGTTTATTAGAAAGAGGTGACCAGCGAGGGAGGATGTGGGACTTGATGTGGGACTTGATGTGGGACACATCGGCCCTTATTTATGCACACATGCCCTCTATTGGTCAGTCCACACCGATGTGGAACTAAAAGTAGTGGTCACACCTTTTTGAAATGGTTTAATAATTTTTGTACCTCAAATATCCCTTGTTTATTAGAAAGAGGTACCTTGATGATGTCACTTTATAAAGGTATTCACATACTTATTTCTCTCTATCATCTAAGTAGGTGATTAGCGATGGTTCAAATATTAGTAAAGACAAAAATATATTTTTTATTTGGTTAAATCATATTTTTTCTATAAATCACTAGTGAAGGATTAAGTTATCAAAATCACTCAATCATCAATGAAAATCTTGTCAATGCAATTCGTGGAGCATCATTACTAAAATTATTGAATGATTTATGATAAAAGAATTATGAATTCATTGAGTAAATCATCTCTGATTGATCGATGAACTAGTTGTTGTCAGGAAGAAGATGATCTACTAATAGACGAGTCGCCACCTCCTAAGAATATACTAGATACAACAAGCCTCCTCTTGCTATGCAAACCTAAAGATGAAATTTTTTAACACATGCTCTACCTCTATCTAACTCATTTATGTCAGGTGACAGCTACTAGAGAGCCACAAAATTATCATTTTTTTACTCCATCAGAACGATTTGACAACCCACTTAATTAATTTCTAGACTTAATTAATTATCATCCTTGTCCAATGAGAGTTTTTGAGGTCATGGACGTTGTATGACAATCCTTCGAACACTCAAGATTCTAATGCATCATTAACGTGATATATTAAAATTTTATTTTATTATTTTTAACTAGTTTAACTTCTACCATCATTTTCTAGACTTTGAAAAAAAGTATAGCAAATGTCTAAGTTGTTCATTATCGGGTGGAACTTTATTTTTCACATATTTTAAATATATTTTATTTTAATTTCTTAGTCTAAAATTTATAAAAAATCTTATTCTTTGAAAAGAATTTGAGATATTATCTAATATTACATTACATCCCTTGATCAACTTAAAATTTTTCTACTATTTTTAGAACTTTTATTGAATTATAATTGATATATTTTTTATGAAATAGTTCTAAATATCTGAAAACTAGTATTTTTTTTAGTTTTACAAATTTTAAATTTATGTGATTTAAGTCATGCCAATGATTATGATCTAAGAAGAGGAGAGAAACTAAAATCTTGTTCACTTGTTGTCCTTAGCATTAAAAGGTTCTCTATTGTCATCTTAAGGATAGGTTTGATAGTTTCATCTACTTTGCATCTCCTAGTAAGGAGAGCTAATCTTCCCCAACCCCTTGGGGTTATTTAGAGGCCTTCTTCTCAGCCTAGTAACCTTGAGATATATTATCTTATAAGTCCTTGGTAGCTAGCAAGAGTATGAAGCTCCTAGAAAAGTATTAGTCAATAAAAAAATTATACAAAGGGCAAGGGTAAAAGAGCAGGGTAGGGAAAAAAAAAAGAGTTAAAAGTCAAAGTCAAAGTTAAACCCTACAAGTGCCATGATTTAAACTCTGCATCTTCTAAATCTCATTCACTCTACATCATCTAACCTCCTTAAGGCAGAAAGGCAATGCATGTAAAACTTAAAGTTTGCCTACCCCAACCCTAGTGGCAATTGATGCCTAGAGTATTAGGTAGAAAGGAGGGATAGAAGGGTAATAGATACTCTTGAGGGACTTGGAAGAGTTGACCTTAAACCTTTGCAAGGTTCCACATAGTATTTGGATGAGAACTAATGACAATGATGTGGAAGACATACCATGATTTGTAGAGCATTTAGACAAGCACTTGGTGCATATTCCCTACTTGTCATAGGATTCAAAGTTCATGCTTCATTTGAGGTGTATTCATAAGTTGAATGGTGGCATATTTATTTTTGATGCTTTGATTAGTGCTAGTCTATATTTTTTATATATTCATTGCTAAGGGACTAGCAATGCTTTAGTGGGGGGGATGTGATAAATATTTATTTATCACTAATAATTAATTAATTATCTCTTTTATTTTTGTATTAATGAATCATAATAACAATTAATTATTATCTCATCATATTAGAGCAAAGGTCAAAGATATGTATAAATAACTCTAAATGTAGCTACATCTAAATCATACATTTATGAATTTAGTTAGCAATATTTTCTAACCTTTTTCCAAGGTTTTATCACCTTGAGAATATATCTCAATTTACCAAGAAAAGGGATCTAAAATTTAAGAATTTTATTCAAAAGAGATTAATTTATATGAATTTTCTAAAGTGAGAAGAATTAGCATGAAATGTAAAAGTTAAAGACCCCAAACATGGGAAAGGACAGATTGGGACATAAAAAAATTAAACATAGCACCCAAAAGATTGGGCTTAATCAACCCATGCAAATGATGGAGAAAGAAGGCCCAAGGGTGTTGGTATATGAATCTTAGAGAGGGCAAATGAAAGGAAACTTGTTTACTCTCAAATAGGAGGTGGCAACCAAAAACAAAAAGGGAGGTGGCACCAAAGTGATAGACAACTGAGGCCTTAAGGTTGTAAGCACGACATCTCCACCTTTTTCTCTCTTTTCTTAACTCCTTAGACTCTCTTTTATTTTGTGGATGATGAGTATCATTTAATAAATGACATTCATTGAATTTCAAGTGAGTTATGTTCTCTATTTTTGATAAAGGACATTTGTATCAACTCTAGTTTTTTTTAGATTTAAGATTTTTTCTAAATATCTTACTTTTATAAAAATCCAATGAATATTTTATCTCTTCAAAAGATCATATTTTGGTGATTTGGTGATAGATCATCAAGCATATAATTGGAAATCGTTTTCTAGGTAAACAAATTGTACAATTGAGTTTAGATTTATGATATTTTCCGAATACCTTACTTCCTTACAAATTCAATCTTGTCTAAAGATCATGTTTTTGTGCTTTCGTGACAAAATCATTATGCACATCACTGAGAATCATTTTCTAAGTTTCTTGATTCAACCTTTTTGTAGATTGAATCTGATTTCATGAGTGCCACATGGAATTAGTAATATCTTTTAGAAAAATATAGCATAGTTAGTTTCTTATCTTCTCTAATGTTTTCGTGATTTTAAAAATTGTTTTGAATATGTTTTTAGGTTTTAAAAGAATTGTTTCCTGAATTTTCTGTATTTTTGACCTTTTCTTGAAATAAATTTGATTTCATGAGTGCCACATGGAATTAGGTTAATATCTTTTGGGAAAATGTAGCATGATTAATTTCTTATCTTCTATAATTTTCTCACTTTTAGAATAAGTTTAGTTTAGGTTTCTAGATTTTATAATAACTATTTTCACTATTTGTTTTATTTTTTTATGTTCTCAATTTCTAATTTTCGACATCTAGTAATCTTGTTGTTTAGAGAGTGACACGTTGAATTATGAGACATTTTATAGGGATATTTAAATTAGAGTTAGTCATTTATATTTTCTTAGTTTTTTCTAATTTTTAGAGTTAGATATTTTTGGTGTTCATAATTTTTAAAAAATACTATTTGATTTCTATTTTTTCACACTTTCTATATTAAAATGATGCTTTCAACTTTCTAATTTCCTTGAGGATTGACCTGAAATCCTTATAATTAAAGGGAGTTTATTTTGATTTTTAGTTATAAATATTAAGTTTGAGTGTTTAAGTTAACAACAACTTTGGGCATATCAATGCCTACTTCCCTATTTGATAGTAAACCCAAACTTAACACAAAAACCTCAAGAAAAATGAAATTATTTTGTCATTCTATTTGTTCATTTTCTTTGTAAGTAATCTTTCATTATTAAGCTTGCCCTTAAGTTGACTACTTTTATTTGACACTATATAATGCAAGCTTCATCAATTTGTTGCTTCTCAATTCAATCACAACTTTTAAACTACCAATTTTACCTCCATGACTTGTGCAATTTTCATAATATCAATGAGTCCTTCGGACTTGAACATAACTTTTATATGAATTTTGAATTTCAGTCATTTAATGAAATGGTTCTAAAAATTTCCTCCAAATTTTCATGAAATGCGTTGGACAATAGCTAACATTTTCACCTATTTTCAACCCACTAGCCTCTATTATTTTTTATCTTGAAATTAACCTCAAAACAAGATGACTAATTTTGATCTAAATATATTCCTCAAGTATTATTCAATGTATTCCCAAACATTAAATGTATTTTGTAATTCTGTTCACTTGAAATATACTAAAGTTTTGCCATTTCTACTGACTGTTGTAACCATCAATTGATCCTTCTTACTAGTACCTTGTATCTCAATATCATTTATATGCGAAAGATCAACCTATTTAATAAAATTAATTCCAAATTGTCCTTTCTAACTACCTACAATTAGATCCTCCATAGATGTTTGTGACCTGGTCTCACAAGAATTGATCATCCTCTAGTAAATGTGTGTTTGTGGTTAATCCATTACCTCTATTACTTCCTCTTGTACAGTTTTGTTGGCCCCTCTAATTGATAGAATGTCTTCTTTGTATTTTATAGCATTACTCATTATTGTCTTGTTGTTGCAAGAATTGCACTATTGTATTTGTGACATATTTCATTGCATTCTCTATGGACATAATCTTCAATATTTCTACCTCTATCACTAGTAGATTATGGAGTTCTATTTTCAAGTCTTCAATGTTATTTCTAAGTTCTTGTACCACCTATTGCTATTGCTAGGTGTTGTAGCTCATCTCAAGATATTAAGAATAGAGGATGTACATTGGAAATTTGGCTAGGATTTTTTTTAAAAAAATCTAAACTTCACATAACAAGATAGGAGAAAGAGGTCTATGAAGGAGACCTTAGAATCACTATAGAGGTTAATCCAAGAGATCCCTAACTATTTTTTATGATTTTTCCTTTCTTCATGCTTCCTTCACTGAGTCCTTGGGGGTCCACCTTACAACTCCTTTGCAGGCCTCCTAATCAATCTAGACAAATTTATTATTTATATGTATGGAGACGAGTCTTTAACCTTACAACTATTACATTAATTAGATAGTGTGTTTGACCACATCTTCAATTCTTGGCCTAATAATTGCCTTGAATTGGTAGGCCCCTAACACTTCATATATTAGAGGGGCATAAACTAAACAATAAGAGAGATATTTCTCTTTTCTTTTTCAACATGATGTAATATCAAAGTAAGTTTACGTTTTCTATTTTCATTTTTTTATATGTTTATATAAAATAGGCACATTTTTTCCTAAATTGACTATTTTTTATCTATTTGGGGATTGCCATTTATAAAATATCTTTCTCTCTAATATTAAAAGAAGAAGACGAGAAATATGTTGGCATTCCTAATCTCCCCTTCTCTCTCTGCCATCCTCGAGCTTGTCTCAAAAATAGGCCATTTATTATCTCTTTTTTTAATAATAAAAAATATTCAGTGGAAAAGTGTTGAAGACGTAATTATTTTGTAAAGTTCATAAATGAATATTCATATTATTACTGTAGTTGTAAGTTCCACCGTTTAAACGGCTGATTCCAAGTGTGTGATGGTGACGGGGTGGTCCCCATCGGATGCTCGGCCGTCCGCACTCGTGAAGCGGCCTCACGCGTGTGGCTTCACGATTAAGCTCGCGGTGCAGATTAGATGGGTCATGTTTCTTCCTTGCTTTCCTCCTTCCGCTCGGCCGACGGCGGTCGCAGTGGCGACGCCGACGAAGGGAGGAGGAAGGAGGTCGCTGGTAGTTGTGTCAGTTGTGTAGTCAGGGCTAGGGTTTTGGTCGGCGTTCCTTCTTTATCCTGAGCGACTGTGTCCAGGGCTGCTGCTCCGCTGTTCGTTGCGTGGAAGGGAAGCGGGATGGGAGCCCTCTCCCTCGCCAACCCCCCGTGTGGCCTCTCTCCTCGGCTTCGCCGGCGCTTTGATTTGTATTCTTCCTCCCTTGTGCTTCCTTTATACACTTTGGTTCGATGTATCGTATTTTTCGACAGTTTATTGCCGATAATATTTGGATTTCCTATTTCCTTTGGATTGTTCGCTGTTCTGAGATTTATTTATGTTTTGTGCACTGATGTTTGGGATTTATATCTTTGTGAGTATCTACTTTTTCTTCATGGCCTAAAATTCATGGCCGTTTCATTTTGGGCTTGTTAGCGGCTTGAAGGATGGAAGGGCAGTCCCTTTGCAAGCTTCTTCAAGGAGCATCAGGTGCACAGCTTCTTTGACAGTGGGCGGTGACGATGGTGAAGGTTATATTGGTGAGTCTATTTTTTTGGAGAATATGCTCACATAGCCTGTCCTACCTGTTGATTTTGGGCATTATTGCGCTTTCTATATCATTGGTTTACGATGAGCTATCCTTGGAAGTGTTTCTTGAATTCATCGTACATGAAGGGAGATGACCTCTTGATTCCTTATCTCGTTGAGATTTTTTTTTACTTATTCCACGTTATTCGTTTTTTTTAATTATATAAGTAGCGTAATTAGCGAAGAACTGGATATTTCTTTTGCTGTTGTGATTGAGGCAACCATCACGCTCTGAATCACTAAATTATGGAGATAGATGCCCTTCCGCTCATATGTGCATTATGTTAAGGTTGAATTTGTGGGCGTGGTCAGATTTAAAGATTAGAACACAAGAACGTTGGAGTCTTTCAAGAGCAGATGAGAAGGCGATGTTCATACTCCTGTTTACATTTCCTTTTTCTTATACATGCTTAAGTAGAGAAACGAATTAAATGTGGTTTAAATTGATGAGAAAATGGAATATAAATGATGCTGTTTCAAATGGTTCCTTTCATAATATAGAAAGCCCACTCTATTCAAATGAGCCAAATGTTGACATCCTCATCCAAAACTGCCTTCTATTAATGTTTGTCCATAACCATGTTCTTCTTGGCAGCACCCTGTTATCCTTTGTCTTGTGCTCCATAGTCAGGCATTGAAAGATAGTAAGAAGGGGCGAAATTACAGAAAAAGTGTCTCTCATCCTAGTTGAGAACTGTTGTATCATAAAATTTTTACGATTATTTTTAAATTTTATTCTTCAATTTTTATTATGCTCGTACTGCAGAGGGCGCATTGTCTTTCTTTACAAAATACTGGGAATGAACTTTTTACAAGGAAAACGAGAGGATACATGGTTTTCCTTAAGTCACAATCCTTGTAAGCTCGACCCTGCATTTATTATAACCTGCTGCGATTTTGACTTAGTTATGTAGCGCTCAGATCTTGGTTTGCTGATACTTAGTTATTCTTGAGCCCATCAAGCTAAACAAATAACAATGAAAGATGTGTAGCTTTCAAGATAGGCAAGAGACTGCTAGATTTCCCTCGTTCAATTTTATTATAAATGTATTTTTTCTCTGAATTCGCACATATTTTCTTCTGGCTATTGTGTCTCTGCTTAGGAGCTATAATTATTCAGCAAATTTTAATTAGTTTTAAGTTGCTTGTGCCATCTTAGGATTGAGCTATTTTAGTTCTGTCGTTTCTTTCTGCGCTTTCCAGATCCCTAGTATTGTTTCTGCTCAACGTTGATAGTGCCTTCATGTTTCCCATGGGCCAAATAACCGATCCATCCTCATGTATTGATAATGAAGAAGACGAGTGTCGATAAGCATGCAGGACTTTGATGTGGTGCTCTGTTGAGTCATAAACGATGAGCCTTTGCCTGCTTCAGCCTGTTGTGGAATCGTTTTTTGAACCAAAAATATCTTCTTATTCGTTTATTTCATCTTGTACTGAATATGGGACGTTTTTTCTGTCAGATGAGGCAGTCAAACCAATCCGAATTGCTGATCTAATTGGGCACATTTAATTAACTAGAATTTCCTTTATTTTTTATTGTTCTCTTCGATATCTGAATATAATAAACTTTTCGTCCTTTTTAATTCTTTCTTACCAGGGACTGTGCTGAAATATCCTCGACGGCATGTATGGAACCCCTACAAGCGTCTTGGCCTGGGTGCTGATGCTTCAGAAGAGGAAGTTAGAGAGGCCCGGAACTTTCTCATTCAGCAGTATGCTGGGCATGAGAGCAGCTACGAGTCTATAGAAGATGCATATGATAAGCTGCTAATGTCCAGTTTCAGACTTCGGAAGAAGACAAAGATAAACCTGAAGACCAGGCTGAAGAAGAAAGTGGAAGAGTCTCCTCCATGGTTCAAGAGATTGCTCGAGTATGTAGAGCTTCCTCCCATGGATGTGATTCTCAGAAGGATGTTTCTTTTTGCCTTCATGGCAGCTTGGAGCATAATGAACTCTGCTGAGACCGGCCCTGCCTTCCAAGTACGTTCTCTATCTCTCTAAATTATTCACTTGATTCCATATTAGTGTTCAATTTTCTGCATTTTTGAGTCCCTTATACAAGTATTTATGTTCTTGAGCGCCTGTGGGTGTCTGTGAATACTAATTTTTCTTTGTATATAGGAGAATAGTTCACACTAATCATCCAGCATCGTATATAGGAGCATAATTCACACAGCATTTACACTTTTTTGCAGTAAACTGTTTGCAATTGATTATCCTAACCAATCATCCCTAATTCTGTTTTTTTCTTTTCTAATTTTCATCATACAGCTTGCTCTTTCCCTTGGTTCATGCATCTATTTCCTCAACGACAAGATGAGTAATGTCGCTAGGGCTTCTGTAACTGGGTACATATTTGATGAACTAGAAACAGTCTTTGGTTTTCTCTCCATGACAAGATGGATTGATCCATGGATGCCCCTCCTCTCAGGTTTGGAGCTCTAGTGCTCGGCTGGCTGTGCGGGTCAGTGGTGGTGCCAACAATCCCATCATTCCTCCTGAAGCCAATGTGGACGCTTGAGCTCATGACTTCCTTGGTTTGCTATGTCTTCTTGTTCCTTGCCTGTACTTTCCTCAAGTAGAGGGAAATGATTCCCCATGGAGTAGAGTCAGATATGGTCTATGTACGTCTCAATGCTCTTGTTATGAAGCCATTTGATTGATGCAAAATAGGAGGTTCAGACTATGTTGAGGTTGTTGGGGGTCTTTTACTTCAACCCTTGTCACCCTGCTTGACCCACCCCCCTTAAAAATTACTTTTCATGGTTATTTTTTATTTTCTGTTTTATACTAATTTAATAAAACTGAAAAGGGTTTTGTTAGACCCAATCAAATTAAACCCATTAGTGTTAGTTCTCTTGTTTTTTTCTAAAAATGTCTACTTTAAGTGTTTTACATTATTTTCACAATATTGGAGGTTTCGAGAAATTATCACATTAAATATTAATTTTATATATTTGATTACGTTAATGTAAAAATATTTTCACGATTTAATGTGCAATTAAAATAGATTAAATTCCATAGTAGAACACATGGTAACCATCAAGTAGATGCCTTTCTTGTGAATGTTTGAAGGTTAGGAATCAACTTGGGAGTTTAATCTATTGGTTCTTGTTGTATGAACTAACAAATAATTTTATAAAGTCCCTACAATTTCGGATCTAAGAGTAAGTTTTCAAACTTTTTACTTGTAAAAATTGCAATATATCTCAATAAAGTAACGTAACATTAGAAAATCTGCCTCTTTGATTAACTAACAACAACATTACTTTAAAAAGTAGTATTATCTGCTCAGAAAATGATAATAGTTCTTCTAGAAAAATGATAGTATCTGGCATAAACATGGATAGATAGACCAAGTGGGTAGGGACAAATAGAGAGGGAGATCTTGGTTATATTATTATTTGTCTTTTTGATAAAAATATGTTTCATTTGCCCAAAATTAATTTTTTTATTAATTAAAAAGGGAGGAATTAGTAATCCCGTTATAATTTACAAGGGCTTACGTAGACAAGATAAAAGATAATTAACCTTTTATAAAAATAATTATTGTGAGATTAAAAGCTTCGTTTGGGCTGCACCGGGATCTGGAAAACCATTTATTGGGCCGAGGCTTGGGTAGGTACGGCCCAGTTGCTCACCAGAAGACGGGCTCGATGTCAGGTTCCTCTTAAACCCCCCCGTGTGAAAAGGCAGTGTCTTGGAGCAACGGTCCGCCGGCGGAAGCTGTGAAGTCTCGGGGCTCGCCGCGGCTGCCGCCCTCGGAATATTGAGGATGGGGAAGAAGGCGAAGAAACCCGGGAAGGGGAAGGAGAAGACGGAGAGGAAGACCGCCAAGGCTGAGGAGAAGCGCGCCCGCCGAGAGGGCAAGAAGGTCTCCGAGGAGGACGACATTGACGCCATTCTTGTAAGGAAGAGGCAAATCATGATGGCTGTACCTTTATTATTATTATTATTTAATTTTTTTCGCGTTTGGGCCTCGTTGATTTGGTAACCTCTTTCTATCTATCAGAGGAACATCCAGAAAGAGGAGGCCAAGAAGAAGGAGGTGCACATCCAGGATAATGTCCCTGGGCCGTCACCCCGGTCGAACTGTTCGGTGGGTGTTTGCTGCTTTCTTCCTACGAGTCTGTGTACTAGAAAGTAGCTCATATTTAAAAAAAAAACGTTTTTTCAGTAGTTAATTGTAATTTTGGGAAATTATTTTCGGAAATTGCTACCCTTATTGTTACTTTCTGCATGCCTAAATTTGATGAATTGCGAATAACTTGAAAATTAAAAAAAGCCCTGCGTGATTTGAAATGCTTAACTTTTTCTACATATTGAGACATGTAGTTTCTATTCTGCTTATGCTGCATGTTAATTATCTATTTCGTGAGTTTAACCATGACCTCTATTTTTTACTTTTTTCAGTTAGTTATTAACCCGTTGAAGCTGTCAGAGTTGGTAATGTATGGTGGTGAATTTTACAATGGGCAAAAGGTCAGTGTGATTCGTTTTGTGATGAAAGAAACTGTGGAAATTTCTTTTCTTTCTATTCATATTATTGTAATGGGAATTCGATCAATCAGTGTTTGCTTTGTCATGGGAAATCTGTGGACATGGTAGTGCCAGGCCCGACTACTTCCATAATGTTTCCAATCTGAAGTACCATCAAACATACTGCTTGCTTTTTCCATCATTAATTGGTCAATTTCTCGCTAAGTTATTGCACCACTTTCTAATGTTTTCCTTCTGTCCACATTTAGCTTGGTAATCTGGGATAAGAGTGGTGCTGCTGTTTCCTTTTATATAATCAACATTCTTTAACCAGGTCTATCTCTCAAAATAACTGGTTCTTTGCACTTTTTAATGTTTCAAAAGAAAAATATTATTCTTTAGGTTATTTTAGTGATAAGAGATGGACAGAGCTGTCTAAATGGTAAAGTAACAAATGATGAATGCATCTACTATGAATAGAAATTGGAATTTTTTGAGTGTGGTTTTGGGTTTGTGATTATGCATTGAATCCTCCATCTTAGAAATTTATAATCTGCACTCTATTATATTAATCCATAGTTGCTCTATATTAGTGCGATTATTTTCTGTAAGGACGTGAAATGTAAACTTTCAAATCATTAACAGGCCATCTTATTGTGTAGACATTTGTTTATGGAGATCTATATCGGTATGATATAGACAAGAATGAATGGAAGTTGATCTCAAGTCCCAACAGTCCCCCACCTCGAAGTGCACACCAGGCAGTTGCTTGGAAGGATCATATGTATATATTTGGTATGCATGGGCTAAGCCCAATTATTCTTTATGGTCTTTAGGCGAATACCGACCTATCCACCAAAATTTATCATGTTTATTTCTTTCCTTCAGGTGGTGAGTTCACTTCCCCAAATCAAGAACGTTTCCATCACTACAAGGTACTTCATTTTTTTTCTTTTCAGTTTCGACTCATCACTTTTCTTAAAAACCTTTTCTTTCTTGCTTTTTCTTGTTAACACGTCATTTTTTTCCTGCCAGTAATTAGAAATTTAACGACAATATAGTGTCGTAAATCCTGTTGACATGCCAAAATTATTTGCAACCAAAGTCAGTTTTTTTTTTTGGTCTTTCTCTTTTATGACTAATTTCCTTGACGAACTATTATGGATTATCTTCTTCAATCTTTGAAGCAATGAAACACTTTCATGTTCTGAGAAAACCTCCTTGCTTCACATTTTTACTAGAATTCTTTCTTATCGGGGTTCCATATGAAGAGTTTCCAACTCTTCACAAAAGTAGACTTGTTGTTTAAATGTTCATCAATTCTTGAGCAGCTAATTAATGGAGATCGGAGTCTTATCCATTGATTATTGGTTGATGTCTAAAGAAAAGAAAGACGACTGGAAAATTTGACTTTGCTTTCATTGCTACTGCGTTATCTGTGATGGGTGAATTGATGGATTCCCATTCATTACTTCCCAATTTAGAGCAAGGGAGGAATTTTACATCCCCATTTTTGAGTAAATCAAGAGGATCACATATGTGTAGTGGAATTGCTTTCTGTAGATTTAATGGCCATTTCCTTGGGCCTATATGTTCTGGCATCCATGTGAGCTGTTGTTTGTATTCTCATGGGTTGCCTCACATGGCTCAGCTAGATTCCTAACCAAGGCAGACAGACTGAAGAGTATTTTCGTTCACTGGTGGCCAAGCTTCAGATATCCATGCGGATAAGTATTTATGACTTGAGAAGGTCCATATGGGTTGCGGGAGTTAGTCTGGGACGAAATGAATTGATGAATTACGGTGACTAGGACTAGCTTACCATGTTTTCCCAAACAAAGTTAAATGGAGATGCTGAAACTCTTCATCTAGCTTCATCTTCTCATTCCATATGGACAAAGTTTATCTATTTATCAGCAATGCTGATTGATGAATTGGACCTGTATCCAGTCAGTTTGATTCCATTGGTATGTGCTAACTTGGAAGGTTATTTATTGGCCCCGGAAGATATTCACTGATTCATGGGTTTCACAAAGACAGCTCTGTGAAAAGTCTTTTAAGTGCATTCAAAACCGATCCAACAATTTACTATGTTCATAGTAATATTTGTTGACTTCCTAGGATATCTATTAGCTTCAACACCGTCCAAATTTTGATAGGTTCAAGTCGTTTTCATGATTTCAACCCCAAAAATTCCTTACCATTGAATATTATGAGGTTGCATCGGTGCCAGACTTCCATTTGTTCAAGATAATGTCACAGTTCCAGCGGAATCTTCAAAAGGGCATTTGTAATTTATTCAACATTATCAATTAGATTGTACATTTTGAAAATTATTATTATAATTGACATGGTCTTATCCGATCTAATTTTTTTTCTTTTATGGCTGTTAGACCGCAGTGTCTGTATGAACTGCATTTTACATTGAGCATTTCGGTTTGTGTAGAAATTTTGCCATCATCATTTGTGTTCCTTTTGCACAGGATTTCTGGAGATTGGATTTGAAGTCAAACCAGTGGGAACAACTACTTTTGAAGGGTTGTCCGAGTGCTAGATCAGGGCATCGAATGGTATGCCTTGGTTTTCTTGTCCTCCATAGAAGCACTTCTTCTGACTTGTGGTCAATCATTGTTCTTTATGTTGTAATCTCATTAAACTACTTTGTGAACTGACGCAGGTGAACAACCCAATCCCATTCAGATAGATCACTTTGTGTCTTTATTTTCGTGACTAGATCTTTGTCCTATCCTCTTGGATCCTAGGAGAAAGTGTTAAATCCCCGAGATAGTTATAAACCTTTAAGCTAGGAACAAGGGAAATCTCATTGTTTAGCAAGTCATGTAGAAACTTCCTCTATCGGTCACTTTTGCCATCTTTTTTCTTAGTCCTGTTTCCACTTTTATACACCAAATTCATCCAACGTTCTAACACATTCTCTCTCATTTCAGCTGTTTTATGGATTTTCCCGTTTCTTATGCTTAGTCTATCAGAAAAAATCGCATAATAATTCTTGATTTTCCTTCCCCGAAAATTTCTGATAGATTATTTTTTATGTTCCCCGAGTTCTTTTTAGTTTTTCAGTGTCTAGTTCGTACCATTATTTGAAATAATTTTTTTTTGCTGGTTTTCAACACTATGCTAAGGATTATGGCTGAGCCGTAAGGCTACAAGTTGATAAAAAAGGAGCAACAAATAATGGCCATAGGAATATTTATGAAGATATGGGTTTGTGCGATGCATATTTAACGGTCATCTCTTGTGGTTCAAGCGATAAATACTATATATTCTCTCAGGATAAAGGTTAAACATTATGTTGTTTAGGAGAGCATCATTAATAGTCTAAAAACATTGTTGCATAATCCAACTATAGATAGATCTTCGTACAAGCTATATAAGCAATTTGAAGATTCCTCAATTATATTTTAGTATTGTATTTAATGCATTCTATGAGCTGTGGGTTTAAATGAATGAAGCATTGTGGAAAGACTGCATGGGAGCTCTTCATAAGAAACACTATATATTTACAATAAAGACAATAATCTTGGATAGCATTCTATTACATTTAAGGGAAATAACAACTTTTCTGTGTTTGTCCTTTATGCATCATGTATTAATATTTTTGGAAAGTTCACTTTAAAAAAAATAAATAGATAGTATTGCATAATCATTAACAGAGAATGTTGATGCACGCAAGATGGGTGAAGAAAACTTGATTTAATTCCGTTCTTAACTTTTCTCAGTTATTTTTGGAAAGAGTCACGTTTTAATAGTAGTCTGTACAATAGTTCTCTAATCAGTTAAGAGTCAAGTTATTTAATGAATGTATTAGGAATCCAGTTAAAGAATGACTCCTTTCTTCTCTTATAAAGATGACACGAGGTCGTAATGGGGTTCGTTTTTGAAACGTATTTTCAATCAATTTTGTTTTAGGTTATTGGGGTGTCGCCTTATCCTACCATTTCTCTTAAATCCGTCCCCTACATCCATTTTTCCTCTTGATCTCCTTTGCCGAAAGTCTGGGGTACCAGTCTGCGATCTATGAACTGAAAACCCCTTTTTGCATTAGTTGTATCCCTCTCCATCAGAGTTTATGACCTACTTCATCATTTCATAAAAATCTCATCCACTTTGTCATCTTTTTAAAAACACATGAAAACCTTTTTATCTCAGAACAGTTTCCCTCCGAAATTACGTATATTTCTTGTCACATAAATAGCATTGATGGTTTGCAGCATAATAAGCCTCTGAAGATTGCAACATATCTTCTTTCTCCATTGGCTCCATCTTAGCTGAACCTCAGCGATCTGAATTTTATGTTGCCACTGTACAACCAGGTTAAGGCATAACTACGGTTAAATTTCTTGGGAGTCAAAGCATCAAAGTAATGAGGTGTTGTCACTACATAACAAGGTTAAGGCATATTATGATCGAATCTCCTGAGAGAAGAAGAATCAAAGTAATGAGTGTTTCAGTGTTTCTCATTCCTCCCAACATAGATTACAAATGATATGGATGGTATGATTTAAAGTAACTAATTTTTCCCATTTAGTGTCTCTCATGCAGAATTTTCCGGCACTAAAAATTTATTTTTGAATGAAAAGAGCGTTTTTGAATGACAACTTGGAAGCTCATTCCTTTTTCTTAGTCTCTAACCCCACATGTCCTGATCTGCCATTTGTGCTGGCTTCTTATCATTTTTTCGATAAGCTGTATGGTAGTTTTACTGTTTCTTTCTATAGATCTGTCCTTGTTTGTACTAGAATGAAGATGGTAATGTGTAGGTTAATTATTTCTTCATCCCATCACCGCCTCATTACGCTCAAAATTCAAGCTGAATGACAGATGGTGATTGCAGATATTTTGTTACATCTTTTGTGAGATATGTTTTTTATAATAAACTCGTTGATATCACTGATGATCGATTTTGCATCCCCAGGTATTGTACAAGCACAAGATTATTGTTTTTGGAGGTTTCTATGATACCCTCAGAGAAGTAAGGTCGTTGCATTGGTCCATATTGGTTGTGGTTGGTCATAATATTTACCTTTATCAATTGTCTTATGCTATTAGCTCATTGTGCTGTCTATTCTCTATTTGACCAAAAAAATTCTAGAAAGTGCCATGCCTGTCAAGTTGGGATCATTGTGCGAATTGTAGTTTGTAACTGAGGGTTACGAAGTATTTGATACTTATTTGTGATGTACCTCTTAAGTTGACAATGCCCAAGAGGTACCGTTCACTTTCCACTTGGCTTATGGATTGAAGAAATAAAAAAAAAACTTCTTGATGTGTGGTCAGCTCCTGGTCTCATTGTTACGCTCAAAATGATTCAATTACATTAAATGGAAAATCTCAGATTATTGTTCAAATAAAATATCTCTGTTAGAAGTATAGAAGGTCAGCATTATGGTTGATCTGGTATGATATCTCCTCATTGAGCTCTATCTGATGACAAACTGGTCATTTAAATAACTATGTTGAGCTGCGTTGGTCAAGCTCTTGCATGATAATCTGGACTGGAGTTTCTTCTCTTTGTGTGCTTTGTAAATATTTTCTTGTATGCCTTCTCTGAAGGATCCACTTAGGCTCCTATGAGAACTTGAAATGGGTTGGGAGTCCAGTTAATTTTCATAGATTTGAAGTGCCCGGGGAAGATGATCTTTTTATTTTAGGTCTGTCATTGCTCACAAGGTAACCAATCACTTGTCCCTGTGTGACAGCTACTCTTTCATAGGGTTTTTCTCTATATTTAAAAAGTGTCAGCCAGTACGAGAATTTTGTGAGGAATGGGGTTGTTCTAGTATCTTAGTTTCCTTGGGGTCGATGCAAGCTAATCTACACTCCCTTGTTATGGATTTCTGTTCGTTGTATATGGAGTTCTATGAGGGTTGGTTTTATGTTAACTTGTATGTCACTTTATTTAGGTTTAATGGCCGATTAATACATTATTCGCTTTCAAAAAATTGGTTACATTATAGCTTGTGAATGTTAGCTAACACATATGTTTCGTTTGATGGGGGAGCCTTCATTTGTTCTTTTCTGCGCTCAAGTATAAGTTCTACATTTTTTTTCACCTTCGTACGATATTTATTGCGCTTGCAGAAATGAACAATACATTGATAGTTGAAACGAATATCCCATGTTTTGAATCTAACTAATTGCACTTTGCTGCAAGCTAAGATATAGGGGCATGTCTTTATCTTATCTCTTTAGTATGCAGCTGTTATTTTTACGTTACACTGTACTCAATCCTAGTCCATTGTGTTGTTTTCCAATAAGAAAGGATAGGCTGCCCTTCCAAGGCATGGCGTAGGCTAGAATTCCTCTCCCTTGTGAGTTTCTTTTCGGCGCTGTAATATAGATTGCCAAACTTAATTGTGTGTTACTGCTGTCACCAAAAACAACTTGATATTTTCCTTTAATGTTGCCATGTCTGAGCTACCCACGTACACATGGATACTAGGGGCAGTAAGGTTAAGGGCAATATATGCTTGATTCCTTTATAGCAAGATGAATGAGTTGTGTTGCTGTTCAAGCATCTTCTGATTTTTCACGAGGTTTCTTCATTTATTTTTCAGGTACTTCAATGATCTACATGTATTCGATCTAGATCAGTTCAAGGTTTTTTCTCAAACTTTTATCCTAAGAACAAGTAACCTTTTTCTCATGTTGTTTCTAAAGTTCCTTCTACTATACTTTTAGTGGCAAGAGATAAAACCTAAGCTTGGATGCTTGTGGCCTACTGCAAGAAGTGGATTTCAGCTCTTTGTATTTCAGGATGAGGCAAGTTGACCGAATTTTATTTCTTGTTGCATTCATATTACTCTGCATGGGAATATTGGTTTTGCTCTGCTATTTTGAATCACTTCAGGTATTTCCTATTGTTTTTCACGCATGTAGCTATAGAACTTGTACTATGTAGTGATTAAATGATGCTAGGTTTTGGTTGTGAGGTATGACCATTTGGAATACTCATAGGCAGAAACAGGTTTGGATCCTGAATCAGCTCGTCTGGTCCCTTTTGTAATCATATTGGTCAAATGGCCTGATCCAATTTAAAGCAGAAAAACTAATAATATTACAATTTTTAGATGTCTTTATTTATTGAAAGTGTTACATAGCAGTTTTTTTTACGATAAGCGCCATTCTGAGAAATTTCCTTATGTGTTTAGAAGGGGGGTTTCATTCTCTTTGCTGCCATTTCTTTCCTTTTCTTTGAAGGAGGTATGGGGTTCCCCTCACTGAATTAGATTAGAGACAACGATTTAGTGAACCTAGGGGAAATTAGATGATGAATGAGTTAATGTTTCAATATTTTGGTTAAATATTAGTTTTCAAAAAATAAATTGTTCGCCAAAAGTCAGGGGATCATATCATAAGGATCTAAATGGTGTGGGGGTAAGTCACTTTCATGATTGTAAAATTGGAAGCATAATTTAAATTGACATGACATGCTTTTATTACTACTGTTTATAATCATTTTTTTCTTACTTATTGCATGGTTCTTAATTCCGTCCCTTGTTGAGCCTATTATTAATCAAAAGATTAAGCAACCTATATTTCCTGATGCGAAAAGCTGATTTCACTTGTATAAGCAGGTATTTCTATATGGGGGTTATTCAAAAGAAGTCACATCTGACAAAAATGGCTCAGAAAAGGGAATAGTTCATTCAGACATGTGGTCCCTTGACACTCGTACCTGGGAGTGGCGAAAGGTAACAGACGTAAAAAGTTTCAGATTTATAGTTTTGATGTGATTGAAATTATCTCCCCATTGCTGTCTAGTGTTATTATTCCATGTTTCTACTTGTCTCTGTGTAGTTCAGAATGACTACAGAACCTAGTTTCTGTTGTCAAAAAAATTGGCAATAGAACATACTCTTCATCTTTCACTGTGTTCAGTGCGAACTTTGGCCTCTTTCTCTGCTCATGACCAGGGAGAGAGAGGGAAGGTGATCTCTTGAAGCCATAGTAGTGGCATCGGGACTAAGACATCTCCTTCCAGCTTTTATTATCAGAGCTGGAAGAAGGGGCCCTTGGGTTCCCTTTAAAACTCTCTTTCAAGATTTTTTTTTTTTTTTTTTTTGAAGAAATTTGATTGAGTGCTAGATGTTTGACCTCTTTCTGAGGTTACATAAGTGGGATCTCATTTGCACAAGGGGTGAGGATGACATGGAAGATTAAAGATCTCTTTTGAAGAGGGGACGTGATAATACTGAAGATAGACTTCAGTGCGCTCATCAGATTTGAAGAAGGCGGTTGATTTGTATTGGGCTGGAAGAGCCTTTGAGTTCATGAAGTTAGAAGATCTGCTCAATAGTAGTAGGACGTGTAGACCTCCATGTTGTGCGCCATGAGGTGTTCCTGCAAGACGAGTTTGCTGCAGTAAGTGGTTCTAAGAAATAAATAAAATGATATAAAGTGGTGAGAAAAGAATGGTTAAGGCAGTGAGGAGGATAGAACTATGTTGGAGCATGACAATAAGCCCAAATATAAACTTGTCTTCTTAGTGTTGCACACGTCTAATCCCTTTGGCCAAGATTTTGTTAGTACCATCAGTTGCCGTACTTCTTCTAAGTAGGTAAGGGACCTTTCACCCCACGAGGAATGACTTGGTTTCTTTTTCTAACTCTTTTCTTTTCTCTTATTCTCTCTCTTTTTTTTTTAACTCTCTCTTTCAAGATATAAAACATCAAGAGGTTTCTGTAGGAAATCAATCCCCGAGGAAAATAATAATAAAATAAGTGATTCCTATCTAAGTTTACTATTTCAGTAAAGCTGTTTGCAGAAGTACCTGGCAAGATCTTAGGTAGGAGAAGCATCTGGTACCAATGACGAATTGAGATTGCAATCAGGCAAGGTGATAAACCATGTTTTTGAAAGACCTTGAAAAAATGTTGCATACGAGACGGTTTGTAGTACAAAGGGAGGATTGTAAGGTAATTTTGCTGAAGGAGATCCCATCTTGTAATTACTGTCAAGTTGATAGTCGGAGATTATTTCATGGAGTAATGCCTATTTCCTTTGTATTTCCTCTTTTTTATTTTCATAATTTCAGTTTAACGTTTAATGTGTCTTTTCTTGCCATATATTTTTTATAGAAATACGACTACATTTTTTCCAGTCATTTGTGATATCTCTCCCTATCGATTTCTTTAATTTCTTAAAACTTCTGACCATCATAATTCGTTGCAAGTGCGACTTTTTTTTTCTCTATACGCTAATAGCCCAGGTTTTTGCTATGTAGCATGGTAGTTTGATGAAATTATGCATTCCTAGCACATTCAATTTCTTCTCCTATGATCTATTATTCAAGGAAATATCATAAATTTCGATAGGTTAAGAAAGCTGGGATGCCACCAGGGCCTCGTGCTGGGTTTTCAATGTGCCTGCACAAGAAACGAGCAGTAATGTTTGGAGGTGTTGTGGATATGGAAGTTACAGGTCAGTTGTCATGCAGTGCACACGTCTTCATTTGTTGAAATTTTACCTACCTTTTCTTGTCTTCTCTTGTCTGCTTCATTTCTCATAAGCGTTCATCTATAATTAATATTTTAAACTCGTTCAAAAATCTTCTAGCTTTCGTACTCACAAATATCATCAAATAAACTTTTAAATGGCATGCTTATATTTTTATTCTATTTAAAGTTTGTCTGGTTTGATAGTTTTCTCGACTCCAATGACTTGTAGAAGAATCAATTGGAATGTGGCTTGTGTCATTGTGTACTAACATGTTTCCTTATTATTAATGTTGATCGTACAATTTTCATAGAAAACATGGCTATTTGCCTGATTTTCCTTCCAGTGAGAGCAAATGAGATCATGTGGCATCCAGAGCTCATGCCCTTGCAGAAATCAAACTTCCACTTTTCTGTAGCTGTAGCACTGCGGCATACTTCTACTTGATAGAAGATGTGCCCAGAGTTTCCAGTGGAATTTTCAACTTCTAGAAATAAAATGATTCATAAGCCTCGGACACAAAAGGATCCTTTGAATTTTTTTACTATCTAATCCCTATTCTCTGCCCAGAGCATTTGATATCTCTCGCTATTATTCCTTTCTGAGCCCCACATCCGTCTTGAGGTATCACGTTGTTAACCATTTTTTGCTTCTTAGTCACCGGCTTCCTTATGGTACCTTATCTCATAAATTTTCTGATGGCTTAGAATTTTGTATGCAAGTAAATGTTCAGCAGTTTTCCAGTTGTCATTTAAGTCTGTTGATATAAAGGAGCCGACCTCTGTTTTATGGGCCGTTTTCTCTGTAGATCTAAGTCCATGATAGAATGCATTTCTGTCGAGTGTCTCTGTTTTACTGTACTCAGCAATCTTATTTGATCATGGGAGGTCAGGATCCTGTTTAGCAATGTGTGGGATGAATTTTATATTGACTTAGATTTTAAAATATTTCAGGACATTTTCTTTTGGAAGGATAAACCTTCATTACTTATGCATTGATTTTCATATATACTTTTTATTTTTACAGGAGATGAAATAATGAGTTTATTCATGAATGAGCTGTATGGATTCCAACTAGACACCAATCGGTGGTATGTTCTTCTATGCGTCATTTGCATAAATAGCACAATATTTTTGTGTGGTGGCTTTTTCGTCTATGCTTTCACATGGAAGATGAGTTTTTTTATTTTGCAACATTTTTTACGCTGAATTTTTTTTTTATCGCTAGCCTTTTGCTACTGAACATTATTTCATAGATGTTGACTTGATTCATTGCGAAATTCTGTGGTAGAGGAATGGAATGGACTCGGAATAAGGAGTTCAAAATCTTACTGACTTAGCTTTCATTTTCGATGGTTTTATAAATTGGGTTTGAGTTGATATTTTTAAATGGTTGAGGAGTTCAATTGTCAATCTTCACCGCAATTCTTATCAATCATCTACACATGTTTCATCAAAATTCCATTTCCTGGTTTCATGAAAGGATTAAGTTTTTGTGTCTCGATAGGATTTCGGTTGGAGGAGAAGAACCCCCCTGATCTTAAGTTTGATATGGAAAACTGACTATTGCAATGAGCACGACAATACGAACAATACACAGACGTATAGAAGGCATTGATGATGTTATGCTGTGTTTATCAGTGGATAGCCGGTTCATGAACATCATATGTATACTATATAGATATCAGGAGGAATTTGGGCCTCCGAGTAGAAGATTATAGACCCTGATCTGACTTAACCATTGGTTATGTTATGTGCATTTTTAATTGATGCCAGGCCTAAGATTGCATTGGTTATGTGTGTGGTGACATGCGGCAGTGGATCTCTGAGAAACCTGTTTGCTGGTAATCTATAGGGATAATCGCCTATGAGAGTTACTCCAGAGGAAGAGAGGAAGAAGGGCCTGAAGTGGTTGTACGTAAGGAAGTCCGGGGATCTAGCAGAGAGGCAGTTGAGTCTTTTAGTGCTTTGGGCTCTGTTAGGTGTGTAGAGGCTGTGGATCCCAAGCAAAAGGGAAGGTTCTTCCTTGAATAGCATAAGGCGAGCGTTGTGCACTGTGAAATAGGGTCATACGACTTGGATTTATACTTTGCTTTTGGATGAGTGGAATGTATAGGAGGAACTTAATGTGGATCATGTTTCATTACATAGAGTAGTTTGCTTAGTGCATCTGGGTAAATTCCATTTGGGGACTCTCAACTCCTATTTCATATCTTTGCATTAAGGCAGTGGCAATCTCCCATCTGTGGGTATACATGCAACTTGAAATTGATGTTGTCATTTTTGAAATATGAAACCCAGTTGGATGATAAGATTAGGGTTGAAACGTGATTAAGATGATCCCAGAGAACATAATGATTACTTAGCGACTGTATTGGATGAAAACCCATCTTAAAAAGGGCTAGCCCTTGAGGAGGGCTACTTGATCTTTGGAAAATTCCTTATCGAAGAAAAATGTTTGTGCGTACAATTGAATGTCTGCCAATACAGACACTGGTGATCCTACGAAATGGTCTAACGCAGACACTTGAACCCTATATGTTTCTTTTTAATTATGCATCATGATGTGCTCATCAGACACACCAGATTCTTTGTTTCCCCATTGTAGGCTTTTTGTCACTTTTCTGTTTTTCGGTGTTACATTAACTTTGTGCTTCCATGCATACATACTATTTGCTCTATTGATTTTTCCACTGGTTCTAAACCCTAATGTTGGGAATGTATTCTAGTCATATATAAGATGATTGATGGTAACACGCGTATATATGAGGAATATAAACGAAGGAATGAAAAAAAGAATAAAAACTACCTGTTTGACACAAACATTTATCGTTAAATGGTAAACATATGTTCCCAATTCTTGTGGGTTGAATAATCAAATGGGTCTGTTTTGGTGCATCTATACTGCCAGAGGAGAGGGCCTTCTTGTTGTTAATGGTGGTATTTTATGATGTAATAATAAAATTAGTTTTTCGTTTGTAGTCTTTTGTCATCAGTTCATCACTTTTCTCTCCCTTAACGTGATTCTTTCTTCCAGTTCATTTGGGGGATATCTTCATAGATGTTGTTCATATGCTTCACTTTTCTTGATTTCCTCTTTGTATATTCCGTAGGTATCCTTTGGAGCTGCGGAAGGATAAAACCGCAAAAGATAAGGTGTGGTTATATATTATCGGCGCTGATCGAAATGTACTAGATTACTGGCTTGATTTCCATCATCTTTCGTTGTAATGCATATGCACCTCTTGGCTTTCATTTTTGTCACATAGGAATGTTCATCCCGAATTATTACCAAACTGTCAAGTAGTATGCTTTCATAAAATTTGAGATTTATCTAATTATAGCTCAAACTTCTTCTGAAGCCAAGAGGATCCAGGAAGCCAGAAAACGATGACATCAAGGACGATCAAAATACTGTAGAGGACTCAGAAATCTCCGAAGTAGATGGTGAGAAATGCGACACCAAAGAAGTTTCTCACCACATGGACAGAGTCCTCACTCTCAACAATGGTGGGTTTTCAAAGGATTACACTGAAAATATTCAGACCTCTGCCACCAATCCAGAGGTTGGTTTCACGTATTTTTGTCAGTGTACCAAGAAATTATTTCTCCTTTGAACTAACAGCTTCCTCAAACTTACGCCTCCCAGACAGTGAAGCCCTGTGGGCGCATCAACGCATGTATGGTAGCTGGGAAAGACACGTTATATGTTTATGGGGGCATGATGGAGGTCAAGGATAGAGAAATCACACTCGATGATCTTTACATGCTTAATCTCAGCAAGCTGGATGAGTGGAAGTGCATCATACCGGTTTGATTCTATTGTAGCCTTGTAGCTTATGATTTCGGTGGAAATAAATGCTATTAATACTTTTTATCGCTTATAAATCCTGGCAGCATCTATTGATTACCTCTCTTTTTTTTAATTACAAGTTACAGCACCTATTAATGCCTTCTTGCCTGGTAATCACTTGATATTGCATTGGTTTTGTCTGAATACTGTTGCTGACATCTCTAATGATGAATATGGCTCAGCATTTATGACTTCAGCTTTTGGTAGCATATGCATCTGCTCCGGGGACTCTTTTCCTTCTCCTTTCATTCTTTTGGCTTTGGTTGGTCTGATATTTGGCTAATCAGAGTAAGTTCCAACTAAATTATCTCCACTGTCAGGCTTCCAGTTCTGAATGGTTAGAAGTCACTGATGAGAACGATGACGAAGATGACAGCGAAGATGACGACAGCCAGAGTGGAGACGACAGCGATGAGACAGAAGAAGATGAAGAGGTGCAGCAGGTCTTCCATCTGCATTTCCAAATATAGTTACAATATGATGATCTTCACCAAATTCTCTTTTGCTTTGAATGCTTTGTAAGGCCGGGGATAATGGGGAATCAACGATGAACACGGAAGATGCTGTTGCTATACTGAAGGGTGAGGGGAAGAATCTCCGGAGGAAAGAGAAGAGGATGAGGATAGAGCAGATACGAGTCACTCTCGGCCTCTCTGACTCCCAAAGGACTCCCATGGTACTCAACATGCTGAGTATTTTTTCAAATCTTTCCTTTATCTTCTATCAGGTTTCCAAGGTTTACTAGTGGGAGCTCTTTATGTTCTGGTACTTAAGAGGCATAAGATTCCTCAAAGAAGCTCCTGCCGATTTTTCTGTGGGAGAGCAGAAACTACAAGCAATGAGTCTGCATTCGTGTTTTACCTCGATTTTATGCTTAAGAAATTTACTTTTTTGGATAATTAATTGCGCTGCATGATCTTTTTTTTATTTCTCTCTCTCTCTCCTCTCTCACAGCCTGGAGAAACACTGAAGGATTTTTACAGAAGAACCAATTTGTACTGGCAGATGGCCGCCCATGAACACACTCAACATACGGGAAAGGTGAGCTTTTCTTAGCTGTGATCGGTGTGACTATATGCATCCATCTCCCTTTTTTTATAAAAAGCTTATTTTTTCAGAGAATTTTTCCTTTTATTGTAAAATAAACCGGACAAACATTTGATTAAATCTTCTTCAGTATTTAAATCGACTACGGTATATCCTAAGGTCTTAGTAAATGGATCGAAAAATAACATCTCGCTATCTACTTATATGACATTGACGTGTTTTCAGTTTTTGAGTCATTTAATTCTGATCCCATCAACCATTTTCTCTTGCATGAAAAATTATATATAATCATTTCTTGGTGATTGAAAAATATTATACCCACGTGCTTTGAAACTCTCAGGAACTTCGCAAGGATGGTTTTGATCTCGCTGAGGCCCGGTTTAAGGAGCTGAAGCCAGTGCTCGATGAGGTGGCCCATCCTATACACTAGCTCAAAAATCATTTCCTTAAAGGGGTGTTGACCTGCATCTTTTCTCCCTTCTCCCAGCTTGCGATTCTGGAGGCTGACCAGAAGGCCGAAGAAGAAGAGAGCGCCGAAGCGAGCTCGAGGAAGAACAGCAAGAGCACAAATAGACGCCCTTCACAGAGATGAGGTGCCGCCTCATTCCTGTCAGTCTGTTTGATCACAGTTTACTCTGCACCCATCTCCAGTTCTTCACGATTCATAGTATCAGTTGAAATGTATAGTAGGCTACAGACGTTGTTTATTTTTTAGTTGAGGCATTGCCGCTGATTTTTTGGACAAGATTATGTGCTGGAACTGGGCCTATAAAATCTGGGAAAATGGGTCAGATTGGTAAAGATGGTAAAGGTGTGGAATGTAAGTATCTAACGTGTCTCTTTGCTTCATCTTTTGAATAAATACATTGTACAATAGCCTTTTTTAGGGGAAATAAAAAAAAGTAACGTTTTATTGTGGTTAAACCTTTGGTTTCCCTTCAACCAATGACCAAGATAAAAAAAATCCAATCTTTTACATATGACACAAGCTTCATGATAACGATCGAAGGCTGTGGTTTCTTCTTCACATCATGCATTATGACAATGTCTTGATCATAAGTCTAATGATTTTCAGAGTCATGAATATCCCTCACAAGATTATTTTCTCTCTACAATTCAGCCACAGGCTTTTAATCTAGATAGAAGAACGGCCAAGAGGGGTCTGAAAAGGAGTGGGCCAACTACTGCTAAAACCGTGTGCTTGTGTTGATTGACTTCAGTCAACTAAAGGGTAAAGTCTTCATGATGGAAGTCAATACTTCTTTGAGAGATCTAACTGAAGCCAACCTTTGTAACTTTGACTTTGACCTCCATTCTTTCACTCAACTTCACCTTGAGTTGAGTACATCACTATCTAAGATACCTTATTACAGAAAAAAGGTCATGTTAATAGTCCACATTCTGAAAAACAAAAGAAATTTCTACCTGATCATATAGAAGTCACTTTTAATGAAAAATCTAAGTTTTTTTTCTAGGAGAAGCCACAAAGATGGTATCATCCTCATTCGAAGAAGTATGCCACATACAGACCTACAAAGCTGGGTACTACTGATATAATCTCTGCATATTTTCAATGCAATACAATAGTTTTTTTCTTCAAGAAAACAATGACAACCAGGGTTCTAAGTGTAATTTTACCATGATATAACATCCATGGTCACAGGAGTCCGTCGATTGGAACAAGGCTACACCATTTGATACTTTTGATAGAAAGTCTGCACATTTTTGAATAGAAGCAAATAATGAATGTAATTTTCCAGAGAACAAAATTAGAATCAGGGTTCTAAATATAATTTTACCATGGAATATCATCCTCGTTCAAAGGAGTTCTTTGCTAAATACAAAGATAGACCATTTGATATATAAATTCTGTACAGCTTCAACAGAAGCATATAATAAACTTCTGTCCGACGGATGGATGTTTTCGTGGTTAAATTCAAGAACATACAGGTGGATCGATGCCCTCAAATCTGCTTCATTTGGGTGCAGAATGATTCTACACCTGATACTGCACTGGAGATGAAAGAAGGGAAGAGAAAGACTCTTTCTTCTTCCAGCTGAGATCAACCAAGAAGAAAGTGGCCCAGGCAGGCAGTGATCACGTGAAGAGGCCATCATCCACCATTGGAGCCTCGAATAAGTCAGAGAGATACTCACAGTTGTACTGTAGTTCATCGTATAAGATGCTCTGGAAGTCTGATGCGATTTGGTTGCACTCAAAAGCCCCCAAGCCATGGAAACCTGCGTTCTCGAAGAATCCACAGCTCTGAAGAGGGAACGTGAGGGAGTCAATAGAAGGAGCGACCTCTGCGTCACTATACAACGATGACCAGCTGGTGATGCTGTTCTTGTCATCAGACGAGCAGGGGTTTCCACAAGAAAGATTTGTGGCTGAGGCTGCTTGGAAGGAACGAGTATTGACGAATCCATGGCTGACCTGAGAAGAGCCCGAATCAAGGCCACATTTCAAGAGCATATATTTGCTTTCTTTGGAATCAACTGGCTTCATGTGGATTTGTTGGGAGGTGTCTTCTGCTTCAGTGGACCCCCTCAAGTTGACAATGGGTTGAGATTGCGGGTGATCAGTTTCAAAGCAATGATCTTGCCCAGCCTGTCTGAACTCCAAGAAGTCCTTGAAAGTAATGGATTGCTGGTCCTTCATGAATTGGACGAACTGGGTTAGTTGATTTCCTCCATCACCCCATGGCTCGAGGTTCTTTGATGCCATCACACCAAATCTGGTAATGTTTCTCTTATTCAGAGATGCCCAGGATTCGTCATTCAAGGCCAACTCAGTCTCTGTCGCTCTGAATGATGCTATTTTTGGGATCATTTCCTGAGTATAGATTCGTGCAGAGGAAAATCCAAAGCCACTTGGAGAATTCTGCTGTTGTCTTGCTAATGAGCTTTGCTGACTGAGAACCCCAGGGCGTTCCTTAACATTGAGTTCAGTTTGTGCAGCTCCCCCAAGAGTTTTCTCTTCGTTCTGCTTCTGCAATCTACTCAAGTATAGCCGGTACTTCTGCAGGTGGAGTGACTCAAATTCAGAAAGACTTCCTATTTTTCCCAGAAATAGTGAATTTTGAGTAAATCTAAGATGAGGAATGTACATGATCAGTGTAGATTATAAGAATGGTCATCGTGTGATGAAGATGTCCATGCTATAACATCTTCAAAAGAAAAAAATAAAAAATGCCAATTCAAGTCTAGGCCAGATTTATCTTCAATCAATCATGAAAGAATTAAGCAGAGTATAGAGTCTTCTATTGCTAGATAATTACCGACAGCAACATTAATCATCCTGATAATTAACGAATGGGTTTTAGATATGAAAATATTCCCAAGAGCACTAATCGTAATTTTGGAATCATCCAAGGAAAGCAATAACAATACAAATTCAGACTCTAATTCTTCGGAGATTGAGAAGGAAATGTTTCAAAAAAAGGTATTATCATCCCCAGTCCACTTCGGATCAGCATAAACATAGAGGGTTTTCAAAATACCAAACTGAGAAACATGAAAACAGAAGGGTCTGATATATTGACGCGGATCCGTTCGATATCTTCAGGCAATGGTATAAAATGTTGTAATGTTATTCCATAAAATGAAATGGACTAAAAACTCAGCATCAGTTTTAAGTTTAGAACCTGAATTTGTGATAATGCAAATGGAGTTTAGTCTAGCAAGTGTGTCAATTTTATCACCCTGCATAGTTCTTTCCAAATAAACATTCAAGCAAATGCAGAAAGAAGTTCTACCTGTAGGTGGCTAGCAACGTTCTCCCTTGTTAGCCCAGGAACATCCATCAAATCGAGTATTTTCTTTGGGCCGACTTCTGCCAAAGATGAACCAAGAAGAGAATCAGACCTCTGAACAAGTCTGCAAAGAAAAGTTCCAACAAGTAGAACAATGATAGCCGAGGAACATACTTTTAGACGATATATTTTCCCCAACAGTTTGTAAAGTCTTTTTCCGTGATTTTTTAGTTTAAAAAGTGCAGGAAATTGTTTGCCATAAAAAAATAGTAAATCAGGATTACCCAGAACAGATACTTACTGTCAAATCCTATCTGATTAACAGCGGTGACGAATTTCTGATGAAGATCCACCGACCATACAACCCTAGCCTTCTTGACTGAAACGGAGTCACCGAAGCTTTGCTCCATATACTCCTTGTGATGGTTATCCTTTCGTTTCTTTGAAGGATGGAAGCCTCCATTGAACTCATCTAGTCTGCTCCTGATATTGTTGTCTTCATAACTGTCGTAATTCTCAGTCTCTTTCACCTCGTGTATTTTCTTTCTGAAAACATGTTGCCATATATTCCTCAACTCTTTCATCCTCACAGGCTTAAGAAGATAGTCGCATGCTCCATGCTGAACTCCTTTCATTACTCTGCTTGTTTCCCCATCCACTGACATCACTGCAAATATCCAAGGCAAAGAGTCGATCAGTGAAATAGGACTTGTCAAGGAAGACAGCACTGAGCCGCCTGAGACAACAATAACATGTGAAAAGAGACCCCATACTGATAACAGGTAAATCCATCTCAAGTCCAACTTGTTCAAGAAGCTTGAAACCATCCATATCAGGCATGTTAACATCACTAATCACGATATCAAACCAGTCTTTTCTCTCACGGAGCAAGCCTAAGGCAACTCTGGCTAAACTGCACGTTGTAACTGCAAAAAAAGAGAACCCATAACGCTTAAAATAATCACAAGTAAGGCAGCTTCCAAAATAAGTTCAGCAAAATAATATCATTTTCATCGACCAAGTCTTGTTTCAGATTACTAGTCGAAGGACCAACATAAAGTACGTAAAAGAAGTTAGCAAAAGATATCTGAAAAATCATTCTTGATCCGAGGAAAACGATTGGGAGGCATAGTCAGGTGAAATATGATGTGGAATGATTTCTGACAATGTGTATACTGTTCCTCGGATTCAGATATCTGTCATGGATTGATGTTGTACAATGAGAACCAGCAGTAATTATCATGGTCAAAAAGTATTAAAAGAAAAGAGATGATGCCGTAGGACGTGAAACTTATGGAAAGAAAAACTCAACCAAAAAAATTAGATAAATTTTCTTAACTTTTCGATTATTTGTTTGATCTTCCCAGCCTTAGATTGATAGGCAAAACTTATGTTCAGGCTCATCATCGAGGCACAGATACAATCCCACAAGTTTCCAATAAAGCCTTTAAATTATATCTGAACTTCGCGCCAAGATTTTTTGTGTCATGCTAGTTGGTGGTTTTGACAAAGGTTACATGATCCAGAATGATCATCAGAGGTCAACAACTCCAAGCTAATGCCTAATGATCCAGAATGTTATTAATGTTTCAACATGATCTATTTTCAAGGCTCAACATGATTCAATTCTCTCACTTTTAGAAAAACATGTATCTGCCTCATGCAAGATACTATCTCCGCATTTTTAGGCATTTTAGACTATGTTCTCATCTTTTGACCCCTCGAGTTTCACGAATGTTTCCAAGATATTATCAAAAAATCAGGTCTTATCTAGGCTCTTATGGCGAATTAGCGAGGTTGTGAGAATCTCAGACCCAGTTTACACAAGTTTAAGAATACAGGTTGGATCAGGTCATAGTCAGGAAGCATCTCATGAACTTTCGCAGCCCAAGATCATGATTTATATTCTTTGATTATCAATTGAGATCAAAACACAAAACTAGTAGCATCCAATCTGCCCTGACTCACTCTGGAATTTGTCAGGCTCGTAGTCTTATCCCAATTTACAATCAGAAAGAACCATATCACTGATATAGGGGTAACACTCTCCCCACAAAACGTCCTTTCTTACCAACCGCACTAGAAGTTTCCCACCCATCTCTGAATCCGCCCACCCAACTCATGGGCAAGCACAACCATGGCTACTTGGCTTCCATTTGTGAGCAGTCATTGCCTCTGAAAACCCTGCACATTCATCAGTCTCCTCTGCATCTATACCCTTTCAGTGGTTGATATCAGATCTTCAGGTCCGATTGAGTGTTCCAAAACAAGTAATATCAGGTTATAATCATTGTGTGGATGCCTTAGTTTAACTAAGAAGATGAAGCTAAAAGTTTAGTAATTACTTTCTTCAATAACAAAATGTTGTATTTTACTAAAACTTTGATCTGAATTTATTCTGAGGAAGTCAAAAAAGAATTCACGGCGTCGTGGCCAACAATCAATACCATGTAGACTTTCACTGGGCTTGCAGTGTTTAACGAACATCTATTCATATATTGTCGAAAAGAGTCGAGCATGATTATTTCTCTCCAAGAAGGTAAGGTACTGAAACGGTGAGAGAATAATTACATCTATAATACAGTATGGTCACGTGAGAAACTTGATAACAAAGAACATATATGATGAATGGAAATTTTGGGTGACTACGTGACTCTTATCAGTACTAACACGTCTTTTTTTTTCTCCCTAAAGTGAAGTCTATCACTGTCAAAAATACAGTGTTTACAAGTTCGTGGGTTTTCAAACTGGGATATAGTGAAGGTATTAATAGAGGTGAGAGTGAGATCCACTGATTATTTGCGCTAGAATATGAAAAAATTGATGAGCTATGGAAAACTATTCCAACCATATTCGCAAAGGAGAGAAAAATATCTCCCTGCAGCCTAATAATCCTAAAAGTTTAGTCTAAGAAAATCAATCCTAACAGTCTGAACAAACTCAAGAATAAATCATTCGCTTTTCCAGAAAAATAATACTCATGGCAACTCTCTGAGGAATATCTTATCGGTATACTAATAATTTACAAACTGTACAAAGAAATGAGAAATTTCTGATAGAATTCATCAGCATCTTCATTTTTCTCTCATATTTTGGATTATACAAGCACTTGATGGCTCCATGTCCTAGGGGATGCGAATGATTTTTCATTACTATTGTCAGAGGCACAAAGTAATGCTTCCTTTTGATCGTGAAGCCAAGCTCCGTTGATTCAAAGCACTCTAGTGAAGGCATTTGAGGGAAGGGCGCCATTAGCAATATTGAAACAGCTTTGGGTTAACAAAAAAACACAAGTGGAGCGAGAAATAGTTATCTGCAGAGATCTCTGTTGATATATATGGGGAACAGGTTCTCTTGAGGCCTACCGAACATTATTGTGCAGATGTTATCAAAATAATAAAAAAAAACCAAGGTTTACCAAGCGGAAGACACATGAAACATGCTTGACCAGAGCATACACACCTTCATAGGAGCATTTGCGAAGCATCTTCTCGAGAATTTTGAGCCAGGTGGGGTCATCATCAACCACAAGAACACGCAGGCCAGCGGGAAAAGATTCATCTCTCGAACTGGAGTTTTCCATGATTTCACCAGGGTCCAGAAGTGATGGGGAGGGTCGGTGGTGGAGAGAGGAAAAGGTCCAGTCTGAAACAAATGGGGATGAAGGACAAGGACCTGCTCTAATAAGTTGTGGGAGAGAATGTGTCGCCACTAAAGGGGACGTCTTCAGTATCTTCTAAAAATATTGTCATTTGCTAGTTAGCCTTCTCTAATAGCTCATTGACCCCTTCACTCTTTCCACAAAACTGTGGTCGAGCAATACGGTAATATAAAATCATATAGATTTTTAAATCATCGGGTGGTGTCACGAAATTTTGGTACGATTTAACTTCTACACATCTTTTATCTGTGTTTAATCTGGCGTTACTCATAAACTTTGGGAATATAAATGGGGATCTACTGAGAGAACTTGAAATGACATGGTATTCTCTGTTTAATTAGCAAGGTCGGGATTCCTTCTAGGACTTTAATGATGGATGAACATAAACATAAAACCAAATTTCATGGTTCCCATACTACATTAAATGGCCTACAGAAAATAATCCAATAAATAGACCTAATTTATAGGTTACTTTGACAAGATTTTCCAGTATTTTCGTCTATGATAGCAATTATCTGCCCAAAACAACTTATACAATGAGATTTGACTGGAATATAGTATTCACTGGAGTATGGTAAATTGGGAAAGAGCGAAACATGGAAGTCTTCATTCTGCTCCTCAGTGAACGGATTGCCCAAAAAAGCTTGACATTTCAGTCTATGTAGCTTGGTCTGTGAAAGTCCTTAATATATTTAAATGTGAATGCATAGCCCAGCTTCTGACAGGAAAATACTGAATCTCATCAGCTTTCTGCATTGAAGTTTCCACAGAATGGCAGCATGCAAAGAGGATGTTTCCATGTCCTTGTGTCCCTGTTTTCGGGCAGGAAATGTTCAGAATCTCGAAAGCTGGGCTCCCAAAGAAGAAAGAAATCCCTCCAGCACATGATACAACTCGGTGATTTCTTATGTGGACCGACATGTCTCTTGCGCGCCAGAATCACATCAAATCACTGGTCAGGATGCCCACTCCTGTCATCTTACGAGGAAATAAATGCTCTGAATATTCGACAAAATTACTCTGTTTACTACCCATGACGAATTTAAGGCCACCTTCATCAGATAATTCTCTATCCCACCATTATTTTCGTAAACTATATTGATAGAATAAAGAAGCCCAAACACATTGCTTGCCCTATTTTTATCTCCTTCAACATAAATAATTTACATTCCCATCTGGGGCAACTCCATTGCCATCATGTGCAACTTCTTTTATAAGTTAAGAATGAATCCATGGGATTCGATGCTTACCCTGATTGGGTCTTTTTCTCCTTATCCCTTGCTAATCTGTCTTTAATGATTTGTGGTTATCTACAGAGAGACCAAGGGAAGCAGGCCCTTCATGGAAGTCAAGGGGCAGGGCAGGCCCACTGCATTGTTCCTTTTCTACATGTCCACGTGGCCGGAGTTTATTTATTCTGAAGCTGCATAGGCGTTGCACATTGGAGCTCCTGCCTTTTGAAAAAGACGGATTCAAGGGATACCACCGTTTTTTCTTTATTCCTGAACGAGGATGCCTTTGATCATGAATAACCCATGAACATCACACGGGCTCAAAGCTCTCCTCTTCATTTGCTCAACTAGCCATGATGATCTCCAGTGCCAGTTGAGACGATGACAGAGATTTCAAGAATATGCAGAAAAAGATGATGATTTTAGGCTAGATAGCGACTGAACAAGAAGAAAGTCAAGTTTTTTTCTCATGATCTTTGCAGGATACCACAAATTTGCATGATTGTGAGGTCGAAAAATCTGTAGAGCGCATCCAATGAAACAGGGCAGTGACTCGGAAAGAGAGCAAGAAAGAGAGGGGGGCGGGGGGGGGGGGGGGATGGGGGCAATTTTATATATGGGAAGCCGGTGGAGGAGTTCTCATCTGGCTGGCCAGTCGGCGATCACCACGAGCATGACGGGCGGATTCCCTGATAATCCAAAAGCAGACGGTGTACTTGGAAAGGAAGACTTCTGCGCTTATTTTAGCCAATCCTCGTGGAGTCACTCTCTACAGCCCCTTGTATCCCGAGTGGAGATCACAGGAGACTACAGGGAGGGAGACACAGGCCGAGCGCCGCGAAGCTTTTCCACCCAGCGCCGGCCCCAAGCTTTACCACCAACGAGCTTCCAGGGGAGTCGGCGATTACCCTTTTTTCTCTCTCTCCACGGCTCTCCCCCCTGTGTGATGCCCGAAACATTATTGCCGCCCCGATGAATATGATATCCATCCATGATCAGGCCGCATCTTGAAGAATTCCCACTCCCAGAGCCAGCCAACAAAAGCCGTTCTTCCGAGCATCTGAGAAGAAACAACGACGCTCGGGAGATGCTCGACGAAACGTCCATGATCGGGCTACCCATCCCCGAATGCCCTCCGCACGGAGCACAAGAGGGGGAAGTCTGACTCTGGGAATGACGCAGGCCGAGGAGAGATCCTGGCGTGGTGCGCGCTGAGCCGCAGGGATGACGCGGGTACAGTGGCGGCCTCGAGGCACGCGTGGGGCTCAAAAGGGTGGTGCCCGCTGTGGACGCCCCCCTTTTCTGAGCAAAAGGGGAGCTGCTGCCGCGTTGGTGCTGGTGGAAGCGGAGGTGGCAGTGGGGATGGTGGTGGTGGTGGTCGAGAAGGAGAGGAGAATTAGGTGAAGAGGGTGGGCAAAAGGCCATCGCTTTTGAATAAACTAAGAAGACCACCGAGGCCACCTTCTTCTCCTTCACGTGCCATCGATGCGTACCTTTTCCACAGGGAATGAATCATTTGACCGCCGCTTTGAACACAGAAATTACCTGCGTTGAAAAGTCAGAAAATATTATTTTTTATAAATTTTATTCTTAGAACAACCGGTCCAAGAGCGTCTTGGAAAGTTATCTCTACATAATAAAAAACTGCAGATAAGAACATCTTATATCCCCCCCCATTAACAAGCATATCATGTTGATGAGTGAGATTGAGGGTGTGACATTGATGGTGACAATGAGAGGGCGGAGAGAGAGAGAGAGAGAGATGGTGTTATGGTTTAGCCATCCGTGCATGCTACTGATTGAAATCATTGTATTTGTCTCTATACTCTTAAAGTAGCAAAAAAAACAATTTAATATGCCCCCAATATCATTGATACTAACTTTAGCATACAATGTTTTAATTATATCAACATTGTACCATTTTCGAAAATAGTGGAAAAATTTATCCATTTACAATCAAGTCATGCCAAGAAAATCATTTTGAGTAAGATTTTTTTTCTATCTGCAAAAAAAATCTTGAATAGGGAAGATTTCCAAATTTTGTTTGAGAACAAGTTTTCTCTATTATTTTCAAGATATGCACTAACATGCTTGACCTCTTCCTATCATGGGCATCTAGCCATAGAAAAGACAACTTTTAGGAATGTGACATAAGTTTTTGGTTCAACATAATTCAAAATGACCTATCGTGTAATTAACATCATCAATTTTTTTTCTCAAATTTTACATAAGATTAAAAATGACATCCTTAGAATAAATAAATGTAAATTTTATTTGAATGATAAAACTTTAAAAATTAATGATTCAGTTTACATCAATTATGTTTGTTCCTTTGAGAAATATTTATTTCTCATTGATGATGCATGAAGGGACTAAGAAACCAAATCTTGATTGTGAAGAAAAACTTTCTCCACGCATAAAAATTTATAGAGAATTCATTCAACCTAAAATAATCTAAAATAAATTAAATAAATTTCAAATAAAATAAATAATTAGTCAAAATGATGAAAGGTCAAATCATGATTCTTTCATTATTTTTTATAATAATACTATGAGTTATTTCTTTGAATCATTTAATGCCCAACAGTATGATCTTCTTTTCTTGTTCACTAAATGATTAACAAAAATAAAGAAAAATGTTTTAGAAATGTTTATTTAATACATTACATGGAAAGAATTAAATCTAGGAAATCAGATTTGGAACACACTTGAGGATAATAGTTGCTTCCCTTTCCATTGGTAAAGGACTATAAGGTGCACACATCATTTTCAGGAGTATTGTTATTGTCAAGTATAATGAAGAATGGTTTTTGACTTGAGCTTTGTTGGTAATCTTAGTGCTTAAGGATCTCTTATTCATTGGGAGTCAAATTGTAAATTATAAAAAAGGTATTCTATTGAAATCATGTTTGATACCCTTTTTGACTTCCAATTCTTCATTTTGTCAAAAAAATTGAAGATTTTTACTTTTGCTAAAAATATCAATAAAATATGTAAGATATATTGAAAATACTTTAGTTTAACATCTATCATAAAAGAGGTAATACATTTGCTAGAGTAGAAGGCAACCCTTGGGTATCTTTTAAATTCCTTGGTCATGATTTTATCAATAATAAGAGTAGGTTGGGTTTGTAATTGAAACCATATTCTTGAATATATAAACTATATTTTTATAGGGCAAAATAGTGCACTATTCCTACTAATTAAGATTACTCCTTAACGATAGTGTCTACTTCAATTTAAATATTTGGGTCAACCTTCATAGTTAGCACATATTTTAATCTTATAAGAAAAGCCAAGATGGTTTTTTTTTTTGTTAAGGTTTGATTATATTGATGTTGAGAAACGTTTATCCCCGAGCCTCATACATGAGATGTAGGGGAGACAAGAGATAGCTCTCTTTGGAAAGTGGTAAATGAAAGATGATGCGGTAGATGTGACCAAGGTTGATCATCTCGGTTGAGACTATTGCGAAATTCTTCCATCTATAGTGCGAGGATAGCTTTGTGGCTGCGGTGCTGCGTACGCTAGGTCGTGTGCTGGCTAGGGGTTGGGCCAGGTGATCCGCCACTCTCAAGGGGTGACATGTATCCTCGTTCGCCGTATACGAAGTGTTGGCATGCCAATTTGCTCCAAGCGATGTCGACCTCGAGCTTCGGCTGGCATCTTTTGCCAAGAGAAGAATACAGAGCACAAACGGGTGCATATTGTATGTGTAGTGAGCGCGTCTGCTATCTAGTTCCCTTCACGTAACTGGTGTGTAATGGCGTTGATCCTCGCTCTACAACGCATGATGTTAGTCTAAGTACTCTGAAGCTGCCAATGGGAACAAGAACCTACACATAGCATCTGAACAAGTATTCGTGAGTCAGATTCTACGATGATATTATGGAGATTGCGTTCCTCATAGAGGAGCAAACTGTCAAGTATAGCCATAGCCTTTACTGCAGTGTTAGTTTGAATATTATAATAATAAGATAAGGTAAAGAAAATACTCCCTGTATGATCTCGTAGGATGCCTCCTCCTCTTGCAGGTCTAGGGTTCCCTCGAGCTGCTCCGTCAAAATTTAACTTCAGGCGTCTAATTGACGGTAGTCTCCATCGGACGACCCGAGTGGAGATCTCTATGCATGTAGGCGTGGCTTGGACTCCTCAAGTCCTAAGGGCCTCACAGATTGAGGCCAAGCATGTCACTGAAGGTGACACCAAAGGATGGGTACTTCGTAGTCATTGTGTGACATGTCTCATGATCTCTAGTGCTTGCATCTACTGACTTGTAAAACAAGAGAGATTTCGCCCCTTCCATATCTCCCATAACATGTATGCTATGGAAATACGTAGGTAGGGGCTACCTTTAGAGCTTTGTGGCGAATCAAAGACTCTCCTAAAAATCTGTAGGGGTGTAAGAGATGGAAAATGATGAAATGTTGGGGACTAATTTAGTAAGAGTTGATTCCAACATTCTGTAGCAACAACATTATGAAAAAATAAGTGGCCCACAGTTTCACTACTTAGAGTGATGGGACAACAATGACACCTAGATGAATCTTTCATAATCATCCAATTTATCTCTTGTTTTGTCACCTATTTCGGATTTCATCATCAATATTCTTCATAAATATCTCCTCTTTTCTTGGAGGCAAAATTTTTGTCATTAGACCACTATCTATGCATGTTTTTTCCGCCTTGACTCTCGAATCTTTTACTTTTCGGGTGGTGGTGAACATTGTTGCTTGCGTTGTGGGAGATGCCCACCCGTAGGGCCCGGCCTACTTTCCGCTCGAAAGAACAGATGTTATGTCCTATGATGGACATACGATCATTCGTAGAAAGTCCGCAATACATCAATTTCCACATAAAGAAAGAGACTCGAGGTACGATAACAAGGTGCCAAATGAGATCTCCCCAAAACTCCTTTGAGGAACGATTTCTAAAGTAATTATAAGAAGAACTACAAGAAAAACTCTCATCTAGGGAAAAGCCAAGATAGTTAGTGTTGATAATTGGCCTGAACCATTGCCAAAAATTGGTAAAATCTATAGTGAGCAAAAAGTAATGACTATTGTTGACACCAAAAATATTTGACATTGAATTGGTGAAGATAAATCTCAAATTCTATCCTTAACACTTAAGTAACATCACATTGTGTTGACAATAGAAAAGTTACATGGTTGACACCAATCTATTGACAAACTATGTCAATGGGGAGTAATCTTTTCTGTCACCAAATTTTGTTGAGAATAGTACACAAGGGTCAACATCAATTGGATGTAGATGATGACACCAATATCTAAAGTAGGTCTTCATCTAATCATATTATGGAAAAGAAACTCAAAGAAGTTGAAAAATAGCTAGAGCAATTCAACAAGAGCTCAATCCTACAATAGATTATGACAATGGCTAGCATATGGATTCAAATATTGTATTAAGGGTATGAAAGTGGAAGCTGAAAAGAGAATACAAATGAATGCAAAATTAGGGAAGAAGATTAAATGTTGACAATTTGGTTGAGAAAATATAAAATACATATTATCTCCTCCATTAATTATTGGTACCATCTAATTATGTGTGAAAGTTGCATTAATTTTTTTCCTTAGAAACACAATGTAACTATTGAGTAGAAGTTGTAGAGATTGAAGGTTGGGTCAACAAATTTAGAAACCACCATATAATAGGTAGTTGAGAATTGAGTGAAAATACCCATAGTGCTAAATAAATGAGTACAGTAAGCTAAAGATCTAGTGAATGATTGTCACCATTGATTCTGCTTTATCATTGATTATATGTATGCAGCTATGAATGCATTTATATGAAACTACAAAAGCACAAAAGGTAGAACTAGAATACATTTAGTGAGACTAGAAAGAAGAGGTTAGACCAAAAACTATTCTTTCGTATTAAGCGAAAAAAATAGATACTAGCTGAAAATGATTCCTAAATATTTAAGAGGCATTAAAAAAACAAATAATATAATATGAAAATTTAAATAAGTTTCACATGTGTTTAATCTAGTTGAAGTATAATTGTAGAGGAAAATCATTTAAAGTGAGGGATAGGAAGTAATGAGAAAAGTTTTATTGTCCAACAAGGATGACTTGATAAGATTAGATATCACATTGACTGCATAAGAAAGAAATAATTTTTAGTCGATGATATAAAATATCTTATAATTTCCTTGAAGATCACTTTATAGTATTGTTCAATGACTTGTCCAAATTGATAATTGAATTGGCATGTAGAGGACTCTCAATGGACACAAAGGATTATGGCAAGAAAAATATGGTATAAGTCATGGAAGGTGAGGCCTCATGGAGATGGCATGCTGGTATGGGAAGACATGCAAACATGTTTGAGAATTATATGAATGGCATGAAAGTGTGCATCATGGTACATAGGTGTAGAGAAGGGGGAGATAAGAGAAAGAGTGGGAGAGAGGAGAAAGATAGGGGCTACATGCCTAGTCTTCCACTTAGATCCAAAAAGGATTTACATCTCTAATGTCAATCTTTCTTTTTCATTTCCTCATTAACATAAAATTTGAGGACTGGGCCTTCAAATTGTGTCATCATGACATATATGTGAATTAAAATCAACTTGGAGGAATCATTCAAACTAATGGTAAATTTTGACTTAGGGCACCTAATGAGAAAAAAACCCATGAAAATCAAAGTTAAATTTAAGATAAATGGTGGGAGAAAATTTGAATGGGCATATCTTCTCCAGATCTCAAGCTGATTGGTAGAGGTAAATATAAGGATATCCATCCTTTGAAGAAAGTGTAATATCTCACTAGTCTAGCTCCATGGCACCGAAAATGTATCAGGGCTCAAGTGATTCATTGAAGCAATGAGACCTTGAAAGCTACTTTTTCAAGTGTTAGTAGCAGGACATTCTGTTGATCGGGGAAGGTTTTTGGTGACAACACCTGGAGATATCATAAGTGAGATGAATTCACATCATATTCATCTATTTTATTCTAAAGGAGGTGACCAAAACCTGCCCAATACACATTGTCCAATAAACATATAAGTTGATGAAGGATACCTTTTTGAAGAAGGGTGCTTAAGAAATTCATCTAAATACACAACCCACCTAAAAAAATGTGATGATCTTAATTAAAGCCTTTACTACACCAAAAAAGAGAGAATGAGGTTATGTCTAGGGTTCTCTCAAATACATGTATGCATGAACAAAGAGTTGCATATTGTTAAAATTATGACAATAAAATTAAATATTTAGTTAAAGGATAAAATGGAAGAAATGATGGATATGGTGAAGATATGGGTTAGTCTTGATTGATGTTGATGACTGGATTATAAGTGGTGAATTCCCAACTCACAATCATGATTAGAGCACTAGAACATCACTTAGACTAGTGTTTATCCTCACTATATTTTTAGGTGAAACTGAAAAGGACTTACACTATATTTACTACTATTTTTAGAGATACCTAAAGATTTTTAAAGCCAAAACTAGACTCTAAACTTATAATTATAAAAATGACATTTCTTGAGGAATACCTTAGAACTATTATGACTCAAGCTCTTTACATTCTTGATAAGTTTTTGTTATTATGAGTTAATAATTAATAAATAATATAGTTTTAGTCTTAACTCATGATAAATAGACTTATATTTGTGTTAAATTGTGAAAAGTAGTTTTTAGTTGATTAACGTGAATTTTTGGCTAATTATGTGATTTTTTATGAATTTATATGATTTTTATAATCTTATTTTTGAGATAAATAAAGAAAAAAAATAAAAAAATATAACAAAAGAGAAGGACCCACTAGTTAGCCGAGCTCGCAAGCAAGTCAAAAGTGTAATCAAGGGGAACCACCAGTAGAGACTCGAATGGTTAGGATCGATGGGGGCACGTGTGCGCCACTCTCCTTCCACATCACTAATGGACAGTCAACTGTAGGACAAGGAGTGGTTGTACACGTAGGAGAAATGGACTCATTGCTTGTAAATATAATATTACTATATATTCATCCAAAACTTTGGCGCATAAGCGATGTGAGACTAAACTCGCATCACACCTTTCCCAAAAAGGCTTCAAAGATTTTAATACCTAAACTACTCCTTAATTATAATAAAAATATACTATGATGACATCACTTGATAAGGACATTATAGTACTTATTTCAATCTCTCTTATGCAAGCAAGCAATCGGCACAAATTTGAATCTTTCTAGAGCCAAAACTTGTATTTTTATCTGATTATCACAACTTTATGCAGATCATCGGTGAAGGATTAAGCCACCAAAATTGCTAGATCATCAGCGAAATTCTAGTCAATGCGATTCGCAAAGTATTGTTACTAAAATTGTTGAATGATTTGCGATAAAAGGATCACGAATTTATCGAGTAAATCATCTTTGATTGATGGATGAACAAGCCATCGTCGGGAAGAAGACGATCTACTAGGAGATGAGTCGCCACCTCCTAAGAGCATGCCGGATGTAATGAAGAGCCTCTTCTTATTACACAAACTTGAGGATGAAGATTCTTGACACATGCCCCACCTCCATCCAACTCCTCTTTGTTGGGTGACATCTGTTGGAGAACCGCAAAGTCGATATTTTTCTATTCCATTGGATGACAGCTATTGGAGACAATTCGATGACCCATTTCATTGATCTCTAAACTTCAGAAAGAGATCTAGAGATTGCTCACATTGTCCTTGTCCAAGGAGAGCCTTCGAGACTGTGGACGCTGTACGATGATCCTCCTGAATGCTCAAGATTTCAATACATCACTGACACATCACCGTCATGACATCGGAACTCTAGTTTTCTACTTTCAACTTAATTTCTACTTCATTTAGTGATAATTTATATGATTTAAGTTTACCAAATTATACTTCATTCAATTATGATTCTTCTGACTTTTACAGATCTTAATTTGATCAATTAAATCGTCTATAATCACTTACATAATAATTGTCAGACAACTTTATTTTCGTTTGATTCGTGTTTGTCAGGTGCTGACATCATCTTGACATCTGCACCCTCATTTTTTTTGTGTGAATTTTAAATATATTTTATTTTTATTTCTTAATATAAGATTTATAAAAAATTATATTCTTTGAAGAAAATTCTAAAAAATTACTAAATATTATATTATATCTCTATGATTGATCTAAAAAATTATCACTATTTTTGAAAGTTTTATTGAATTATAATTGATATAGTTTTTCAGAAATACTTCTAAATATTTAAAAATTGATATTTTCTAGTTTTATAAATTTTAAATTTGTGTGATTTACTATACAACGACTAAGTCACGTCAACTCTCAAAAACTAAAAATCTCACATTATAAGTGCTATTAAACTTAAAAATCATCTTCATCATGCTCCATTATTATTTGAGATTGATAAAGCCTCTAGTGTCCTAAAATATCTTATGTAAATTTCAAGTGTTCTTTTGATTTAAAGGAAAACTTATAGTAGAATTGGATTATTATTCATATTTTAAAGGTCTTGATACTATCTAGGGTAATCTAGGTTGTATTTTATGTAGCTTAATGAAAATCATTGATTGTATGCTACTAATGTTGATACATCACGTTATATAGATTACATGAATCATCATATGATATTGATGCTATGGAAATTGTGATGGCCCTCATGAAATACTGTCATTTAAGCATCTTACTCTCCATTTCTTGTAAGCATCGATGATTCTTGCCTCATCGTGATAAAGAATTCTATGTGAGATAGAAACCATGGAATACTTTGTGCTGATTCTAGACTAGCCATCTTTCATAAAATAAAGTTAAGCATAATGTAGTACTATAATCATTTGGTCCAACTTGAATCCACTCCTCTTTCAAAACATTTATTTGAGTGTTCTATGTCTTCTCACCTTATTACATGAAGAAACACCATCATATATCTAAGTTATTCTTATAGGCACTTTTATACATTTAAATTATAAAATAAACAAGTTTGAAGCTATGTTGACTCCATAAAAAGTGGTGAAAGTTTGATTAATCTTGGAGAATGATTTTCATTGGGGAGAATGATCGTGGAGAACATGAGACAACATTGTAGATAGAAGTTGAGATGAGTTGTGTAACTACTTTCAAGATCCTTTTTCTATGCTACATTCCATTCAAATTGAAATCTTGTTGTTGGGAAGATATTTTCATAAATAAAATAGTTTTTCTTGATTTTCCATCAATTATATATCAATTACTTACCTTTATAAAGTTACAATAATTGACGTCTTGTTGACATTATAGGTTTTTACCTTATGCTTGTCAAAACTACCAGCTTCAATGTTAAGATTCTACATTTTTGGTGTCAACTCTTGATATGCTAATATTTGACTCTTGAACACATAGCTCTTGACATGTTGTAAGGTGTTGATTATTTTCATAGAGGAGTTTATTTTGCTGGTCTCATAAGACCAAAATAGGAACAAAGAGTGGGTGATAGGGAGAGGGGGGGAGGGGGAGGTGAATTGACCTTTCATTTTTCATTTGTAAATAGCCTACTTTTGATTGGATTTGTTTGAATTAGGTGAGTCAACTCCTTGAGATAACATCTAGTTTGAGTGAGTGTATTCATTTTGATGACAATACTAACATGCAGATATTTTTATAATAGTTTGACTCCTTACCTACTCAATTATTTTAAATACACTTCTCTAAGAGTCTGCTAATTTCTAAGTACACTCATTGATACTAAGGTGTTAGTTAACCCTAAACCAATATATTCATTCCTCTACTAAGCCCACCACTAGACACTTGTGGGCATTTAATGCATGCTCTAATAATAGATCTATACCACTAGGAACACATACTAAGGAAAAATGTAAATACCAAAAATTACAAGGAAATTCTACATTTAAACATGAATGGATGGATGCTTAGGATTTTTGTGTGGCTACTTGATTCTTATTTTTTCTTACACTAATGTGAAAACTTTTGTACTTTTGGGCTCTCATGGTTTCACTAGAAAATTATGGATTTTATCTTCATAGATTTTTTTTCCTTTTCTAATTAATAAATGGTTATAAATTACATCTTTTGTGGCATTCTAATATATATATATATATATATATGTTAGAATGGCCAAGGGCTACCTCGCAACACTGTAACACTACATCGTTATTCTAGTTTTGTCATTTAGTACATGACATGGTAGTGGCTTATCATAGATGAGTTGCCTATTCTAATAATGCATGCCAAAGTGCAAGCAATGATAAAAACATAATAATGTTATTATTAAGATAATATATTTTCATACATTACTATTTCTCCCATAAACTATTTTTTCAATATCAAAAATATTATTTGCTCAAAGTCAACCCCATTTATCATAATATTCAACATTTTTTAGTGTAGTAGTCAACCTTGTTCACCATATTTGTCAATATTTGACATACTTCGTCTCTACCTTGAAGGATGTCTTCAGAGTGACATACTTCTCACCATTCATGATTTACTATGTTGAAGCGAGAATGGTAGGACAAAGTCAAGAGGAAGATATGGAAAGAGAGAGAGAGAGAGAGAGAGAGAGAGAGAGAGAGATGGAAGATATGGAAAGCTTCCATGAAGCATTGAAAATTCAGGCCTGCTCTGTCTCCCTTTCTGGCTTATTCCGGAAGAGATGGAAACTTCATCTTCTTCAGTTTCCATAGAGAAAACCTGAGTTCTCCCTCATCATTCTTTCCTTTTATCTCCGAACTCAACCACAGAGCTTCCTACTGTATCATCCCCATGGAGCTCTCAGCTAAGCAGCCTTCAATCTACCCCCTCGTCTCTCCGTCTCTCCCCTCTTTCCCATCTCTCCCTCTTACTTGAAAAAGCAGATCAATGGGCTTCTTCCGCCGCAGGTTCTTTATAATCCTCGAGGCAGCAGCAGCCACCGGAGGACTCCCTCCGCCTCTCCCGTTTCAGGCCGCTCTACTTGCACCGCCGGACCTTCCCACCGCCGAGCCTCCGCCGCCGCAACGATGCCCGCATTGGGCATCGTACGTGACCCAGCTGAAGAGTCCTCTTCTCCTCATCGCCGGCGTCCTCCTGGTGGCGCTCCTCTCCGTCTGCTGCAGAACCTTCTGTAATGGCGACCACGACGATCTCCCTGCACGACCAGTTGCATGAGACACCTCCGATCTGGGCACCATAGCCGCTGATTAACAGAAGTTTCTGTTCGATCTACGACCTCTTAACTACGTTTTAATGAACTGATGGGTGGTTTCTCTCATTGGGTGTATGAACATAAAGATAAAATCTTGATTATTGGCGTTGACTTTGGGAGGTCCACGGGCCATCCTTTTCGTCAATTAGAGCCCGTGAGAGGTCAACGGACCTGGAATCTCGTCTTCATTTGGCAGATTATTTTTTTAATTCTTGGTTTTTATAATCAAGCTAGAAATAAAAAAAGTGACGGTCCGCTATTTGGCAACGAGGAGGGCCCCACGGAAGCCTTACTTCATATTATTTTAAATTATGGGAATTAGAAATAAACCCATGAATTAAGGTGGAGCATTTGGTTTTTGCGTTGACTTGAAGAGGTCAACTGAACGTCCCTTCGGCCAATTGGGTTCCGTGGAGAAGTCAACGGACCACTATATCGAAGAGGTCAACATATTTTTTTCTTTATTATTTATTTTTAGAATATAAATTAGGAATAAAAAAAAGTGAGGGCCACTATTTGGGAACGAGGAGGGACTCAGCAAGCCACACTTTCTATGATTTCAAATTTCCTAAATTAGAAATAAACCGACGAATTAAAGTGGAGTATTCGACTTGCCCTTCACAGGGGTATGGGAGTAACAAAAAAGGTGACTAGGGAAATATAAATGTTTCTTGGATAGAAGAGGAATATTATTTAAATGAGTGGGGTTTTCCTTTATTGAACGGTCTGAGAAGAAACTGACGTGGAAATGAAGCGTGTGAAGCCCTAATCGTACGCCGCCTTTCTCTTCTTCTTCGTCTCTTCCCTTCACCGTCATTGCAGCTGCTGCTTTCTTGTCGCCCCTTCTTCGTACTCGTCAGATTCCTCTCTCTCTCTCTCTCCCTCTCCCTCTCCCTCTCTCTTTCCGTCCCACCTGACGGCCTCACCTCCAACGAGTCCCGGGGAAAATTTCGGTGATTTTGGTCTACGGTGCTGGCCACCAGGAGCGGTATTCTTCTTGCTCTGTATCTCTGTACATATATGCATAATTTTCTTTTTCTTATGATTCGTCCGAGGAAGCTTCATTTCCTCCTGTAATTATCTGCCGACGGAGACGATTATCGAGCCATGGGGTCTACGGCCGATAACCATGGAGCTTGTTGTGATTACTTGAGAGAAATGCTTGATCTATCTATGTTCTCTTGATTTCTTATATTTAAAAGGAAAGTTGCAACGCTTAGTTTCTGGTTCTTTCCTGCATCTATGGTGATTATTTGAAATTTTCGTTGAACTTTGCCATGTCCCTGTTCAGATTTTGGTAGAGGACTATTAAGATTATTCTCGATTATAGTAAATATAGGATGGCCTCTTTGTCCATTAGATGAGCCGGAACAATCAAAATTCTTTGTGGAATTGGGTCGTGCACTGGTATGCTGTTTAACAAAATCTGACTCAGTTATTTAGCATCTCATGTGCTCTAGTTTTTTCTTTTACTGTTCACTATATTAAAATAATTCATGTGGTAAATAACCAGTGGATTTACTCTCAAAAACCCACGCGTAATTCTTTATGTATTTCATCTTATGAAACTCAGATTCTGAGAGCGGTATAGTTTGAAAAGTTAGAGGGATTTTCATCATCTTCATTAAGTAACTGAGCTTTAGTTGAACTAATTTATCATACGGGTCTATCAATAATGCGCATACTCTCAGAAACATGCTGGAAAGTCGATCCCTGATCCAAAACATGTTCCATCCCTGGTAACTTCATACAACCTGAATGAAGAAATGGCCAAAATTTAATGGGACAAAAAAACTAAGGGTAAAAATAAAGGTATTTATTGCAAGCAAGATCTGAACAAGAGAAAAATCGAAGCGATATATACTTTTCTAAAGAATATGTGCTAGCCTTTCATTGTTTGATCCTGAAAAAACATCAGAGGAATAATGGAAGAAAAAAATGATTGAAAATGAGCATGGAGTGATAGCAGGCTCCTAAATCGTAAACTCTTCTATTACCATCGTCACCACATTTGTCTATTTTGTTATTGCAAGTTTCTGAGACAATAATATTTTTTTATTTATGTCAGAATGCCTCAGATGGGCTTTTTTTTGGTTCTATATTTTTTTTTCTTTGTGATCAATAATTCTTCTTGGGTTTTATATTCTTCGTGAAGGCATGAGCCTGAGAAAATCCATCCAGGAATGGTTCGTGGATGACTGTCACCATTTAATATTTTTTAGCCTTGATTAAGAGGTAGAATACGTTTTAACTGTTCAGTTGTCATTTATTCAGATTAATCATTCAACATCCTATTATCTATAAAAAAATTATTGCTTGAGTTTTCAATCAGTCAAGTGGTGGTAGTGTTTTGCCCATCAGTACTTATTTTAGTGAGCCTAGTGATTGACTGCCAACTTCATATAGTCCATTGTGACAATATCAAGTGAGAAAAGGAATGCTGTTCTTGGCTAAGATTATTTGGAAGTTTTAGAGTCTTTGGTCTTATCTGTTCTTGAGTATCTGCAGCACGCTTTCCTTATTTTCTTATATAGTTTCTTATCCTTTTTGTATGTCATTCATAGGACAGCCATTCCTTGATCAGCTGGTGCTACAATAAATTGAATGATTTTGTAAGATTAATTGGAGCAGAGTGAATAAAGAATGGAGGACTGGGGTAATTATCTTCTTTCTTTATTTTGAAGTGACTTTTCCTTCATTTTTTGAATATTTTTTGTCTAACTAATTTAACGCAATAGAATATCTTAAAGCCTTTTATCTACTGGCTGACAAATATTTGAATGTGGACTTTTTGAGGTGTCGTAAATTGTCTATGATGTTAATCTGAAGCTAGTAGTGACGAAGTAATAATAAATCTGTGCTTAACCTGATATATATGTATATCAGAACTAAGCATTATCTTTGTTCAATAACGGTAAATAGTCATTTATAACATGAATTATCAATATTTGAGTAATCACAATATACCTAAGAACATCAGAGCAGAAAGGAATTCCCTATTTGTCAGAAACAGAATTTCGATGTTGCAAATTGGTAGAGACAGTAACGTAGTTTCTTTTGGAAAGTGTCAGAGAAACTATGAGCCAGATGTATACTGAGGAACAATACATAGTCTCTCTATATCTCTTATGGTTTCGTCCACTCCTAGTATGATCCCATGCTTGGGAATTTAACTTGTATTCCGAAGCCGATTAATGCTTTTAACAAATGCACTTAGAGTTGAATTGTTAGAGACCTTTTTTCATTTTTGTCCGTAGTTTATTTTAACCATAATAATGTAAAAATCATTTTCACAGAATCTGAGGAGTTTGATCCAGTAGCTCCTATTTTAAAGAAAGAAGAACCAAAAGGTAAATGGGATGATGAGGATGCAGAAGAAGAAGATGTCAAAGAATCCTGGGAGGATGAAGATTCTGCTGAGGTGACCATTATCCATGCCATTTCCATTTTTGATTTCCTAAATACTAAATTATTTTTCATTTGTGCTTATGCTGTTTGAGTAAAAGGAATAACAGTGGGTGTGTGAGAGCTGGTGGAGCCTGCATTGTTGTTGTTTGATATATTTATCAGTTACTAAAACCTTATTAAATTCTGGATGAGTTATCTAATTCTACAGATGTGGAAAATGGATTAATCAATGCCAAACTTACAACTTTGCATAGTGGCAAGCATGAGGGGGAATCTCTCACAATGGCTCGGCGGAAAATCTAATAAAACGCATGCCTAAGCAATGTTTCTTCTGCATTTATTAGTAGGCAGTTTTACCAGTGATGCTCCAAGATCCTTACGTTATTGAGTTCTCTATTGGGCAATGACAAGTTTGTGTGGCTCTTCGATTCTGTGGAGCTCTTTGATGTTGATGGAATAGTTGGTTTACATGTAGCGATCCGCAGCACAACCTGCTGTTGAAAAGCCTGCTACGAAACCCAGTGCCAAAGCTGGTGGAAAGAAGACAAAGTCCGCCGAAGGTAAACCAAGTATAGAAAAGGAAACTGTGGTAGGTGACGAGGTGCTTGCAGATCCAGTAGCAGAGAAATTGCGGCAGCAAAGGTGAGGACAGGATCTTCAAGATACCGCGGTAAATTCTTCAAAATTTTCAATTAAATGCCATTGATTCTCGTCACAGGCTTGTGGAAGAAGCTGATTACAAGTCCACCACAGAGCTATTTGGGAAAAGAGGGGACGAAAAAACCCTGGAAAATTTTATACCGAAATCGGAGGGTGATTTCTTGGAGTATGCACAGCTCATTTCCCATAAGCTCCGCCCATATGATGTATGCTCATCTTCTTCGTCTCAGTGCCTGCTACTTCTTTGGGCAAGAAACGTATCCGGGACCTTACCTGCTTTCTCTGCTCTCCTTGACACATCAGAAAAGCTTCCATTACACGGGTCTGCTCAAGACAGTCATGAGACTGTCGATGACCAACATGAAGGCAGCTGATGCTAAAGAGGTAGCCTCATCTATCACCGCCATTGCAAACGAGAAGCTCAAGGCAGAGAAGGAAGCTGCTGCAGGCAAGAAGAAACAAGGTATGAGCTGGGGCCTGCGTGCTATAATTATGAATCTTATTTATTTTTTTCCTCGTAGTATCCATATTGTGAGCTTTTCATGGACTTTACTTCCTTCAGGATTTGATGCTTCATGCATTCATAATAATGTTTCTTAAAATAGTAATGCCAATGAGCCCAGTAGACCCATCTCACTGAAAGATTCCCTTTGTTTCTATCTCTAACTTGGTGTTGGGAGTCGTGGGCTTGTGAGAGGGCATGCTAGAATATTCCACTGTCGATTGATCTTGTGATTATGAAATCCTCCTCCTGGCTGGTCCACACAGGTGCGAAGAAGAAACAGCTCCACGTCGACAAGGCTGATGATGATGTGGCAGTTGGTGGGGCCTACGAAGCTCTCGATGATTATGATTTCATGTGAGCCACACTCTGGTGGTGTCTTCTTCTTCTTCTTCTTCTTTCTCCTCTCTCTCTGGGGAGCATTCAGGCTCTCGTCATGTGATCTGTTCATCATCTTGTTCCAGCAATCGCTGCATTCTCTGGTCATTGTAAGGGATTCGTTCTTGGTCAAGCTGTTGTAGTAGTTGATCGCTGAGAAAACATCTCTATCTGTACCTATCCCGGCCTTTAAAGTCAGATTCTGTTCATCTTTTAATGAGCTTATTCAGAGCAACATAGGTCCTGCTTTCCCTTGTTCCTCCATGGCTGCAAGCTCATCTTTCAGTGTCAGTGGTTTCTCTTCTCATGTCTCTCAACCAGGCGGAGGCCCAGCTTCTCTTTCGACTCCGACAGCCACTTAAATCACCTTTTTATTAGATTAAAGAGCGAATCAATTGAGCAGCTAGAACACGCCGATCCGATCTGTGCCCGGGTCAACTACTTTAGGAATTCTTCTCCATGCCCGAGTACTTGATTGATCCGTCGCCGCTGGCGACGGTTGCTACGTTTGTCGAGGATGCTCGCCGGCAACGGACGGATGAGCTCCGTCCGATGATGGTCCATGGGGGCCGGCCAGCACTACGGAGAGATGACTCCGAAGAGGATGGAGATGAGCTCGTTGGAGAGGAGGAATCCGTCCGGATCTGAGAGCCGCAGGAACGCGACTCCGCCGCCGGCAAGCTCCTCCCGCCGGCGGAAGGAGCTCGCCGGGATCACCGCCATCTCCTCGTCCATGGCGACCACATGGCCGCTGTCCACGTACAGCTCGAAGGCGCGGCATATGGCGGCGGCAAGCTCGCCGCCGAAGCCCGCCGCCAGTTCCTTCATGTCGAGCCCCCGGGCCGTGCGGAGCGAGAGCATGACCACGTCCATCGCCGCGTCCTTCCCGTCGGCGCTCTCCGGCGGGGGTGGCGCCGCCGCCGCCGCTCCCCCTTCCAAGTCGGAGACGTAGCTCGCGTACTCCTTCATCCTCCTAGGCCGCGTGAACCTCGCGCCGCTGGTGTAGCTGGCGGCGCCGAGGCCGAAGCCGTGGAACGGCCGGTTCTGCCAGTAGGTGAGGTTGTGGCGGCACTGGAACCCGGGCTTGGCGTAGCTGCTGATCTCGTAGTGCTCGTACCCTGCTCCGGCGAGCATCTCCGACGCCATCCTGTAGAACTCTGCCGACTGGTTCTCCGACGGCAGCGGGAGCTCCCCCGGTGTGTATCTGAAGCATAAGATCGAACATTTTTAGCGGGTTTGGCGAGAGGGGATCGATTCATTCATGGAGGTGGAGATGACTCACAGCTGGCCAAACTTAGTGCCCTTCTCCACCTGCAAGTCGTAGACGGAGACGTGGGCCGGGGAGGAGGCGGCTGCGAGCTTGAGGGTCTCCTCCCACATGGCGGCTGTCTGGTGGGGGAGGGAGGAGATGAGGTCCATGCTCCAGTTGTCCAGGCCGCCGGCGACGATCTCCACCGCCTGGTGCGCCTCCGCCACGCCGTGGGCTCTGCCGCAGGCCATGAGAAGCTCCTCCTGGAAGGCCTGCACGCCCAGAGAGACCCGGTTGACGCCGGTGCGGAGCATATCCCGCAGCCGCTGCGCGTCGAAGGTGCCCGGGTCCATCTCGATGGAGATCTCTGCGCCGGCAGAGACGCCGAAGCTCGACCGGAGGGCGTCGAGGATGCCGGAGACCATGCGGGGTGGCACGAGCGATGGGGTGCCGCCACCAAAGAAGATGGTCTCCAGCGGCGGGTAGTCCTGCGGAGCAGCGCCGCCGGTCGCGGCGGCGATCTCTCGGAGGACGAGGGAGACGTAGTCGGCCACTCTTGGGTCGTCGTCGTAGTTGCCCGGAGACGAGAGAGGGGAGCCGAGGGCGACGATGGGGAAGTCACAGTAGTGGCACCGCCGGCGGCAGAAGGGGAGGTGGACGTAGGCAGACCTCGGCGGCGCCGCGGGGGAGACCGCCATGGAAGCCACTTGCGGGGTTCCCAGTGAGGAAATTTGGCGAACATCTGATGGGCAGTGGAGCCGGAGGCGAACGCCGGAGAAAGCTCGCCGGAAGGATGGAAGGGCCGGGCTGAGGACGAGGCTGAGAGACGAAACCCTCGGCATCTTGCAGCTCCTAGCTGATTTCCTTCGGTGGCGGCTGGTCGGGGCGTGGAAAATAGCTTCGACCGCCGGAGGTTTCTGCCGCTGCCGGCGTGCCTTCCGGGTGACCACGGTGACGTGAACTCGTCTCCAACATTGGGCGGATGCAATTGAACGGCGGATTTTCGTTCTTCGGACTACCAGGGCGTCCTGAACGACAGATGCCGCTCCACGTATCCAGTTACAGGACTCCGGGGATGGGGTACGTGGCGCATGCCCACTGAGGAAAATGGATAAAGGCCATTTTAAAGGGTACCCAGGTTCTTTAATGACTTTAATGGATATTCAATATTTTGGCATTAATTTAATTTCCCTAACCACAGCAGTGCCCTATGTCTACGCACCTAGTATTTAAATCTTTTTATATATTTAAAAATTATAATTAATAATTAATCTCAACCGTGGTTCCCTCCTGACTTGCTGCTTGAGAGCAGGGAATTACTGCGAATATTTATAATGGAGAAATATTTTCTAAGAAATAGGGCCACTGATGTTTGAGGGAGGATCACCTCCAGAGACTGCTAGAGAGGACATGGCGGAAAATCCGGTTCATTTTCTTATAGAAGAATGAGAGACTATTGGTGCCTCTTCGATTGTAGCTTCTACAGCACTGCAGGCTATTTGCATTGCTGTAGGTGGTAACTAAGATCCACTCGGCTCCCTCCATTCCTTTCTCTCCGTCTCTAGAGAAGAAGGAGAGAGAGAGAGAGAGAGAGAGAGAAAGTCAGATAGAGAGATAGAGAGAGAGAGAGAGTCAGATGGAGAGATAGAGAGAGAGAGAGTCAGATATATAGAGAGAGAGAGGGAGAGAGAGAGAGAGTCAGATGGAGAGATAGCGAGAGAGAGACAGAGAAAGAGCCAGATAGACAGATAGAGAGATAGAGAGAGTCAGATATATAGAGAGAGAAAGGGAGAGAGAGAGTCAGATGGACAGATAGAGAGAGAGAGGGAGAGCGAGAGAGTCAGATAGAGAGATAGATCGATAGATAGATAGATAGAGAGAGAGAGTCAGATTTCTGTCAACTAAGTAGAATAGTTTTAAGATTTTTCAGATTTTCTGACGAGAGATGAGAAGGAAAATTTTCTACACAGAAATGCTAGATATGGAACTAGAAGAGAGCAATCTATTCACAGCATCTTTTCAGACATCTTGATGAGCAATCATTGACCAAGAACAGCCAAGACAGTTTTAGAAAGAATCACCAGAAGATGGCAGGCACAGAACTACTGCACATCAATGTCGACAACCTTTCTGGAGGCTTTAGGGATGGTGATGTACAATACGCCATCCTTTACCTCAGCCTTGATCTTATCAACCATGATATTGTCTGGCAGAAGAATCCTGCTGTTGTACCTTCCATAGCTCTTTGCGGACCACGCCTCATCTTGCTCCTTTTCGCCTTGCTGCCTGTCCTCGCTGCCACTGCTGGGCAGCTTCTCAGCCTTGACAACAAGCATGTTGCCCTCCACCCACACCCTCACATCGTCCCTGGCCATGCCTGGCATGTCGAACCTCATGTTGTAATCTCCTACCCCTTCCTTTATCTCCCATGGGGTTCTTCCCCTCCTGTAGCCTACCCCACCGTCACTGCCATCGAGGGAAGGGAACGAGGTGCCACTGTAGGCAAAAGGATCCTCCATGATCCTCTCCATTGTCTCGATCATCTGTTTTACGGCCCTTGCTGTGGGGAACTGGTCCCACATACCTGAACATAATCCACAAGAACACCTTAAGTTTAGTAGCACGAGGGCACCAACCTAGCAAATGGCTGTTCAGTCCTAGGCGATTGGGATTCAGAATTACACAGAGAAAATGGGGTTGGCAAGATAAGATGGGATCAATCCATGAAGTTCTACAAGCATCGAGGATCAATAAAAAAAGATAAATAGCTCCAGAGAAAACAAGCAAAACGAATAAATAACGAAAGAAGCCAAACATACCACAACTAAACATCGACGAGAGTTGTTTTACGATCTGATAATTTTGCATATTATTTCTATGTAACCTATAGATGCCCAATAATTCTCAATAACGGCTACATAAGATCGTCTGTAAAGAACGGCTTTCTTATTTCATCTTTTATCCTGCGCTTTGAAATCGGCAGATTAAAGAAGCAAAGAGAGTGCGCTTTGGATTTCTATTATGCTTTCCGGAAGGATAACAAAAGGAACAAAGATGGTATGATACATACCGACGGGGGCATCCTGAGAAGTTTTCCTGGGCTGCTGGTTGTTGGCACTGTGCAGCTGCTCTTGGACCTTCTCCTTCTCTTCCCCTCCGCCTCCAACGGCTCTACCGGCGCATCTGCACCCATCCCTGCTGACGGGCATCCGGAGGGAGCGGGGAAGGGACCTGGCAAATGAGCTCCTGCCACCAGCGCGAACTGTTGCCGCGTGCTCCCCGGGGGAGGATGGAGAGAAGGAGGCAGACAAGGTACTTTTAAAGTTGGAGACAGCGGATGCCATCCCCGCCTCAGCAAACAACTCCAAGATGCAGTTGCAGGATTTGAATCCACCACTGGCGAACCCTTATCAGATAGAATCGTTTCAAAGGAAGCTACCCAGAAAGAGATTCGTACGGCTTAGGGTTTCGATCAGCGCCTTTCCAGACGTCTCCTGTGGCTTGTGGATGCAAGCGAGGACAAGATCTGGGCCCCCGCTTCGGACGAGTGTCGTTATTTTCTTCTGTCCGAGTCTCGATGCCGAGTCAGGACGAGTTTACACCGAGTAGCAGCGCCCGAGTGCAGGCGCATTTCGTCGAACGGCTATCCATCGGGTCTTGCCCGATCCATGGACAGCTTCATCCGCACAAGGCAAGCAAATAACGAAAAAAATCTCCAAGCGAGATTCAGAGGAATTACCTGAACGGGAGGATATCGACGGCCTGCTTCATCTATTCAGCCAACGCTGTTGCTCCAACAAAAACAAGCGAAGAGGAACGAAAATCGCAGGGCGAAGCCGATTCCAATGAGGGATTCAGAAGAAATACTGTTTGATCTGTTTCTTCGGGATGTTTCCAACCATCGTTCTGTTGACTGCAATTTGAGGCATAACGGGGGATCCAGCTATGCTGAATTCTGATTGCTGATTGCTGATGTTGCTCTTCTTTCGCGAATCCTCTAACCCATGGCCAGCTAAAATCCGCGCAAATTCTGGGAAACAGTTCCTTAGTCCGAGACGATCTGAACGAGGCACGGATTCGCCTTGTGCAGCTCCAGCATCATCCACCTGTATAGATTCGACGTCCCTTCCAGAGCCAGAGGTCGCGCGTACATGGAGAAAGAGAAAGAGGTCAGGAGGAGAGCGCCGGTGGACGGCCGAAGACGGGGATCATCCACTGCTGCAAGGAAGACGACAGCTGCTGGGGAAGGGAGTCGAGGAAGACGAGGTACGCGGGAAATCAAAAGACTAAATCCCTATCCCAAGAGTTCGGATATTTATCGGTATTTATCCGAACCGATATTGATTTCGGCCAGTAGAAAATATGCTGGAAGCGAGAATACTACTCACCCTCGGGAAGACGGCGGCTGCCTTCGCCATGGCTTCTCCCAGCAGCGTGCTCCGCCCGCTGGCGGCGCCGCCACCACCACTGCCGGCGAAGTGGGTTACCTTGAATTTATCTACTCATTCCTTCATGGCCCGGAATGTGGGGGAGGCCCCATTGCTCCGGAGCCGGTGGCGAGGCTTTCTGGGACCGGTCGCCGGCGGTGGCCCGTCTCCGGCGGCGGTGGCGGCGGGGAACTACAACGTGCAGGTGGTGGTGGGGGAAGACGAACCCGATGAGGAGGTTGTGAGGAGGTTCCGGGGACTGGTTCTGCGGGCGGGGATAATCCAGGAGTGCAAGCGCCGCCGCTTCTTCGAGGACAAGCAGGCCGAGCAGAAGCGGCGCCGCCGCGACGCTGCCAAGCGCAACCGCCGGAGGTAGGCGAGATTCTCACACACATTCATCTCCCTTTCCTTCCCCATCAACTGAGAATTCATTTGATGTTCCCCGTTACCTGTTCGACGTTTTACCCAGCAGAGAAATGCGTTCCTGTTTTATTTTTTTCTTTGGCTTGTAGACGCTCTTGGTCAAGAAAGCCACCTCCTGTGGGGAAAAAACAGAACGAGCCGAAGGACGACGGCGAGGAGGAAGACAACTGGGAGCTCCCCGCCGGCGAGCCCCCCTATTGACGTCCACCGTCCTGCCGTCCACCGGAGAGCCAGACTTTCTTCCGGCATCCCTCTCTCTCTCTCTCTCTCTCTCTCTCTCCTCTCTTATGGCTAAATATCGAGATTAGGGTACCCTCAAAGCTTACTCGCCCTCGAGATCTTGGGATCTCGTCGTGGCTGATGCTCTGATCTTGCAGATGTTTTGTAGTAACGGCGAGCTCCGTTATGTTTATTGAGAGCATGGATATAGTCTTATTCTTCGTTTTTGATGAGCCGATCTCTGTAGTTTGGTAAAGAGCAAACCTTGTTTTCTGATGGCCTGGGTGGGAAGATGGGTGTGGGCTTAAAGATCCTACCCTCCCTTCCCTTTCAGACTGGTACCCCCGCCTGCCCAGCATCAACACTGCTATGTGTTTGATGAAATGTCTCAATGAAAATTCACCATGATCTAGTCCATTTTTTTCTATAACCCATTAAAGTATTAGGGCTGTCTGTGGCTCGATCAAGCCCAGAGCCTGGTTGAATCTCATCTAGGTCATGTTTCTGATATGGTTCAGTGCACAATCCCATACTGTGTTGGTCTAAAACATTGATATGGAGGTAATTTAGGTAGTTATGATGCCATACCAATTGATATTTTGTTCTTCTGCTATATTATGTGGTGAATAAATAGAAATATGAGAAAGAAAAAAAAATTAATATAAAAAATAATGCAATGAGATTGTAATTAAAAAAATAGGGGCGTAAAGATTTAAACTTTGATTTTGATGTGATTCTGAATTGGTTGATTTTACCATAGAGCATTCCCTTTGTTGGGCGTAAGGGCATGAGGCCTACTTTTGCCAAGTCTCGTATGCCTTGAGGTCATGTATCAACACATGACTAAATAATGGGGTGTCAATTTGTTCATTATGTTTGAGCCAAGATGAATGAAGAAGTGAAGAGGTTGGGTGGAAATGGCCATCAAAAGTATTATAGGGAGACTTTCTCAATCAATTTATAAAACTTTCTGAAGCTTAGGTAATGAATGGGGGTAAGTTAAATGGATAATTGTTACATGAGAAAGTACCTTTTTCTCTTATGATTTTTTTTGAAGTGATGATCTATATTTCATTGGAGTTTGAGAAGTTTTCCATTTGACTGAAATACACTTAAACAATGAAAGTATATTGGAATAGTGAATATCATTAGACAAACCTTAGTATTTTCATTGATTTTTAATAATATTTTGATAAAGATGGTACATGACAGTTATTCCAATTGAGAAAAATGGGACAAAAGTTAAAGAAAAGTAACATTAAAAAAATTACTTTTCATATAGTGTATAATAGAAGAATGTATGATTTGGTAGATTTTAAGGTTGCCAAAAACCTATGATGGCAAAATAGTCATTCCACATTGTAGTATAATATAGTAAATAAAAATGATTATTTGATTTTATTAATTTTCTGTTGTAGAATAGTGTAGTAAATCATATTAAATATTTAAATATAGGAAATTTATGTTGTGTAATGATTGATGAAATATAAGTCGATATTTAAGTAAATGTTAAGTATACTTCAACAAAAAATACAAGTGCATCATCTAAAGTTTTGAATGAGCAAACCTCTCCATCAATCAATGTCTTACTTGTACATCATCCTCAATTGGTCCTCATTATATCATATTTGACGAGTATTTATTAAAAAATAAAATGGTAAATGTGCTCCTTCACAAGAAAAGATGAGACTCAATCAGGATCAATGTAATATGAATGGGCCTAGCGTTCCTAAGTCAACTATTGTTTATCATAAAAATAATATGCAAAGAAAATTTTTGTAGCAGTTCAAGTTTCATCCTATTCTAGGACCTTTAGGGAATCTCCCCTCGGTTCTACCACTTCTCTTGACTGCACTCACTAAATACAAATCAGTCAGCTCACTCTTAAGCTATTAGATTTACGTAGTTAGTGTTTTCGTACATCCATCCTAGTGTCCACCCCAGCAGCTGCCCTACTAGGGTCCTTTGTCTTTCAATGGGGCCCGCGTTGGCGTGTTTGTATCATCAAATGAAGTTTATCCGCAAGGAAATAACCACGCATGGCAAACGTAGTACTTCGATCTGTAAGATAATATCATACCCTGGAAAATGGAAACGGTAGGAAACTGGTGTCCGCCGGCGGGAGACCCCTCGGCGGACACAAGTCAATCCTGGAATAGAACGGTAGCAGCTCAAGCGATCTGAACGGACACGCAGTATACCTCCTTGTTGTTGTCGGGGGACTGAATGGGATCGTCGACGGCCGAACGATGCTTATCTGCTCCTTTCATCGGTTCCTCCGCAGGGGTACCTTCCTGCTTCACGCTGTGCTCTTCTCCCAGCTCGGTTTCAGGATCCTCTTGGTTATCTCGTTTGCCGCACCAGCAGTCGACTAGACAATGGTAAATTACTACAGCGATACCCTGATAGATCGACATCACCAAGGGCGATATAATGTACTCCCGCACAAACTGCCAGGGGGTAATCTTCGCCGGTGGTGATGCCGAAGGGGACGGGGAAAGGTCCGTAGCAGCAGCGTCGGCTCTATCATCGTCACGGGAAGAGTTCTCCTCAGATTTGTAGCGATCGGAGAGGGGTTCGCCGGAGGAGTATGCCTTTTCACCGGGGGGAAGATTGAGAAGGGGACCGCGGAGGCCTGGGTTTCCGGTGAGATGGAGGAACCGGAGTTTGCGCAAACTGGAGAGGACCGGAGGGATCCGACCCGTGAAGAGGTTACCGCCGAGAGAGAGTCTCTCGAGGTTGCGCAAGCCGGCGAGGAAGTCCAAGCTGCCGCTGATCTTGTTCTCGGAGATATCAAGAGCGCGGAGACCGGAAAGTGAAGAGATTTCGAAGGGCACCTGCCCGGAGAGCGTGTTGCCGCTGAGATTGAGAACCTGGAGGCGGGTGCAGCCGGCGATCTCCGGGGGTATCTCGCCGGAGAGAAGGTTTCCGGGTAGGGAGAGCTCCCGGAGGCCGGAAAGGCGACCGATGGCCGGAGATAGCGAGCCGTCAAGGCCGTGGAACGGCAGTGATAGGGAGACGGCGCGGAGGACGCCACGGCGTTTCCGCGCGCAGGCGACGCCGGGGAGACGGCAGGTTGTGAGGCTGACGCCGCCCCCACTGACAGAGGACCGCAGCTGGGCCGAGAGGCCACCGCCAAGGAGAGGGATGACGAGGCTGAGGGAGGCTGAGTCCGGCTCATGGAGAGCGGAGACGAGAAGGATGGACAACAGGAGGACGACGGAGACGACGGCGACCGCCATTACGTTTCCGGTGCTCCCCTACCGGCCTGCTTAAATGTAAGAAACGCGCTCGTTAACTTCGCCTGAGTTTCGTGGGTCCCCGAAATGCTTCTCTAACTGTGTCGTTGTGCCAGAGAAAACGAGACGCTCGAGGTCACTCACAGGACGGCGAGGAACGCCGTTTGTGAAGCCAAGAGTTTTATTGGAGATGGCGACATTATCCATAGAGAATTACGTGGTCAATGATCGTTGTCAACTTCGACCAATTTTCAGTTGAAGGCTCTCCTGTTCCACTCTGTGGTATCCCTTAGACCAGCGGAATGGTGGGAAAAGAGCCTCTTAGTCGTTTCACCATCAACCCAATGCCGTCTAGAGGAAGGTCGCCACGTCTCCACAACCACAATCGACCTGTGGGGCTAAGAATACAAGGGAAAACAATCAGGATGGTAGTTGATTATTTTCCATAAATTTACTTTTTGGATAATTAAGAGGTCTAGTTTTAGAAAAATCTTTTGCTTTGAAACCAAAGTATCCACACAACCCAATGTGCATACGAAATGGAGAAATTAAGTATATAACTAACGTTGGGAATCAATATAATACCACACCCCTTTTAATTGGGCATCACTACTTATTAGGGAAGCATCACTTCAGCTCTCATGTGGGTACAATCAAATGGTGCCACTCAAGGTAACTAGACCAGGCCTGTGGCCATTGTGTCTTAATATCTAGTTCGAAACTAATAAAATATCAGATGGTTACAAGGTTAGACAGATGATGCAACTCAAAACTAATGGGCAATGATGGGATATAAATCATGTTTAAAATCTTATGTTTCTTCTTTACTAACTAAAATGAGAATATTTTTGAAACATACTATTTTATGTAATAATCTTTTTGGGTTCTCTTTGTATATAGGTCAAGGTCAATAGGGTACCTTAAGCACTTGGTTCTTACAAAATCTTAGAGTAATATGGACATAAGTGAAGGAAGCTTAGGTAAATATAGTTTCAAACATACTAAAACTTTAACAAATCTTCTAAACATCAAACATATTAAAACTTTAGCAAATTTGAGGATAATCGATTTTTGATCAATTCTTTCTCATTGATAAGTTTTCATTATCATGAGTTAATAATTAAATAATAATATATTTTAAGCCTTGACTCATAATAATTAGACTTATATTTGTGTTAAATGGTGAAAAGTAATTTTTAATTAGTTGATGTGAAAATTTGGCTAATTATGTAATTTTATGTAAGTTTATATAATTTTTATAATCTTATTTTTGAGATAAAAAAAATAAAAATAAAATTAAAATATTAAAAATTAAGGGAACCCACCAATCAACTAGGCCTACAAACAAGTTGGAAGAATAGTTAGGTAAAGCACATAAGAGGACACGTGTGCGTCACTCTTCTACAACATCAATGACCAGTCAAGCATGGGACAAAGAATGGTCATACACATGTGAGAACGAGACACATTGATTACCAAATCTTGTATTACTATATATTCATCTCAAAACTCAACAAATAACTAATGTGAGACTAAATCAGTGGTGATAGTTTCTCATAAGATTTTTAATATTTTTAATACCTAAAATATTTCTTATTTTATGGGAAAGAGATACCCTTATGGTGTCACTTTAAAGAGGTATTCATATATTTATTTCATTCTCTCTCATATAAGTGGGCGACTAGTGAAAATTTGAATCTTACTTGAGTCAAAACTTATATCTTTTTATAATTAAATTGTGATGTTCATGTAGATTAGTCGTAAATGATTAAGCTACTAAAATCACTCAATTATCAGTGAAAACCTCAACAATATAATTTACAGACCATAGTATTAAAATTATTGAATGATTATAGATAAAAATAATGTGAACTCGTTGAGTAAATAATCTTTAATTGATCGACAAATAAGTTATTATTGAGAAGAGGACGATCTATTAGGAAACAAGTCATCACCTCTTAATAGCGTACTAGATACAATGAAGAGGTTCCTCTTACTGCACAGACTTAAGGATAAATCTTCTTAAGATACACCCCACCTCCATCTAGGTCATATTCATTGAGTGACAATTGTTAGAGTTGTAAAGTAGTCAATTTTTTATTATACCAAGTGACAACTGTCAGAGATAATTTGATAACCTATTTCATTGATTTCTAGACTTTCTAAGAAAATTTAAAAATTACCTATATCGTCTTTGTCTAAGAAGAGAATTTGAGGTTGTAGACATTACACGATAGTCATCTCAAACACATTAAATTTTGATGATTGTTGTCGTGAGGCTATAACTCTATCTTTCTTACTTTTAACTTGTTATTTACTTAATTTAGTGATACTTTGTGTGATTTCAAGTTTCAAAAGTATTCTTCATTAAATTACAATTCTTTTAAGCTTTATAGATCTTAATTTGATTAGTTAAATTATCTGTAACCATTTATATAAGAATCACCAACTGAAACTCTATTCTTATTTTATTTGTGTTCATCAAAGTGCTAACATCATCTTGACACCCACACCTTTATTTCTTTTTTTACGAATTTTAAATATTTTTTATTTCTATTACTTAGTTTAAAAATTATAAAAAATCATATTCTTTGTAAAAAATCTAAAATATTATCCAACATTATATTACATCACTTTGATGAACTTGAAAAATTCTCACTATTTTTTTATTGAATTATAATTGATATATTTGTTTAGAAATACTTCTAAATATCTTAAAATTAATATTTTCTAGTTTTATAAATATTTAAATTTATGTGATTTATTATACAACGACTAGGTTATATCACATATTAAGTAATAATCTTATTAACATTTTACCAAACTTCAAAGATTTACTAATTTTTCATACTTCTTTATAAAAATCATTATTAAGAAACTTGAGATGATAGAGGTTTAGGATGATCATTGGAAACACATTAGCCATTAAAGATATACTGAAGTCTATGCAGAATTTTGATTGAAAAAATTATCATGTTTTTCACCATGTTTTCATATTGAAATCATAAAATTTAATAGAAATTTAAAATATTCTAAATTAATATAACATCTTCTATGGCGTGTTATCCTTTAGTTAGAAACTAATACATAAGCCTTTACATGCCAATGTATAAATCTAATGATTATCTATTCAAATGAGTCTAATGAGAGTTTTTAGTGTTAAATTAAAATGGAGAAATATGTCGAATATTTTCTATTAAACTTTATCCAAATCATCCCAAATAAAGCAAGAATATAATGCACGTATATTGAATAATATTTTTTTATCTGAATCATTATTACTTTGAGCACTAATGATATTTAAAAATGATTTAACTAATATTCATCAGTGTTTTGCAAATATAAATGACCATTTAACAATTCAAATTCGTTTAAGTCATTCAATATCAAGAAACTCCTAAGTAATGACTTTGTATGTACTAATCTATAATGTGCTAATCATTATTCTATGAATGTACTAACTTTTGTGGATGTTAACATTTCCCATAGTAGTAAACAAAGTAATAACTTTGGGTAATAAATTCATCTAAATTTTATAATTTAAAATGTATAAAACTTAAAATAATTGATTCACGTAATATTTGGATATTTAACATTACTACTATTAATTACTTTTTTAATGAATTAATTTTAAGTTGACTTAAAAACAATATTCATTTGCATTAATAGATATTGCATTGGAATGATATCTAGATCTATTTACCTGTTTTATTTGTATTTTCATCATCAAAATATTATTGAAAAATAATGTTATAACAACATTTATACAAGATGAGTACTAATTTGCACATTCATGTAACAGTTATTAAATATTTTAAATTTTCTTCATGATATTTAAAGTGTCAAAATCAGATTAAAAAGATGATATCTAATGGTCGTGATTTGAGATTGCTGAAAATGTTGAAAAATCCCCTCATAATCATTTTTCTCCAATTTATTCCTAGTAAATGTATTGATAATTATTACACTACTAGACTAGGAGTAAGAGTTTTAGTTATAAAAAATAGACAAATACGTAGTTTGAAATTCTAGAATAAGGATATGAATAAAAATACGATAATCTGTATTCAAGATATTGTTTTTATCTTTGAACTCCACTACTTTTTACACATGAATTGGACGTAATGATTAAGAGTCCAAAAATATTTTAAAAGAAAGAATAGTGTTGGAATAAAACACCCAAGATGACATTTTATGACCATTTTTTTTGTGATGATATTTTTATTTGAAATCAAAATTATTACCTTGTTATAATGTATATCCAAGTATTTTGTGTCTATCGTACTCAGTTTTAAGCATATCAAGCCTGCTATCATTGGATATGTATAATAAGGCTAAAAGGTTTTCTTATTGGTTTACACACAAATGACTTAAATTATGGATTTATTGACATTTTTGTAGGAATTTCTAATAAAGTTTACAAATAGGATGTTTGAGTAGTGAAAAACATAAAAGCTGAACAAAAACATAAAAGTGAAAATAACTTTTGGTATTCCATTATCATGTCTACCTTGAAAATATCTCACAACATAATATGAGATGAATTTTGGTAGAAAATTGACTGCTAAATTTCCAACTGATAACATGTGGAGTTGGGACTATAGATCCAACTAGGAAATAATTTCATTCTCAAAGATGTTCAACACGAGAAGAGAGTCAAAGATTCAGGTATAATTAATTTGTCTCTTCATTGGATTTCAAAAAACCCTCATGCCTCATTCATTCCAAAAACATCACATGTAGTGAAGCATTTTCTATATTTTTTGATTAACCCGATGATAATTTTTCTTTTTTGTCATTCAACATAGTTGAATCCTAAAATCAGCTGTGTGGCATTTAGCTATAAATCTAGAGAAATCTCAAGAGAAACTCTATGGGAGATGAGACTAGTAATCAAGATTAAACTGGTGATAATTGTTTGTTATCACTCAAGATAGTTGCATCCTAAAATCAATTGTGGCATCTAGTTATAGATCTAGAGAGTTTTCAAGAGAAAAGACTTAATAAAATACTAGTATAGAAGTAAGTCTCAAGTCAAACACATGGAGATTGATTAATTTGTCGTAAAATCTAATTGAATTTATATATAAAGTGATTTTAATATTTTATTAATATTTAACATAAATAATAAAATAAAAGGGTAAGGTGAGAAGAATCAAGGAAGGGAAGTGGAGAAAAGGAAAGAAGAAAAGAGAGAAAGAAGAGAGAACTCTTACAAGAGAGAGAAGGGATGAGATCTCTCACAAAAGGGAGAGAAAGAGAGAGAAGGAGAGAAAGCTCTCACGAGAGAGAGAAGGGATGAGATGTCTTGCAAAAGGGAGAAAAAGAGAAGGAGATTGTTCGAGAGAGAGGAAGAGAAAGGGAGAGATCTCACGAGAGATCGAGAGATAAGAGAGGTCTCACGAGAGAGAGAGAGAGAGAGAGAGAGAGAGAGAGAGAGAGAGGGAGAGAGAGAAATAAGACAAAAAATGAAGAAAGAGAGAAATACGATCAACCCATTTTCTCAGATGAATGTGTGCTTAAAGATTCACACACATGACATGAGGTCAGCCATGAATGTCTCCAACTTGTTTTAACCATTGAACGTTCATTAATCAGTTTTTAATCTCAGTGATTTCGTGTTCTAACATAAAAAAAATACTCGTTATTTGCAAAACACCAGGAACATGAATATGTCAAGATTCGACTGCAAAAATCTTAGCTTAATCTCAGATGAGTTTTAGAAGATTTAGAAGAAGGATGAAGGTCATTCATCAAGTTTTGAATTAGTTCTACTCATTTCAATTGAAATGTGCATGAAACGGAAAGAACTTATTGTAAAATGTAAATAAATGACAAAAATGGGTAAGTAAATGTTGAAAATAAAAAATAAATCATTACCAAAGTTTAGTCTGCCTCCCAAACAACTAGAGACGCCGGTGTGACAGCTTGGTTTCGTTCAAACGTGCCACACCACACCAGAAGTTGTAGAAGTATCATCCGAAAGTGTTACACCGCTTGTTGGAGAGATCCGCCAAAAGAGGGGCCAACCATGCTGTCACCATCGTCTGGGGGGAGAAGGGAAGAGCTGACCACTTGTTGGAGGCCTTGAGTGTAGTCGGGGGAGGAAGGAAGAAGCTTGTCGATCGCTAGAGATGTTGATCGCACAAAAGAAGGGAAGAACAGATTCCGTATTCACGACTGCTGTCGGGATTTTAAAGGTAACTGATAATATTTATTTTACCAGATAATAATTGATTATTACCTTTTTATCTCTAATGGTGATACATGTGAAGACTTAAGTTCCCAGTATCATAGCACTTCAACAGTTGCTAGATCAAATGAGCTTGGTATGTTGCACGCTGAGCGATGCAGGATCAACCCACCGCAAATCATTGCTAATTGGTAACTTAAGTTCTAGTATCGTGGCACCTCCATAGCCATTGGATCATCCTTTAAGGCCACATGCGTGCTGAGCAGCATCGAATTCTTGAACTGTCGATAGATCACCTTACGCATCTAGTATCATGGCGATTTGCCAGTCGTAGGATCTAGCTAATTGAATGACTTGGCTCGCTGCGTATCATTGGATCACACCACGCTCCAGATGGCTATGTTGAAACAGACGAAAACATTTAGTCCCATATCAGAAGTTTGCCATTGTTTAAGCTGATATAAATCAAAGTTTCTCTCTCTTAGTAGAGATCCCTTCTCCTAAAATAAAATAATGCCCAAGACCATCTTGGGAGAAGGCAATAAGGTGGTCCACCCTCACGCACGCATATGTGTATGGGCGCTCCTTCCCCCACAGCTGATTGGCCACTGAGACGTGGAAGGGGAGCAACGCACACATGTGCGGAGCAAAGGCCTTCACCACTCAAGCCCAGCTCATGGCACCCCCGATCTGAGTCTATCTACTCAACTGTTATCCCCCTTCTAGGTCAATTGTCGAGTGTCGACTTGCCAACAAGCAGAAGATTTTTTTATATTTTATTATTTTTATAATAAAAAATTATGCTAAGTATTTTAACTTCAGACTTTTAAAATTAATAATATATCCTATATTTATTTTGAAAGTTAAAAAAATAAAATCAAATAATAAAACTAATTAAAACACATAAACCTAGCTTTAACAGTTAACCACAACAAATGAAATCTTTTCAAAGTAAAACATTAGAAGGCATTGTTCACCTTTTTGTTTTTTCTTTTTTCTTTTGCATTAACATATTTTGAGCACTAGATTTTTATTCTGGTTTCACAATTACTTACAAGATGAATAAACCTTCAAACAAAAAGCTCTAACATTCCTAGGAAAATCATCTTCATTCACTTGACTGCAGCTGTTTGGTGCCCTATAGAGTAGGTGACAAAGAAACATCACTCCATTTATGGCATTGTATCTACCCTACCATATCTTCAAATAAATTCCTCTCTTCCCATGTTGTTAATTTTAATCACTTCTCTGAAGACTTTCTAACTTTTTTAATAACTTGGATGAGGGATAAAGTGAATAGAAAAATAATTGAACCTCTTACTTCTCAAAAACAAATATTTATTTTGCAGAAACCTGCAACATTCCTCCAAATTTTGACTTAAGAACTTCTGGTTTGAAGTTTGAAGTCAAATATGATAAAATGGATATTGTCACTGCATCTAAATCTTGAAAAAATATTTGAAATTGTTGACACATTCTTTATTGAGCATTTAAGATTATTGGCATAATAAAAAAAAATTGAAGAACTTTTGGTACAAGTATGCAACGGGTGCACATGGATTGATTCAACATTTGTGAACTTAGAATGTTGCTATAGCATTGTGTCTAGTTTTAACTTGCCATAAGCTACAATCTAGTAGTGTAATTGATGTGTTGACTTGCAAGTAGTGAGATTGAACAAATTTACTCTAAGAAATGTAGACTAGGCTATGGGCTACAACTATCCTCTATGTACCCAGAAAAGAATTGACTCAACTTGTTCTTGTTGGCATACACTTGAAGTGAGTTAGACCAACTATCATTTATGTAAAAAGATCACCCAGTAGATGCCACTTTCTACTTCTTGCTCCAATGATGATGCGAAATATTTAGTCATATGAAAACCATCTAAAATATATTACTCTTTAACTTAAACATTCCTAAGTCATCTATTAGTTTCACACTCTAGAAGATCTATTTCCAAGCATAAGGGACCAAATTTCCTAGTATGAGCACCAAAATCGCTTGCAGATTCCTTTATCCTATCAGTAATTATCACATGAAGATCTTGCATTTGTATATGGTAGAAACATTCATAGTTACCAACACGATTAGAAAATGGTTGCACTATTCCTATGATCACAAATTGCTACTTTTCGATTTTGGAGGATAAAGGAGCTTCACATCTATGATGTAGATGATCTCACTAAAAAGCTCAAGGATAATTAAAGGCCTCTTAGACCTTTTGACCTAGCATTTCTTTGCTATCTGCCTTTTCAATGTTCTATTGTCCTAAACTCATGAATTCCAAGTTGACTTTTAGTATTTTGGACATGTCTTTTATGTTTAAGCCAATAATGAAACCGTTAACCAGTAACTATAGATCCCATGATAATGGGGCCAATAAGTCCAAAATTGAGTCTTATATACATGCTGGTATTTTGTTAATATCCATTGAAATAAACTAATAGTTTGGAATACCAATGACATATAAATCACTGCAAACAAAACACAAGCATGGCATATCATGCTTAAGGTTTCATATCAACAGTATAAACCACAATTTGTAATTTCTTGGGAGTCATAATCATGACTTGAAATTTCTATGTCAAGAATAGTGTGATATGAAAGAAAAAATCTATTAAGTACAAGTTCGACACCCATCAAAAGAATAATGTTGTAATTCTTGAAAACATGTCCTAATCTAAGGGTATAATCTATAATTCTGATTCAAAAGGTATCCACCAAAATCAACGATTTAGAGCAGATTTTGAAACTTTTTTACCAATCCTAAATCATGGCCATTAACCATCATCTCTATAATCTCATATTGACACTTTATGAGAAAGACATTCAACATTTTCATTATCATTATTTTAAATATGAGTATCCTAATATGTTCCAATATTATGTGTAACCAAATGTAATTAGGATTTTATCATTTGAATATACGTCAATCAAGACTTATCAAGTCAATACTAATAGCATAAATATAAATTCATCATAAAACAAGACATCCTTTAGCACAATACATACATAAAAGCTAATATATTATGACGTCATGTGAGTGCACATAACATAATTTATTACTAAAGATACCAAACGTACGCTAGTTATAATCATTAAAGAGGATGAATGAGTCAATAAATCATGACCACGATGTGAGTGCGGTATGGAAACATATAGATACGAAGAATGTAGTAAAAATTACTGTTCCAAACAGTAAAATTTATATGTAGAACACATAATATATGAATTGCATTGGCACAATATACCAAAGTTTATCATGTACATCAATAAAAGCATGTAAATTTTACAGTAACCCAACATACCATGAAAATAATTCAAATATAGAGCATATATGGAATCGCAAGGCATTACAATAACATAATCTATCATAAACACAAATAACAATGTTTAGCCATTTTGATGACATAATATATCGTGTATACAAACATTGGTTATATTAGGATCACAGCTGAGGTTTATTTCACCTCTTGAAATCACATAATAACGTTTTATGAATGATATTTAATGACAGTCCTTTTCGGAATTATCTCACTTACAGTTCACGACTGTCAACTTGGGCAGCAGCTGCCCAACTTGACGTCCTTGACCCGGTGAACAGCCGTGACCGGGAAAAAGGACCCACAGATGGCAAACAAGACATCAGATATGGGTGATGTATTGTTACATCGAATGACAAGAGGCGGAAGGGCATGCGTGAGAGGACACCTGGTGGACCAAGTCAGCGTTGCAGTGGAACAGGAGAAGCTTAAGCGGAGGGCAGCGGCGGCGGCGGCGACGGCGACGGCGACGGCGACGGCGAGGGCAACGTCAGCAAAGCGATCTGAGCTAGCATACAGCGCACGTCCTTGCTGTTCGGGCGTTCCCTGGGGTCGTTGACGGTGCAGAGGCAGGCCACCTTCAGCACCAACGCCATCTCCTCTTCGTAGCCTTCCCCTTTCAGGCGCTCGTCGATGGCCTCCGCCCCCCGGCCGTCCCTCACGGCGTTCCTCAGCCAGTTCACCAGGCATAGTTCATCGGTGCTCTGGAAGAACTCGTCGGAGGGCATCCGCCCCATGACCATCACCCCCAGGATCACCCCGAAGCTGTAGATATCGCACTTGTCCGTGAACTTGAGCGTCTGATGGTACTCCGGCGCGATGAACCCCACCGTGCCAGCGACGTTGGAGGCCGTAACGTGCGTGTGGGCGTCCGCCACCGACTTGGCCAGCCCGAAGTCGGCTATGCGGGCCTCCATTTCGTCGTCGAGCAGGATGTTTGCCGGCTTCAGGTCGCGGTGGATGATGCGTGGGCTGTGCTGCATGTGGAGGTACTCCAGGCCGGCGGCTATGCCGGCGGCGACGCGGCGGCGCGCCGGCCAGTCGAACTCCCGGTGGCCGGCGGCGAAGCCCTTGAGCGCGTCGTCGAGGGTGCCGTTCTTCATGAACTCGTAGACCAGAAGATGGCATTCCGAGCGGGGTACGTGGGCGAGGAGGGGGAGCAGGTTGCGGTGGCGGACGTACCCCACGGTGTTGATCTCCGACTTGATCTGCCGCATCCGCCGGTCCAGTATCTTGCTGTCCTCTTCACTGAGCTCGGGGGCGGCGGTGCCATCGTCGAGTCGCATCTTGGCGATCTTCTTCACGGCGACGATCTTCCCGTCGGTGAACGTCGTGCGGTAGACCTCGCCGCAGCCGCCGCGCCCGATGAGCTCCATGCCCTCTAGCGCGTCGCCCTTGCTGAGAACGTCGAGGTCTTCGGGCTTGATGAGAGGGCTAAAGATGGAGGGACCGCCCCGGTGGTGGTAGCGGCCGCGCAGGCAGTTGACCAGCAGCCGGAAGAGCGCGGAGAAGACCACGCCGGATATGACCCCCGCCAAACCTCCAACCACGAAGCCTACTATCCAAATCACCAGCGGACGCCGTCGCCGCGACTTCTCGGTCGCCGGTGGTGACGCCGAAGGGTCCGCAACGGAAGCGGGATCTCTACTGTCGTCGCCGGTAGAGTTCTCCGCAAGTATCCGACGCATGGGGAGGAGATTCCCCGAGGAGGATACCTCTTTGTCGGCGGGAAGATTGAGGAGGGGACCGCGGAGGCCTGGGTTACCGGCGAGATGGAGGAACCGGAGTTTGCGCATGCTGGGGAGAACCGAGGGGATCTGACCCGTGAAGAGATTGCCGCCGAGAGAGAGGCTCTCGAGGTTGCGCAAGCCGGCGAGGAATTTCAGGCTACCGCTGAGCTTGTTGTCGGAAATATCAAGAGTGCGGAGGAAGGAAAGGGAAGAGATTTCCAATGGCACCTGCCCGGACAACGCGTTGCCGCTGAGATTGAGGATTTGGAGACGGCGGCAGCCGGCGATATCCGGGGGTATCTCACCGGAGAGATGATTTCCGGGGAGGGAGATCTCCTGGAGGGCGGAGAGGCGCCCGATCGCCGGGGACAGCGAGCCATCAAGGCCGCGGAACGGCAATGACAAGGAGACGGCACGGAGGGCGCCGCTGCCGCCGCCTCTCCGCTCGCAGGCGACGCCGGAGAGGCGGCAAGGGTGGGCGGTGCCGCCGCTGGCGGAAGAGCCCAGCTGAGCCGAGAGCCCGCCGCCTAGGCGGGGGACGACGAGGCGTAGGGCTTCTGAGTCGCCTGCCCCGACGGTGGAGATGAGAAGTGCGGGGAGGAGGACGACTAGGACGAAGACGAAGACCGACGCCATTTCCCTTCCTGGTCCCAGGCTCCTTCCTCCCCATGTTTTAAATGGGACAAGATTTGCTCCACCAACGGTGGAGATGAGGCCGGAAGAGAAGCGAACACCCCAGATCAGTCGAAATACCCCGGTCTGGACGTCACTGGTGTAACCCACTCAAATCAATTCGAGAAAGGGCAGAATTCGCCCCATCTCCCGCTCCACCCCCCACCCAGCTAGCTGTCATCCTCCATGTAGACCGGCTGGTAAATATCTCGTGTTGACCGGGGCGACCCAAAGCGCGTTGGCTTGCCCACCGTCAGGACCCAAAAGAGCGATGCCGATGTGCCGTATCATTTAGAGAGAGAAAATTATTATATATCGAGAGAGCGATCAATGCATATCCTTCTTTCCAACTTAATTTGATGCTCAATCAAGCACATAAGACTTCGGCCGTCCCCGATTCCGATGAGCCCAGTGCACCATCGCCATCGACACTCCCGTCCACTACTTTGACCAGGACTTCAGGCTGGCGCTGACTTTGTGGGGTCGGTCAACTTCCTCTCGATCAGGACAGCAGCTCAACATTATTTCATGTTTTGCCACAAATGGTACTGAGAACTGACATCGAAGCTCTCAGATGATACGAGTCCATGCAGGAAGAGATTAGGGATTACTGCGACAGAGACGCCGGCTAAAAGGCTGCATCTTCCTCCTGTTCCTCCCATCCACACCGGGAAGAAGACGCTACCCCCTTCTGCATCCCTGAAAAAGCTTCCATCTTGGCAGATAACAGAGAGACCCAGATCATAATCTGCATATATTACGTGTATGGAAGATGAAGAAGATCAATACCAGGCTGCCGGCTATGGCGGATCTCTTGGGAGGTCAGGCTCCCCGCAGCTGGGCATCCCGGCTGGTCAGGGGGACATAACGAACAGAGGTCTCAGTGGAGACGCTGACAGAGCCGTCCATCCTCTTGTCTACTACCTTCAGTTCCTGGAACACTTTCCCAACCGGGATCACCATTCTGCCTCCGGGCTTCAGCTGCTGGACCAGAGGCTGGGGGAGCTCGGCGGCGGCGGCCCCAACGTGAATAGCGTCAAAGGGCGCCAGGTCGGGGAACCCCAGCCTGCCATCTGCAGCCACGCCATCTCAGAATGGGCAGGAAAGATATGCTTGGGCAAAGGGCTGACTAGTTTGTTCATACCTGCAACATGAACAGAGAGGGAGCCGCCTCCCAGCAAATCTGCTGCGGCGCTCTGCTTTATATTCTCAATGGAGGAAGCAACTAGCTCAGGAATGTGGTCTATGCCCACTGCACGGCCTTCTGGACCGATCATCAGAGCAAAACACGCTGTAAGGTATCCTGTTCCTGAAAAGAGTGCCAGGGGAATGAATCACAAAGAGCGTAACAAGAAAAATCACCAAACCTGATTAAAGTCCTGGGAATCAGATTAAGAAAGATTTCAACTTATAATTCAGCAATTAAAATGAAATCTTATGCATGTAAATGACACCAATTAGTATGAAATTCACATTTTTCCTGAATCAGCCTCCTAACAATGCACATTTCTATGAATTAATGCAACAATTATAAAGATTAAACATGAATTAACGCATAAAAATATAGCATTATCAGAACCCAAGTCCTGAGTTCTAGGAATAAGAGGAAACTAAGCCAGAAACTATAGCTATATGTTCATGGATGACAGAGAGACGCCAGAGCTATTTATTCCCCATAGATTCGGTCCTCAGCGATCAAACATACTATTTCGAGTTCAGTGATGGGGAACCTGTGTATCCAAACACCAGAGCAAGCTGTGATGGATAAGGACCTCTTCAACAGAATGTTGCTGAGGATATCAGCCTTGCACCATTTCTTTTAATTTCCTTAACATGGTCCGTCAATCAATAGATAAGAGAGAGGAATGCAATGAATAGGTGGAGAGTTGTGGCACCTGAACCAACATCTAGAACACGCATTCCGGGCTGCAAATGATCCTTTAAAAGTTCCAAACATGTGGCATGCATATGCGGCGCCGATATAGTGGCATTATAGCCAATCAGCATGGGGCTGTCAACATAGGCTGAAGCTCCATTGAATATGAATAGTCCCCGGTCAACTGTCTCCATCACTTCGGCTACTTCCCTTGACTTAATAACACCATGATGTCGTAGTTGCTCTACCAGTCTCTTGTTCTTATCAATGGATCCTCTTGCCTGGAACCGCTGGAACAATTATTTAATGGCATTGAAAATACACATTCAACTCCTGTAAGACAAAAATATATGCATATAGAAAGCATGAAAGATGTCTTTAATCACAAATATGAGCATCCTGAAGCCGTCCATCTAACTCAGGTTTCCAAGATGATCCCTTTTTGGGCATAGAGGCCCCACTTTCATGTCCATAGCTTTCTGCTATCATTGGTTCAGAGGTGAAGATTATGGCACAAAAAATCCATAATTTGGCAATACCAGAAGAAAAAATGTTAGACTATTCCTCTGGTGATAGATTACCATTATTGGTAACTAATGATGAAGGAACCAATGCATGAAGTAGATCATCCCACAGGATTCATAAGTGATACAAAAATCCTGTCGAAAGAAGTGCAAAGAGAAAACTACAATGACCCACGAAATCAAAGAAAAAACATTCGTTGCACAAGCCTTGTTGGACTATTGGGACAGAATGACACAACGAGAAGACAAACAAATAGTCCACAAAAATGGTAACATCGACACGTAAAGGGCATGATATTCCTTGATTGTAGTGCAAGAAAATATTGCACGGTAATTAGTCACCTTGCATAACCTACCCAAGGCATTGAAATAGGAAATACAAATGCTTGTCTAGACTAGGAGGGTCTGTTGAGTATTATATTTTAAATTAATATACAAGGAAAAAAATACATGAAAAGGCCTACAAGCCTAAACTCAGTCATATTATGTAAAATTCGAAGTGATCAGATTATGGAGTACCCACAAGTCATTATAGACAAATTAGCTTGACTCGTCATTTGGGAAAATAAAAACGCCTATTGGCCCAGCAGTAGCTTCTTCACCTTTAAAAACATTGAAATTGGTAATATTGATACATATTGCTCAACACAAAACCCAAAACTATCAAAAGACATAATGCCGCTGTAGTCCGGTGTACAAGGAAATTATCGACAGGCATGATGAATCCATTAAGACTACAAATAACTGGTTTCAAGTTGACCATCCAGCGAGCGGAAACATCAAAGGGTGAGAAGATATTATCTCATATCTCACCAATCAACCAAGAACCATAGATCAAAGGTTAAGGCAGTGATGCATAATGCTCCTACTTACCAGTTTCACGGTTGTGGCGCTAAAGAGAAAAAACATAAAGGTATTTTTAGAATTTGTCATTTCCTAGATAAGCAGAATAACCCAGATAGGGATAACAGACTAGGCACCTGAGGTGATATACTTCAAGAAATTGTTGAATGTACCCTACATGCATGAATTTGAGCTACATATTGAACGAAAACAATGGAAAGACGATGACGATTTGCCTTTAGAATTTGTGGGATGCCTGGGATGCCTGGAAGCCACATGATATTCCCGTCAAGGTGGAAACCCGACTATGCCACTACCCATCCTCTTCAAATCATTTCCCAAATTACATAAAAACCTAGGTTAATGGAGAATCAGCATGCTCACAACTTAACATTTTACATACAATCGGGAAAGATTAACTGTAGTAAGATCAAGATCATGACTCTGTTAGGACCAAAACCATCGGGCCCATTTTCAGGCCCACTGCCTAGGTTACTCACGCCGGGTGAGGGAAGGGTAAGCCATAGGTGGGCCAAGCTGCCCAGTAAGGAGGACGTATAAGGACCCCCTGCAGCCCCCACTGTGGGGGACGCTTTTTGGGATGAAAGTCAGCGGGAGAGTGGGACGCTCTCGAATTCGTCCGAATTATCCTAGGGTTTCCGAAGGAAACCCTTTCCCCTTTCTGTTCTTATCTCGTGCTATCTTAGTCATCCTGTGTTCACCTTTCTTCTCTTGTCTGTGCATTCTGTTCGAGACCCTATCAGACTCACAACAGGAGATCCAACAGAAGAGGCTGAAACTTGAAACAAGTGCACGCACAGCAATTGAATAATGACAACTGGTAAACATAGTTCTAAGCCAACCAAACTCAAGAATGAAGTTTTAAATAATCTAATGCAATTGACAACGAGGTGAATGTGGATAACACGAGCTTGTACCAAGAGGCGATCAATTCATTGGAAAATTGTGATAAGATGGTGCAAATGAAATCAGTTGGTGGGCTAATGACGAAAAATAATCCAAATACCGCAAGGATATCCTTACAAGAACCGTGAGGGATACAGGAAAGAAGTAAATACCATGAGGAAACAACATAGTTCGTAGTTAATGAACTACAAATAGGCAACTCTTCAATCTATATCTTCCTCCATGATTGGTTAATGATATCATAGCATATATCCACGACATTCTCCCCCATCATGGACTACTTTTAAACGATGGCTTACAGGTAAGTTTACGCTGAGAAATAAAGGCACATCTCCTCAACATGGGAGAAAAAGAATATTCATGTGACCCAAGCTCAGGAGACTAGGAAACGGAAATGCCAAGAGGCTTATTATAACAAAGAAAAAATAAGAATAATAATAATAAGATGAGTGATAACTTGCCTGTATTACCAGAAAAAAAAATACACACGTGGTTTTGACAAAGGACGAACAAAATAACACTACGTGTATGTTGGGTATCATAAGAGAAACCAAGGTGTGAAGATGATCTTCCAACTACCATAAGGCTCTTATGTTTGATGCCCAAAAATGAAGTAACATTCCAGAAGAATTTGATGTTGTGAGAAGACAGCTACATTTCGGCCCCATTACAGAAACATCATACAAAAAGACTTCTCATGACTAGTAGAGGAAGGACGTTAATTAGGTCAGATTCAGATCTCAGATTAGTCAAATAAGACCTCACAATGATGAGAGAACAACAAATATGGCAAGAATCGTCTGGTTACATGTTACTAAATTATTTCCATTTTTCTTTTCGATAAATCTTCCAAACAGACCACAGTCCCTTTACAAGAAGAAAAGAGATAGTTCACTATGGTCGGATCAAAAATACAGAATAGGATTCCCGACACAGCAATAATAGTTGGAAATCAAATCTTACTGTTTCGAAGGATGACCTTTCAGCTGGATGTCTTTCGATCATCTATAAGTGTCATCAAACCATGCAAATGAAGGAGAGAGGTGGAAAATGATGTTTGAAGCTTCGTAGATATTCTTGCCCATAATCAATGAGGTGGAAAGGAAAAGAGAAAAAAATAGTGCTTTATCTCCCTCCAATTAAAAGTATCTTTCCAGCTCGTGAAAAAATCGCTCAGGATATGATGTTTTTTCAAGTGCTACGATGCTATGCTACCTGAAATGCTCACTCATATCTCGAGGAATTGATCACAGAATGGATTCGTATGAGACATCTGCATTTGATGCAAGTCAACTTCCACAGAAAGCTTCATAATACGAAGGATCATTTAAATCATAATTTTCCAACTTTCTAATAAGGATCTTTCACGTCATGATGTTGCTTACGGACTCCTATCTCACTCTCATTCCCTCAATGATCCGTACAGACCTGGCTTACTTCATGGCTCGGGTCATAAAAAAAGGTGGACACAGAACATTGCATCTTCGAAAGATAAACAGCGCCAAGAACTGAGGAGTTTCCAGCCGGAGGAAAGGGGGGCCATCTTCGAAAAGTAATTCTTCTTCGTTAGAAGAGTGGATAATCAAACCCCGGCTTCCCGACTCGCCAAAGATGAATCGAGTAAGAGGAACCCAAAGTCCGAGAAAATTCCTTCTCAACCGCTCAGAAATCGGATGGCAATAGAACAGAGATGCTTAATTGCAACAAAGAAACAGCCAGACGAGAGATTGAGGCCAAACACGAAAAAACATAAGGCAGAGAGTGTCAAGTGAACTACCTCCATCCGCAGGAATGAATGAACCCTAGCAAATAGCCTGCCGCCACTCCAAAGATTAGTAAAGAACGATGAAGACGAAGAAGCAACTGCTTCTGCGACAGGGCAAGCAGGATAAAGCGCACGCAAAGAGCAAGACGATCGGCAGAAAGGAGAGAAAGACGAGCTGGGGAGGGAGGAGCAGCGCGCCACCACTGGAAGCACCTGATTCCCCAGAAGAATGGCTGAGATACAGCAGCGGCAACGCCAACCGTGGGCAAGTGCGGAGGTCATTCCCAAATCAAGATGCGAAATTTACTTAGTGAATTTCCCATGTATGATGGACCGGCTAAGAGACATGCACATGGGTATTGAGATTTCTAAGCCCAATGGGGAAAATTTCCCAAAAAGAGGTCGCTTTGACTGAGGACTACACTGTCAAAAATCCCAGCGGGCTAATGCTTCACTAGTAGTACTAGTGAGAGATAGCCCTGAGCCCACATGAGAATCATGAGACCCCTTTCATGCGACAGTAGTAAGGACGAACTAGAGCTCGGGAGAAGAGTGTGAGGAGACTACATGCAAAGTACAACCAATATTAGTATCCATATTCAGAGCACTTTTCACTACCTATGATTGATATAATATCCACGCCATTGATTTCATAAAAAAATGGATATTTAATTGATTGGTGGGTCGAACTAGGTTTCTTGAAAAATCTAATTGAATGTGTTACTAGTGAATGGGGACAAATTTCCATGCAAAAGAGTATTGTCCTTAATCTAGTGCTAAAAGTCAACATCTGTTGTAGTTGATCAATCTAAACTGTTCCCCACTAAGAAGTTACTCTAGGGATATTTGAGCTTGTCAAAGAGTTTATTCCATCAAAGGAAAATAAAAACAGACGTGGGGTGAATATAGAATAATGGTTCATATAACTAAGAGGAACTAAAAAGACGGTGGGGAGATTAATCCCATATGGCTTTCTATTATTGAACTGAAAGAACCTCACCAAGTTACTACCTCACAACTTGCAAAATGATATTTGATGAGTGAGTTTCGACAAGCTTGTAACCATGCAATTAAACCCCGTTTATTCTCTAGCAACTAAAATGAGATTATTATAAAGCTGACCACAAGCAAAAGAGTAAACATTGGGACATCACCAACCCCTTTTATTCACTATTCCTTGAGCAAATTAGAGAGCACTTAGATAATGCGTATTGACTTTACGAAATTGACTGTTTATAAGCCATATAACTTGAACTTACGAAAATAAATGAAACTCGGGATATTCAATAAGAAAGGGAAAAAAGTGCATACACCGAACTTAACTTAGACTTTATCCTCCACATTCCCATCTTCTGAGATCAGGTATATGGTTGATACCCGGAACTCGATGACCTGAAAACTGAAACTTACTAAGAGAAACAAACTCCAGTCTTCATCTTTTATAATGGCGACGGAAGAAGACATGACAAACTCTATCGAATACATTCAGGAGTTTGCACACACAAAAAAGATAATAAAAAGAGAAAAAAAGATACCCAAGACAATGCCCCAAAGGAGGAGCTCTGGGCGAAGTCGGGCCGCCTTCTTATTGTGGAGCCATTTGACCAAACCTCGAGCAAACTCGTAATATTTCCCAGAGAGACTCTTCAGTAGTTGCAGCACTTGTAGAGGACATACTTCTCCATGGGACGTTTGCACTCGGCACAGATAACATGGTCCTTTATCTTCCTCGAGTCCTCGGGTAGCACCAGGCGGGAGCAGTGGTCCTCATCATGGTAGGGCACGAGTGCGTTCCTCAGCGCAGTCACGAAGTCCCCGTTCTCTACGCTGGCCTTCCAGTTATCGAAGTTGGTCAGGCAGTCCATTATCTTCCTCCCCTGCGCCTTCGCCATGTCCGTACCGCCCTTGCTGACCAGGGCCCAGCCCTCGTCGTTGCCGTCGAAGCTGAGCATCGCAACCACTTCCTGCAAGAGGTGGTCGTTCTGGACGTCCGTGCTGTGCTGGCTCTTGGAATGCCACATGCTCTCCAGCCGCATCCAGAAGAACCATATCATGGCCATGTCGTGCCAGTAGCCGCTCAGCTTCTCAGCGGCGATGACGGCGATGGCCTTCTTCACCCGCTCCTTTGGGTTGCTCTTCCCCACGTACACCATCTCCAGGGGGATCCCGGCCTCCGTGGTTACCCTCCTCATTGTCGTGGTGAACCTCCTGATCCATTCGATGTTCTCCCCTCCGTACAAGCATACGGTCCTACCTTCCCTAACCTGTAAAAAGGAAACGAACATGAAGAACAAACTTGTAAGATGATCCGATGATCCAGCTAAAAACCAAGTAGAATCACAATTTTAACTAAATATGTATTTTTGTAATCAATGAACGATTTTTCTGGCATGCCCTGTTATGCTTGTTAAAATATTTTTCACATTAGAAAAAACGAATAAATATTGTGGTATAGAATAGGTCATATTCAAGTTATTATCAGTTGATTTAGAATTAGACGGCTTAATAATCTGAACATGACAGTAGAACCAGTTCTCATTCATTGACCATTCAGTCTCTCTTGGACTGTCCATGTGGCGAAATTTATAAATCAGTTTTTATGTGAGAGAGAATGTTAGAATGATCTCATATTGAACGATACAAGTAAAATCCTAAGATTATAAAAGTTTGTTGATTTTCCGGTTAGTATAGAATTAATGGTGATAAATTCTTAATAATATGAAGAATGCGGATGAAACGATGGTTGTAATACCCATTGAAGTATGAGGGGATCGATCTCGTCGATGAGGAACTCCAACCTCCAGGCCTCCTCCTTCCAGAGCTGCTCCTCCCTGACGCTGGTGAAGGGAAAGGCGACGCTGCCCCAGATCCAGATCATGTGGTGAGCGTTTGGACAGACCACCTTCCCCTGGGGGTCCAGCACCACCAGCAGTGGCTTCTTCTCGAACTGCCATGCCTCCCTCACGTACCTCACCACCGACGGTTCCAGCAGAGAAGGGTGATGCAAGGAGAACCACGGCATCACCGACGCCAGCCTGTTGAACTCCTCCTCTCGGGAGTCCGTCCAGGGGATCAGACGGTCAATCACCGGGAGCCAGACGATCTCGTAGTTCCTCTCCAGCTTGCCCTGGTGGGTGTCGTTGTATATCTGCACCAGAATGAAGAGCTCCTCATGGGAGACGTCGAGGTCGGAGACGAAGAGGATCACCGTTTTCCGGCGGAGGACGTCCACTGGGAGCCGCTTCTTCGCGCTAAGGTCAATAAGGGGGAGATTGTCCTTGGAGTGGATCATCGCCTTGAGAATCTTCATGTTGTCTATGTGGGACAATCGGAAGAGATTCACCAGGTTGTCATAGGCCTTGGACTGCCTCTTCTCGTCTGAATTACAGAACATAGCCATCAGATTCCCAGCATCGAGTCTTTAAAGTATTAACTCAAGTGATAGACAGAGCCGCTGAACTCGCTGAGTAGAGAGAGAAGAACCCAGAATCATGGACCAAGTTCGAGAAATCGCTGACCAATATGCCTCTGGCACGCACTGTGCTCCCTTGAGAGGTGGTCGAAGATGCTGCGCAGCTTGTGTTCCAGGCTGGACAACTCCCAGGCCTCCACGCCGGCGCTTACGTACCTGGATGAAGATGAGGAGCTAGATGGGAAGAGGAGCAAGATGAGAAGACTCAGAATTGATGCGTTTCCCTCAGTGGTCAACTCACTCGTGGCCAAATCCGATGAAGGCTACGATCTGGTTGGCGCAGGCGACAATGCTCCTGACGATCCAGAAGGCCGCCGTGGGGATGAGGGTCATGGCATCGGCTATGTCCTCGGTCAAAACATCTTCGGCGGGGAGCTCGTTGAACTGGACGACGCACCGGGTGACGACCAGCATGGCACTGATGAGGTTGCCGATGGCGTCTGCGCGCTGTTTCAGCGTGTCGCCGTGGTTGAGGATGTCGGGCAGCTGCTTGAGCAGCGCCAGCGACTGCGCAAGCGGGTTTACAGTATGCAGCTGCACCACCAGCCAGAACTCCCCGTGCAGCGCCGCGAACGCCGCCAGCGCGATGACCGCCTTCGCCTCCCACGAGTAGCCCGCCAGGGACTCGAACAACCCGAACGCCGCGGCGTGCCCGTCCCCGCCGCTGCTGCACTTGTACGAGATCTGCATGCCCAACCCTGCTAGTTAAACTAGGATGTATAAAGATATACGTACATAGATACAGAGATACAAAGGTATATGATGGATATATATATGTTATATATATGCACGCTGAGGAAAAGCTCTCCTATGGTCACCTCGCAGGAGAGCCGGTGGATCACGTGAGCGAGAACTTCAAACACATTGGAAACGCCGGTGTGGAAGGCCACCTTGTCCGCCGTATCCAGAGGATTCTGAGCTAGCTTCTGACTGCTCGTCGCCTCCGACGGGAGATGTGGAGTCTGCCGAAAAACCATAGTCCAATCCACCGGTTCACATCCGTAAAAAGAAATAACACTAATCTGTCTACTTTGAAAACATAATAATAGAGTTGGATGATTTTGCTCCAGGTTTCACTCGTCTTTATAGAAGAAAATAATTAAAATATCATATCACAATAGATAATTTGTCAGCACGTGAAATGATTGCTGGAATCCATAACCACATTTTATAACTGAATAATGTTTCCAGATAATACTATAAATTTGGTTATTTTAGTTGCAAGATCACCTAAAATAATAGAACAAACTTGTTAAAGCTCCAGTCAAAATAGATAATTTTCTTATTCAGTGAAATGCTCACAAGAATTTTGTCAAACCAGAATCATTTCAACACAAATATTTAAGCATTATTTTTTAGTAATGTTCAAGGTTATACTATTCTAACGCTTTCATTCACATATTCACACCATTGTGTAGGCATATTGCATAAGGACTACACAACACAACGATAAAACCCATCCAGCATATTGTCTTGAAAAATTGCCACTTCTAAAAAAACCTTCAATGAAAAAAACTTCAACAAATTTTACAAATAAAAGGTAATTCTATTCTAATAATTCTCTTAATATCTAAGCTAACTTTTTAGCGTTATATTGTTAACAAAACATTTAGGATTCATGTAACTAATGAGCGAGCATTAATTCCGATGCCATGTTAGAGTTGTAAGATCTTTCAACCTAAAATCATGAATAAAGGAGTTTCTACGCATTTATAATCATAAAGTCAGTTTTATATTAGGTCATAGGAGTCTATACTAGTATGTAGTTATAATCAAAATTAATTGACACAGAAAAATACTTATGTGAATAAAACCACGTGAATGTAGTTAAATTTAAAAGTGTGAAATTTGGCGAATCTCTGTTAGTTAATGTGGGCGCTTCTATGCTTCAATCAATCTCAGAAGAAACTATTCGATCTCTGCTCCGGTCCCAAACGAAAGCTGGTATACGGAAGAGAAACTGAGTTACCCCTTGGGTCAAAGTGGCGACGGTCGGCGTTGCCCGATGAACGATGTCCTCGATCACATTGAGGAGAGACTGGCAGTCGACCTCACGGCCGTCGGGCTGGTGGGTGGCGAGGATCTGCTTCATGATCGCGCCATCGTCTGACGAAGAGAAGAAATGGCGGTCGCTCTTGATGAGGTTATGCGTCCTCTGCGTCACCATTTCACCCCTATGGCTAACCACGTCCAACCTGCGAGTCGCCATCTCCGCCCTGGAACGACGCCGAAGTTTGCTCCCGCGCACCCCTGAGCTCCGTGTCTCTGCTATGTGGCAATGGCAATTGCTATGTGGCTCTGTGTGGGAGACGCCCGCGGGGGCCATCTCCTTATGGAGAGGGCTCGGGAATAAAGATCAAGTGAATCGACTACCTTGCTTCAGTATGTAGCCTGTCAAAGGGTACCAGCAATGGGATTCTACCCGGTGGGGATCTGGACAGCCCTCTTTCCAGTCGTAAAGCGATCTCACCGCCGTTGAAGCACTCAAAGTTGAAAGGGCACTTAATACATAGATAGGAATAGGAGACATCCAGGATCACTGACAGAGAGGACTTCCACACTAGGAAGAGGACGATCGCTGTTTACTCTCATGACGCTAGGCTGCTGGTGATTTTCATAAACTCGAGAGTAGAGGACATAATCAGAGTCATATATTGATAGAAACTCTTCCATGAGGGATAAAGCTAGGTTCCCTTAGGATGCCGGGAAAGAAATGCCTTACACAATCTACACGTCTACAGACATTGTAGGTTCTTGGGACATCACCATCCTGTATGGATGCAATCACCATTCTGAAGACCTTTCTCTCCCACACATGTCAGTCAACGTCACTCAAACCCTATCCCTTCCAAGATCATACAGCCATTAGACGGTTCCAGCCAGGGCTTTGCTCGCATCTAGCTAAGGCTATGGAATCCTAGAAAGAAAAAGCCATATGCCCCACTTGCCAGACGCCCAAGTCCAACCGTATCTTGTGCAACGCCATTCTTTCCTGCCCGATCACAAGCAACCTTAGTTTTGAGTGTATGGTTTTGAAATAAGGAAAAAATATCTTAATCGATCGAACGTTGGGTTGTTCACTAAAATTTTATATGCTAAAACGAATGTCTTCTTCTGAGTTTTAAAATAATTATTTATAAAAATGAAATAATGAGTTTCTCATAGTACATAGTAACATCCAAAATTCATACCCTGAATATAGCCAAATTTTTATAATTTTTCTTCATTAATAAGATTAAAATAGCCATTAGCTCTTATATGGGGAACAGTAAAGATGAAGTGTATGATAGTTAAAATGTTTAAACCATACTTGAAACTCACTTTCTTTCAATCAAATGATGTGTAGAAACCTATAACCAATAATTGTATGCTATGGATTAATACTTGTATGATATTATCAAATGCGTAGTGATTCTTCACTAACTATTATGGAATAAACATTATGATTCAATACTGAAATTTCTGATTAAACATTATTGTATACAATATCAAGATGAACATTCTATTTGTTTTGAAATCATGAAATTCATGTATAATAGGTAAATCTTGTAATCCTCTTTACTAGCATTTATGAAGAATCACTACACATTTTGGCTCAAGGCAAGATACGAAACTAAGTCCCACTAATAGAAATAAATAATGGTCGTGTCCTAAGATAAGAAATGTTACATCATCAATCAGCAGTAATGTAGCTGCCACTAAGTCACATCTCCCAAAACACTACCATTTAGCCACATATTTATAATATCAGGGGGATTATTATGGAACTTTTTTTGGAGGATTCCCACATTTTATTGGCATTTAAGGGATAGATACAAGCCTAAATAAAAAAGGAGAGATTAACCACATAGTTCATTGTAACCTCCCTTTTATATCAATTTTCAGTTACATATGTATTAGTTTCAATGTCAAATTATATTTAAAATTGGAAAACACTGAGTTTGTCCTTTCACATCATCCAGCTATCATCGAATGACGTGAAAATGATGATAATAATTTTTACTTACTCTTGAAATGACTACAAAATTTGGGATTTAATAAGTAATATTTCCTCTACTTCCACACGTTTCAAGAAAATAAATCAATTTGTAGACATGAATCTCTTTGTATGATGAGATCTAGGATACAACAAAATAGGGATAGGATTAAAAGGTAACAGTTCTAAAAACCAGCCATTTGGGGCATTAGAAAGTAAGTAATGGATGGGAAGACTACTTTTGTCATCCAATGACCAGCCTTCTAAAAATTTCTTATCCATATTGAAGGTTTTATTGAAGAACTGATTTGAGAAGGTTGTTGTGAGATATTTCACTCTTTCACATTCAAATCTACACTTCCCTAGTCCAAAATTATGACCAATTAATGTGTAACATTAGTTGCTAGTGTCTATTATAAGGGATCTTGGTATTTGGTACCTCTCATTAAAAATGTTGGCTGTAATTAGAATTATTTAGAGAGGTGAGTGTAGACCAGCTAGCCTATGCTATGTATCTGATGTTGAAAGGCAAGTTGATGCCTTGATATTTGATGCATATTATAAGAAAGATTGAGTAAATTATAAGGAAAAGTTCTTTATAAGAGTGAAGTAGATCATAACCAAACTAGTATAACTATGGAAGTCTTATTACTACTCCTTGGAGACAACTCAAGTAAACTCCCTCAATTAGCCATGATAGAAATAAGAACATAGGACTAGCTCACACTCTTGAGCTATCAAATTCATTTCCCCTCTTGGTTTGATTTCTAGCCAACCTAAGAGAAAAAATTTTTACTCTTTCTATGTATAATACTATAGTTTACTCCAAAAGATAAATTACTTCTATAGTCAAGTGTCATCAAGTTTACAAACTATAATGGGTTTATGTCTATCCAATATATTTTTGAATAGAAATTTTGAAAGTGTTATGTTAGTTTACTAATTTATACTTTTCTTCATATGTGATGCAGTGTTAATGTAGAGTTATTAAAATTTTTCCCTGAATTTACTAGAATTATATGGCTAGCTAAAACTCCAAGAGAGGGGGCATGAATTGGGTTCTAATATCTTTTACTATTTTTCATTTCTAGCCATTATCTATGTGGGTTATTGATAGATGTGTTGACATGTGTGTACATGTAACTCTCTTTCATGATAGACATTGAGGTTTTTATATTGATTTTTTCCTCATGCAACTTTACCTAGTCCTTGAGAGTCCTCTTACTAGTGTTTCACTTAGTTTCTCAAAAATACATATAAACATGTGTGGGCTCAGCCACCCAACCACTTAAATTTGTCTTTGTAAAAACTCCACCCTTTCAAGGTCAAAATAAACTAATAGTATTTCATGCTTTCCTCCAATAACGCTCCCCTCACCACCTTATTACCTTTAGGGGCTGATGGAGGATGTTTCCTGTCGAGTTGGATATTGTTCAAGTTGTCGAAGCGAGATGAAGATCAAGATGCAACTTTTCGTTGTTGTTGATGCACCCAATAAGAGGAACTTAGGTTTCTTGCTTGAATATTTGTTTAAAGTGTTATATTATATTTTTCAAACCTCCCCTTATGTATTAGCAATCATCATCTAACAATTCCCATATTTGATAGGGTCTCAAATGTTCAAGAAACTTGTTCGAAAACTTGGGGTTTTCTATAACTACAATAACATTTTTTGACCGTTTTGTATTTCGAATCTTTATATTCTCTTGTCCGTTTTATTTGAAATTTGAACTGAACCTTCTTTACTTGATGGAGAATAACTTTCTTGTTGAGGACTTAGCCAAATAATTATGTTTGTATTGTGTTTTCATAAGCTGATGATGTGTCACTATCTAGATGCTAGCTTTGAGACATGTTTATGTCATCTTTTCAAACTCTTTTGATGACTTATCCATGTGATAGTGTAGAAAATCTATATGAGAATATAGAAAATTATCTAAGTCCCTTTAGGAATACTAGATTTTGTATTTCAAGGTTAGTTTAAAGTAAATATATAAAAATAATATCATGATCACAAGTTACCTATGCTAATTTAACTGTGTATATATCTTTTTATCAAATGATGATTCCTTGATAGATATTGATCAATGTTCAAATTTTTCTATCATGATGATTCTTTAGATCTCATGGATTAACACCTTAGACTCGATTGTTAGCCATAAGGTTATGAAATAAATAAATATAACTCATATGATATCACATTGAACACATTGAATATTTAATATAAATCTGTGACACATATAAATGACTCTCAATATTCAATAAATAAATTTTCACTTGTAATATCAAAACTAAGAACATCAATAAAATTCACAAAACACGAACTTTGATGAAAGAACCAAGTCTTAAATCTATAAAATGTAGAAGCTTCATTCTTATAATATACAGGGGCTTGTCAAAGACAACCTTGAATTCACAAAGCCAAAGAGATTCTCTTGAATCCACAAGAGAGAAAGATATTTGTGTTCACAAATGTAGAGAAACTAAAAAAAGGATAAAAATCGTCATAATTCAAAGCTATCTTGGGGTTATAATTTGGAGAGCTCTAAATAGACCTAAAAAAAAGGTGGGATGCCCCAAAAATCAAAGAGACTATTAAATAGAATCAAAATAGATTTAAAGCATATCTCTAAAACATATGACAGAAATAAAAACTAAAAACAAAAAAAACAGAAAAAAAACATACTCTACACAACAAACTAGGTCTAACTCACTCTTCTTGCACTCTATTTGAGTCCAATAAGGTATTGGGGTCTCTTTTAGCCTTCATCGTTACAGCCCATTTCCAAACAATAGGATCTCTAGTTTTTGGCTTTCATACTTCTAAGTACTTTGGATTACAGCATCTGAGTGGTGCTAAGAAAAGTACAACATTAGCTATCAAAACTATGGCTTTTACTTAACAAAAAAATTTCAAAAAATTAACTACACCTTTATGAAGTTAATAAGTGGTCTCATGCTTTATCAATCAGCATTCCAAAGTGGATAAGCTCTTCTACTTATATTTCAATACCTTTGATGACAAGGTTTGTATTACAACACCTAAGAAATACTATTTAATGACTATTTCAATAGATAAAAGGAGAAAAAATAATGATCATCATTAATTACCTAGTTTGCAAACCATCTATATATGTACTTGAAAATAGAGCAATATAGGGACTACAAGGTTTCTCCTCTCTACAGTCATAGCATAGAACTTAAACAAGGGAAACATAAGAAGGGTTTCATCTAGGAGAAACCTTTCTCAATTTATTTGAGCAATAAATTGTAACCTTTCTCAAAATTTGTATCTATTAATTTCCTAGAGATTATATCACTACAAATAAGTCATACTCTTACTTTTGGCCAACTTTTAGTGTCATCGGTTTAATTATCTACTAAAAAAATATAGCAATTACATTAAAGTTCCAACAATGGGGAAAAGAACTAGAAGGAAAATTTCAAAAATTCTATTTTAATATTGATGCTATTAAATTAAAATTGAGAAAAAATATAGGTATGTCATTTACATGGTAACACTAGAAAAAAAATACTATAGCAAATAAAAAAATAACATATTCTTTTGAAGTCCATGGGAACTAGAATACTATTTAAATGGAAAAGGTTACATTATCTTAAACATTAATAGTATTTGTTTAATGCAATGATATATTAAATGAACTTTGCACCTTTCGAGAATGAAATGACACAAAAATATGTTATTCTATTATGGCAGCTATACATCATTAAAATTGATAAAAAGGTTCCATTTCCATGAGAATATGCATTTTACTTGTGGCATGAAGTCTTTAAATCGACACCCTTCAAGAATTGAGTTTGATCCTATAGCACTAAAAGAAAAATGGAATATGATAGATGAAAATACTTGTTTACTCACTTCAATGCACACGTCAAATGTGCCTTCATCCATTTGTTCAATCATTTAATCAAAAATGATTTAATATGTCCCATGTTCCATTTTGAACTAATATGCCCATTGAAGAATGACTGATTTAGTGTAAATTCAATTTCCTTAATTGTTATTATAAATAACATTATGTTTGTTCTATTTTGCTAAAGTGCCCATCTTTTTTGTGATAGATAAATTGTTAATGCTTGTTGATGTGTAGGACTGTCAAAAAAATCATGTGCATACAATCCAATAAAGATTAGATCATACATGACGTGTTTTGAAAATCAAATGGTTTTACAACTCTTACTATAATACCTTTAGTTCAAATGAGTGTTTTCTTTCCGAATGCTTCAATTTTAAGCCAGGACATTAAATAAATATGTGACATTTAACCATCCATAGAGATTGGCCACTGATCATCCGGTCCAACTGTTAAATTGAATACAAGAGGACTATGTGGAAGAAAGTTAATGATATTGGTCCATAACAATATTTGTTCAATGTATTTCACTGTCACATTCATATATGTTTCTCAATCAAAAGCACAGGCTTAATTCATAGAGAGAGATTTTTAATATCTTGTTAGAGAAGGAAATAAATTCACTATTATCAAAAACATGAATGATAAACTTGCACCTTCCAAGATTATTTCAAAGGTTTGAGAGCTATATGGAAACCATTAACTTACCTTATTTCCTTGCATCAATGCATTCTTGCTTTCATAGCAAACCTAGTTTCATAGGATTTTTGAAACATTTATAGGGTTTCCTTTGAATCCATCACTGATTCCTAGGAGTTATCTCTCCCCTATAATTTTTCTCACATGTTTTATAAAGACATCAACAAATCTTTGCATGAAAAGAATTACAAGTGTCCTTCCAAAGTATATAAAGGCTAGTTGGGGGAAAGCGAGCTAGAATGATGCTGGGGCTCATCTGAATAACCACTTGGTTGGGCTAATTTCATGTGTAACGAATGGGACCTTGGTGGGTCGTTCTTCGTTGGCCCATTGCCATCAGTAGATAGATAAGAAGCGAGAGATCTTTTATAACATTCGTGGGGTTAGGGTTCATCGATCAAGCGATCCACACTCCATCAATCTGTGGACCATATGAGAGCGACACGGGGGTATCTACACAAATACATATATCTATATATATCTAGAAATATCGAAGGCGTATAAGAAGAGATATCCCTTCGGGCCATCCGCCCCGCAGCATCAGCCTCTTTGCTCGCCTCTCCCGCTCCCTCTCTCTATCTCCCAATGTTGGCAGTCCCAGCTTTCAAGGCGGCCGCTGCCTTATCCATGGCAGACGGCTGCCTCACATCCTGCACTGCCCAGTTCCACGCCAAGCCCTGCCACCCTCTCCTGGTCTCCCTTCCGGCCAGGTCCTTGCGGATTCACCAGCTGGCCTGCGCTTCCCCTGCTTCCCTGTCCCTCTTGTCCATCAGGAAGAGGGCTCCTCTGGTCGCCCTCGTTGCCCAGACTTCCGACGCGCAGCAGGAGGACGAGCTCGCGGGGGTGGACGGGGTGGAGGCCGAGATTTCCGGCTGGGACGGAGAGGATGCCGAAGGCCAGGCCCAGGGAGAGTCCTACCCGGAGCCGCCGGAGGAGGCGAAGCTCTTTGTGGGTAATCTACCCTACGACATGGACAGCGAAAAGCTCGCTCATCTCTTTGAGGAGGCTGGGATTGTTGAGGTCGCCGAGGTATTTGGAATGTTTCCTGGCTGTTGCCGTTTCCTCTATTCTCGAGAAAAAAATTCGCATTATTTCTTCGAGATTTTCTTTGACGGGTTCAGGTTCCATGTCTTCGAGCACTAGGGTTTTTCTACTATAATTCCTTTTTTTTTTTTACTGTAATATTTGACGTACCCATGAGCAGTACGGGAGGTAGCGCGTGCAATCTACCCATGAGCCCTTCTGTGACTACGTCTCGATGTTCCCCTAGATGGTGCTTAACCTTGCCTATTCTAGAAGTAGATGTTTTAAAACTAGGGAAGGGTAGAGTTTTCTCCTCTCTCTGCCGGATCAAACGGCGGCGTTATCTTCCCCTGGCGTCGAATGCTGGTTGGAATTCGATGGTATTAACGGATGAGGTTCTTTAGGTGGAGTTTCATCGAAGGGGCTTTTGAGATCTTACCTCATTATTGCGCTCTTCCTGTAGGTTATCTACAACAGGGAGACAGACCGGAGTCGTGGGTTCGGGTTTGTGACCATGAGTACTGTCGAAGAGGCTGAGAAAGCTGTTGAGAAGTTCAATCGCTACGTAAGTGATTTCACCTGTTTTGGTAGCGTATTGTCTCCTTGCTTACTTATTTCCGAGGTGAAAAAATGCCTGCCATTTGATTGCTTTTTATTCATCTTTTATGTCAATCTGCATCAACTTCTGTCCCATTTCTCTTCCTTTATTTTGGTACGAACTCAAATATTATAGAGTAATATATTTGCTTGATTTCTTTCTTTCTCTGTTCATGAGTTATCATGGGTGTTTCCTCATAGCCATGATTGGAATATGCATTTCCTGCGAATATTGAATTGAGATATTTCAGAATGCTGATATTCGGTCCCGGAAGCCACATTTATCATATTTATAAATCCATCAGCATACTGCGTCTCAGATGCTAAATTGTTTCATGCATCATCCGATCTACGTTCGGCAAGGAGATTCAGTAAATTGTGAACAGTTTATTTCCCTGAAGATTATTTAGTCATTTTAAGTATATCTGAAAATAATTTCCGCACCCATCGCCCAATACATGCATAGTTGATATAAAGACACCTCTGTAAATCTACATGATCAGCATGAGATCATCAGAGCATAGTTATAAATCAATAAAACTATCCATTAGTGCTTGTATAATCATTTTTCCGCTTCCCTTACAAACATGCATCTATATACCAGGCCTTGACTCTGGCCTTTTTTCTTAAACAGAGCATTGAGGGCAGGCTTCTGACCGTGAACAAGGCGGCCCCAAGAGGAAGCCGCCCAGAGAGGACCCCACGACAGTATGAGCCCAGATTCAGGATTTATGTTGGGAATATCCCATGGGACGTAGATGACAGCCGTCTGGAGCAAGTATTCAGCGAGTATGGCAAAGTAATAGACTCAAGGGTTGTTTATGACCGGGAGTCTGGGCGCTCACGTGGGTTTGCGTTTGTAACAATGTCTGCACAACAGGAGATGGATGACGCCATTGCCGGCCTTGATGGACAGGTCTGCCGCTCATCACCATTTCCTTATGCATCCACCCTTTTTTTCCATGATTCACCATTTGCATAGCTGTGGTACTAAGTTGATGGTTTGATGGTCTTTCTTTGGAACAATTCACTAAACTAATCATCCTGCAACTTGGATCTGAAAGAGGGAATGCTCAGATATCTTCTCATCTTTCTAATTATGTTATAATTTTTCAAACATGATTCGTATATTCAACTGTATTCATGAGTATTCCTACCACAGCGTTCAATACATGAATGCCTAGGCGTTCCTTGGAAAACTTCATCTAATTAGTCATGCTGTGTAATAATGTTGTAACGTGGGAGGAAGAGGCCTCAATCACAGCTTCTCTTCTATCCAATCTTCTGATTATTTTTCCTTCTTGCGACACAAATGGGCATATATATGTATTCAGCTTTTGGTTGGCTGTTTCCTTTTTGGACGCAGAACCTTGGTGGGAGGACGATCAGAGTCAACGCTGCTGAGGAGAAGCCATCGCGCAGGTCATTCTGATTCATTCTGAAAGAGGTAACTCAATTATAGGCGTCTTCTATTTTTATGGCTCATGTGGTAGAGGATTTTCTCCCTTCTGCTGTTCCTGTCACTTCCTAAATGCCCTCCCCCCTTCTACCCTAGAATGTACTATGATGATGATCTTGGGGCTTGGCTCTGTTGGGCTTCAAGTCCTTAGTCTATGGCGACAAGATGTGAGCTTTCAGTTCATGCTGCAATGCGATTGAAGCTTTCCATGATGGGTGTTCTTGGAATGGCCTCCTGGGTGGGTGCACTCTTGCTGGGTATTTATTATAAACACAATATAAAATAAGTAAGTTTATATAAACACAATATAAAAATGTAAATTTTAAATAGAAAGTTACTGGATTTAATGAATAACAAATGCAGATGGTAACAATGTAAAAGAAAAAATATACATGAGCAGGTGTAGACATGAAATGAAGAATAAGCAAATCATGAGCAACAGCAGCTGCACAGCATCTGAACTCCATGAGCTTCTATAATAATCTTTGACTGATATTACCAGCTTTCCATCAAAAGCGTAGAAAAAAGTGGGCAATGCTCCAATGGGGGAAATGCGACCAATGAAGCGCTCAGTAAAACGCAATCTGCACACCTCGTGAACTCTCTCCTCTCCCCTCTTGGGTCACCCGGGTGAGAACCATTGGAGACACAGATTAGAAGCTTTCTTGTGATGCCTTTCAAGACTTCAGTTCTTCATCTTCAAATTACCCTGGGATTCTTCACTGAGCCCACAAAACATTCTGCATCGACTGACTACACAGGGTTTCCCTCGTCATATAATGCTGGGGACATTGGATTGTCCCAATGGGCTGTTCACAGATTGGAGCCTCCACAGGTTTGGACTGGGGTCATAAAAGGCGGCACTCTCTTCCATGAGTTTTTGAGAGCACTGCTGATGCAGGAGGGAGGGAGATTCTCCACATAAATCTGCCACGCTCTAATGTTTCTTGGCCTTAACTATTGTTTCAACGGAGAAACATAGCCTCCACAAAGTGATGTTACCCTGAAATTAGATAATAATAACATTTAAGGAAGGCTATTGAACCCGTTTGGATTTTTATTTTTTATTTTTTTTTGTGCCATGTAATACCTTTTCAAGGTCAATACTGATTTTGTCTGGAAGCTGTTTCTCTGTAGAACTGCTGTAGTGCCTTGCTGGGCATCTTATGGATCCGCCGTCCAACCAGATGTTTCTCAGCAGGCATCATCAATCTGTCTCTAAAACACCATTTTCCTGATAAAAAATGGAATTCACAGTACAAATCAAGTATTTCTTCAAAAAAGTATAAATTAAAGGTAATGGCAATCCCTGGATATCCAGATATCGTTCAAGATTCTTTTCCACTTGTTCAAGCTGAAAAATAGAAAGCATTAGCGTTCTTATTCCTTTTTTAGCTTATAAAGTATGGTGTCAAGGACCAAAAACATCAGAACGCCTTCGTATAAAGTAGATGATACAGAATTGGTATACTTCGGAACGCATTAAAGTAATTACCTCTGAAAGCATATTGGAAAAGCATTTATCTACAACCACTCAACCATCTAAATCTACATCACATCATGGCGAACCTTAAAATCCTTGCATGTCAAAAGGCTGGTCCCCTTCACATGATTATCAATTCCGAAAAATATAGAATAAAAAAAAGTCTAATGTCATTGCAGAGAAATGGTGGGCTAAGAAATTGCCTGAATGCATAATGCCATCACAATAACAATTCCAAACCCAAGCAAAGCAATAATCCTTACAGCACGGCATGCTTAAATATTCAAAAATCCTTTTATAAACATAGAGTTATTAAGAGCATCATTGACAAGTAAATCACTATCTCATGGACCAACGTTAATTATTTTCAAAAGCAAACACAGCACATTCTCTATAGAAGATGAAACTTTTGCTGAAAACAAGTAAATTTTTTAAGACACTAATCATTCAAAAGCCCTACAAATTAGGCAACTAGAACAAATGAGAAAATAGATAGCTTGTAATAATGAAAAGAATGAAGATACACAGTGGAAATATTTTGATCAGGCAGTAAATTCATAATTAAATATTTTAAAAAAATCATTTCTAATAGTAGCCAGAAGTTCGATTACTTGAAATGAAATAATCCGATAATTAGGCAAGATACATCTTTTGTAAAGACATATCAAAGAAAACCTGATTGTGGATTTATCCGACTTGTCAAAGAAGCTTCGTTCATTGATATCATCCATTTATCATCTGGCATAGAAAAACAATCTTCAACTTATAAAGTAAGACAAGATCTACGTCATTCGTATGGACAGACACTGTGTCTATCAAGCCATGATAAACACATTATTCACAAGAACTTTATTCACAAAGGCTTTGAAGCAAAAACATAGTCAGCAAAGTGAGTAGATAATATGCACATGAGGGTAATGAAAGCATAGGATGCTTGTTATGATGTTTGGAAGATAATGTCAAATAAAAAACGTCCCAGAAGGCACAGTTTGGAAATTCAATTTCAAGGACGCACCAAAGAGCCTTGCATTCTGATAATCTTCAGCGAAGATAATGCAACTAATCCTCTGTAAGCCACATTAGCCATCACACACACAACAGTCCCGAATATTAAATATTCCCTTAGCTAATTGGCTACGAGCCACAAGTATTTCATTGTACACATCTGCACCAGATATAAAATTTGTAAGGATAGGGATAGGAAAACTTACTCTCAAACAGGCCAAACTCCCACAAGATTACTTCCCAATCGGGAAAAGGTTGTTCCAACGTATTTACCTCTTTCTTCACAAGGAAAGAGAATGTTTTTTCAGGAAACGATAGCTTATGGATACCATCAGATAGTAATCAGCGGCACTCTTCCGGTCTATGACATAAGGTTGGAGATATCCTCTGCCTTCACAAGTTTTTTCCATGCTCTGATTGAAGAATACAAGACGAGGCTTCTTTCCATGCTCAATGTAAAGGTATTTCCTCAAAATGGTGGTAAATTTTTGTGCACCATCATAAATCTCAAGTAGAATGACAGAGAATCAGCCGAGGCTGGTCCCATTGAAGACGTTGGCTTCTGTTCTTGACTAATGAGGAGAATCATTCAATTTGCCCGCATCTTTGTAAATTTAGGATTTAAAAAATAGATTCAGATTCTGTTTTCCGATACTGATCTTCTATTGAAATTAGATAAAAAAAAAATGAGGTGAATGAAACATTTAAAGAAAACTAAGGAAAATGGAACTTTTTTACAATATTTTTTTTTATGAATTAGAAGGATAAGTTTTCAATGTATTCAATCCCCTCCCAGTCCATTGGCAACCATTCCTCCACAGGTACCATCACGATTATGTCCTATGGGAAGGGCAAGTAGAAAAGAAGCCATTCTTAGCCAACAATAAACAAGACCATATTCATGCCGATGGTTCTGCCATTTAAGCCAGACGCCAAAAGGGAAAGGATCTAATTGAGACAAACTTTGATAGACACAGTGATCGGAGAATAAATTCCGAATGATAACCATAATATGATAGTTGAAAGGGTGAAATACCCGGACGAAATCCATGTCCTCCAACCTAACCGGTTCAAACTGGTTGAAAATTCGTGGTTGCCATGATTAAGGTATGAATATATGTAGAACAACTTAGCAGATCTGAGGATATGCTGTAAACACTCTTGATGTGATTGGCCTTCCAAAGTGTATCGATTCAAACAAAGCACACTAGTCATAAATCAGGAAAAAATCTTGCTCCAGGCACAGTATTTAATGAAATTTCTAAACACGATACATAAATTAAAAATGCCACATAAGTACTTGCACACTGGTAAAATTTGGGGCTCAAGAACCTTGGTGAGCCATACTAGTATTTCTCACCTACAGATTTTGTTACAAGTTTTTCGTTTCCCTCAAGATTTTTTGGTTACCAGAGCATCCCATGAAAATATGCTTGTGAATACAAGTGATGATTCACTGACCTGTCCAAATGATCACGACTTTAGCATTTCAGCAGACATTCTAGTATTTTCACACTTGTCCCGTGTCACACCAGGTTTGGTCTCTAGCATGGCCTCACAAGGGAAGGCCGATCCCTTGTGCTTCTCCACACACAGAGAATAAAGACAATTATACAACATTTCGATTGGCATGATTCTCGGGATATTAGTTACTGAAAATTGACGTTGTCATTATGTATCCTTGATGTTTCTAGTGACAAGAAAATGGAACTTGAACCCTGGATCATCAAAAAATTTCTCTCATTATCAAATTTATCGATGGAAATAAGGCAACAAGAAAATAGTTAGCACACCTCATCAGTCTGCTACAGTCTGCTCGAGAAGCGTTTTGAACCTCTGTTTGTTGAAATTTGAGAGCCTCTCAGAGATAAGACCGCTGAAAAACGTATCTGAACAGCTAAATCTGATACCTTCTACAGGATCCGTTCTTAACGATGATTCTGAATCTAACCCAGGAAAGAATTCGTGAACATCATCATTCTTAGAAAAAAGATCCAAGGCTGGATATACGTAGTAGACAGTAACCAGGACTTCTATCATTTCTCTTGGTATCCAACACCGCTGTTTTTGATGTTTCAGACATTGTGTACTCTTTTAACACTGCATCCACAAATAATAACTTTAACAGTCAAAGAAATTTTCAGATCAAACAGAAAAGCCAGTCCAAAAAAAAATCATAAATAGGGAATAAAAATACCAAGCCAATACTTTATCATTTTCATTATATGTTAAATATTAATGTAATATTCCAACCACAATGACTGATTTGGTATTACATTAGGACCAGCAAAGAAGAAAGTTGAACTACACCTATTCGTTTGCCGTCCATAAGAACCGTGGGAATCAGCTCCAACTTGTATAAGTTTATGCTTAAAATCCACTTGATAGTTACATTATTTTCAAACCTTCTTGACATGCCTTGTATAACTGTAGCATGTCAACAAAACTTTTATCACTTTATCCATGCCAGACCCGGTCAACTCATTTAGCATTTGGAGAGCTGGATAAACCTGGAAGGGTACTTCAACCGATGGTTGATCAGAAAAATATTTTAAAAGGGACATGTATGTTCCATGCCAAAAACACTCATTTTTTTATGCAGTAGAGAAATAATGTAAGGAAACAACACTCCTTTTTTAATTTAAAAATAATTTTAGATCCCCATCCTGCACAAATGACTTGATCATCTTGGCAATATGCGTACAACAAAAAAACTATCCTTCACATCTTATGCAGCTCCCACAGGACAGTTGACTCGGATGGCCTTGGAGAGTGACATGCATCAGAGTATGAAAGGAGAAGAGGATATGTGCAGTTTGCTCCCCATCTGGGGTTTATCTCGCAGTAATAAGACTTCCTCGTATATACTGGAAAACATCTTCTTTTTTTTAAAAATGGATAATATCATGCATGCATTGCTTCGGCAAACGTGTCGAAACACTGTTCACAAACATATGGTCCTCAAAATGATCAAAATAAAGTATTCCACTTTTTCCGATAATGGATTATAAAATAAGGCTAGTAACAATTCAAAGTTAGTACTAAAATAAATCCCATAAGCAAAGTATCCATCTTGAAGTCGAAAACTGAATATCTCTGGCTGATTTTTGAAGATATTTTTATCAAGTAATATCATGAGACAATAATTTACTTGCATGTAATATTTGAAACTACTTCCGGAATTTTAAGCATGAGAATGAGATATTTGAAGATTTTTAGGAGGAAGAGCTGCTATGAACAAGAGCGTTGACGTGAAGTTCTCCAAAGGAAACTGAGAACAGAAGAGGTTTGTGTGAAAAAGAGCTCCACAGAAACTGCCAACAGTAGTAGGGAACCTTCCCTCAATGCTTGTAAAATGGACTGCAAACTCAGCGAGCCATTACTTTCTGTAAAAACAGTGATGAATAGGGCACTCTCCTTCAATAAACGCATTTTTTTTAATGCTGTCTTTTTAAAAAATGATCGAAACATCATTAAAGGGCTTTTTTGCCCTGTAGGGTACCGCTGTGGTAGTTGGGAGACTAGTTTTCTTCTGAAGAGGAGACTGAAAATCTACCAGTCTATAGAAGATCTGCGTCCCGAAGAAACCCGACGCTCCTCCCATACCTACCGCGTCTCTCCACTGGCATCCCCGTCGGGAGAGCCACGCTGGCTCTGCACCTTCTCTTTTGGCCCCAGAGCACAGCCCGTTCCGCGCGCCCGTCCACCATGGTTAGTCAGCATGGGTGCTAATGGGCCGCCACAGCCCGGAGCCATGGCCCCCTCCCCGATCTGCGCTTGAGTGTGATATTGAAGCTCTGGCCCAGCTAAGCTCCAGTTGACTGGAAAGGCCTCAGGCTGGTTTTTAGAAAATAAAAATGACACTTTTTACCATTTATAAACTACAGTTATTAAAATGATTGCACCTACAACGAGGGAAATACACATATTTTTCTTCCATACTAATGCATATTAATCAGTAACCTCTCAAGTAGCCTCGGCAGGTTACTAAAGATCTTGTCCCAACAACATGAACGAAAAAACACACAATATAGATTTTGATTGAGTGAGTAACTAAATTACTATGATTTTATTTCCAGTTCTTATGTGAATAAATCATCACATAAATTTCCAAAATTTATCATAATGGTTACATTCATGTTAATCACAAACAAAAGGAAAATTCTAATGACAAATATGCACTAACCAAAGTCCAAAAAATAGTCAAAGTAACCCACAATTAACATCTGGTTAAATAATGGTCATAATTTCTTTATGGCGAAGAAAAACATTCATAAGATAAAATAGAAAGCCCAAAATGGTAGCAGATCCTTATTGACAACTTTGGTGAATTTATGAAAATATTTATTAATTAAAATTTATAAAACATATAATTGACGATATTATTGTGTTATGGTGCTTATAATATAGTTGTTTGAACATGGAATCCATAAAAAAATAATTTTTGAATTGGCATTTCTTTGAGAAAGTAATGAAATATATTGTTGTGACAAATTGAATACAGAAACATCAAAATAAAGTGCCAAATAAGAGAATACAAAAAGTTCATAAAATGTGTCCTGTGAGAGTTTAATAGAACAATTTCTTGGGTGTAAGTAGCAAAACAAAGCCCACTAGAACAAATTTAAGCACCCATGTAAAATAAAATTATGTGTGCAATATGAAATGTTACACTCATAAGATTCACAATAATAGTTAAAACTACCCCACACCATAAAGTGTTTTCAAAAGAAAAGAGAACTCTTTAGAATGACTCCATCAAAACTTGTAGATATAGACTATTTCATACAATACAATGAGATGTTATTAAGAATTAAAAATGGGATTTGGTTGGCTAAAGGAAACTAATTGCTATAAACTTTTTGTTTCCTTCGTTCAATCAATATGGCATTGTTTGTTTTATTAATTTTACGTCCCTCTTGGATATACATATTTTAAAAAGAATATTAACTAATTTTATCATGGTTGAGTAGTTTAAAACCTTTAAAATTGAAACTTCTCATATATCTTTTCCATCATATATCTTCAACAACATGTACGATCTTGTACAAAGTTTATGATAATTTGTTATGTTTTTACTGAAGAAAAGATACTACAATCCTTAAATCAGCTGGACTACATAATAGATTTTTGATAAAATGGGAGATGGTAAACACAATGTTATGAACTTAGAGAATGGAGTTCATAAGCCTGGATATTATATGTTCTATGATATGAGCTGTTTTCATTTGGGCGATGGAGAAAGAAAAGCTGAAAGCCACACTATGTATCTAGAGATATATAGTTGGGTTTACTATTGCATTGATGGTGAATGTGTAATTCCATCAGCTCGTTTGACAACTCACCTACACGATAACAAGTAAAGTCATAATATCAAGAATATTGTATTTTTTCATAAAAACATAATAATGATCACGTTAAATAAATTATAAATTTATTGTAAGTATAAGTCTGAAGAAAATGATCAAAAACTAGATATCAATTTAACAAGAAAAGAAATGGAGAAACTTACTAGAAAGGTGAGAGACACCAAATGTTAATATTCACAAGTCATGGGAACATTTTCATAGAAAGCTTGGTCCTTGAAGTACTTCATGGATTAGGCAATTAAATTCCCTAATCATAAGCATAGAGGGAATGTCCAAAAACTGAAATATTCTCAAAATTTTAAACATAACTTTTTAGTAGAAATTATTGGATATCATGTGTTCTAAGTAAAATGAAAATAAGTTGTAATTAAGTTTTTCTTCAAATCATGGTCACCTTTCGAAAATATCCTAGATTTTAATCAATTTAATGCACATATCTATAACATAGATTGCCTCTTTATCTGCCATTTCTCTCTCCTCACACAATATCTTTCATCAAATATGTTTTCAGTAAATTAGATATCTATATACATATTTATATAGATGTATATATATATATATGTAGAGAGAGAGAGAAACATATAGATAAACAAGCAGAAAGATAGAGAAGACCAAAAAGTTCATTTGAAAAAAAAAAGCTTGCCAACAATCCAGCTAGTTTGTGAAATCAAACAATCATGGTAAATTTATTGAACATGTAGAAAATTGTACAATAAATAGTCCATGACTCTTTCCTACATTGAAAGAACAAAAAGAATTGATTAATATTTTTTAAAACAAACGCAATGAAAGGATGATAATCCAATAATATAGATTTTAGAGGCCAGACAAAATATAGTTTCACATTAGCTTATTACAAAAGGCTGGTATGCTAACCCTATAATTTCATTGATTGTAATGCATGATGGTTGTGGGTGTGTGGGTGGGTGGGGGGTGGGGGTGTTTGTGAGTGTGTGTGTGAAAGGGGGAGAGAGAGATAGCGAGAGAGAGAGAGAGAGTATCACCTTTTGCTCTATTCACATTCTCTATTCTCTAAACAGGACGCTAGTCTTCACTGCCCTGTCGTCGCTCTTCCCTTAATAGCTTTCTAAAGACCTGTTTCCTTCGCATCTCGTCCCTCTTCCCTAGGATTCCAATTTAGCCTTGTCAGTCTAAGAACCAGGTTCTTGTACAAGTTATAGGTGAATTGGCCACATCAAAGAAACTTTTTCCGAACTTGGATTATTAACTTGCGATCTAACTCACCTATTATATCTTCAAAATGTCATCCCCATATTATGTCTTAAACATTAATGCTGAGGCAATGTAGCAGTCATCTTCCTTTCCGCACCTCTCCACGCGTTTTCTTGCATAGAACCACATGGAATTCCACTCAAAAGTGGCTTTTTGCGGCCGACATGAACCACGAATACCCTCCACGTAGGGGTTAAGCAGCCAAAAGAGATGACACCGACCGGCTTTGGACTAGCTTTGGACCCCAGCATGGGTGTGTACACCTCGAACACTCCGGCTTCGAAGGCGTGCGGTGTAATCCTATCGGCTGAGACTGTCCCACAGCTTTCACATTCATCCTCCACAGACCCAGTTGAGAATGTAGACTAACTTTCTCCCTCGGTTTTCATTCAGAGCAAGGCGCCCCTAGGGCAACCTCTAGAAAGATCTCAAGAAGCATGTGAAGGACAGATGGGAACGGAAGCTTCAAGACCCCACAATCATAATGTGTCCAGATCATGAGAGCGACGTAGATATCTCCTATGAGACCTTCCATCCTTCCTATGGCTGATAATCCTTGCGATTCGTTTCCGTGCTCAAGGCTGGGACTGATGGCTCATATCGACACAGGGGGATGTTGGCAGTGAAGTCAACTTAGCGACAAGATCCAGCTAATCCCTCCCCCGACGGCGCTTCTGTCAGAAAGCCGAGCCGTCTCGGCCAATGGCAGCCGCTTTTTCAGCGTTTCCTACAGCCTGAGTTGACCACCGTCGTCCATTTTCCGTCCTTCCATTTCCCACGAGGGACGCTTCTACTATATATTGAGCCCATGATGTCCCTTATTCGACCATCTAATGACATGGCCTCTCCGTTCTCTCCCTTCTGTGGCCGTGACTGCCCTCTCTTCTCCCTCATTCTCTTCTTCTTGTTATGGTGCGTCTTCCCTCTGTCATCCCACGGCCAGATTACCCCAGCGGTGTACACATTTGGGGACTCTCTGGCGGACGTCGGCAATAACAACCACCTCCACCTGTCTCTCCTCAAGGCAAACTTCCCCCACAATGGCGTCGACTACCCAGGCCGGAAGGCCACAGGCCGGTTCGGCAACGGCAGGAACTCCGCCGACTTCCTTGGTATCGTCTCCACCCATCCTTTCACCCCTTCACAACCATAGCCAACTTCCCACCTGCTTCATTTGAATGGTCCTTCTCAGCACATTTTGCTGTGTGGCAGATTATCATTCTCCGCCGTGAGTCTTCTGAAATCTAGTCATGCTCTTACCAACTGATTTTCTCGTGTTGCAGCTGAGAAGTTGGGCCTGCAGACTTCACCACCTTATCTGTCAATATCCAGTTCTGGTGGCCCCGATGCGTTCCTCAAGGGCGTTAGCTTCGCTTCCGGCGGCGCCGGGGTTCTGAACAGTACAAACAAGGTATCTCATTTAGAGTTTAATATGTCGAAGGAAAGATAGCCATACAGATAGCACTGATTCATGGATAAATAGATGGATAGATGAGATGGATTGGTTAATAAAGAGACCAACAGATTGAGTGAGAGAGTACGAGAGTGAGGACCAACGCTTTCGAACTCGGAGCGTTCGAGAGTCACTGGCTATGGAAGGATAATCTCGAACGGAGAGTAACCAATGCTCGTCTTCTTCTGCAGGATCATTGCTTGACCCTCGACAAACAGATAGAGTACTTTTCAAGGGTTCACGCGGCTCTGCAGCAGAAGTTGGGGGATGTGGAGACGAAGAAGCACATCTCTCAGTCCATATTTATCGTAGTGATTGGGAGCAACGACCTCTTGGGGTACTTCAAATCTGACCCTTCCGAGCGGGCCAAATCCACTCCCCAGCACCTCGTTGACACGCTGATCTTCAAGCTGAAGGGCCAGTTAAAGGTAATTAATTACCCCAAGCAAGTTAATACTGCTGTCGTCTCTGTCAGTTTAGCTCTCCGAGCTAAGGCTGCCGTTACTGACGATTCTGCAGAATATTTACGACCTTGGCGCCAGGAGGATTGCCTTCATAGGAACCGGACCCATCGGATGTTGCCCATCCGAAAGGGCACGCACCAACAAGGGAGACTGCAACGTAGAGTCTAACTACGGGTCGATGAAGTTCAACGAGGGCGTGAGCTCCGTCCTGGGGGAGATGAAGGCGGAACTTGGAGACTTCAGCTATTCCTTCTTCGACACCTACGCTGCGCTAATGGAGATAATAGAGAGCCCTTCCTCCTACGGTACGACGGTTTCTCCTCTCGTTTTTCGGGGATGTCATCATGGCAATATTTGATTTGGGAACTCATAATTGCCAGCCAAAGATTTTACGGACTGACATGCATCCTAGACCAGTTTAATATTACAACATCTTTTGAATATTTTTAAAGTAAAATATTGAAAGCATTTTATTAAAATATAAAACGTATTACATTTCAATACCAAAAAGATGGAAATATCGAGGCCATTTTTTCTAATACTAGAAATAAATAAATTAGAAGTCTATTTATAAATCAAAAAATTATATACTATTTGAGATAAACCCTCGTGATTCGTTGTTTAATACGCTGGATTTTGCTACAGGGTTCACTGAAGTTAAGGCTGCATGCTGTGGGCTGGGTAATCTGAATGCAAAGGTTGCTTGCCTCCCCATAGCGACTTACTGCTCCAACAGGGAAGAATACGTCTTCTGGGATTTCTACCATCCAACGGAAGCATCCTTTCGCAGGCTTACCGAGACAGTCTTCAATGGCTCACGTCCTCTCGTCCATCCGCTAAACGTCCGTCAGCTAGCTTCTCTCAAAGTCTAGCCTAGTGGACTGTTTACTTCAAATCGACGTCGGGCTTTCTTCCACATGAGAACTCAGTTTGGAGCTTGGATCTCCAAGAACTTAAAACGGGCCAAAGTGACACACATTGGGAAATTATGTTTCTTGCGTGCTGTGACGTGTCTTCTTATTTTCGCTTCTTGAGCTTATTAGAGTTAAAACGAGAAGACTACTCTCGCGTGATCTTACTGGTTTTTGGCCTTGTATACGAATTGAAAAACGAACAATAAGAATGAGCAGTAGATTTTTCTTTCCATCCTAGCGACTTGGTTACAAGCTGTATAAGTTTAAGATCTTTCAGAAGAACCATCGCAAAAGTAAGACAGAGAAATAAATTATGAGATCAGACTCTTCGGAGAGAAGTAAGAAAAAAATCGAAGAAAGGTCGCCCCCTGACGATAAGTCTGGATGCCTGACAAAGGATATGATGGGAATTCAATGGAAAGGAGTTGAATATCAAATCGTTATTAAGAAACTAGTCACTGAAGTGACAAGGGACGTCCGTGCGACAGCCCCGGCGTGGGCACTGTAAAATCCAGCCGGGGCATGGGCACCACTTACAATGCTCGGTTTCAAGTAGCCGGGCCGTGGGCACTTTGAAGCCCATACTTGACGATCTTTTAGGTGGGAGTGAGAGAGCGAGAAAGCGAGATGAGGCAGAGAAGTGGTTTGGGTTGCAAGTGATCTTTGGTTAGCTCTCGGTAAGTATGTTCGTACTTGTCTGGCCACACCGTATCAAAGTCCGCACATGGACTGAATTGTGGTTTGGTTAGGCTACGTAAGAACCCTTCATCTTTCAAATCTTGATGAGATTAAGTGCACACCCAACCCATTGGCACTCCTAAGCATAATTTCAATCTAGTTACAGCCAATCATAAGCATGCGTCCTTCTCCCAGATGATCGTTCATCGGTAGCAGTTTACACCAAACACTTAGGAATTGTGGTTTTCTTTGTAAATTCTGACAGTTGACCGGCGGGTTCACCATAAACAGCTGAATGAGACTTATTTTAAGAAAAATAACTCAACCTGGATTGTCCATCCTTGGAGCAGCGCCTTATGCTAGCCTCTACTGCACTTAGCGCATGTAGTATAAGGTCATATAATCCGTTGACAATTTCTGATACGCCGAACTCACATGATAGTAACAAAGATGAGTCGAAGAAGGTTGTGCATGAACGTGGACAGCGTAAGATTTCATATATAGTACCACTGTTCAAGTGGGCTTTTTATTGGGCTTCTCATATGATGTATCTTTCCGGAGCTTTATATTGGCTTGAAATTTCTATAGGCAACAACTGCACAGAAGGGATCAGACCTCGAATAACCCAGCAGACTCGCGATGCTTTGGAGAACCGATCTACTCTCCTGTCGCGGGAGTCTTCTGATAACTTCGGGTTGCGTGAAGCCTTCAACGCATTGGAAGTATTGGACGACCAATTGAGTTCTACTGTAGGTTGTGCCGTCTCTCCACGCTGCTATGGCTTTCTCGTAAAACATCCTGTCACTGAAGCTGATGATGCAGACACCCCCAGGCTTAAGAACACGTAACACCTCGGCAAACACCTGGAAAAGTAAGAATTGTTTGTTCATAAGGTAACGTTGTATAGACCCAATCGTATGAGGTAGAACGAGTAATTATTTTTATAAAATGGAAACCATTTCCGATAGGATTCCCAGCTAACGAGTACTTGTTAAAAGAACACGGATAAGCTAGGGTCGGACCCAGAGAAAGCTTCGGAAATGGACCACCCCAATAAGTTCGAAACTCATCTTTGTTTTCGGTAGGAATCTTCTATGAGGAGAGACTGACCTAATATCATATGGATAATCTTGAGACAGCCTCGTGGCAGAGAAAATAGGTCATAAGTTTCTATAGTAAACTTTATCAAAGTCTAGAGCCGATTTGGATAGGCATTGGGCCCGGCCAGCTCATGCATGTTTTCTTTCTTGAGCTCATTTTGAAGCCAGAATCTCGAGAAAATCAGATCAGGCTCCGTTACCCGCCTATTCACAACCTTATTTATGATAAACTAAGGATAGAGTTGTATTTTCCAAATCTACATAAAAGAGAGGCAAAATTATGATGAGATATCTAAATTGTTGGTTTTGGATGAACTCGGTCCGGAGATTAGTATTTTTCCGGGTTTTGGGTTAGAGCAAGCTACGGACAACTCCCGGAGGTCAGCCAGCAGCTCTCCGGCGACTAAATCCATGCTTTAAAGAACCATCCACCGTGGTGAGATAGATTAGAATAGACTCACCTTCTCCGGCCACTGGAGGTATTGTACGCTCACAGTGCAGACAACCGCATCGAAGCTGCAGCTCTCCAAGGCGAGCTCCTGCTCCCTGTTCAGATCCTTGACAAAGAAGGATTCAAGCCGAGGGTTCCTCGCTAGCTCCTGCGCGTTTAGGCCGTGCCCCACCACTCGCCGGTACGGAACCTCTTCTGGTAGGTGGCTCACCCACGAGCTCATCAGATCGAAGACGTCTCCTCCCTCCGGGATCCTCTCCAAGTACAGCTTCGTCAACTCCTTCAAGAACCCCTCGTCAACGTGCTTCACGAAGCGGGGGAAGGCATAAAAGTCCCTGTCGGGGGTGGGGTTGAGCTTGGATCTACCATCCGGCGTAAGCACAAGCCGCCGGATCCTCCCCAGCGCCGCCGACGGCGGTGGCGCGGGGGATTTGTCTCCGGCAGAGAGACCAGCCCCTGAATCGCATGCGACGGCGTGCCTTGGGCGAGGAGGGCGTGTTTGAAGTCTCCGGTTCGGGCATGGCTGTGGATTTAGGTGGAGGGCGAGCATGAGGGCCAGCGGAACAGAAGGAAGACTAAAGTTACTTCCCACGGCATGTCGACGTGGACTTCCCAGTTGAACTTCGAGGCGATGATAGCTCGTGGATGGAGGACCAGGACGGACCGCATGTATTTTAATGGCCAGCAAATTTTGTGATTTTTCTCGGACAATCTTCGTGATGTTGGGCCCATGAATTACCTAAATCTCTGCTATGAACTTTCAGGGTTTGGGGACTTCACGAAGAACTTCAGCCATGGTAGCCGAGTTCAAAAATAAAAATGACTATTGTGAATCTTTGACGTGATCACGTTATTATTTGATAACTTAAAATTTAATAAACTTTTCACGGGAAATAGAATTAACCATTAATTCTCCTTTGAAATGACTCTATCGCAAAACATAGTTGTGGAAAGAAAAATTATAACATACATCGATATAGCATAAAAAACTAACCAAAATAGTTTTTGGGTTGAAGCATCTATATAACAAACAGAGTTTCCATTAGAATATATGTCAAAACCAGATTGAAATATTAATTATTGAAAATTCTCGGCTGAAAAGTATTTTATACCTAACAATGGGAAAGAGGACTAAAAATATTTTCATTATAACTATGCAAGTATATCTTGATTTGCATCTACATTCTAAAGCCAATGTAGAAAATTTCATTATGAGCCTGATACGTCACAACATTATGAATTATTAAAACTATAAATGAATAATTAATCATTATGAATCAAATGAATTATAATTAATCAATATGGCAGTTGGACATTTAGACTAAAACTATAATTTGAATTAAAAAATGCAAAAATAAGTTGAGTAAGAAAATTAATCATAAACAAATCAAATTAAAAAACTATCAGTTATGATATTAGTATGTACTAATCTAGCCAAATATATGCTGTTGAACACCTTAGGTTTCATATGTGCAAAAAAATATTATATTTATCAAATTATTGCTAATTATGTTTTTCTTAAAATCATTGTACAATTAAATAAGTTTCTATCAGATAATCACACAAATTTTAAACTTATCAATTTCACATGTAATTAGACCAAAGTTTTTAAATGGGCACCTATATCATGACATGAGAGAATTAAAAACTCTAATTAATCCCACTTGAATGATATATTTACTCGTCAAATATGTATGGCCTATGTTATAGTATGCTTATCAACCCTAATATCTAAGTAGGTAATATTTGAAAGAAAAAGTATGAGTTTGAAATCAGTGTGACAAGATAATTTACTTTCTTTCAAGGTTTTAACACAATCAAAATAGTTTTCTTCCACATAATACTTGAAAAAGTTTCAATTGAAGGTTTAAATTGAAACCAAATTGATCAAATATATTGTTTCTTATTTACTTCACTAATATATTAAAGGATCTATTTAGTGTTCATTTGTGTGCTACAATTAAAGGTTTTCCAAAAGAATATAAAGTCATTATCATTAAATTTTAAATCTTTTCTCACACAAAAGATCTTGACTTTCTTTATTTTAAGTTAATTTTTTTTATAATGATTATGATTATGTTGGGATAGAGTTAAGAGAAAATGTAATAGCTGATCATATTTATTTCTAGATAGACATGTAATCCTACGAAATTATACAAAGGTAATATTTGGTAGCTCTATCCATAATAGAAATGAAATATATTCTTGTGAAAAGATACCATGAAGGAAATTACAATTAAATACTTGTGAGATCAAATTATTTCTTATTCTGTCTTTCAAGGCTAGTGCAATCAATAACACTAATATCTGTATTCATTTAAATAATAATTATTAATGTTAGACATCACCTTCTAATGGATATTTTATTTGAAGTAGCTAAACAATTATTAGACATTTTCAACCACTCTCACCTTGAACAAACTTAGCCATTGGAAGAGAAATTTGTCCATGCCATGTAGGTTAACCTAATTAAATATTTTCGGCAATCTTTTTATGTAATTAAATTTTATCTACAATCCATTGCACTTAGTGATTAGGATTAGTTAGATTATTATTCACTACAATCAATATTACTATGGTATTTATGGCTCATTTTGATTCTACCCTCTTGAAATTATTTGTACAAATCTCTCCACATTTAAACTAATATTATTCAATTCAAATAAATACTTAAGTAGCGTTGTCCTTGAAATAATGCCAAATCAAATAAAGTTTTATTTGAATGAGTAAAATACTTTCAAAATCAGATATTATAAAAATGACTAATTAAAAAGGTTTTAAATCACACCACTTGAGGCTCAAGGGTTAAGACTTAAAGCAAAACCCATGCACAAGATGGTTAAAAATTGATACTAAAAGTTTAACACTTGGCGCTTGCATAAAGTACTAGCTAAGTTGAAAAAATTACATAGGGGTTGACACTTAGACCATGAGTGCCAGTGCCCCAATACAAGATCAATACCAAGAATTCAAGGATTAACATTAGAAAAAAAACAAGCAAGTGTCAAAGATTTGTTTCTATTATGAAGATATGTAAAATTACAACAATGACTTTGGCTAAGATAGAAAGCAGAAAGGATAGAAAACTAAATCATTCGAAGCCATTGATAAGATAATTATATCCATTAGCTCATTAAATATTATAAGCTATAAACACCAAAAATAATGGAGGTTTGTAAGTTTCCAAACAGTCAAAAAAAGCAAGCCCAATAAGTAGTTTCTTCAAGCTCTTAAAGGGCTTGAAATTTTCTATTTATATCTAAGTTTAAAATGTGTTTCACTTTTTCAAGCTAAACTTCCAAAGCTTTGATTGTTCTCTACCATTACTTCAGAGGTTAAGTAATTTTGTTGTAATCTTTCCATTTATGATGCATAATTATTCTGTTGAACAAGTCTTTTCAATGTAAGAAACACAGATTGAAACTTTTGATAGCCAAAATGTTATAAGTTCAGATAAAAAGTTGTGGAAATGCATAATATGAGACATTTCATAGTGGAGTATGTTTAGATAATCAAACTTGTAAAAAAGTATTGTGAATCATGGTAGTATGTGCATTTCTTGTAATTATTTACTTAGTAGCAGTAAGAGTAGCTTTCCCCCTGCCCACTTTATGCTTTAGTTTTAATACTTAAGACCTTTACTATTCTTGGCCTCTATTTATTCTCATGTTGAGAAGACAACTTTGTCAAAGCCCAAAAAAGATCTAAGAAAATGAATGGCTTATAATGACAAACCTTGGTCATGGTAGAGTTTGAGAGGAACCAAGAGGGGAGGAGGAGGTATCACAAGGGTAACACAAGATCATATGTGAATGCAGAAAGACATGCATGGGTGGCGTAGTGCACACAGAAGATGCAGCATGCATGGATGGCATAGCATACCCTCGTGGAGCAGTGTGCATGGGCGGCATGGCACACATGGATGGCACAGCACATGCAGGTGGCATGACATGCAAATGATGCACCAACAGTACCACACAAATGTGGAAACTTAACCATGTGACTGACATAAATAGATTTGATTATTCATGTTAAGATGTAAATGTCAATTGATATATTAGTTTTGAGAAATGACCATTTGATGATTTAATTTATACTAACCTGTATATCCAAGATTGATACTTTGATAACTATTTTAATTGCTAAGAGAAGTGCAGAAAAATCAGAAGAAAGAAAATCGAATTTAGTGAATTTATTATAATTTTTAGATAAATACTAGGCTTGATAGTGGGCTGATCACATCAGTTCCAATATCAACCCTAATACTTCCCCATTATGATGAGGGGTTTTTAGGAGAAGGGAGGAGAGAGAAAAAGGGGGACTTTGAGAGCTAGGGCACAGGAGCACTGGTCAACCCCTCTCCGCGTGACAGATGAAGACAGCGGCGACGGTGGTTGTGGTGGATGGTGATGACAACACAGCAGTAGTGGCGGTGACAGCAGCATGGTGACGTGGCGGCACGACAGTGGTGATAGCAGCTGCAAGCTCCCGTCAGACATGACAGGTAGAGGAGCAGAGCACGGCGGTGCTCGTGATAGGAATGGTGATGGCGGTGCTCACAACAGCAACAGTGATGGCAGCCGTGAGCTCTCCTCCATGATAGACAGAGGAGAAGCCGAGCACGACGGCAACAGCGGTGGCTGCAAGGTCCCCATCTCAAATGTAATGTCAGTGGGGAGCCAAGCGCAATGACAGTGGTTGTGGTGTTAGCGGGGGTAATGTCAACGACTTGACCTTCCTTTCCCCATCTCAAATCTTTATTTTAGTGATAAGCAAAGGGGGACATGAATGCTGTAGATTAGGATTTTTATTATTTTTCTTTAATGTTTTCTGTGATTTAATTGAGCATGCTTCCTCTCTAAATCTTTGAGTGACACACGGATTGAGAGTGAACTATATTTCAGCACTTTACTACTTCAATTTATTATTTTTCTGATCGAATCACTTCGTGATTCATCTATGTAGTGTGAGTGACACAAATAGCAAAGTTAGATTTAATTTTTCCTATTTCTTATCCACTTTCCACGACTAACTTTCACTTATCTTCGTTCTTCTCCCTTTCTCCACGCACTTCTGATTGTTGTTGCCTTCCTACTCCATGCACTTCTCCATTCATCATTGATGCCTTCCTACTCCACTTCTCGTCGTTGTTGGTTTTCTACTCCACACACTTGTTCACTTCTTGTCATTGTTGCCTTTTTATTAGTGAAGTGACACTAGTAAATAGATATTAGAAAAAATCACTTTCTCTAGTTTGTTTTGCATCTTTTTTATTTAATAAGGATTTGATTACAATATTTGATATTAATTTGGACAATCATCCTTGATGATAAACTTTAATTCATTAGAATTTTAAAGTTAATTTCTAGCTTCTAAGTTCAATATAAATACGAAATTTGACGTCTTTAACTAAGTGATTGACATGTGATCATAGCTCAAGTTGAGGAGGTGCCAATGAGTGTGTCGAGTAATTTTTGCCAAAGTATACAGCCTATCTATAATGCCAACTACCCCCCAAACTTTTACCTCTACGAGATTAGACCATGCTAGTTATTTGGTACCATATGTGAAGTCACTAGCTTGAGTAACCTATAAGATGCCACCACACCACTTAGCCAAACTTTTGAAGTAAATTTGAATACTTCTGAAAGCTTGACACTAATAACCATCTAAATCACCATTTGGTCTTCTCCTCATGTTCTAAAAAAAGGACAAAATATTAAGATTGTGCATGGACTATCATAACCTAAATAAGTGAATGATCTATCACATGTTAAACATAGAAGGTCTCTTTAATTGATTGACAATAGCTACATTCTTCTCAAACTCAACCTAAAGAGTGGATATCATTAAATCTAAATTGAAGAAGGTGACAAGGTAAAGACGATGCGTAAAAAGATATGAATCATTTGAATTCACATTGATGTCCTTTGTGTCAACTAGTAGCTTGATATTTTCTATTCTTTAATAAATCTAATATTTCAGTGGTACTCTGATGTCTTTGTGGTTGCCTACTTAGTAGCTTGATATTTTCTATTTTTTAATAAATCTAATATTCAGTGGTACTCTGATGTCTTGATTTATAACTAAAAAATGTAAAAGCATCTAGAGCACATCTAAACTATATTAAACTTACTCTATTAGTATGACTTATACTAAACCCAAAAAAATGTATACTTATAGTAATAAAGATATATTCTTAAACATATCATAAACAAAGGAAGAATATAGATGGACAACTCCAAGATAAAGACAATCACTCAATGGTCGACTCTGATAAGTGTGAATACTATAAAGTTATTCTTAAAGCCTCTTTAAATATTATAGATGATTTAGAAAAGGTTTTCAAAGGTGACATCAACCCTCATTAACTTTTTTGCACAACAAGAACAATAGAGTTTAAGTAGATGATGCACTAGAATATTCTTGTCATTGAAGGAACCTATTGAACCAATTCTTTGACTCTCAAACTTCATGAAATCATTCATTGTACACAAACACAGCAGAGCTTAGAATAGGGTGACTCAAAGCCTAGAAGAAGGTGACTTGTGCAAACAGCTAACTCCTTTTCAATAGAAAGGAATAGCCAAATCAACCTAGCTGGCTGGTCAATCTCAGTGATCTTATCAGCTGGCAAATCGGAGATGGATGACCATGATCCCAATGATGTTATTAGTGACATCCTCAACCTAGAAGCACACCTAGCCACTTTTGAGAGTAGAAAATTTAATAGTGTTGAATGCAATTATCTAATAAATGAAGATGAAATGACCACCATCATGCACTACATCTAGACATTGAGATATTATATGTTGAGTAGCCATTTTATAATCTATATATATGATGTTGTGGCCAACTATCCAATGTAATTAAGATAAACTATGAAGTAAGCTAGATGAAAAAAACTACTAAGTGGAATATGATTTCACAATACAACACAAACATTAAGTGTAAAATATTATTACAAACAAGACATAACCACAAGTTTGAATGTGTTGAAAGAAATTGGTGTTCAAAGAAACTTTTTCTAACAAGCCCAAATAGTGTGTAGAGGATACTCATGCACAAAAACTCTTAGATTGAATTCAAGAAGGCACAACATGATATTACTAGGCAGATGAAGACATTATATATATATATAAGAGAACACTAGATGTATATTTCAATCACTAATTTTTTTCAATAGACATGAATCACATAAGTGCATGATGCACTATGGTTGAGAAACCCCAAACAACAATAGACTTCATATGTCTTCTACAATCACTATATATTCTGTAAATATGGTAACATACTATTACTTTAGACTTCATCATTTGCTTCTCCAAGAATGGATCAAATAATTATATTTTAGTGCTCCTCGACAAATGATCTAAATATAGAATATTCATCCCAACAAACTAAAATTTCACTTTAAAGGATATGAACGAATTAATCTTTAAACATGTCATCAAGAATTGGAGCTTATCTTGGGTGATTACTTTTTACCATAATACTCGGAGCAAGTTTGAAAGGTATTATTTGTCAAACTTCTCACAAGACTCTACTTCTCCACAACCTACCACCTACAAATAGATGGTCAAAGTGAACATCTCAACACACAATTAGAGGAATACTTTAAGTACTACATAATAACTTCTCAAGACAAGAAGGCAAAGTTGCTTGACATAGTGTTGTTAGCATACAACTTAAAATGTAATAGTATACTATCCATTTAAGCTAGCAATAAGGCACAAATCGCGGTACTTTTACAATTGTTCGACATTCCTAACTGATGTCACACACCATCAAACTTGGAAGACAAACACATATACATGTTAGAGGAGACAAAGGATAACTTAAAAAAGAAATTAGTCAAATGAAGAAGTAGGTCAATTAATACTAATAAAAATTTGTAGGGGATTGAATATTATAATGGATGCACCTAAAAATCTATATGTGTGTATGGGATACCTTAATAAACATAAGCCTCCTCCCAAGATAGGAGGGCCCTTTCACTATATTAGAACACATAGAAGCAGTGGCCTATAAGTTGAAACTACCACCACACTTATTTATTTATCTTGTCTTTCATGTATCACTCCTCAAGAGATACTAGGCATAGCTGACCCACAATAGAACTAATTTAAGCAGTAGTCATCCACAACCACCCCCATGTTTTTCAAGAGAGTTTTCAAGATATTTAATCATTAAGTAAGCAATTGGGGCAGTCACCACAACCTTTACTGTCTAAACATACTTCTTAATTCAATGAGAATGAGAACCTCAAAAAGAGGCAACCTAGCACCTAGAGAAAGACTTATTGTATTTCAAGGTTTAGTTGGATTAATACCTTAATTTTCTTTCAACAAGGAAGTCAAACTCTCCAATATGAAGAGAATGTCACTAGTGCAACAAGGAAGTCAAACTCTCCAATATGAAGAGAATGTCACTAGTTGGATCATAAGAAAATGTAGTAAGTGAATGCAACAAGACACGTACGAGTAGTATCCAAAAGATGTGGCTTGTGCGAGGACATAGCATGTATGAGCAGCACAATACGCATGGGTGGCACTATGTGCATAGACACCACAATATGTGCAGAGGGTATGACACACAAAGTAGACACCAACAATCCCATGCATAGGTCAAAACCTAAGCATGTGAACAGCATCATGCATGTGAGAATGTGTAGAGCTACTCCCATGCAATGGCAAAAATATAGATTTGGGCACTCCAATAGCTCCAACATATGGCACAACACCAAAGTGGTCATAATAGATGGTAGGATGTTTGAGACAACATCCAAATACTATGTAGCAAGGGCAATAGTCACCCATGAGGTACAACTACTAAAAGGGGCCTGACTAGTAATAGAAGACATTGAACCTCTTTGAGTCCCCCCTATTGATTATCCTATCTATGTGAGTGAAAGAAAAGTTTAGTTGGAAATATGAGACATCCTAATGGCTACATGTCGGTTGGGGTGTAATAGATGGGAATTAGGGTTTTTTGAAAGTGATATCTAATTTCTACCTTTTTTACATGTGGCATTGAAAAAACAAGTCTACCCAATGTGTGAACTTAAAGTAGTAAAGCAAGATTTAAGAGATTAAAATCATTTGAGACTGATAGAGCACATCTTTATGTTCCACTAACTCACTACTACAATTCATCAAGTACTAAACCTTTAGTTGACCTCCTCCAAGTTCATGTCTTTAGGTCAAACCGAGTGTTCCCATAACCTCCTCAAAATTAATAGCTCTAGGTCAGCATAGTATGCCTTGTAAATTGTATGTACAAAATAATACATACTTTGGTTGAGCCCCATGGAGGACTAGAGTTGTAGAAGTTTCTTTTAATGTGGTGACCTTAGATGTATACTTAATACTCTATTGTGAAACATATATTTTCTAAATTAACTTGATTCCAAAGTATAGTCTTATCAACCATTGCCCCTGCTAAAAACTTTGAAACAACAGCCTGCATAAGCAAGGTGATGAATGCAGCATCAAAGAAGGAGAGACATAGGAATGAAGTATTGAATCCATAGATTCTTGTTTTGCTTGAAGGAGTTGAGTTTTAAGTCAACAGAACTAGCTACTTGAACCATTGAATCCACAAGAGGTCGAGCTTAACTCTACTAGCCTTTGGTTAATGACCCAAGAGTCCACAAAAGAGATTAATTTGAGTCCACAAACGTAAAGAGAGAAAAGCTCTGAAAGGGAGGAGTACTCAGGGAGTGAAACTCTCAAAGATGTGGAACACGTATAAATTGGATATCGAGGGGTACACACTTGGGCCTTATAAAGACCTCTCAAGGGGTAAGGTCATCCACAATAAAGCAAAGACTCTAACAAGACAACATATAATGGATCTTTATTCATATCTTTGGCATAGGAGATATCCCATAGATCTAGACTAACAAGACAAAACATAACAGATCTCAAGGCATATATCTTCACACATAAGATATCTCAAAAATCTAGAGTGACAAAATAAAATAGAAACTACTGAGCACTAACAATTGGCAGGATATATATTAAGTAAATAAGTAAATAATTAGAGAAACAGATATATATTAATAAATAAGTAAATAATTTATGCACCATATCAATGTATTGAATAAACTAAGGAGCATGCCCCTATTAAATAACGTTCTTCATGGCGAAACTTCTAGAGGCAACTAGATGACTCAGCTCCAGGCCAGCACGAGGGTGGGTCTTCATGAACCATCTAACGAGGATCTTTGCAAGACCGGGACACTAGTGCACGTGCTTGTTATCTTATTCGCCTTTTACCATTTCAAGGGCATATTTGCAAAAAAAACAGGCCAGAAAACTTTTTGATGTTATGTGCATTAATCAAGTCACAAGGGACTGATGAAGGGCACGAGATATATATCAGTGGGCATAAATACAATTTACAAGCATTATTTAGAAAAGAACTACTGAAAATTTGCCTGAGCCAGTTGGCCTGCTGACTCATTTCTGACACAGAGGCCATAAACTAAACGTGCCGACTTGTCTCTTGTCGAAAGGAAAATTCCAAAGTACGACTTCCTCCACGCGGCGGCGCCGTCATCTCAACGGCGATCTGGAGAGTATAAATCGAGGCCTCGTCGCAGGCGGAAGAAGCTCCTACCATTATGACGATCGGCGCCGGAGTATCAATAAGCGAAGGCCGCCTCCTGGTGCGGGGAAGGACGGTGCTGACCGGGGTGCCGCCGGGCGTCGCGCTGACGCCGGTGGGGGGGGGACGGGCGGCGGCGTTTGTCGGCGCCGCCTCATCGCCCGGCGAGAGCAAAGCCCGCCATGTATTCACGCTTGGGCGACTTCTGTGAGCTCCGACTCCTCTCTCTCTCTCTCTCTCTCTCTCTCCCTCGCCGCTCCATCCACAGGTCGTTTTCTGGCTGGAAGCATTTGGACCAATGAGAACCAGATCTGCGATCGTAGACAGTTCTCTTACGGCATGGTTCCTCTCTGTCTCTCTTTATCTTTTTCCTCTCTCTGTGCTCGTCATCGCTGAGACTAGAGGGCATGGTTATCCCGAGAAGATTGCTGCCGCAGACGGCGGTGCCATGTTTCAGGCTCTGGTCGTCTTCCCTCCCGGAAAGCCTCCGCGGGGTCTCCGTTTTCTTCAGGCGCGTCTCCTGTGGCTCCTTCCTCTGCGGAGGCGCGGGAGAGTCAGCGCCGGCCATGACATTGTTCCACGCCCCGTTCGTCAAGGATGGCAGACTTGATGTGCGCGGCAGGACGATGCTCACCGGCGTGCCCCCAAACGTGTTCGTGTCGCCGGCGGGGCCGACTTCGGCCTTCGTCGGCGCCGCCTCGCCTCCAGGTCAGAGGAGAAGCCGCGATGTCTTTACGTTTGGCACTCTCCAGTCAGTCCTCTCTCTCTCTCTCCCTCATTCTGATTCCGTAACGCCATGAACCTGGTCTTCGTCTTGAAGGCGGGGAGAGACAACCTTAGGCCGTCTCCGTTTGAAGCCTGGAAAACTCCAAGAGAAGCGATCGCTCTCTGGTTTCCTCGATTATCTTGGACCTCTCATTAGTATCCTGTTTTCTGTGTTTGCAGAGGGTTTCGATTACTCTGCCTGTTCAGATTCAAAATCTGGTGGATGATCCCGCGGGTGGGGAGATCGAGCTCGGATATCCCTCCGGAGACGCAGATGTTGTTGCTGGAGGTGAGTGAGGACTCCACATTGGAGGACGAAGCAGTCGATTCCTCTTCAGACGACACATTCTACATACTCGTATTGCCCGTCTTGGATGGCGATTTCAGAGCGAGCCTGCAGGGGAATTCCGACAACGAGCTCCAGTTCTGCGTAGAAAGTGGTCAGCAGGCCGAACTAGAAGACTCTGTTCTCAGACCGTGTTCTTGATCTAATCTTCTTGAGAGTAAAAGATTGCTTCCCAATTTCTTTCCGCAGGTGACCCCGGTGTTCAAATCTCGCGAGTTTCCCAGGCGGTTTTCATCAATTTTGGGGACAACCCATATGAACTCCTGACGGATTCGATCAAGTACGCCCCATAGATAACTTGAGATCGGTTGCTAATTTTGATAGAGAAACCTCTGACTTCAACACTTGAAACCTCTGCAACAGGATCCTCGCCGAGTACCAGGGTAACTTCTCTCATGTCGAGAACAAGAAGGTGAGGAACCAGTTCTTTCTTCATCCTTTGCGTACATCGTTTTCTTCTGTTTTTCATGGAGATTTGTAGTCTTCTCTAGCCTCTTTCATCTGCCATTTAATGAGAAAATGCTGTCATGTCTCAGATCCCTCCACATTTGGACTGGTTTGGCTGGTGCACCTGGGATGCCTTCTACAACAAAGTCAATCCACAGGGAATCATCAAGGGGCTCCAAAGGTTGCCCCCCCCCCCCCCTTCTCTGCCTCTCTCTTTCCTCTCTCTCTCTCCATCTTCTGAGATGAAGAATTTCTGATCTTGCAGCCTATCAGAAGGAGGCTGCACACCAAGCTTCTTGATCATTGATGATGGCTGGCAAGAGACTGTAAATGAGTTTCAGAAGGAAGGAGAAGCCCATGTTGAAGGAACCCAGTGAGTCTCATCACTGTCCCTGCTATAAATTGTTACTCTCTTAAAATTTGGATTCCTCATACGCACATCATATAAACTCGAGATTATTTTACACAGATTCGCCACAAGGCTGGTCAGCATCAAAGAAAACGAAAAATTCAGGGATATTTCGATCGATCATAACTCTGCCAGTCTAAGAGGGTTCATAAGGGAAATTAAGCAGAGATTTGACCTCAAGTAAGCCCCCATAGTCCTGTGCCAAAGATTCTGATATCAGGTTCTTCTACACTGGGTTGACCTCGGAAATATTTTCAGGTATGTCTACATGTGGCACGCCCTTGCCGGCTACTGGGGTGGGGTCCTCCCCACATCTGAGGCTATGAAGAAATACAACCCGAAACTTGTTTACCCTGTCCAATCTCCTGGCAGCATAAGCAACCTAAGGGACATTGCCATGGACAGCTTGGAGAAGTATGGAGTCGGAGTGATCGACCCAGAAAAGATAGCCGATTTCTATAACGATCTTCATGGGTATCTTGCTAAAAATGGAGTGGACGGAGTCAAAGTGGATGTGCAGAATTTGATGGAAACTCTTGGGTCCGGCCTTGGGGGACGGATCCTAATTACCCGGGCATACCAGCGTGCCCTAGAAGAATCCGTTGCCAGAAACTTCAAAAATAACAACCTAATTTGCTGCATGAGCCTCAACTCTGACAGCATCTACAGGTGCGATGCTTACAGTAAATATTCGATCTTTTTCATTAGAAATAAAGAAATTCTATGTCCAGCAGCCGTGTTCTTGAGAAATTATCTGTTTTTTTTTTTTTTTTTTGGCTCCAGTTCGAGAAAAAGCGCAGTAGCAAGAGTGTCGGAAGATTTCTCGCCCGGAGAACCCACACTGCAGACATTGCACGTTGCTTCTGTCTCCTACAATAGCCTTCTTCTGGGAGAGATTGTCGTCCCTGACTGGGATATGTTCCAAGTGGGTCTTCTACGCTGGTTATCTAATTTTCTTTACTTTAGTATTTTGGAGTTCCTTAGGACTACCAGACCATCTAACTGAAAAGTAATTTCGGATGATATGATATAATCACAATCTTCATAATACTCAGTATGGGACTATCCTTAAGGCTCTCACTAATTTTGCCGTATTTTTCATTGACTCTAGAGCAAACATTACACTGCAGAGTTCCATGGTGTCGCTAGAGCAGTGGGTGGTTGTGGTGTTTACGTAAGGTAAAAGAAAATAATAATTTTTAATTTTTAATTATCCTCATAGAGAAACAAGTCATTATTTACCCTTTTTTTTTATTTTTGCCTCTAGTGACAAGCCAGGGGAGCATGATTTCAAAATTCTTCAGAAGCTGGTTCTTCCAGATGGGTCAATCTTGAGAGCACGACTTGCCGGCCGACCGACTCGTGACTGCTTGTTCATTGATCCTGTCATGGATGGGAGAAGGTTTTCTCTCCTAAGCATTATATCAACAACTCTGTCCAATTATCACTCATAATTTCCATTATGTTTGTTTACCTTTGTATTCGTTGGCCAACTGCAGCCTTCTGAAAATCTGGAATCTAAACAAGTTCTCGGGAGTTATCGGTGTCTTCAACTGCCAAGGAGCAGGTTCTTGGCAGATCATGGGCAACAATCAAAATCCTTCTGTATCGAAGACTACAGACATCTCTGGGCATGTTAGCCCTGCGGATGTTGAGTTCCTCGAGGAGGTGGGTGGTGATAATTGGACTGGAGATTGTGCAATATTGGCCTCTAAGTCAGGTACTAAGAAGCAATTTGTTTCATTCTTTTTCTAGAAATATTTGGTGATTTTTGGATAAAAGAATGCTTCTAATGCTGAGAACAAGGAAATATTTTAATAATTATGTTAACAAGGAAATACTTTTATGATGTCGGTGCAGCATTTGCTTCCAGGTCAGGTCTAACTTGGTGATTCATTCATTCCCTTTCTAGAAATCCTGATATTTGGAAACTAATTAAAAGAATGGCATTAAAGTTTGAAAATTGATTTTTATACTAATGATTGTGTTGAATTTGTTTAGTTGTCATCTTACTCATTAGCATATTTGGCTGGAATATTGCGCAGCATTTGCTTCCAAAGCTGCATTGAAGAGCAATTAATTCCATTCGATTTATTCAAATTCTGATATGAGGAAATTAATTATTAGAATCCTGCTAATGCTGAATAAAGGGATTCTTTTAGTAATGGTGTTGAATATGTTTAAGAATCGTTTTGACTCGTTTATACATTTGAACGGAGAATTATGCTGCATTTGCTTCCAAGTCAACCGCTATTATGGAGCAATTTATGTTTTTCTCTTCCCTAGAAATTTTGATATTTGGGAGACTAATTGAAAGAACGGTACTAATGGTAAAAACAGAAAATAATAAATAATTTTCTTGAATTATGCTTGATTACGGGTTCTCAGAAAGTCTTCTTCTGATTACAGGTTCTCTCTCTAGGCTCTCCAAGAAGGGCACTCTAGACCTCACTCTTGGCACACTACAGTGTGAAATCTACACCATTTCTCCGATCAGGGTCAGTATCCCCTCGAACTCTCCAGAGTTCATGTTCCTAGCTCCCATTTAATAAATAAAAAAAACCTATCCTTTGATTTTTTTTAATCTGATTTTTCTTACCAAACTCTCTGTTGCTGCGTCAGGATTTCTACCGGAAAGTCCAATTCGCACCACTTGGTCTCATCGACATGTATAACTCCGGAGGGGCCATCGAAGACCTTGGTGGCTCTGATGAACCCTCCTCGGGTTGTAGGATAAATCTGAGATTGTTCGGCTGCGGCCGCTTGGGAGCATATTCGAGCAGGAAGCCAAGTTCTTGCAGAGTTGACTTTGTGGAAGAAGACTTCAGCTACGATCCAGAGGATGGGTTCTTGGTGCTTAATCTCTCTGCTGTTTTAGGAGAGAGAAAGATGAGGGTCATTGAAATTATTTACTGAGAATTCCGGTCTCAGACATTTTCCAACAAAAAGCCTCCAGGTTTTGTTCAGCCTGGATTCCTAAAGCTGGGAATAATATGCGATTTTATGCATTCCTTTTCTTGACTACGGAGATAAAAATGGAATAATTTAGCGTTTTGGTAGACTTCACTTGCAACCAAGAGGCAAAGTGTTCAATATTTACTCAATTGTCCTTGAGATTTTTAGAGAGGAGAGAGAGGGTCAGAGCTAGAGAGAGAGAGACTTCAAAATTAAGAACGAAGATCAACGGAGGTGCAAACCAGACGATTGAAGCTCTCAAGTTTGTTCATTTCTTCGATTTCTTTGGAGGGTTATCGTCAGTTCCTCGGCCTTCGTCCTCAGCAGCGCCGTCGGCCAGTTCATCAGGAACCTGGTCCGGGACGTTGTGGCTGGCGATGAAGCTCTTCAGTATCTTCATGCTCTCTTCCTTCACCTCGGCCAGCTGCTGCGAGAGAAGCCCCCCCGCTCCCGAGTGAACAGAGTGAGATTCCGAGCCCAGCCGAAGAAAAACTCGGACTCTCGCCCCGGAGGAGGGGAGAGAGTCCCCGCAGGTGCTGTCCATGTTTCAGACAGCCGCTGCAGACAACCGGTGTGCCTTTAGAACAACGGAGGCTGTGAGAAATTCCAAGGTCCTAAAATATCATGATGGGTACATTCTACTTTACCTTAAATAGTAAAGTTCTAGCTAGTTGGAAGGAAGATAATTGATGTGCCTTAAGAACATCGGACATTGTTAGATCAAAGACCCTCAAGATCTGCTGGAACCAAGGTGCCTTCTAGTTCACCTTAAAATCAAGCTTGTTGGAAAGAAGACAACTAGAGGCAGTTTATGAGCCTGAAGAACATCAGAAATTCTTAGAGCAAAGACCCTAATGATCTGTTGGAACCAAATATGATGGGCGGCTTTTTTCACCTTTTAATAGTAAAATCATACTAAACGGAAGGGAGGCAGTCTATGTGACATAAGAACATCGGAAATGAGTAGTTCAAAGACTCTCAAGATCTACTGAAACCGATCATGACGGCTACTTTTTCTTTTTTGTTACTTTCAATAGTAAAATCATACTAAATGGAAGGAAGGCAATCTGTGTGCCTTAAGAACATCGGAAATTATTAGATCAAAGACCCTCAAGATCTACTGGAACCCATCACGACGGCTACTTTTTCTTCTTTTTTTTTCTTCTTTTTTTTTTTTTTTTAACTTTCAGTAGTAAAATCATACTGAATGGAAAGGGGGCAGTCTGTGTGCCTTAAGAACGTCGGAAATTATTAGATCAAAGACCCTCAAGAGCTACTGGAACCCATGATGACGGCTAATTTTTTGTTGTTATTATTATTACTTTCAATAGTAAAAAATCATACTGAATGGAAGGGAGGTAGTCTCTGCGCCTTAAGAACATCGGAAATTATTAGATCAAAGGCCCTGAAGATCTACTGGAACCCATCATGGCGGGTACACTTTTTTTCTACTTTTAGTAGTAAAATGGTACTAAATTGAAGGGAGACAATCTATGTCTTTAGGACAGCTAGGGGTGTGAGATCGAAGACCTTCCTGAAGATCTGTAGGAGCCAATCCATTTTCTATTTTACATTAAAGAGTGAACACAAGCTAGAAGGTAAGACAATCTGTGTGGCTTCAGAGCTGCGAAGGTTGCAAGATCAGAGATCCTCAAGATCAATTGGAACCAAAACTTTCCAAAGGCTAAGAGAAGAACCCATCAAATAACGAGGAAAAGTATCCTCAGCTTGACAGTAGGGCATACAGACGCAATTTAGCCATGATCACTCACAACAGGGACGACTGGAAGTACTAATCTGGAGGATTCAGTAGAAACTTACAGTAGAGCTTCTCGGCTCTCGCCTGAGAGGAGAAAGCCCCACTGTGGAGACGACCTGAAGAAAAACCAAAACCCATGGATTAGATGTAACCAATCTATCGATGAAGGGAAAAAGCTCGCGACAGACAGCGCTAAGGAGAGAGACCTAGTCAAGGGCCCGTAGGGCATCCAGAGGAGAAAAGACCACACCCAGGTGAAGAAGAATAAGGAGGAAGAAAGAGAGGGGAGGAAGGTGACTTCAGTCCTCACCCGATGCCGCCGACGAGGGAGATGTCTGCTTGAAGTCCGCCGGAAGAAGAGCGCCGCTGCTCCCTCGGTTGCCTACGCACCAAGACGAGACATTTCTGCCGCTAAAATAAGATTACTGACGAGGGTACTTATCGTTTTCATCTAAACGTAGTTCCAGATCACATTCCCATCTTTCTGAGAATTATTACTTAAAATAAAAATGATTCAAAATTCTCAGCCGAGGGAAGAGAAGAAGAAAAGGAAGAGAGAGCAACGAGACATTATTGAAAAAAAAAAAAGGGAAACTTAAGCCCAAACTTTTCTAGAATACCTGCAACATTATAAAAAATTATATGGCAAAGGGTGAATCTTATGTTTATTAACCAATCTTATGATCAATGATCAAATCTATTGTTGACTGGCATGTTGACCTTCAGTGAGACCTTTTTTAGGGACTCATGTGAAAAAAAAACAGCAAATTATTAGTTTTGGAACTAAAAGGGAAGATGAATTAATCTTTTATGAATCCTTATTAAATTTTGGGCTTTACGTTAGATCATGTGCACATATGAGTCAACTCTTAAGTCAACCTCCTCTCCATGCAACCAAGAATCATAAAGTTAATATTTTTTCAATACTCCTAGACTAGGAGTCTTGTTCTTATGTTTCATACATTATTTGAATAGAAACACAACAGCCATTTTCTTCTAAATTCATAGCCTATATTAGCTTGCATGCACTCACCACTTACTCATAGATCAACTCTCTTAAATCATCATAAGTGCTCAATCCTCACATTTAATGATATCACCCTCTCACTACGAATATTTTACAAAGATGCCAAGTATAAATCAAACCTTTCAACATCGTACATGAAGGTTCCTTAAGCCTACTGCATGAGCCTCAAAGATTTCGATGCAAACATTTTATTCCAACATTCTTGTTGTAAACATATACAAAGTGAAAAAAATTACAATAGATTTGTGATAAATGTATGGTTGGTCATTCTATCCAACATTGATGTCTCATTTTTTAAGGCACAAAACAATTAAAAAAAATCTTCATTGACTAGCTACAAGCATTCCAATAACCAAGTAAGCATCCAAAAAGCCTACATGACAACTATATTATGCTATGATAGTGACTCGATTTCATTGCATAGTGTTGACTTTATGGTGGGTCTGATAGTTTTGTGAAATTAAGAAAATATACAACTTGACTTGTCATCAATCTCAATTTATGAGATACTCTTGAAGAAAAGATCAATAATTATTAATAAAATAATATTTGTGAAACCTAGGTTTACAATATTAAATTACCATTTTGCCCCTTTCATATATTTTTAGCGCCAAAATATATGTTTGTCTCTAAAGGCCAACAATTTCCCCTTTTCTATGATAAATCATCATTAACATCCATTTTATGAAGTGGTTTGAAAAGCATGTGATGCGAAAACTAATTGTCAGCTATATAAGTATTTCTAACATTACAAGTGAATGTTAGAGGGCCAAAATTGAACCCTACAAGACAAGGACATCCTTCCACATTAGACGATGATGAAGAGAAGATCCAAAAGCAAGTATCCATCCATTTCTTGAACTAATATCCCAAAAATATTGAGAAGATTGATCACTTGACACCTTCAAGGAAGGAGCTAACATTGACTACTCTAGAGTTATCAACTAAATTAATCAAGTGTCAATGAACATAAACCATGAGGTATAAACTTATGAAGCCTATGCATGATACTGACCAACTTTCCATATAGATAATGAATTGTTATAATGAAGTGTTGTATACTAATTTAGTAGCAAGATGTGTTGTAAGATGGAATTTGGAAAGACTCATGTGGTGGAGAGACTAGGCCATTAATGGGACTAATTTATTTCTCAAAATAGAAAATATAGGATAAATGGGAAATGAAGAAGGTGGCAAAATTGGTAACTTCACCTAACTTTGATTTATGCTTTATGCACTATAACTTATAAATGATCCTCATCTCTTTGCTAAGAAAATCTCAAACAATCATTCACATTCATTCATAGGTGCTTATTGATGACAGACAAAGATAGCCATTTAGTGGGCCAGTAGGGGCAAAAGAGGAGGAAGGCACTGTTGGTAACATCTTCACTATTTATTTAGTTATTAAGGCTTGGAATTAGTATGCCAAATACATTCAAGATAGATGGAAGAAGAAAACATTAATGAGTATATAATTTTTTTAAAAAATAAATTCATAAAAATCCACCACAAAATTCCCAGCTTGATGAAATTTGACGTCATGTTGTAGGTTCAGTGTATTTATTAAAAAATATTTTGACTACCATATTTAGAAATGTTCATCTATTCATGTTTTTGATTCTCACAGTATTTTTTTGCTTACCTTCTTGGCATATCCTTGCCTTGCAAAATAATGATATAATATAATTTTTAGTGGATATTTATTGTATAAGAAAGTCACATATCGCTGAATAGACCATACTAAGTCACCAAACAGTTTATCCTATAAATTCCAAATATATGCAGTCACTATTATTCATGGGTTTACTTTAGGTGGATATGTTATTATTTGCCACTAACATTGGTCAAAATCACACATTTTGGCACTTAATTCAAATGTCTCATCTATTTGCCTTTGTTCCTTTTTTGGTGGCTCTCGTAGAGTAAGATTGTTTATAGCTAATTAAAGTATGGTGGAGTTCTAATAAAAATAAAATAATAGTAATAATAAAGAGAATAATAATTTCGATAGTTATAAAAAATATAATATATGTGAATATATTAAAAAATAAAAATAAAATCTTTGATTGGTCGAGTAGTAGTAGCCAACCACCATCAACGGTCATCAAAACTAGTCCCCAGTCCAAACTTGGTCGACCCCCCGCCCCCAACACTGCCGGAGCCGCTGCCGCTGCCCGGCGCAGTCCTTTTCTCTCGGCTGTCACTCATGGCGGCCTTGTTTCCCCAGGCGAGTTCTCACACTGTCCAGTAGGGGGAAACTGGCCCTTTCTCTGGCAGCAACTCCTTCCCTTTCCAGGCCACAAGGGGTGGTGCTTCGGGCGAAGGTCATTGACGGGGTGTACGAGCCGAGGGCTGAAGCGTTTGCCGGCACCCATTCTCTGTCCTCATGTCCTCTTCAGCCTTGCCGCGTGCCGAGGACTACAGATACGATCAAAGCGAGTGTTAGAGTGTACGACGATCTTGTGTCAGCAGCCGTCTTCAATCGCTCTCCTCGGTTGCGTTGTTTGCTTGGGGGGGGTGGTCTGTTCCCGGGCCCTCCAGCTGCGAAATACGCCGCAGTCCGCAGCAGCCACCGTCAATCAGCAAGGAAATACAATCTGATTCACAACTGCAAGAGACTAGGTTCTTCCTGGGGTCATCTCCTGCCGCCGCAACCCTATCTGCACCACCTGGAGTTCTAGATGTGCGAGATGCTCTGCTGTCCTCTATCTCTGTGTCAAGCCCTCTTCCTTCACGTCTTTTCTCTCCATGTATCTATCAGTGGTCACCCCAAGCTTCTTTTGAGTAAGTATTCGTTCCTCTCTCTTTGCTTTCCTCCCAGGGGGCTTGTCAAACTGCAGCCACCGGTGACCAAGGGCGCTGTGTGGGGGAAGGTGTCCGTTGAACCCGACCCATGCTGGACGCTGGATTCGCTCATATCGGAACTCAACACCTTAGAAATCAAGAACACGCTGCCACCTCCTTCCTCCCCCGCTTTCTTGGGCGTACCAGAATTCAGGTGCCTGTGACGAGGGATCCTTCCCCCTTCTCAGAATTTTTTTTTCTCACCATGGACCTTTGCTTAGGTTCAATGCTTCGACAGGGATGGCATCACCACTGCGGATAAGAATGGCATGGACATTGGCAAGCCCTTCGTAATGTGCATTTCTGATGATGATATGGAGGATTATGAGAAGGACAGCGAAGAGAGTTATGAACAGCCCCTGAAGAAGGGGACACGGTTCTCCTGCCCTGATGCTGATTTCAGGTGAACGAATGTTCAATCTATCGACTTGTGATTTCAGCAATCACATTAAAATAATCCCAATGCTGTCTTAACACTGTCTTTCTTGTGTATGCATTGAGCACGTCTTTATTTAGCCAAATTAATTGACCACACTCCCTCATCTTATAAGTTCTGATAACTGCTGTACGTTGAAGCTGTTAGATGCCTCATCAAGGAACATGTGGTGGGAGGTTGCAGATGTTGAGGCCATGCAACTGAAGCACCTGAAATTATATTTGGTTTTTGAAGGATGAAGATTTCGAAGGCTTGAGGATGAAAATGGATAAAACATATTTCTCATGGGTTTGAATTGCCTCTTAATTTCGTTGCTAGAAACATTCTTTGCTGGTATCATCTTTTTCGATTCTTTGAAACAATGCCACTGATTTTCAAAACTAATTTAATACCCATATCAATACTAAGTCAGGGTTAAGTTCTCCTACCGTGAATATATTGGTTAATTTTCTTACTCAATGGGTACAAAGATATTCACTTCTTCTTCCCTACAATCTTCTCTATTTGTTAGTACTTGACAACCAGTACTTGACAATGCAAATTCCAAAATTCACTATCAGGAAGACTTAATTTTTTTTCTCAAAGAAAAGGGCGTTGTGGTTGATTTACTCTAGGACCTGTTTTCTGAGGGATTGCAGTTGCAAGACATGTATGTGAACCTCAAGAATCACATTAATAATGACCAGTAAGTTTCAATATGAAATTTCCTGCTTACTCAACTGCAAACTGCCAGACATGTCTCAATAAAACTCCACTTATAGCTATTGTAAATAGATTGAAGACATCTGTTTCTCTTTAGTGGTGGTAAAAAACACAGTTAATTTCATTGATTTCAAATGGTAACGTTTTTTCTCCTTAACATGCTGAGGTGGATGACAGGAAGAATATTAGTGTCATTGCTCTTCAAGTTTCTATCTGCTGATTACATTTTATGTTCTTGTAATTTTCCTTTAAATTTTCAATAATTTATTGAAATTTCAGATCCAACCAAAACTTTTTCTATACAACCTCAAGAAAACCAAACGTTTTTCTATTAGGTGATTTGGCTGATGTCAATCCTTCTTGAATGATAATTGAGTCTCTATTGTTGCTACCTTCTTTTGTGTTGCTCCTGTATCTGAGAAAAAGCAATAATTATTTATTTCAAAAACTATGGCAATTGTTAACCTTGAATAGGTTATTTTCACCATATGTGGTTAATTAGTTGATTGGAAGTGTTAGGTGAGATTGCGATTTTTTGACACTTAAATGATTAATAGAAAGATGCTCTGATAAAGGCTTTCTGTCTTCTACGATTGGTTACCTTTTTGTTTGATTTAGATGGGACTTACCTTTTTTAGCATTTAATAGATAGACTTAAGTTTTTTATCGTGTCAAATTGTAACAATCCTCTACATCTGATACTACGGCATAAAGGAATTTATATAAGAAGATAGAGGTGGCCAAAGTAAATATTAGTCTAAATTATTTCTACACTTTCATCAACAACTATGGATAATATCTGTATATTTTGAGGTAGAATAATTACAGCAACTTACTGGGTAAAACCATCTCGTGAAAGCTGAAATGAGGTCTTCTACCTCCTTTCCAAAGTTTAGTAAGGACACTAAATTTAAGAGGAAGACGTAGACTGCTTACAGCAGCTATTTCTATGTTGAACCTGAAATCAAAGAGAAACTCAATCTGTTCCTGGGGTGTTTAATAATGATTATCTGGGGTTTATGCAAATTCTAGGTTAATCTCTGCCAACTCTTTGGTTGCTTTTTGGTTTTTGTTAACCCTTTTTTCAATTAGCCGACTGATTTTTGAAGGTGGATGTAGTTGAATTGGTATTTGCCTTCTTTTGTGCCATATTAATAGTGTCATACAGGTGGTTTGTAGTTATGCAATACAAGGTTACTATTTTCTTTTTTTTAATCAGTGACTCTGAACCTTCTGATGATGAATTATATCTCGAGCGACCTCAAATCTGCCTGATGGACCGAACAAATCTAGCTGAGTCATTTTTGACTGAGCTGGAACGAGAACACCACTTAAGAGTTAAGGTGCACCTTTTAACATCACCTTGATTCACATATTTTATTTCAAAAGTTGAACATGAATTTTTATTGTTGTTGATAAATATTTTATCCATCTTGCGTGTGACACATTTGCTGATGAGTTTAAACATTTGGCAAAGATAAATCAAAGATAAATCTTTTCAACTTATCATCATTTGGGTGGTACTGTAGTTGCTGGTTTTCAACATTTTGGTGAACTTTTTAACTTGCTGAAAAGATGCCGAAATTAGAAGAGGCGATCATATATTTTCCTCAGGATAGTTATTTGGATGGCTGCTCTATTTCAATGTTAATAATGCATGTTGTCAATGTCACACCCTTGATATTATCGTTTGTTTTTTGGAAGCAATTGACAGTGCAGTGCTGACAGGAAAAATGTTTGGGCAATAATTTACATAGAGATCTGAAATGTGAAGTAAATTAATAGGTGCAAGCCACTGATAGAAATCAATTATACCAATTTATTAATGTCATACAGTCAGTAGGGGTAATTAATGAATTAGAGACAATTTGTTTGTGTAGCAAGAAAAATACTATGGATGACAATAGTTAAATATTCTTAGTGCCAGTATGCATTTCTTTCATCCATATTTTTATTCTATGATGTGGATATCCACTATGAACGTGTAATTAGGAGTTCGGTTCTTAGTTGGACCGTTTCCTAGTTTGTCGATTTCCTAGTTGTTCGGTAGTTTGTTTGTTTTGTCACCCTGGCATTTGTATATAACAGTGATCTATGATATGAATACGAGTCGAGTTTTTCCTAGGATTTGCATTGCTGTTCACAGTAATTTGTTTGTTATCTGGTTATGACATTCTATTGTAATTCCGTCCCATGCTCAAATTTTTATTTTTTTATATTTTTTGTAGATGCCAGATCTCTTTACTGGTTTGCTTGCAAAGTAATGTGCCATTTTGCGTACATGCTCTAATTTTATGATTATGATACGTATATTCACGATCAACTGACTATGATTTGCCACAATTTGTGCACCATTTTTGGTTACTTCCTTTCCGCAACACAGTTTCTTCTGTTCAAATTATGTTTTCTGAACCGTTTGTCACGTTGTCTAAGAAAATTTTCAACTAGCAGGAGGAAATTAGAAGAAAAGCGTTTGCTTTGGAGGCAGAATTAAAGGGCGAAAATGAGAGGTCATTGTCTGCAATTGCTCAGCTTGAGAAACAAACCGAAATGAGGAGGGAGATGGATAGACGAATGGACAAGCAATATCAGCGCAAGATGTGTGTAGCTTTTCAACCATCCTTTCGACTTTACATTTCCCAGTTTCTTGTGGTTATGATTTGATGTTTGCCTACTTCTGTTGTGATACTGTGCCTTGCTCTCATTTTGGGGCTTTATGCCATTCTGCAAGTATATTATTGCTCAACATTTTTAATCAACAGTGTATCAGCTATTTACCACATTGAGTTTTTTGCATTAAATGTTTGCACATTAACTGAATATTAGGTATGCTGTCCTCCATTATTTTAAATTAACTTTCTACCAGCTGGGTATCACAAGGATTATCTCAGATCAAAAACTTAATTTCCTGTTCTCAAATAGTCGAGTTTTTATATTTAAAACATTTTTTTTACTGGTTTTGTGCCAAAGACAAGTGGACAATTTCGAAACATGTTTGAGTATCCAAGTTCGAGAATAAATTTTAATATTTATGGATAAGATTTTTGTGTTGAATGGTCTTCACCTGAAACGGTGGTATTTTGCCTCCAGACTACTATGATAATCTCTGAACACTATTCGTATCATGTGGAGCTATATTTTTTAATGTTTTTTGAATCTTGGGTCGTTACTTTTTTTCATCCCTATTTAGATTTTGTGTTTTTATTTTATGCTGTAACAAGCAATGTAGGATATATTACTGCTAAAAGGGAAGGAGATGTAAGATTGACAAGAAGATTGTGCCTGTGTGGATAGGGCTCTCTCATCTAGCTCCTGTCCACCTTTAATTTGCTCTCCAGCAATAAGATAAAGATAGACTAATATGGAGGAGTTTTTCAACAAGTAATTCACAGATCCTCAGTAGAATCCGAATTCATAAAATATAACTGAAGTGCTCATAATAGGGACTAGTTCTACTTATTATGTACATGCCAATAGAACTACTAGATATTTGTAAATCTCATCTGTTATCATTGTTCTACTTAGGGCAAGGCAGGCTGTGCCATATCATAGATTCTCTTTTCTATTCAATGAAAAATCAAAGGACGATAATTCTATTAACCCTAGAAATATATAGAGAAGATACCTGTTCTGTATCTATTATTTGTGTTCTGGGGATTACATTTGCTTACATTTGCATGCATCGATAATTGTTATTATGATCGAAATTCAAAGATAATTGAAAATACGAAAGTTTGATTTATTTTTATTGTATAGCATATTACTTCTACTATATAGTATCTTGCTTAGACTAATATAATGATACTTATACTAATATGATAGTAATAATTTATTAATAGCACTTTAACAGATATAACACTAATATTTTTTAATAATAATTTATTGAAATATATTGATATTTTTTGTATCATCATATAATGTAGTTTACTTATATCAATCTTTTAATTCTACTACATTGATACTTATTTAGTGGCTTTTGATTTTTAATGTCTTGTAATACATTCTGCTCAGAAACATTGCATGATATCAAGGGTAAGTGTACCAGGGGCAATGATGATATAGACCAAAAGTGTGATGGTTTGTGGGAGAGATACAAAAAAAAATATTCTGGAGAAAAAGTACGGGGAGTGAATGTTTCAGTGATGCCTTATACCAAGCAACTTTGGAATCTGTTCATTTCTGACGTGTTCATATCCTTGAATGTTTCCAATTGTTACAGTTTCCAATGCATTAATGCACGACATGCTTCATAATTTTCAAAAATGCCTTGCTATGTTGCTATTCGCATTTCATTTTTTTTTCATTAATGGTTTGTTTTAGAAGAACCAAGAGCTTCATGCTGTTTTGTCAAATGTTTTCTTTCAAAACATATACTGATACTTGTTTATTATTGTAGTGCAGAAGCACTTGATAGTCACTTATCACTTATTCAAAGGGACCACGAACAAAGATCCCAAATAGAGGAACGGAGAATTAAAGATGATGCTGCTCTTGAAGAGGCCAAAAAGAGGGAAAAAGCTCTTCATGAGGCAAGAGTGTATCAAGCTAAAGTGGAAGCTGAGGTTAGTATTGGTAAATGCTTCTTTACATGCTGTTGAAGGCCCTAGATCAATGGAAAACGTTGCTCTCCGCTAGAAGGAAGCTTACATTTCTATGCTGTGATGTTTTCTTTTGGATATGTTCTTTTTCCAATGCCAGTTATTGGACAGTTGCAGTGGTTCTATTCTCTACCGTTGTAAATTGGAGTCTAGCACCCAAAAGAGATCTTCTGATTAGTTTTACTGCTTTCTCCGAAAATTATGTTGAAATTGTGTTGTCAACATTAGCCATGACATTGATGCTATAGCTGGTTAAACTCTTTGCATGATACAATGCTGTATGTAAAAGCCTTCCCATTAATGCAGGCTCAGCAAGAGGCTGCTAGAAAAGCAGAAGAGAGGCAGAAGGCTGCCTTAGAGGCTGCAAGAATTTCGAAAGCAGAAGATCAAGGAAAAGAAGATGAAAAAGTTAGCAAAATTTCTCCTGGTGAAACAGCAAAGAAGAAAATTGAGCCCCCCGTAGCCATTAGTGTGGAGAAGGCTGTTGAAAAAAAGGAAGCTGCTGTATCATCTACAATCACAGGTATTGCCACTTTGATGAGCAAATAACATGTTTCTTTTTCCTATTGTTTTGTTTATATTCCTTCATTTTGCTTCCTTGTAAATACATTCTTCGTTGTACATGCGTTCATTTAATTCTTTTCTTTACTGTTCTTGGCACTTTCCATTAGTAAAGACTTACTATCATTTGCAGCAGACCACACTGTCACATTCTGGTCTTTTTACTCTGGCGGAAAAAACCCTTTATCAGAATCGAATCTTGCTTTATCATGTTTCCTTGTCATATACATTAAATTTTTAATCAAGTTGTGAGGTTTTGTTTGTGAGATAAAATTAATACTTTATCACAATGTGATATATTTCATGCCTGACGCCACAGAGTTCTAGAACTTTAGGATCGGCACTATCGTTGTAAACTTCACCTGAGGGGTATTGTTATTGTATTGGTCATCAAATTAAAAGTCCTTGAATGGTTAATTAGATCCAACTGAGTTAAATCAATATTTTTTGTGATTCTTTTTATGAAATTGGCAAATTTTAATTTTCATGAAAAATTTCCCATCCAAATGCTTTCTGACCTGGTTGTTTTATATTAACCTCCAGTGTGTCAGGCTGACTGTTTAATTGGAATCGCTGTTCTCCTTTTTTTGAGACCTCACAGAAATATCTACATCTTCAACTGTTGCTCCTTTCCCTCTCAGTTGGTTCCCTTCCCTACCCTTCCACCAGTAGTTTCTCTCTCCTTCGCTCTCACACACATGCACATGCGGATGCACACAGACACTCACTTGCCCCTCTCCACCCTTTTACTCTCATTGCTCTATCAGTTATGTTTTTGTCTGTCGTCTCTCTTTATTTCTCTCTCTCTCTCTCACATACACTCTCACTCCATTGCATCACCCTTTCATCTTCTCTGTCATGCCCATCTCCCACTCACTCTTATTCCTTTTTCACACCTCCCTCTTCCTTATCTCTCCCTCCATCAGCCCAACTGCCACCCTGCTCTTTCCCGTGGTCTCTATCCATCCTCCCCTCCATCAGTTATTTCTCAGTCCGCCTCCTCTCCCTTTTACTTCTCCTATTAGCCGTCTCTAGTCACATTGAACGAGAGGGATTCCAGAATCCCAAACCAGCATACAAAGGCTACCACTACGTCTAGTCCCCTACACCATGTCTCTGACTACTGCAACCTTTGTGGACGAAGGGAAGCAGAGAGACGTCTGGTGGCAAGTCACTATGTTTTTTTTTTCTAATGAATAAGCAGCAGAAATCGTTATTTGAAGCAGTGACTTCAGCCAGATCACCAAAACGTGAAAGAGGGTAACCATCAACTAGCAGTTTCTGTAGAAACAGAAGTTGGTGACGGAAGGTTGCCCAATTTCATAGTAATGGCCGATTTCTTGGATAGAGCTACTTTTTCAAATTTCCAATTAAAGAAAGTTCTTGATTGGCATCTCAGGGGAATGACCCAAAGATTCTCTTGAGCAATAATTACATTTTAGTTGAGTGACAGTCATTATTATCATTGTAAACCCCGAATAATTGTGTGCAGGGCTGACCTGGGTCTAGTAAAACCAATTCCTTGGACAGTTTTTTTGTGGTAAAGCTAGCAGCTGGCCGAGACAGATGCTTTTTTTCTTGGATCTTTATCAAACGAGCATTGAAAGAGTTTGAAAGGCACCAATGCATTGGGCCCTTTTTTTCCCCATGTTTGATGATTCCATTCGTCTCATTCTATTTTTTCCTTTGAAATCATTTGCTGTTTCACCTTCTTTGATGCTCTGTAAGCGATCTCATATTGATTCATATGATCATTTGTGTCCTCTGTTCAGGGTTCATAATCAAAGTTGCAGATTCTGCACAAAAAGCAGCGGCAGAAAGACTTGCAAAACATGATGAAGGACTTGAACTGTATAATAAATTACTTTCTTCCTCAGATAAGGTATTTCTCGCACCACTTTTGATATTTTATATATAGCCTACGTTTCTTTTTTGTGTTAGAATTTGGGTTAATGCTCTTTATACTGGTGCCTTGGTGATCTGTCTGGGTGAGAAACACTAAAGCGGGTTCTCAATCTGACCTGTGTCTTGTTGCCAAACCTCTCAGAATTGTCTCTGCCATCTGGAAGGTAATCTGGATATTTCTAGGTTGTTACATATGTGCAGGTCTGAAAAACACTATCTAAAGGAAATATAACATTTTTTAAAATGTGGAATCTAAAAATAGAAAATATTTTTCTGAGGTTCCATTGTCTTGCCACTTTCCCATTTCAAAATCTGGGACCATAGCTTGACTGGTGACAGAGTAGTTGATGGAATGCAGTGGGCATGTCCAATTCGTGTAGTCACATGAGGAAAACAAGATTAAATTGTTCCCTTTAAATGCAATGTGGATGTTTCTATTCATTATAATTTATCATCCCATTGATGTTACACGTGCACTCTGTTTCCTTATGTGATGTCCTCCATTGGGCACATGATGATTGTACGGCGGTGCAATTATTTTTTCATGGAATAACCAGAAGAAATAGCAATACATGATAAAGAATAAGCCAACAGAAGGAGAATCAATAATCTTGCTGTCAGGTTTTTGAAGACTCTTCCGGAGATACAATGTCTTAACCTTTTTGTGTTTCGAATTCAGTAATCATCTCATTTATTATGTCGCGGCTTCTCCATGTTCGACTGATGTAGCAATTTTGATTTCATTGTGGTTCTCATCCCCCTCATGCTTCAGTTAGGTCAGCCAGAATGATGACCTTGCTAACCTGAAGGATATATGACCCCTCTCAGAAAATGGGCTGGCAGCACTGTGAATATTTTCAGTCCGTGCTATAATATAGACAGTGTCAAGCACGGTAATGGTCCAAAGGGAGGGATGAAAAACCCCATCAATATTTGCCAGCATTCCATCTTTTGATATTCCAAGCATCGTTAAGATCACAGAGTTACGTCATAAGGTTACATCTGAACAATGTAAGGCTGGATTCTGTGAACATGACCCATCTCAGAGGGTACAACTTCTACATGAGTTATGCGGCTCGGTTGGTAGCTGCCCCTTTTCTGAGCTTCTTAGACACTGTTGACAGTGCAATGGCTTGTGGAAATATATTCAGAAGCGTCTTAGGATAGTAGTGGAAAGGCTTTTAGGAAAGCATTAGAGTTCCAAATCCCTTCAAAAGAGAATTAATTATGAAATGGCAAGGTCAAAACTAGAAGGCACCTTTTAACAAAGTCCTCTAATGAGAATTGGCATGTTATGGCCAGCTTTAGAGTTCATCTGGCTGAAGAATTAATTCACAGGAGCGGGGTGAAATGTTTTTCATGGATGTGTAAAACTTTTAGTGAAAACATTGCGAGATTAGAAATAATCATACGAAATCATAAGGATATACATTGTTCAATAAAATCTGTGACCTACTCTACTTCTCAGAGCCGCTTGTTGAGTATTCTACGAAGTTAAAACACAACCTATTATATGTTGGCTTCCCCAAGTATGAGTTGGTTTTTATGTAACATAGGCTATGCTCAATATCAAACTTGCCTTATTAATTTTGAAAATAATAACACACAAACTTACAATCATTTCATTTCAGATTAACCAGAAGGTGAGTTGCAATCAAACAAGAGAGAGAGAGAGAGAGAGAGAGAGAGAGAGAGAGAGAGAGAGAGATGGAGGAAGGGGGTCTTTACATTTGAAAAACTTTATTTTGTCAAAGTATGCCTTGGATGTCAATCTAGTGGTCTTTGTAGCCCTTTAAAGGGGGTTATCTTTTGCAAAAAAACATCCTTTAAATCGCTCAAGAAGCAATTCTATTTTTGCATTTTCCAGCCATTTTTCTGTTGAGCTGTTGTAGGAATTATCCCCTAGAATATTTTTGAGGGCTGTTTTAAGTTGCTAACGATTATTTACAAATTGTAGTACTATAGAGAAATCAAATTCTATTGGAATTTTGGTCATATTTGGCGTTGCTTAAGAACTATGGTCTAGCATGACACTGAATGACCAGTCAAAATGAAGAGTTTATCTCCTTTTCATGTAAACGTTGACTTACATCAATAATGAGGTCTTGATGATGCATACAGTATGCACAAGCTCATATTCTCATGTCATTTTTCATATGATGTTAATTTTTCTTTTGAATTTCCCAATTGTGTACAAGTTGGATGGGAAACTAGACTTTATAAGTGTGATGTTCATGCAACAAAGCAACCGGCGATGCCTGATGATTATGATATGACTCATGAATGAATATATTGGGCTGCAAAAAATTGATTATGTGAAGGCTCATCTGATTTAGCTTGCTAATATTGGAGTTAGGTTTCCAGAGTCCTTGTATCGATTGCTTCCAACCTGTCTACCGCAATTTATTTATTTATTTTGCCTGAAAAATGATTATATTACTTTGCCATTTCTGGATTATTTCTGATAGACGAGTGTTTCATTCGGCTTTGTGTTCGTTTTCATAGTCTTCGTTTCTAATCACATGACTTATCATAACTGACAGGATTTTGAAAAGTACCAAAGGCTGATTGCTAGGCAGCTTAGACAGATAACTGGGACAGTTGAGAATGTTAGGTAAGTGGAATAACTTTCTAACAACATCACTGGTAGTATGCTCTTCTCTTCGTATTCTAGTTTTGCGCTTATGCTAACATGTTGAAAAGAATGCCCAAATCCCCTTTTTTGTGGCTCTGTGGTAAGGAACTTAATAGCAAAGGTGTGATAAGGAACTTAATATATCTATTGAAGTATGTGTATTGTGTTGTGTCAAATCTTCTGACTTGGCCTTAGGGTTTACGGTGCCTCTGCCGTGAGAACAACAGAAAGATATGTGCAGGAAAAATTGTTTCATTCTTAGTCTTGCTGTAAAGTACAGAAAGTTCATGGTCCCAACAGGACCCAATGGATCCATATAGCATCTCATAGGGAACAGATATAAAGGAAAGTAAAAAACACAAAATACAAGTAGGACGAGGTCTAATGAATGTTGACATGGTGCATAAAATCTCTGTTTGTAGATTATTCAGAACGTTTCAAACTTTCTGTTTAGTTCAGTAAAAGCATCTAGATGAGGTTGGTTCTAAGTTAAGTCTGTAAAAGCCTGCTTATCCAATCATAATATTGACATAACACCTGGTGGCTATAATTTCCTGGTTTTGAATATCTCGAAGTTTCTTTCTCATCATATTTTGCACTTGTTTTGACTCTTTTTCAGGACAAAATCAATTGAATTGAGTAAAATCTTGAAGGATTCTCGATGTCCTTATCCTGTCTCTTTGATGGTATTTTCAAAGAAGGTACTTTATTATTTTGATGAAAGAAAACTATTCTACAGATGCTCAGAAGTCGCTGGTATTTTAAGTGATTAATTTCGTTGTCTATCCCAGTAGTAGATGACCATTTTCTTAAATATGAGATAATTGAGTTCAATTTATTTTCTATGGATTTATTTGTTTATACACATGCTTTGATCATCTCTTAACTCTCTGGGCTTGTTATTTCAAAGTGTGCTTGTAATACTTTTGAAAAAACAGACGCATGTATTTGTAAAAGTACATACATATTATCCATATATATGCACACACGTACACATGCTTATAAGTTTGACGCCAAGTTTTCAACATGTACAATGATCTATGAAGAATGTCGTAATCCCTAGATGGATACGTTAAAATAGGCCTTACGAGCGTGGGCCAGACTTTGGCAGGTGTCCTGTTTGAGAAAGCTTGGCTTATACATAAATTTACGATCAACCTATGTATAAGCAGCATTGAGAAAATAACCAGATATAATTGGCAATATTAATGCATGAGAACATTTTCAGTTGTAGATCATTACCTATTATAAACCTGGTTTTCAAGGCATTGCCCGCTTGAGAAGGTGGGCACAGGAAGACCTAAGGAGACAAGATTTGGAACAAGAGTGCTTGTGTCATTGCAGCAAACAGTCAAATGTGAGTACTTGTTGGACTCTCCAAGGCCACGGCTTGCCCTCGCATATTGGGGGAATGGTGAACACACATGCAAGATATGTATTAATCATAACATGATTTAACAACATATTTATTTCATAAAAATAAATTAAAAATATTTGACTGGAGAATTTTGTATCTGAACTTACAAAAACTTGTTTGTGTGGTTTGTGTATTATCTACATGTATATAGTTCGAGTGAATCACAAGTATTACCTGAGATCTGTATTTCAATATCACAGGATTCATCTTTTTTCTTTAAGACATAATCAAGGATAATTGTGGGATTCCAAACAAAGGCACAAGAATTTTTATAAGTTTGGAATGAATGGATGGAAAAACAAACCCCCAACTGGACTTAGTTTTTCTATGATTTATGTTTCATTTTTTTTTTGGTTTCAAGAAAGATGTTGATCAATTCAATTTTTTTCCAACCAAGTTCGTATTCTATTCTTTTGACTTGTCGAACCTGTTCCTAGCAGAATTACAGATATTACAACAGTTCATTTTCTGTCACCTGTTTGATAATTATTTATATTTAAATATTTTTGGCATGCATTGGAATTAGGCATTGTCTAATGCCCTGTCTTGTTGCCTGAGAGGGGCAGTGTATTAATAACGTAAGCAGCTAAATGTTGATTGGCATTTGCGTTTGGTGATTTCTGTCATTCTCTTGTTTTGCCTGTCTTTTTGTTCCATGATTCCAAATTCATTTCTGATATTGCAATGTAGGTTCTTAATCTTTGCGAAAATCAGGGTGCAAGCTTTGATGGTATTGCTTTTGCTGTTGGGCATGTCATTGTCCGTGTCTCTGCACAGGTGTGGCATATGCTTTTCTTTCCCTTGCAAAGTTTTATGTATTTCATTTGTTTTCCCATTCTCTGTGTGATGCGTCTCCTGCAACGTAACCAGTCACCCTACCTGGATCCATTGACACATTTTCCAATCGAATTTCTTAGTTAGCATAAAGTTTCAGTCCCACAGAAGTATTAACCCTTTTACTCAAAGGCTACACATGAGGCTAACTACATCCTCGGGCATTTATTATTGTATTCTTTGACTTTCACAAAATACTTTGACCAAATGTATTGTCCTACCATGTTAAATCCGGGGCACCAGCAACATTTTTCGTAGAGAAATGGTCCAGATTTTTATTCTCCTAACCACCAAATTAATTGTGCTGTAATTGTTATTAGCACGTATTTACGTACATATGGTTTCCATATCGAAAACGAAATTGAATTCGTTGATTTTAGTGACTGAAAAATTAAGTTCTCATCATCTTATGATCGTCTGCTGTTGATAATTACTGAGATGAAGGCTTTCCATATTGATTTCTTCCTGGATTGACAACGACGAACCTCAATCTATCCTGCGGTTTATATCAGCAATTAGCTTGTCCTTGTTGTTTTTAGAAACTTTTACCACCTTAACTCAAGAAAAAGTGTTGTGTACTCGTATTTTGTTGACAGAGGATAATGTTATATAAGATGTGTAAAAAGAAAATGAACACAGATTGCTACTGAAATTTCTCCCACTATCTAGGGGACAGCTTCTGGGGTCACTGACCATTGTGGGGCCGCCAGTTGGGGCTGCTTTCCTCTTCTGGAACAGAGGGATGAATGGCTGCCTGCTCCTTGACCCTCATGACCCAGCGTCTCTGATGATAGCTCACGTGGCCTGTGTTTTTGTTCTGGCAGAAATACTTTTTCATTGATAGGCTATCTCTTTGAGCCTTCCCCAAATAAGAAAGGATGCTTACGAAAGAGCACTTACCTTCTCATTTGGAACATGTTCTGTGTTGATCGATGGTTTCACCAATTTCATAAATAGCGTTGCCTGCAGTTCCGATGATTTTTTCCCATGCTATTCATGCTTATGACCAGCTATATTAACACCATTGCGGAGCCCAAAAAAACCAGTTTTTTTTTTTTCCAAATATTTATCTGATTCGGCTCCATTGGTTCTGCTGTCCTAGCTATTTCTTATGTCAGCTGTTTTTCCCAATGGATATATATACACTCAGGTTCCTGAAACTGTGGATTATCTTCTGGCCGAGTTTCACAAGGCTTGCATGTACACTGTGCCTCAGTTCGTACAATATTCAAAGGTGCCAGCAGTCTGCGTTAGATGATTTCTCTCCCTTTTTGTTGCTCGAGAGATTCATTTTGGCAGACTAAATACATGCCCCTTTTCTATTCTGGGGTATCCTCAAGTTATCTCCTTTGCATCATCAGGTCATGAACAGGGCGAAGGAATACCAGAAATTGATTGGATATCGAGAAGAAGATGGGAAGATCGAGAGCACTGACAGCTATCTGGATCGTATTGAATCCTACATGAAACTATATGGCGCTTTGGTGCAGGTAGCTCTCATCGCTTGCCCGATATTCATCCATTCATTGCACAGAAAAAATAAATCTAGTGCTGCTGTGTTCAGACTCGATTTTTGTCTCAGTATCCAAAGAAAACCATATTTTTTCTGGCAATTTATGTATCTCCTGGACGATTTTTGGGTCATTTTACTGCAACAAAATCATGGGTTTTGATGAGCCTTTCCCTCTCAAATTCCTCATTCCATTTTTTTTAAAAATAGTTCGATGGCACAGAAAACAATAAATCTAGTGGTTTATTCAGACTCATCTTTACATTTCTATTCAAGGAAAACCAATATTCTTCACAAAATTTGCATCATGCTACTGCCACGACAAACCTGGATTTTGTCAGCTCATATAACAGCACTAGATTTTACTCTCTCTCTCTCTCTCTTTCCCCATCTCTTGAGCAATCATCCTTTGGCAGACGGAGGCTGGGGACGTTCCAAATCCCCACGGATTAAAGGAAGGATGGGCGTGGCTGGCGAGGTTCCTCAACGTGCTCCCGGTCACCAGGTTCACTGCCGTTGCTCTAGAGGCCTTCTTGAAGGTCAGACCCCCTTCCTGTTCCTCATCTGCAGGCGAGATTTTCTTCGCTGGATGCCCCCCCTTGAACCAGATCTCATTTCAGATGGCGGGCTTTGCGCTGCTCAAGAGATACCGAATCCAATTCGTCAAGCTGCTCAACACCATCTCCGCCCGGTTTCTCCCTGTGCTGAAGAAATCTCAGGCAGACCCAGAGGTGCACAGGATCACCAGCAAGCTTGAGACCTACCTGGAGAAGAAGCTGTACCTGAGGGAGCCCGACGGCCGGCGTCTGGAGGCATCCCTGTCGTCAAGAGTCCACATGGCGTAGGCCACCTCACTCTGTTCTTCTTCTCTAACCTTTTTCCTGGAAATTGAGAGCAGGAAAGAGAAACAAGAAGAAGAATATAAGACAGTCGCCCACCCCCTGCGGTGGGGTTTCATGAACTCCAACAGAAGCCTGGCAGCTTCTTCACCCCCTTCTCGCTCATCGCCTCCCTGACCCTCTCTGCGTCCGCCCACCGCCCTCTCCCGGCGTATATGCTCCACAGAAGCATGTAGTTCCCGGTGTTCTCCGGCTCCAACTCGAAGAGCTCCCCTGCGACGACCTCTGCAATGCCAACCTCGTCGTAGGTCCTGCAAGCTGATAGCAGCGCGCCGAGCGCTCCGGCGTACGGCTCCGCCGGCATCGCTCTGATGAGTTCGTGCGCCTCCTGCAGCCTCCCGGCGCGCCCGAGCATGTCGACCACGCAGGCGTAGTGCTCCGCCGTGGGCTCTACGCCGTGCCGCCGCACCATCGCGTCCCAGAAGCTCAGCCCCTCGTCGACCAACCCCGCGTGGCTGCAGGCGTTCAGCACGCCGACGAAGGTGATGGCGTCGGCCCCGACACCCCCCGACTGCATCCGCCGGAAGAGCTTCAGGGCCTCGCCGCCGCGGCCGTGCGCGGCGAGGCCGTTGATGAGGGCGCTGTACGCGAAGGAATCCGGCGAGGGGATCTGCTCGAAGCATTCGCGCGCCGCCTCCAAGCTCCCGCATTTGGCGTGCATGTCGACCAGTGCCGTGAGCAGGTGCTGGTTCCGCTCGATGCCCCTGCGGTCGGCGTACGCCGCCACCCAGTGGGCAAGGTCCGCGCTGCCGAGCTGGGCCACGGCGGAGACGGCGCCGGTCGTGGCGACGGCGTCGGCGCGTACGCCGGCGCGGTCCATGGCCCGGAAAAGCTCAAGGGCCTCGTGAGGCCGGCCGTTCTGCGCGTAGCCCGTGATCATCGCCGTCCAGGAGATGAGGTTCCTCTCCGGCATTACGTCGAACAGGACGCGCGCCTCGTCGAGCAGCCGGTTCTTCGTGTAGCCGACGAGCATGGTCGTCCAGGAGACGACGTCCCTCGCCGGCATGGCGTCGAAAACGGCCCTCGCGGAGCGAAGGTCTCCGCCATTGACGTGTCCGACGAGCATGGCGTTCCAGGTGATGACATTTCTCTGGGGCATATCGTTGAACAGCCTCCGCGCGGAGGCCATGTCGCCGCCCGTCTTCGCGTGGGCTCCGAGGAGCGCGTTGTAGCTTACCACGTCTCTAGCAGCCATTTCATCGAACAGCCTACGGGCGCTCTCGAGGGCTCCGCACTTGCCGTACATGTCGATCAGCGCGTTGGGCACCGGCAGGAAGCCCATGCACCCGCTCCTGACGGCACGAGAGTGGGCCTCGCCGCCGGCGGAGAGGTCCAGCAGCGCCGCGCAGGAGTTGAGGACGAAGGGGATGGTGAAGTTATCAGGCGATATCTTGCGCCGCGGCATCTGGGAGTATAGGCGGAGGGCGAGCAGCGCCGCGGCGGAGCCGCCACTGGAGAAGGCCCGGATGGCGCGGTTGAAGAGGGAGAGAGCAGGGGAGGGGACGGAGGAGAAGACCCGGAGAGCCGGAAGTGGGGACGGGGAGAGGGCGGCGTAGAGGACGAGCAAGGTGGCGGCGAGGGAGTTGTTGCCGTGGAGACCAACGCGGAGGACGCGGGCGTGGGCCTGGCGGACGGCGGAGAGGGAGGCGGCGGCGGCGCATGTCTGGAGTATAGCGGCGAGTGCGTCGACCCTGTTGTTGCGATGGTGGCGCAGTGCGGAGGCGGCGGTGCTGGTGGGCACTCGCATGACACCCCGCCCAAGCAGAGACTGAGGTGATCATTGGGGTAGATGATCCACTATCATTTCTTACGTTCGTTCTCATCTTTTTCTTCTGATTATTCATTCATCCATCAACCTCCTCTTTTGTTGATAATTAGCGGGATTTATGTTTCAAAGCCTAATAATTTGTAAAATTTTAATGAATGATTTTAACTAGATTGAACTTATAAAGTTCTCATACTTCATATCATATTGCTTTTTCTGTCCAAGCTTATCCTTTAGGATTTTTATTTTGTTTTTCTTGAACAAGTTGACATTTCCAAATTATCAGCAAGACCTTATTCCAACAAGCTAATGAAGACCTCTTGATTTGGTAATAGATATACATGTTCTTCAACTTTGAATGGATGGTGGATGTTGGGAGATGACTTAAACTTTGGCAATGTTGCTAAAAAATATGAGATGAATGCATCGAAGAATTGAAAACTTTAGATTCATGAAAGCTTCTATGAACAACATTAGAGGGTTTTACAAATTGAAACACCAAGTTTCTACTTCAAATGTCCCCCTTGAAGGGGTATTTTAAATCCTTTTTGTGTCATTTTGGGTTATATAATTTCTATGATTTTGTGGGTTTGATGCCTAACTGCTATGATTTTTCCTTGCAAGTATAGACTTCATTTAGGTGTCAATGTTATTAGCCTGGTTGTTTAAAAGATCCACTGGACTAGGGATGCAACAAGAAAGGGAATAATAACCTATACATCAAGACTAATATATATATATATCTATATATATATATATATATATATTAAAATAAAACAGACATAAAACTAGTACTTTAGATGTACCAATCTATCCTCCTTGTCTTTTGGAACATTTTTAGCTTTGATGTTGAAAATAAAATACAGAAAAAGGGAAAATAATAATTTTACACTACTAAAATTGTCTATGATTTATTAAAATATGAAAAAATATGTTTATTTATAAAAGCATCATGCAATTCATTTCTTTTTTTGGAATGAGTAGAGTCACTTGCTAATGCTAAACACTAAGATACTACAAAAAGAATGAGTTGATTCAACTTATATAAAGAATGCTGGACACTATAATGACTAAAAACTTATTGTGTCAAAGTTATCACTCAAAAGAAGCTGGTCTACTCATTTAGTAAGAAAAATTCTCAACACATTATGAGCAAAGTGCATACAAGGTTAACATGATAATTTAACATTAAGAAAAGTTCTATATTATTCATATTTTATCATAATATGTGCAGAGTTCTTTTAAGTTCTTAGTACTTATAAGGTATGAGTTTAGTACTTTCTAGTAATATATGAGTCCATTATTTGATAAGAAGGTTTTAAGGAGCATAGAACTATAAAGCAAAATAGAGAAAACACAATGTATCATATTAGTCGTAACTAGTTCATAAAAACTATTTGTTACTATTTTTTGACAATTCAAAGCCTACAAATTAAGAAAGAAGTCACGTTATCAAAGGATTAATCTCCCCAATACCCCAAGTAAGAAATACACTCTCTAATAACACATTTTTATATTCTTTTCAAACATTCAAGTTACTCATCTACAAAAGAAGCTTAGGCCCATGAATTCATGCCAATGAAAGTAATACGTACAATGTCAGAATGAGTACTCTTTGATTTCTGGTATTTGGGATTTTATTGTATGAGTATTAACTTAGAGCTATAAATGTAAAAGAGATTAGTTGGTCAATAATCTGGTTGGCCCATTAGAGCTATGAATCTAAAAAAGGTATTTGGGGAACATGACCAGCTAGAGTTGTAAAATATATTGAAAGCTAGCTAAAGCCTTTCACACTAAGTGATTGTACCTACAAGTATTAGTAAAAGTTACAGATGTGGCCGTTAGAAAGTACAGTATGCTACATATGATGAATTACTAAATATGAAATTAGATGGCAACATCTTCATTTTTCACTAAATTGGGCAAATTTGCTATACAGATCAAAGGTCAACACTACAACTTGTCACACACTCTTGTTGTTGATCCCTCAACACACGAGTTGACCTTCTTTCTTGATGTCTAAGTGCCAACTCATGATGCTCAAGCTATTCATTCACCTTGGTGTTGACTCTAACTTCATTGAGTCAACTATTTCTTCATCATAGATTCAGATTTTTACATAGTGATCAATACTTAAAGCAGCTCTCTAGCTTGCACAGAAGTTTCAAACACTCACTTTTCATAATTACATGATGATTTTTGAGTTATCAATGCTACATCTAGACCAATGTTTTGACATGTAAACCTAATTATTTTATAATTTCAAGTCAATGGTTCATTCAACAGTGCAGATTTCACGGCCGGAGTTCTTCATCTTAGTCACCCGCTAAATAATAATTATTCAGCAAACGAGAATGGATGGGTGAAAAATTTATAAATCATCGAATTTCTAACCTTCATTTGGGTACAATCACGCATAGGATTCGTCGCGTACGTCATAAAAAACTCTTACTTGTGTGATTAAACTACCCAGAGAAAATAAATAAATCGATAGATACATAGGGGGGGGGGGGATAGAGAGAGAGAGAGAGAGAGAGGGAGCACTTGAAGGTCTGATTATCTGTCAGTAACTGTGAGGGATCCAACTCCATTCGTTTAAAGCCAGACCAAAGTTGACAATGTGCTCGTTTATTAACTTCGATGAGGGCGTTCAACAGTTGATAGACCTCTAGAAAATGGTTTTAGAGGAGAAGGCGAAATGGGTGTGGACGAGCCTCCCCCCCTGATCCGTGTTCTTCAGATCAACCGACCCTCGGGAGGTAATACCCGGAGGGAGGATGAGCGCCGCCGTGAGCGGCGGCGAAGGCCTTCCCCACCGGCGCTGGGTTGACTTGCATGAACACGTAGTTGCCAGAGAAGAGCTCTCCAAAGTGGGATCTCGCCTCGTTGAGCCTCCCCACCACCCGCCGCAACGACGCCCGCATCCGCACCCCCTGCCTTCTCAGCAGGCACCGCAGCCGCGCAATCCTCACCCTCGGGCGCCTCCGCCTGCCCCTGCCGCCCGCAGCCGCGCGCGCCGGCTGCGCCGCCTCCCCGCCGCCGCCGTCCTCCTCCGGATCCGGCGGGCCCTTTCTCAGCCTCCGGTACGAGAACTTCAGCCGGGTGGACGCCATTCCCTCCCCGAAGAGAGCAGAGGGCCCTCTTCGTCTCGCTCTGACAATAAGGATGGTGCGAGTTTGTGGGCACGGGAAAAGGAAGGGAGAGGTCGCTGTGGTGTTGGATGGACGCCGCCGCCGGGGTGGGCAACAGAAAGGCACGCCCTTTTTCAGTGGTCCACCTAATCGTCCCCTTCCCTTTTCATGGCCGCTGAGAGCGGAAAGAGAAGCTTAGAGACCGGAGATTGAAAAGGTCATAGAAATTTCCTTCGATGTCATCAATGCTGCGGCAGAAGCTGTCGGAGTCGCATTAAATGCGTTCCACAGAGAGTGAGACAGAGAGCCAGTTGAATACCCAGCACATCCCGTTCTGAAGAAGCCGCGTGAAGACTACTAGCCCATACGCTATTTAAAGCACGGATGCAATACAGCGCGCGCTGTGAAGGGGCATTTTATTGAACAGATCGGGTGGGAAAAGAGCAAGGGATAGGAGAGGGGGACCCCGAGAAACAGGTCTCTCAGCGTGGCGTGGCATCATCGTAGTCTCATGTGTTCGTCGGCCTTCCACAGCCGTCTTCGACGATCACTAGAGGACATAGCACGATCTTCCTACTTTGTTACCAGATGTTAGGACCTGATTTTGATAATCACAAGAACTGAAATTTCAAACTGATTTTTGTAGATTTTTTCCCATCAGTTTCGGTCAAATAGAATTCAATAAGATAGATATTGATATCCTAAAATTATATGACAAAACATGAGGAAAAAATTCATTTTCCCTGCAAAATGTGAGCCATAAATTAGGTGCCGACCCAGAAAAATTACCCTTCATTGGCTCATTCCAAAATTTATGTGATGTGCTAGCTCTATTTTTATTCACGATGCTTCTTCATTTTAGGTGGACAATTTTTCCTTGAATGTATTCTCATTGTGAACTTATGATTGACTGAAAAAGTATCCACCCTAAGTTCATGCAGAATATTTTTAAATGTAGATAGCAAAAAAGGTTAATAAAAATAATTATCAAGCACAATTCATAGCTAAATACTCAAGATTTACATAAAAAACCACACTAAATGGAGAGGGACAAAAAAAATTCATGATGGAAAAATAGATGAGGTCTCTCTAATGAGGTTCTTGCCTCATCAAGTATGCCATGTAGATGATGGAGAAATTGTTGTCTACCTCAACCATCACCAGAAGATGAAGTAGCACAAATTGAAATAGTGCTAACCGCCACATACCTCAATCGTCACCACTAGAAGATGAAGCAATAGGAAGACAACAAACTAATTCTCATTCTAATAGCAAGTCTATTAAGCTCTGTATGACCAATGAGGGAGGCATGAAGTATTCAAATGAGTTTTACTCACTTTAAAGGTACCCAAGAGTCTAACTTGCTCCAGGGGTCATTATCTTCTCTTTCTCTCTCTACTCTTTCACTTTCTTGTCTTTTATGAGTAATGATGAGTTACAATTCTTCCACCTCAATTTGACATCCCCCTTCTTGTCTTGAGTCAAGATTTAGTAGTGTTGGATACACTTCCAACTAGTTACAATTGTCACTATGTCAATCAACCCCCCCCCCCCGCTCTCTCTCTCTCTCTCTCTTTGGGTATGTGGCATCAATCACTCAATCATTCCTACTTTCAAGATAATCAGAGTCTTTTAGTCCACCCCATCACTTTAGATTCCTATCATTTGGTATTAAGCATATGTGACCAAAGCCAATTGGTAATTGGCTGGAGCATCTCAAAGTGGACTTGGACAATCTCCACAAACATATCTTGGTTGTTCACCAATAAAGCTCAGTTCTATGCCAAGAAATCTCATTTCTCTATCAAGAGAATGTTGCATGAGCTATTGAGCTTCATTCCTAACTGGCTCAAATTCTATAACAACTACAAGATCAAGGCAAAAGTCCTCAAAATGTTTGGGGCAATAGTGAAACGAGCTTCGAGGCTGCTATACCCTCCATGAGACAATAGTAGAACTTTTTTTATCTATCTAAAGAACCTCTTTTGTAGCAAAGTAACCAATTATTGTCATATATTTGGAAGGCAAGGCTCTCCCCTAATTTTGCTGGACCCACCAATGCCAAGCCTTCCACCATTGGGAAGACCTCCATTAGCGCCTCCTCACCCAATTTGGGTCGAACATTACAAGTTCACTAGGACAACATTTCTTGAAAATTCAACAAGAAGGCTCTCTTGCAGAATACCGCGACACATTCGAGCTCAGGACATATGTTGTTGGTGATCTACAGGATCAAGTCCTCAAAGATACCTTCTTCAGTGGGCTCAAATATGACATCCAATGAGAAGTCACTCTCCTGGCCCTTGTAGGCCTCGACGCACTCATGACTTTGACCCAAAAGGTGGAAGCTAAACTCAACTATCTGAAGAGAGGAACCCTAGATCATTCATGACCACGAAGCTCCACATAAGGATACTTTCCTCCAATGTGACGGCTACTGTCCACACCCATGGACATAGGACAAGGGGCCACTTGTGAAGCAGCGAGTCCATCTAACACTATCAGAGTATGAAGTGTGGCAAGCCAAGGGATTATGCTTTGCTTGCAACAACAAGTAGATGCCCAGTCATTGTTGTCAAAAAGAGTTTCAGGTGTTGTTGGTCCAAGAGGACGTTGCTGACAACCTACCTTAGGCACTTACCAGTGATGCACCCATGGAAATGGATGCAAACCTAGCGACAATGGCCAAGGTTTTGGCCACCTTAGAGGTCACCCTCCATTAGCACACCAACGACATCCCACTAGAATCCTCAAATTCACTAGATCCATCCAAGATCACCCCATATCCATCCTCATCGACATGAGTGCCTCCCATAATTTTATCTCACTTTCTATTGCACAATGGCTCCAGCTACCCATCCTCCCCACAATGGGTTTTGTGGTGATCACCAGCACTAGGGACAAGATGACAAACACCCACATTTGTCACAATGCCACACTTAAAATCCAACATGTCATCTTCACCAAGGACTTCCTTGCACTTCCACACACCCCCATGGATGTTATTCTTAGCATGCACTAAATGCAAATCAAGAAAAAATTGAGGTAGCATTCATCACCTTAGAGCTCTCCTTCTTGATGGACTAAGAATGAGCTATGCAAGATACATCTCATTCAAGGCACTCTCTATGGCAGCATAGCAAGGAGACCTTGCTGTCGAGCTTTTCCAACTCTTGACCAACACACATGATTAGGTCTCTTCCACTCTTGACCCTTTGGGTCTCCTACATGTCCTTTGCCACCAGTTCTCCTAGGCTTTTGTGGAGCGACTCGGCCTACCCCTGGAGCAAGAGGTGGAGCACACCATCAAATTGGTACCATATGCTGGGCCAATCAAGGCACGACCATTCTTGTACTGTTACTTCTAGAAGAGGAAATCAAACGCTTAGTTGGTGACATGCTATAGGTTAGGATCATCCAATAGTCTGTCAATCATTTCTCCAACTTGGTCCTTCTCGTCAAGAAGAAGAGGGGTGAATGACATTTTTATGTGGACTATTGTGTAATCAACAAGCTCACCATTCATGATCATTTCCTCATATCCATCATCGACAAGCTCCATGACATTATCCTATGCTAGGATCTTCTCCAAATTCGAACTCTATTGGAGTACTATTAGATCAGAGTTCACAACAAAGACATCTCAAAGATGTCTTTTCACATACATGATAGATTTTATGAGTTTTTCATCATGTCATTCAAACTTTTGACATTTCAGGTGCTCATGAACTAGGTTTTCTAACCTTATCTATGGTGGTTTGTGCTGGTTTTCTTTGATGACATTCTCATCTACATCACTATGATTGCAACCTATTAGTATCACTTGACACTTGTCTTCAATAAATTTGCTCATCACCACTTCAAAGTTAACTTTAAGAAGTGCTCCTTCAAGTAGGAAAACATCATTTATCTTCTCAGCGACACTCTGACAAGATCAACCCCCTCAGTTAGGCAGCACCAAAATCTCTTAAGGAACTTAGAGGATTTCTTGGCCTCATCAGCTACTACCGATGGTTCATCATTGAATATGACACAAGTGCATGGGCTTTAACCTAGAGCTCAATCGGGACACTTTGCAATGGACAACATATGCCAATGATGCATTTTAGTGGTTGAAAGTGGCATTCACCTCTACCTTTGTCTTAGTTCTCCTCAATTTTTCTCAACCCTTTGAGTTGGAAGTTGATGCATTGAGATGCGGAGTGGACATCATCTTAATGCAACAATGCTGACCCATTGACTTCTTCAACAAAATATTATCATCTATTAGGAGATTAAAAATAATCTATTAACGAGAGCTCATGATAGTTGTCTTGGCCATCTTTAAATAGTCTCACTACTTGTTTCACGTGTCTTATGATCTACACCAACCAAAGAACTCTTAAATTTGTTATGGACCAAAAACATGTATTATTAGACTATTAAAAATGCTTTATAAGATTACTAATTTTGATTTTCAGATCCTTTACAAGTCCGGTAACAACAATAGAGCAGCTGATGTCCTCTCTTGTCGCTCGAAAGCCTCAATGCTCTTACCTATGGAGCTCTCCAATGACACCTTTTTGGACTTTACTTGTATTCAACATGAATGTCTAGGGGGCAAAGCCCTCAACCCCATCATCTGAGACCTTCCACTCTATCAAGCATACTGGCCCTTTACGTGCTCCACTATGGCTTGTTGTTTCATAAAGGTCAACTTGTGGTTTTAAGAGATTCATCACTCATTTCAAAGATCTTGCACGAGTTCCATGACTCTAAAATTAGAATATTCTGGGTTCCTTTAGACCTACAAGAGGATCTATTAGAATATATTTTGGCGTGGAATAAAGGTCCACTTCAAGAAATATTTTCATAGTTACACCATCTACTAGCAAAATAAGACGGATGTACTTTTCCTGACCAACCTCTTACCATCACTTCTCAATGGATTTCATTGAAGGCCTTCTAAGCTCAAATAGTTTCTACATAATCTTTGTTGTCAATTGCCTCAACAAATACTCCTACTTTTCAACTATCAAACATCTTTTTACTATCTAGAGGTAACATGAGTATTCATTCATGATGTGATTAAACTCTATGGCATTTTGATATCCCTTCTCTCAAATCAGGATTGAACATTTTTAATTTTATTTTGATTAGAGATATTTCATCTACAAGAGACCTCCTTACAACACACCTACTCCTACCATCTACAAATAAACGGTAAAACTAAATTGGTCAATAAATGGTAAGACTGCTCCTACCACTTCAATCTTTTACAAGAGACCGACCATGCATATGGTACTATTGGCTAGCATGGGCAGAATTGTGATACAAAACCACTTTCAACATTTCTATTAGGTCGACCCCATTTCAACTAGTTTATGGGTGACCACTACCCACCATCCTCCAATATGAAGCCACCACCACTTGCATAGATGGCATTAACTAACTCTAAGAAAGACACGACTCTTGTCTCAACTTAGACCCATCTTCAAAAAGCTCAAGCTGCAATGATGGTTGTCACATATTATAACTATTTTAATGTGAAATATTCAACTAGTGATTGAGTCTACCTCTGGCTACAATCATCTCGTCCCAAGTCACTAGCCCAATGACCCCATGAGAAGCTCACTCCTCATTTTTTTCTAGAATGTTCCAAATTGTTGAGTGCATCAAAGCCATCACTTAATCATTGTAACTCCCTCCCTCCCTCCCTCTGCACACATTCACTCAATTTTTTACATCTCGTAGCTGAATCATCTCCACCCTTTACCACTCCCCTCAAAACCTTGAAGTATTGGTCTATTGGAAAGATTTGTTGGCATCTAAGTCTACATGGAAACTTATTCATAGTCTCCTCTAAGCTTTTTTCAACTTTTACCTTACAACAAGGTAAAAGAATTAGGACAGAGTATTGATGAGGTCCTTGCCTCATCAAGTATGCCACATTGGCGATGTAGTTAAACCATTGCCTACCTTAACTGTTGCCACATGAAGATGAAGCAAAATAAGTTAAAATAGTATTAGTCACCAATAGAAAATAAAGTAGTAGAAAGACAATGAATCGATTCCCAATCCAATAGCAAGTCTATAAAACCTCTCATAAGACCAATGAGGGAGGCATGAAGTATTTAGAGGAGTTTTACTTGCTTTAAGAGTACTTAAGAGTCTGACCCACTACTTCCACCTTTTTCTCTTTCTTTCTTTTATTTCCTCTCTACTCTTTTTCGTCTTTTATGAGTAATGATGAGCTACAATTCTTCGACCTCAATGTGACATCCACTTTCCTATCTTGAGTCAAAACCAAATAGTGTTGGATAACCTTTTGACCGGTTACAGTGTAGTGTTCTCATCACTATGTCAATTAGCCCCTCTCTCCCTCTCTCTCTCTCTCTCTCTCTCTCTCTCTCTCTCTCTCTCTCTCTCTCTCTCTCTCTTTCTTTTGGTCTTGCAGTGTCAATCACCTGATTATTTCTTCCTTTCAAGATAATCAAAGTTTTGTGAAAAATTCAATACAAAAGTAGAAGTTCGAGATATCTCTCAAATACTAGCAAATAAAGCTGATCAAAATAGGAAACTTACCAACCTTAGAGAAGGACAAGAAGGCATACACCTTTTTCTATATTTATCTTGATTTTTGTTAATATTATTCTCTCTTTTCTCGCTTTTATCTACATTGAAATTTAAAAAAGTTGGCTTTCTTGAATTTTACCTCACGAAAAGTCTTGATTGGGCTTTAAGATGTTACATGAAGCTCACTAAATGTCGCCAAAACAAGGGTAACAATAAGGGGAAAAATACTCAGAAGAGACAAGAAGAATATTGTAATTGAGATAAAAATAAGAGAAGGAAAAATATGGGGTTTTTAGAGTAAACCTTATAATAATTCATCACAACGAATTATTATAAGGTTTACTCTAAAAACCCCATATTTTTCCTTCTCTTATTTTTATCTCAATTACAATATTCTTCTTGTCTCTTCTGAGTGGTGACTTCCGACGCTATGCCAAATTCGCCACCGTTCGTGAGCTGCAGCCCTAGGCTACCTCACGACGACTGTTCCGCCGTCTGTCTGGACGTGGACTGAGAGGGCCTCACACTTACCATCGTCGAGTGTTTCCCCGGGTTGTCTTGGGTTGATCGTGCATATTGGTATGCCTGCCTGTACTTAGGTTACGTGATCAGACCTAGAGTCTAGGGTCCAAACATTCTTATCAGATAGTCCGACTGCCCCATCTCGGGTCTCGAGTTTCATTGATCAGGTACAGGGGGTTCTCACCCCATACTACATCAAATTGGTATCATTATAAGGTTGTAAAGGAGAACTATGGGTAAGTGAGGCGAGGGCCAATTATAAGGTTGAATATAAATATCTTCAAGAGTCATAGGAGAGTCACAAATTTTTAGAGTCAACCTTATAATTGGCCCTCACCTCACTTACCCATAGTTCTCCTTTACATCACTCTTCTTTTTATAAGACCTAACAATACCCCCCCCCCTCCATTTATTCCATCTTGTCCCCAAGGTAGAAGGTAAGAAAATAGTATTTGATGATAGACATCAATTTCTAAGTAACTTCAAATTCTAGAAGATGTTGCTATTTGATGAGTATGTCTAAGTGATTTAATATGCGACGTCAATTCACCACTATTTCAAGTTGAGTAGAGTATTGAAAATCCTCATTAATGATTGATGAGAGAGGTTGATTGTGTTGACACAGAGTTATAATTGGTAGGCATCCTATTTGACTATTTAGATAACATGAAAAAGTTTCAAAGTACTTGGGAAATAGTTTCTGATTTTGTTGTTGGGCCAATGCCAACATCATATATGACTTATCTTTTATGACAATCAATTTGGGGCTTTATTCATGATTGAACATGAATTAAGTACTTCTTTTTGACCATCAATTTAAGGTTGGAAGGTGGTGCTCTTCTTGAGGTTTGTGCCTTGAAGGTGGAACAACTCTATCCAAAAGATGCTAGTGAAGAATTATCGCAATTAAATATATGATGGAACATGGAATGTCATGAAGTTTGACCACATGATTAATAAATTACATTGCTATAGTGGTTATATTGAGAGTATGTTGTAACGAGATAAAATGATCATACTTAACTTATTCATGACCATCAAAATAGTTTTGAATCCTTATGATTTTGACAAGCCTTATATAAAGTTCATACTAATGTCATATAAGATTTGGTCTAGGATTGTGGAGGGTTGAAGTAAGCCCATAAGGGTGGTGACTTCATATTTATTACGCTAAGTAATGTTTGATAAAAAAGTTTATAGTTTGCTTCATCTCTTGGGAGTAAAATCTTAGGTGATTAATTTGTAAGTGCATAAGAATCTAGAGTGGCCTCTTGCATCATTGTCATGGTACACATGGAGAACTTGGGGAATCATACCTTATGCATAAGGGAGAGCCAATCACCTCTAATACAAGAGGACCACATTGTATAATTTTTACTTGGGCCAAACATCAGAATTTTGTAACATGACTTTTAAAGTTTGGAGAAACATTAATTAGCAATAATTTATAACAACATCAATTTCAACTTTTATAAATGACTATTGGGGCACTCTAAATAAGGATTGGTTGTGTTGTTTTCCATTCTAACCTTATACTTAATAGTGAAGTTGAAGTCCAAAATTTTCACCAACTATTTTTGATGAGTGGGATGCCTTTGTGTTACTCAAAAAGGAATATAAGATTGATTTCATCAATGTAAATTATAAAAAAGTGACCAATTAAATAATACTTTCACTTGAGAATTTCCAAAACCATAATCATAAGGTCACATTCATAATATAATTTTTAGACAATTTTGAGGTGATAGGGCTTGACTAAAGGAGGCCACCAGTCTATGGTGCTACATAAGGATTATACCCACTAAATATCAAGAGGTATTTATTTTCTATTCAAATTATTGAGAAAAATTAAGAAGAATTAACATTAGTACCATACTTAGGGCTTGTTTTAGTTGTTGTGAAACCTTTGTCAACTTCATTGCTCCACTTGTAGCTCTCTTTTTTAAGTTAAATGAGGGGTAAAATAATTAACTTATAGTGTGTCATAAAATGATGATAATACCTTGTCAAACCAAAAATCTATGAAATTCTCATTAGTTAGTCGGGAGCATCACTTCTTTATATCTTTTTCCTTGCTACTGTCCACTTTTACTCCCTTAGTCGAGACTCAATGTCCAAGGTATTCAATTATGTGAGTAATAAAAACATACTTCTTGGTATTAATGTTCAAGTGGTGCTTCATAACCTAAAGACTTAGGATAAAGTGTTGATTATGAGATGAATTGTCCTGATTATACAACATTATATTATTAAAAAATACTAAGAGTCATTTCCTAAAAAAGAGACAAAATATTCGATTCACTAATACTTGAAATGTTGCATGAACAATTTTAAAGTCAAAGGCATCACTAAGAACTCATAACGCATGTTGTGTCTTGAAGATTGTTTTGTGAACATCCTTTTGATACTTGTGGATTTATGATATTTGAATTTTGGGTCAAGCTTATGGAAGATGGTTTCTCCATAAAGCTCATATAAAAGTTCTTCAATTATGAGGATTGAAAATTGATTTAAAATCATCTTCTTGATACCTTTATAATCCACACAAAAGTGTCTTGTACTCTCTCTCTTCTTAACCAAGAAAATAAGACTAATATAAGGGTCATTAGAAAGTTGCATGATCTCATATTAAAGTATTTCCTCCAATAGTACTTTTATCTTATTTTTCTAAAATGAGAGTAGTGATAGATGTGAATATTGATTAGGGTCATTCCTAGTTTCAATGTAATGTGATGGCCAACTTATCTAGTCAAAGTTAGTCCTTTACATAGTGCAAATAACCCTTAGAAACTTCTCAGCCAACTACTGCTCCATAATTAAGTTTGATCTATTAGTCCTTAATACATTATTTGTGGTGGCTTAACACAGTCCCATCAACACCTCTTATCTCTACTAAAAATCATAGAGGATAAACTTAAGAGATAGTCTTGACTTGCATAATTGTAGATCACTTCTAAGAGCCACTATTGTGCCTCCAATTAGGAATTTCATATTGAGATTCTTTTAATATACTGTTATTATATCTAATGTTTTGAGACACTATATTCTCAAAATGACATTATTGTTCCCTAATTATAAAGGTAAAATAATAATTTGTCACTTTAAATCTTACATTCCAAGGAAAACTCATTGAGAAATGCCATACCTCACTATTGTGTTGGCTCTTAATATGATATTGTATTTTGTAGTTGTGAGCAATGATAAGTTTAGTTTATGTACCAATTCATCTCATATAAAATTTTATGTTCTCCACTCGATTAACACAATCAATTTCTTGTTGAGAACCTTCTCCTTTTCATTGTTCATGACACTATTAGTTCAATAATAAATTAAAAGGAGATTTTAATGGTGGATTTCATTTCCTCACCTTGTGGCTAAATTGTTTCACTTGTCTATATTTTTTTTGGTTCATTCATGCCTCCTTCATAGAGAATTACTTGTAGTTCTTCTTTACATATAAGACATGGATGAATCATTCATCACATGAGAAACAAAGACTCTTTATGTGCCTCTCCTATAATTTTGATTTGGTAAGTGTTGTAAAATATATAGTGTTGATCTATTGACTGATTTATATTCTTCTTGAAGATGTAGTCTTAACATTCTAATTATTGGAATTCTCTTTGTATTTTCTTAGTTCTTTAAACTCTCTTTGTATTTTCTTCAAGCCAAACTAATCTGAAGAGTTGGTCTTCACTATTTTCATGTCATAAGGTATTCTCTATGGCTTAAGTCTTGGCATTTTTTTTCCTCAATGGACTATGTAATGTACAAAATGTTGTTGAGGCCTTATGGTTTGAATAACCTTACTTTCACTCAATCATTTGAATAATCTCTAGTCCCGATCATTTGACAAAGGTACTCTCCATTGCTTCCTCCAACAACCTTTGTATTGCATTGAATAATAATTTGAACACTCTGCTATACTCTACCATTGTACCTTATTATTTAATGTTAAAAATTGTTCCCATAACATCCATATCAATTGAGTCAAATTAATTCTACAGTCTATGCTTCACATCTTCTTAATCTTTGAATGACTCTTGATAAGTCTTCATTATCATGAGTTAATAATTAATAAATAATATAATTTTAGCCTTAACTCATGATAAATAGACTTATATTTGTGTTAAAATCTGTAAAGTGGGTTTCAATTGATTAACGTGATTTTTTGGCTAATTATGTGATTTTATACGAATTTATATGATTTTTACAATCTTACTTTTGAGATAAATAAAGAAAAAGAAATAAAAATAAAAATAAAACAAAATGAGGGGGACTCACTAGCTAGTCGGGCCCACAAGCAGGTCGGAAGCGCAGTTGGGGAGTAGCTGCGAGTAGTGGCTCGAGCGGCTTAGACCGATAGGGCACGTGTGCACCACTCCCCTTCCACGTCTCCAGTGGCCAGTCGGCTGTGGGGCAAAGAGTAGTCATACACGCGTGAGAATGAGACTTGCTTTGAGATGTAACATTACTATATATTCATCCGAAACTTCGATGCACAAGCGATGTGGGACTAAACCCGTGTCACACCTTCCCTAGAAAGGGGCGGGCAACCGTGGGTTCGAATCCTCCCAGAGCCAAAACTCATATTTTTTTATCTAATTATCGTGACTTTCCTGCAGATCGCCAATGAAGGATTAAGCAACCAGAATCACTAGATCATCAACAAAAATCTTGTCAACACGATTCACGGAGCATTGTTACTAAAATTATTGAACGATTCGTGATAAAAGGATCGCAAATCTATCGAATAAAGCATCTCCGATTGATCGACGAATAAGTCGTCGTCAAAAAGAGGACAATCCACCGAGAGACGAGTTGCCACCTCTTGAGAGCATATCGGATGCGATGAAGAGCCTCTTCTTATTGCGCGGATCTAAGGATGAAGCTCCCTAACACGCGCCTTACCTTCATCCAGCTCCTCTACATAGGGTGACAGCCGCCAGAGAGCCGCAAAGTCACCGTTTTTCCGCTCCACCGGGTGACAGCCGTCGGAGACGATTCGACAACCCATGTCATTGATCTCTAGACTTCGCAAGGAGATCTAGAGATTGCCCACGTCATCTTTGTCTAAGGAGAGCCTTCGAGGCCGTGAACATTGCACAACGATCCTCCCGAATGCTCAAGATTCTGGTGCATCGCCGACGCATCGCTGCCACGACACTGGAACTCTATTTTCCTACTTTTAACTTAATTTTCACTTCATTTAGTGATAATTTGTGTGATTTAAATTTACTAAGATATACTTCATTCAATTACGATTCTTCCGGCTTTTACAAATCTTAATTTGATCAATTAAATCGTCCATAATCGCTTATATAAGAATTGCCAGGTAGAACTCTATTTTCGCCCGATTCGCATTCGCCAAGCACTGACGTCATCTTGACGTCCGCACCCTTATTTCTCTTTTTCGTGAATTTTAAATATATTTCCTTTTCATTTCCTAATATAAAATTTATAGAAAATAGTATTCTTTGAGGAAAATTCTGAATAATTATCTGATATTATATTACATCTCTATGATCGACCTGGGAAATTACTGCTATTTTTGGAAGTTTAATTAAATTATAATTGATATATTTGTTCAGAAATACTTCTAACTATTCAAAAATTCGTATTTTCTAGTTTTATAAATTTTAAATTTACATGATTTACTATACAACGACTAAGTCACATCAAGTCTAAAATATTTGTGTATTTGAATTATATTAGCATCTCATCATCCAAATTGGATGTATTCATCTTTAGTTGACATCAACCATTGATTCCCCATATTTAAAGTATAACTCAACATGAAATATCTAACTATTAGGATTTTCATCACCAAAATAAGTTATCTTCAATTAATGTGATCCCCCACTTCCCACTATTGCCAGTTCTACATGTCCATGGATGTTTTCTTCATGTCATTTAGTAGTAAGATTGCAATACTCACATTTTCTACTTCATCCTATGACTTGAAAATTGACTCTCTTGTTGCTATTGCTCCTTGCCCACTCACCATAAATAGTGGAGGAATGTCGTTCCTTCAAGTTAAGTGTTACATCATCACATGTGTCAGCTCACTCATTATTACCTTTGAGGATGAAATAACTCAAATAGATAATTAATACATTCCTTTATATCTCCAATATCCTATTCTAGGCTTTCAAACTTCTTGTCACTAGTCTTCAACACCATAGCTATGATATTAGTTGTTAGAGTCTTCTAACTAGGATTGAAATGAGGGTAAAAAAATGAGAAAAATACTTGAAAGAGATAAAGGGAATATCATAACTAAGATAGAAATGGTAGAAAGAACAAAAGGAGATTTCTAAAGAAAACTTTAGATCAGTTTGGGGATGAATTCGCAAGCTCCCCACTCTCACACTAACTTCTTCCAAAAGTGACTCTCCTTTGACTCTTAAGGGTATTTATACTCAACCCTATATTGGACCCTTGGCCCACTTAGCCTCAATCTTTCCTTACATCACTCTTCTCTTTATGAGACCAAGTGATCCTCTCAAACGGGGTTGGGCCATGGGTTTGTGCAGACCTAATAAGAGGTTCAAAAGAGGGACTAGGAGAGGACCTAACATAACCCTCTCCAACTAATAACTTAGACATGATTGACTAAACTCTAGTTGTAAGTTGCAGTAGTGTTGATCTCAAGTATTTATTTTTACTTTTAAATTTTAATAAGAGGAATCAAGAACTGATGAAATAATTGAGACCATCAACCCTTCAACCCCTTCATCAAATAGAGTCCTATTGTCCTACAAAAAGAACACTATCAAAAGTAACAAGAACATAGTGGAACTTTTGCAACTGTAGTATATGTAATTATAACAATGGATATATTTTTTTTAAAATTTAATATCTTTAATATTGGAGAATCATATGAGGCAACCAAATGATTCTAGAGAGAATTCTAGAGGTTTAAACTAAAAATTAAGCTGCTAGATTCATTATTTAGGAAAACCATATTTTCATACATCCAATAGTTGAACCATATATTGGAATAAGTATTGCTCTTATGATCAACTTATGAAGTGGTAGACATTCCCATCGATGCTTGAAATCACTAATTCTTGGGAAAAAACCTTCTTGTGTTGATGAAATTTCCATTATTGGTTGTAATATGTTCAAATGTTAGTTCAATTAGCAAACAATTACTTGCAATTTTTTCATGAAATTTAAATAAATGGGTAAGTCAAATGGAATTCATTCCAATTCTCACAATCACAATCATTTGGAAATCCTTCACCATTCTAAACATTTTAAAAAACTTGGAAAAATGTGACCGGACATGAAGATGTCAGTACTCCATCTATGTTGCATCTCCTCTATCGGGGTGGTGCTAAAGATTCTGAAAATCTTAGAGCCTCATCTTAGGGTCACAATGGCATATGGTAGAGTAAACAAGACCATATTGGTAGATCTCTCTCTCTCTCTCTCTCTCACACACACACACACACTCAACTTGTCCCTCACTCATCAAAGATTGTTCGATAGCAAGGGACCCTTCTTCATGGCTGGGAGGGAAGGTGGAGTCTTGGTCAATAGAATTCATTAACAGCAATCAAGGGCCTAAACTAGGCCACTTATATAGGATGCCATCATATGCCCTTTTGATGTAAAACATCAATCAAGGATATAAGCAATGCCCAAAATTGGTGAGTCAATTGCGTTGAAAATGTAAAACTTACACTAAAAAGATTAGAAGACCCAAAATAGAATTTTACGAAATAAATCATGTGAATAACATGTCAAAGTCTCAAACTTAGAAATTATTTTGCTATTGATTTACTTTTATAGTTGATCTAATTTTCAAGGAAACAAGAAAAACCCAAAATTAGGGCCCCAAATGTGTTGAAAATGTAAACATAGGCTACAAAGATTAGAATATCCAAAATAAAATTCAGCCCAAATAAATCATGTGAATAATGTGTCATAGTCTCAATCTTAGTAACTATTACGTTGTTGATCTTTTTTCATAATTGATATAATTTTCTAAGAGCATCACAATTAAAATTTACCCGAATTAAAGGCTATTACATTTTAACTTTAAGAGGTGATAAATACTACAATTTTTGTTCTTTTTGTGAGATTTCTATGTGCTAGTAATTTCAAGAGTATTTTCTGATCATTATGGAATTAAGGATTGTAAAAAAATAATCTTTGAGAACATAAATGTGGTGATCAATCCAAATAGAGGAGGCATAGGATAGTGTGAGATTGGCAAAATTTTGAGCTGAGATTTTTGATTTGCTAAAGAATTGCATTAATTTGGCCATGTTGCCTTTTAACCTTGGCTTGGCAAGGTTTATCCCTACAAGTAGTTTTTTTGACCTCATCTACCTTCATGCCATCATAATCTGAGCTCCATTGTTCATGGGGTCCTATCAAAATCAATTTTTGCATTAAGAAAAGAAGTATTTTCATTGAAATCTAATTGCGGATAACTAGTGTGCAATATTATCAATTTCCCAAAAGGTATATATGAGTGTCTTTGTTGGCATCTTACTTTTGATATTTTGCTGATATAATTTTATTTTCTTAAACTTTTGATTCTTAGGTCCATACAGTCACATGTAGAAGGGCAAATAACATTTTTTCTTAATAACTTTATTTTTTTACTCTTAAGCATTTTTCAATAACTAAGTTTCTATTAATTGAAGTTTGGATTTAGGAAAATTGTGATATATATATATATATATATATATATGAATATGTGTGTGTATTTGATTAGTTGTGAGATGATAAAGAGGACAATAAAATAGTAAAATTAGGGAAAATTCATTAACTACTATGCGTCACCTTGAGGCTAGATAGACCATATTTGTGACAGCAGACATCATGACGTTTGAAAAAAATAATGAAAAAGTGTTTAAATTTTGTCCCAACACGTGAACTATTATAAAATATTGTCATATGGTAATAATAATTTTTTCACACTTTTTAGAAAAGTTTAAGGCGAGTTCTACACTACGACCTAAATTCTGCTTTAAAGCTATTCAACGTTAACGAAAGTCAACCTATTGTTTGTGATTTCAGCTAAGTTACTGATATTTACAAGATGTGGCAAGGGAATTTATGGATATATTCTGTTAATAAGAGAAGGCTAACCTTTTAAAGAAAGGTCTCAGCTTTACGTCCCGCGTGGAGTACGTTTGTTGATAGTGATCGACCGTCTCTTCCCCGAGAGAGAGCGAGAGAGAGAGTCTAAAACCTGGCAAAAACCCAGAGAGAAGGTGTTTTCTTCTCTGGCGAGGGAATGGAACCCTTGAGGGTGCGCGTCGTGTTTGAGGACCGCCATGTGCTCAGCAAGTCCCAGAGAAGACAGGGCCTGAGGCGCTGCTGGGTCCTCCTACGCCCCGAGATGGACACCGTCGCGGCTCTCGCCTCTCACATCATCCGAAGCTTCGACCTCCAGGAAACCTGCCCTAGAGGCCTTCTTCTCTCAGTGAGTAGCACACCCGTATCTGGTTCCCTTCCTTCTTATTTCGTCTGCTTGAAGAGGGGAGAATTGATTTCCTGGTTGTACTCCTCCGTGCTTGGCTGTGTGAGCTTTTGTAGAACTGCCCCCTATTGAATCCAATTCATATCTTTATATAAAGTGTCCATTCCGTGCATTCAGCTTTACTACGTCTGATTGAGCCTCAATGGCCCTTCCAATGCCCTTTTGTTACATGTTTCAAATTCAGAGTGCCTCTTTGGTTTGATCAACGCGTTGACATGGCACCGTTTGTTACAGATGGATCAATTCGTTCTACCACCATTTGAATCCACTGAAATTTTCAAGGACAAGGATGTCATCGGGTCAGTGTACTCCTTTACGCTGTTAATGTTTTCAAGGCAGATTGCACAAGCTGTCGTTCTTTTTATATAACTGCTCTTCTATGCTTGTTGTAATCGTAATTATTTCCCTTTCAAAAGAGAGAGGCATTGCCGATGAACCACGAGCGTTAGATGTTGGATTTTTTACTGTTAATCTTTTAAATGACTCTTGTTAGGTAGCGTCTGTTATCATCTTCCACCTAAGGTGGTCCTCATTATTTTCTGGCATCTCCTTTCTAAAAAAATGAATGACAGAAGTCACCTCAGCTGGGGGTATGACGTAGATCCATTAACCTTCAGCAGAAGAGAGCTGAATGCAATGACTTTCTCTTTTGACTCCAAAGGATGGCGTGGATTAGTATAGATGTTTTTATACTGGCCAATCCTAATACTATTGAAATTTAAATGCCTAAAATTAGTGGTTAGGATGGGCTTTGGCAGTACTGTCTGTAGTGACGGTAAATTACGATGAAATCTACAATGTTCTATCAGAAGTAAATTAGGATGGCATTTTCTGACTATCCATTCTATCAGAAGTAGCGATATTCCTGCAGTATTGGGTCTAATAGTGTTTCAAAGAGGCTTTTCTATCAATTGTTGATGAATTAGTATTATAGGAAATGGACAGGAGAAAAGGTTTAACTGGTGGAGATTTAATTATATTTCCTTCTTCTTATTTTTGATCCCTTTATTTTTGGACTCATCTTTATTCGAACATCCTTTCCAATATTAGCGAGTCTTGTGTTGTTACTCGTCCACACATTAATTTCATTGGAGTACCACTAACCAGGAATTTGATGCATTGTTATTTCTAATAGTGAGTAGTCTCTAGTTGGCATTTAGAGATATCTGGCTTGTTTATGTACAATCTGAGTTTACATAATTCGTTTTTTGTGAAAAAATTGCGTTGCACTCAAAGCTGTCTGATTTTCAGGGTTAGAAAGAGAGGTGCTACGCTGACAGAGGCCATCATGTTCAGTCATGATGCAAATCATATCAAAGATTCAAAAATCATAGACAAACAAGCATTACTCTTGTGTGATGATGTTGTAGCGGGCGAAGAATTTGTAAAGGAGTCAGGCGGTTATGAGAGTGAAGATGAAGAGAATGTGGGAGATCAGGCTACAGAAATGGTTTGCCATGAAACTCCATTAAATGGAAAGACAGGCTCAAAGAGAAAGAGAGATTCTAGCCGGCCTTCAAGCTCGAAGTAATCTCTTCGTTTTTATAACTTTTGTTTGATCTCATGTCCATACCCTAAACTTAAACAGAAAGTTTATGTTGGGCCTTATTTGTTAGAAAATCTCTGCCTTTTATTAACAATCTCCAAAGTTATTCCTGTATGTTCCTTTCACGTGTAATATTTTCGTGTCACATATGTTTTGAAAATAAAGGAATATGGCCCGTACGTTTTTATTATTGGCTAACACTAGGGGCACTTAGTGGGGTTTCTACATTGAAAACATATCTCAAATTTCTATCAATGTTCACGTTAGACTAGAATTTGATTGCCCACAGGGTGGAGGGTTATTTCTCGCAAGTCTGTTTCATATTGAATCCTATTTACTGACTAACTCTGAAATCCAGAAGACAATTTTACTGAAATACCTGAAATTTTCCATGAACGGCTGATCTTTACACCATGAAACCCCCGCACTTGTCGGAATAATCTCAGGTTTGAAGCCAAAAGGCTTTCATCTTTTTCATATTGAATCCTACTGATCAGCTTGTTCTTCAAATATATGACATTAGCGCATATTAGAGCCTAAGCTTGGAGTCCTTGTTGGATAGTATTTCTTTGGATGCTGTATCTACAGAAGCAACTCCCTGTAGTAGGCATACAATGACATCTCCTAGAAGCAATGGAAAATTTCTGGACAGCCTGCGAAAAAGATTGGACAGGCAGGGGGACAGAAAATATACTGTCCAAATCTTCATGTTATACTTTTGAGTCTTATAGGAGGGAGGGAGAGCTGCTTTATGAAAGCTTTGAGGACCCAATTGAAAACATATCTGTATATCCGTTCCTTTCTTTTTAATATTTGAAAGTACCTCGTGTCATCCTCTTTCAAAAATCATATTCCATCTTTAATATTTTGTTGATAGATAATTTTCTCTCTAATTGTAAGGATAAAGTTCTTTACATCTTTTCTTTGGAAATAGTATTCCTCTTTGGTCATCGTTTATTTTAGTCCATCTGGACAGAATCACTTAATATTTAGAATACGAGAAATCCATTGCATATGCACGCCCTTAGCTGGCTCTTACAAGAGGCTGACTGAATATGACCAACCCATGTTCCGTGTTTCTTCCTGGGATTGTGATGCATACATGTGTGTCACCACTTTACAAGCACCATTAGTGGGGACTGCTCATTCAGTTGAATATCGTTTCAGCTTTTTGTGGTCCTATTCCTTTTTCTCGTCGTTTCAACATCTGTGGACTGCTTTGTAACATTTATCTTCAATGTAATATAAGGATTTGGTCATTTTGAATGATTTTCTTTGTCAAAGTTCCTTCTCTGGATATGAAAATTTTATTTATCTCCATCCACTGTGATGCTCTTGTCTTATCTTGTACGACAGGTCAAAGAAAACGAAGAAAACCAGACCTGATGAATGCCCAACTCTTTCTCTTAAGGCTCCTGGAAATGCTATTTTAGAAGAGGTCCATCCAGAAGAAGATGATGTTGGACTAGGAATTTCATCTAGGAGAAACCGATCATATGATGAACGTTCTTCATCAAAGAAGCAGGATGCTACTCTAAAGGATGCGGCTTACACTACAGAGGATAAGTGAGTTTTGATATTTTTGAGATAATGTAGAGTCACATCTGGTTTTCTCTTCTTCATTTACGCTTTCCACTCATCCATAGTAGGATCCAGCCATTGCTGCTAGCTCCTAAGTGATGGATTGTTTTTAAATAGTTCTGGTCCCGTGCACATGTGTTCAGATCTGAGTTGATATGTCATGCTATTTATTCTGACTTAGTTGGTATGTTGGGATCCGGTTTTCAGCTTTTCATGTGATGATATGATATGGTTGACCAACCTTCAATCAAACTTTGATTATTTTTTTTATTTTTTTTCACGGTTTTAGATTGGACGGCTGAATGGACGACCATGACTTTGAATTCGAGTTAAGGGTTTAATATATGTTAACATTCTTTCCAGTCAAAACATAGTTAGACATCGGTTACCCTTTCTTGTTTTGTGGTGCATTCAGCATGAAGTGTATGTGTATTTATTGGTGCTTCTTGTAGATTTTCTATGGCAATACTCATCCGGATATGCTAAGAAATAAGTGGAGCTGATGGTTACAGAAGGAAGCAGATAATACTCTGAATGAAAGATGAAACATCATCAGAAAGCTAAAACCACAAAACTAGTTTGGAGTTTCTATTTTCTCGCATGATGCATGTGCAGGGTGGTGAGAAGATCAATTTGATGTATTTTGTGTAAGATGCAAATAAATTCTGGTGCAGTAAGCTGTGGAAAAGCTTGATATGAAATAAAGTGCTGGGGCAACTCAAAATCTGTTGACTTCATTTGTCTCTCTTCTTAGAACTTTTTGAGATGATTGGTTAAAAAAAAGGGCTGTCTATGACTTCAGAGTTCGCATCTCCTCATCCAGCTACATTCATAACCCCCCTCTCCCTATGAAATAGCCTGCATCCACCTTCATGTCGCTATCCCTCTTTCCAGGATGGTCTTCCTCTTCCCACATGGAAACCTCAGCTCTTTTCCCTTATCTTTTACTTGTGGCCTACATCTCCTGCCTTCCTATTATCACTGCTGTCTTCTTCTGTCTGGCAGTCCCCTTAGGTGCCTATTTCTCTCCCTTTTTGGCGACTCACACTCCAAACCCCATCTCCCTTTTCTTGGGTGAACGGATCTTTCTCCCAATCACACCTCATCCCTCTTTCTTGGCTGTTCAGCCCGTCTCCCCATCCAGCAAACTGCAGCCTTTCAAAGGAGTGACTGGAGGGTAATACTATCATTCGCTATCCAGTGATTACAGAAGGGTTTTAACTACGGTTACACAAATTACAAAAGGGAGTGACTTGATAGTCTTAGTTAGATGGATTTTGGGGACTAAAAGCCAGCAGATGCAGGGAAACTGAAGCCAAAACACCCGAAACAAGGATGATAGTGAATATCTACTTGACAAGTTTGTCAAAAATTGAAGGGTAATGTTTTGCAACAGCTCATTGACCTGAGGGCAAGACAGGAGGCATATGATAGTATGCCTAATGTTTGTGAGACGCAAAGTTTGTGTTGTTATTTGAGATAAAAAGGGATGTGCTGGTAGAGAGCGAAAGAGAGCCAAATAGCTAAGGCTGATATAGATGCTGATGTAGATAGCCAAACGATTGTTGAGCAAGGAAAAAGGTCTTTTCACGTTTGTATAATTATGCCTCGTTATTGACAACGTTTTATGCCGATATCCAAGCAGTGAACAAAGTATGCTTGGAAAATTTTGGGGTGGGCGTTTTGTTGCTTTCGCGGAATTGGGATAGGGTATGGTAGGCTAGTGAACCATAGAAATAAAGGTTAGATTGATAGATAATTTGGAAGAGGGCAGTCAGAACAAAACCTGATGATAACGAGTTAGAACGCGAGTAACAATTCGTTTGGTCCCTTGTGACATTCGTGGGAGCTCATTAGACCTGCTGGGCCAAAGCCCACTTAGTGATGAGACAGGAACTAGTTGTTGATGTGTGAGGGACTTTTTGCTTATGGGCCAAGTTCCAGTCGTTAAGAAAATAGCACTCATATCTTGATGGGCCATGGCCCACTTTCGACAGATCCGGGTGAACTGACTGTGAGGGCCCATTTGAAGATTCACCTCATTTGGGCTACCATGCTTAATCTTCCTGTAAGCTTTTCTTTCGCTTGGCCTAAAGTTTCGACCACCAAAAACTTCTCTTTTCTCAGTTTTGGAGCACAGACTTTCCAGTATCTTTCTTCAAAGTGCCATCTTCTTTGGTCATTTCAATTTTTCTCCAGTGATGAATGAAACAAACCTCTATCTGCGAAGGTCCTACGCGGAGTAGTTTTTCATGTCTGCGGAAAATACATGACCCCAGGCTATACGTGTGGTTGACATATCTTCTGTGAATGTTTGTGAACCTGTCATTGTCTCGGCCTTTTCAATATTATTGGTCCTTCCTTTTTGATAACTGGGAGTTGGATGGGCCTTGTTTAGGCGATCATCTACTTTCTTGTCTCCTTTCCTGTTTGAATACTGAAACCAGGCTTTGACAAAGAGGAAATGAGACGTCCTAGTCTGCTACTGTGCCCGATAACTGTTCCCTTGGGTCCTTTTTCTGCCACCTCCTCTCTTCTGGGTGTGTGTGTGCTTTAAACCGCTCACCATAGAACCCACCATAGATCAGGGCATCGATAGAACTCCCCACCCCCCCATCTTCTAGAACGGCAGTGAACGACAGAGGTCAAATGGGGCTGGTGCTAATTTCCAGGGTTTGATGCTTCTGAGGATGCAGCTGTTCAAAAGGTTATTTTTGGAATCGCTAGTGCCCACTGATTGTAGGCATTTATTCTAATGATGTTGGCAGACCCTTACAGACCTGTTTCCGATGAACCATCTTTGTAGCAACTTTTTTTTTGGAAGAAAATTTCCATCGGCCTGTTTTTCCACTGCCACATTTTTTGCTCTACCAAAAAGGTAGCCAAATCGCCTACCTCAAGTGCTAGCGTATAAGGAACTTTTGGCAGTGAATCATGTTTCAAATTTCCGAAATGTTTAATCATTGAGATTTGTTCCCGAAAATTCACTACGGGGAAGACATGGATTGCCACATAATCCAAGTTAAATAATGGCATTTAGGTCCTGAACTGCATCAAATTATGTGGACATCACTTTAAGTGCAACTTTACATTGTCATAAAGTTATCGTTCCAATTAAGCTTTCCTTGTTCTTGTTCATGCGGGTGATATATTGATTTAAAACTATAATCTTTTTTAGATGTAGCTATTCTTAAATATTGTGTGCATTGTGTCTTCGACTGTCATATTCAGAGCAACTTTGACCAAAGTATCTGTTCTAGGCAAATTGAAGGTCAGGAAAGTCACCAAATCAAGGCAGCAGAAGTTAATGCGAGCGTTTCTGACAAAAAGGTACTTGAGTCTTTACTATAACAACCTTTACATTGTTATTATTATATGTTATAAAATTATTTTATACTATCTCTATAGCCAGACAGTTGGAGTTGCAAAGGATAATGATGCCATATATGTCCAATTACATGACATTGGTAAACTGTTGAATGAATTGTGATTTTTGATAAAGGATGATGTGTTCTTTGTTGACTACCCTTGGTGAAACATTTGATCTTCGTGTTGATAAGATCAGAGAGTAGGCTCTAGGGCTCTAGGACCCTCTTTTCCTGAGTAAATATAATAGTTACGCTCTATGGATAAGATACTGGGGATATAGGTGCCTCCTCTCTGTTGAGCAGCAATTCAGATGGTATCCGATCTTCTTGATTTGACCAGGTTTGGTACGGTACTTCAGATTTTTATATTCGGTAAAGCGCCCATCTATTTGAAAATATTAAACTTGTTATAAACGTAGAATTTTTGGTTCATTTCTAAATTTGGTGCTGTGCAGACTAGAAAAAAGTTTTATTGATATTTTATCCCATGAAGACACCTATTATGTCTATTGCTAGCTTAGATCCCCTGGGAACTAAAGCGCATCAAATTACATGTTCATTTCTTCTCTGAATTTCTCTGGAGTAATAGATATCCTATTGTTTCATTATGATTATATGATGGAAGTTGTGCTTGGCCGCTTGTTCTCCAAAGTTTTAGTGCAGTGTAAGGTAGACCCCTACATGTTTAGGGGAGAATGTGAATGCTTAAACGCTTCGGGAAATCGTATATCCACAGTTGCATACTTGAGGGCTAAGACAGGCGGAGATCCTTGCATAGAGTATAGGGAGTTCACAGGAAGTGAAGGCTTGTCTTTAAGTCTTACGAACTAGAGTTATAACATTTATTTCAGAAACTTGTCAGGCAGTTTCCTTCTGAACTAAGTTCTGATTGACGTAGCCCTAAAAGGCTAAGAATTAACTTAACATTTCCCTCCTACTTCCTGAATTGAAAAGAGCCAATTTTTCTAGGACGTCTGTTGAACTTTCATTAATAAAGCAACTTTTGGGAATTTCAGACATTTCTTAGATAAATAGTCTTGACATTTTCTATGAACATCCTAGGCTCATGACAGATGGGTGCGGAAGAACTTGTTCTAGTATTAAGTGGACTTTCCTAATATGCTGCATTGGAGTAGGTGGGCAATGAGCAATCTGACTTAGTAGGCATAAGTTTATTTGTGGCTTCTTCCTCCTTGTAAGCACTTGAAGTAACTGATAAATTATTGCAGACTGTTTTATAAAAAGGGTGGTGTACATTCTTTATCTCTATCCTCAGAGTGCAGACAAAGCAACATTATTTGAGTCATCACGCTTAACTATCCTATTGGACTAATTGTGGAATGCGCATATCTTCTCGTAGCATTACATTTACATAATGTGGTCTTACATTGTGATTGTATCCTAGAAATAGGGTGCAGCCTCATGGGGTGTAATATCTCTTAAACTTTGTAAAATGGTGATTATCAATTGAGATGATAGACGGATTCAACCTGTTAAGCCTGTTAACATAATTCAGTCAAACATACTGTTGCGTTTGTATGCCATGTCTTTCACATATAGATGTTTTGTATGTATGATATATAGATCAGGAGAACTCATTTTTTGCAATGATGTGGAGAGGTTGCTGGCGGAATTTTTAGTTTATTACGTTCCTTCAATTCACAAGAAGGGCTCCGACTATTCGTCTTCGTTGCAAGGTTTGACAGCAAGCAGAAATGTCCTCATTCCTCCAATAGGAATGTCACTCCAACCACTCACTGTCATAGGCGTTTATTTGGACAGGCCAAATCCAGAAGATCAAATGAGTGAACAAACGTAGATGGACAAGGAAAACGGTAAAACTGTATTGACTGTCATCTGACGCCTATAAACGACTGTAAAATATGAGAATAACAGGGAAATACTAGGATTTCTAGTGATAAAAGTCTACGTTACACTGGAGGAAAGTCAAAGACTGCACAAAATTACGATTTCCTTCTACTTTAATACCCCTATTCTGCTCTATTCGTCTTTTAATGCTAATTTACTTTGATAAGCTACTTTGTTGCTGTTTTATTTCTGTGGCACATACGGTTTTTTCTTCTTGCTTTTTGTCTATCCTGCTTCTCGCGTGTTATTGAGTAAAATCATGATGTAATCCGACGTTAATTGGGATTATATCAGGTGAATCAGCCATCTGTGCTACGCTTATGTGCAAGAGGATAGGAAATTTGGTTACAATTTTAAAGAGCAAAACTGTAAATATTTTGAATAAAAAGGGCACATTGAGAAGAAAATTTTAAGTTATGACAAACACCAAATCCTTAATCATTTCCGTCCCCCTTCCCCCCCTGGCCTAGCAATTCCCATTTTAGCAGAAAGCATCAGGGTTTGTCTGGTCAGCAGTGTGCAGAAAATATGGAATTTTAGTATATCCGTGTTCTTCCTGTTCTATTCTCTTGCTCTTTTCGTGGGCAACTGTCTTTCCCACCCTCTTCTTCCTCTCCTCCCTGCGAGTCACAAATATGTGCTGTTATTCCTTCGGCTTCATCAGGGTTTCAAGGGCTGGAAGTTTATTAAAATGTCCGTTCCAGCCAGGAATAATTCAATCTAAGACTTAACAGCTTCTAGTTGATTCTGCGTTTTCTCTTTTTCCTTTTTCTTAGTTGTTTATTGTGAACAAGAGTTATGATTTGCAAATTAGATTGACTCCCAGTTCCCATCCGAGTCAGAAAATCCAGATTGGAATCAAATAGGCTTCACCAAGGTTCCTTGTTCGTAATTAATTATTTGGTTTCGCTCTTTCACGGTTTTCTGTTGTCTTTTAAAGTCTAATCCCGTTTTGGTTAACTTCATGTCTAACCATCTTTCGAGTTCCTGAAAATCTTTTGGTGATGATTGAGGACATAAATGCTAAAGTTTTTTGCATGGTATAATTATGCACTTTCATTAGCATTTTTCTCGAAATCTAGCTCACATTGACTCTTCTTCCCCACCCCCCCTCCAACTATTTTCAAATATTTGAGCATACTTTTTAATGTTTATTTTCCTATAGTACACATTCTTGTATAATGATTACTCGGCTTCTACCATGCCTCTTTCAATGCTTCTCTGGGGGTTGGTGGGGATTGGTAATATGGTTGCTAATTGCAATCTATTTCCTTAATATTAACTTGCTTCATTTTATCTTTTTTCTTTCAGATGCCTAGCAGAAGTGCTCGACGTAAAAAGGCCAAAAGACTGTGGCTGCGTGAACTAAAGGGTTCTGAAAAGAAAGAGGTACCTTTTTTCTGATTTTCCTAGGCATTTCCTCGCTCTGCTTTTCAAGATTCGACTTCTGTTGCTTAGTTGTAATACCGATACTACTTAACAATAGAAAACGTTGGACAAAAACATAATATTATATTGTCACATGTGTCATAATATGATTCTTTCATTAACAGCTTGTTGCAAGTGATAAGCTAGAGAATAATGCTCACCCAGAGATTCCTGCCCATCATGAGGATCAAGACAGCGGTTCTGAGGAGGACTTTGTCCCTGTTGTAGTTAAACCTGGGCATATTCGGTTTGGACCTCCTGGTAAATGCCTATTGTCCTTTCTTTTATTACTCTATATTTTGCTTCCCTTAATAATTCTGTCAGTCCTTCGATCCATATCTTTTGTTACTTATTATAGGATTGGAATTATTTTATCGTTGGAAATTTTCAAACATCATTCCCCAGTCATGGTCTAATGAACTGATATTTATTTGAATCTCGCAAGCCATAAACCCTGTTATGTTCAAGTGAAGAAATTCTTTTAAAAACCTGAGAATTCCACCCTTGCAGGAAGGGATCCCACCAGTGAGGTGAACTTTGCTTGCATATGATATAGCTGAATTTCTGCTTTACTATACCTTCGATACCATTGAGACCAAATAAGGAAATATTTTATGTTATGACGTAATACTGCACAGACAATTTCTAAACATCAATACGTACTAATTGAAGATTATTTTTTATATGTGAAACTTCTTAGGTTGTATCGATAATTCTCTGTATATGTTTGCCACGTGAAAATCTTTACAAACTCTTAGATTGAAATACAAACGCATCAAATCGAGTCTATATGTACGCCTATATTGTAAGGAGTCATTAATTTCAAACTGGAAAGGATCTAGATCCAGAGTCTGTATATTTTTGTCTTCTTCCAAAAGTTTTCAGGCCTGTATCCAGAAAAGGGCTTAATCTATTTTTGGTCAAATGCCTGCAAATGATGATAGATTATTGACTTTTGGTGAATGCAGGCGAGGATGAACAGCCGTCACATGGGCCTGTGGTAAGTTAGATTCTTAAGTGGTTCTTTATTATTGATTATATTTTCATATGACCGTTGTTGGGTCGCCACTATTTTCCTTGTGAAACATATGCAAATGTTTTCCCTATTGATTAACTATGTGATTGTGTTCCAATCATCACATCGTCTCGTTAGTGGACTGTAGTTCACATTCTCTTTTGCTATAGTTTCCCTCTCTAGTAATTCCACCTACATTTGATGATTTGGTTCAATGGTGGCGATGCTTCATTGACCGCGGAATAATGAAATTATCCGTGTCTATGTCAATTTAATAGTTGAAGTGATTGAGGATATCATCATCCCCTTCTGCAAGTTGTGCTATTATACACAGGCTTATTGCGTGTGAATTCGGAGCAAGTATAGTTTCATCATTAGAACAGGCCCAGTTAATTCGGATATTACAACTTCTTTAGGCGGGCTTGATCTGTATTTTTCATCTGGCTGTAGACACTGAAAAATGGGGTTCCTACTTATTTGGATTAGGATAAGGACTCCTACTTCTCTGTGAGGTATACACCAGGGAGCAGGAGAGATGTCTGGCAGCAGTGAAGGAGAGGTGGGTTGCTCAGATTTCCCTCCACATCCTCCAAGCGGAAGGTCTTAGATTCTCTGAGGCACTATTACCTATTATGGAAACTATGTCTACCTTAAATACAAAGAGAGTGATTCGTGAATTTTGGGTGGCTCAATCAGACAGCACGACTCATATACTTCCTGGAAATAAATATAGAAAAATATAAAATACATCAATGAAAATTAAATCACGATGTGGCCTCTAGTTTTTATCTCACTTCTTGTCCTAATATCCATAACCATTGCAAGCATTCATCATCTTGCTCTTACTACGAGTCACTCCTGCATGGAACCCTTTCATGGCAGACGTTTTCTATGGTCATCTTCCTTCCACCACTGTGATTGGATGTATATATTTGATATTTCGATTACACATGCATATAATAGATAAGCTCTATCCATTGAATGATTTTAACGTCTGTTACTGTGACTGAGTAGTCACTGGATTGCTGAATGATTGAGATTGAATGACGTTTTTTATGCATTTCTTCTTTGCATTTTCTTACTCTGAGCCGCTTTTTCTAATCCTTTCCAGGAAACCCTTAAATGGAATGGCACTATCAACAAAAAGAAGGGACAAAGGTGGGGCAGAGACGAAGATCTGAGTGGAAGAATGAATACTGATGCTTTCCTTGAACAGCCGGATGTGGCCTTAGTTGAACAAGGAAATGGAAGCCCAGATCATCTGACAGTGTTTGAAAAGCTATTCCCCCTAGCGCGGGCCCCCAAGGTTTTCTTTCTCTCTCATACATCCAAACATAGAGATGGCGTCATCACTCACATCTTACTGATAACATAATCTGATGGTGGTTTTAGAAAGGTGATATGGTTGCATATAAGGTGGTGGAGCTCTCATCGTCATGGTGTCCTGAACTTTCTTCATTCAGGGTACGCTTTTAATCTAGTTATTGGTGCCAATTTTTTCTCTTTTCAGATTAACCTGTGTTCATCCTCCGACCCAAATCTTCTGGGTCAACCTGTGATCTCCGCTGACTAATTTTATAGGTTGGGAAAGTGGCATCATTTGACCCGACATCCACGACGATTGTTCTTGACCAAGTACCAGGGTATCCAGTTACCCTTCGAGAGAGAGCCGAAGAAGATGAACTGCTTCCTGATACCTCACTATATAAGGATGACGGTTCTTTGGAGGTAGGCTCCTTTCAGGCATCGGGTGCTGATTTAATCTCTCGGGTTTCACTTATTCTGCTCTCTTCTCTCTCTAGATCGACTTCCCGTCGCTTCATGATGTCCGCCTCTTCGAGAAAGGAAAGGCTGCCAATGGAGAATTGGAACCGACGGACCCATCTCCGGCAGTCCGTGGCCGGAGGCCAGCCCTTGCCTCGAGCTCCAGTCATGAACCCAATCCCGCCGCTAACGAGCTGGCAGGTGTGATATATCTTCCTCTTTTCCCTCCCTCTCTGTAGTTTTCTCACTCATTGCTCACACCTCTCTCTCTCTCTCTCTCTCTCTCTCTCTCCTTTTTAGAGAAAGAGCCAGGGAATGTGTGGGAGGAGATAAGCTTGGCGTTGGAGGAGAAGAAGGGGGAGCTGTCGCAGAAGAAGGGTTGGGACAATTGGGACAGGAAACGGCCTACCACGGGCGGCGCCGCATGGTCGCTTCGAGCTCTGAGGAGAAGTGCGCTTGGGCCGACCGTCTCCCTTCTCAGATCGAACAACGACATTTAGTGAGATCATCCCCACAGTTCTTCACCGCAAATGAACCAGGTCAACGGCTTTCCCCGAGGCCCATGTATATAATGGAATTTTTGACCAAAAAGGGAATTTTTAGGGAAGTTGACTTTTGTGAAATCCCCACGGTTTTGTCTGCGGTTTTCTCCTTGGCCCATGTATATGTGGGTTTGACTAAAAATGGAAATTTTGACCGAAGTTGACTTTATGAAGTCCTGGTGTGTGGCTATTTTTAGACGATATACGGATTACGTTGACTTTAAGTATTTATCAGATGAATGTAGTCTGAAAGAGGTCGTGCCTGAATCTTATTCAATACACCCTGGAGAGTTGAACGGCGTTGACAGAACTGATGCCATCTTTCTATGCCCCTCTCCCATGGGCCCTCGAGCTTCCTCCCTTCGCTTTCATGGACGTCGAGTTAGGATTCCTCTCTGGTCCTCAAAAATTTTCCGGAGGATCTGAGTATCGGATGATTGCTTGATGTCGAAACATGCAGACGCTTCGCTCTATTCCTTTCCTTTTCTCCAAGGCGCTTGTTATATATATATATATATACGCCTCTCTCTCTCTCTCTCTCTCTCTCTCTCTCTCTCATTACTGCTTTCGTCTTCTTTGTTTTCTGGCTGGCAGGAGACTGCACGGAGGACCTCCACACCCCAGGGAAGGCCGGGCAGATGGCCGGCGCGCCGGGCAGCACAGCCCCGCCCTGCAGGAAGCACCTCCTCGCGCGGCCACAAGCGCGTCCTCGCACTCGGCTGTGCCGCCGCCGCCGCGTGCACGGTCCTCTCGCTGCTCCTCGTCGTCCCCGGCGCCGCCGTGCAGCTGCTATGCGCCTTCTTCCCCCCCCCTGCACATCCCTGCCGCCTCCCTGAAGGGGGCCCACCTCGACACGGCATGCTGATCGCCGCCACCGCCGTCGAGCCCTTCCCCGATGGGGAGCTCGCCGCCGCACTAAAACTTTCAAATAATTTAACGCCATATAATTCTACGATCTGATTGTCGATCAAACTCAAAATTTTTAGATTTTTCCATAAGGGAAAAGTCAACTGATTGTTCTTGAGATTATGAAACTAGTTGACAACTAGTAGAGGATTCGTACACGTTAAACAACTAATAGAGTAACTAGAACTTGAGTCTTGTGTGCCGTGGGAATCATTTGGGATGGGTAGTTTAGAAGGACTACTGGTTATGGTTGAGCGGTCTTATAAAATGTTAAGTTTCTACCCATGATATTGGACTACTCTGGCATTGAAAAGCTGTTTGGATTGCCCAATGCTTGATGCCAATCTTCTCTGCTCTCTATTTCTGGTTCATTGCGGGTCCTTGCAGCCCCAACCTGATATTAGGGATGTCTTACATCGTCCATGGAGAAAACCTGAGAAATCGGGCTCCAAAGAGGTCCCCAAGAAGAGAGAGAGAGAGAGAGAGAGAGAGAGAGAGAGAGAGAGAGAGGGGGGGGGAGAGAGGTAAAGAGAGAACTTCCATGTAGGCTCTATTTGTAGGAAATAAAAGAATAAATCTACAACAAAAATAATGATTTTGGAGAGAAAAATAGACAAGAAAAAGAGGGAGAAAGGGGACGATTCATGAAAAGTATTTAAGATTTTTTGAAGATTTCTTGTAGTAGTAAATATTTTAAGCATTAAAATCATCATTTACGTAGAGAAAAATCGTCATAATAGTGAGATGGCGAATGATAATCTCTTAAACTTTCCACAACCTCTTGTTCTATTTTTTTAATGAAAAGAAATATGATTTTTAAAGTATGAAAAGGAAGATATTTTTTATTTCTCAAGACTTATGGGAATTAGTTGAGAGTGAAAATAAGGAAGGAGATACTTCAAGACAAGAAAATAAAGAATTTCAAAAAAAAGATGTTAAGGCGTTATTAATTTTACAGCAATTAATTTTATAAGTTATTTTTTTACGAATTTCATACTTCAAATAAACTTGATGCATTAACAATTCGTGGAAAAATGACTTCTGAAATTGATTGTTGTAAAATTGATAATACTTTAGCATTCTTTTTTTAAAATTTCTTATTTTCTTGTCTTAAAGTCTCTTCTTCCTTATTTTCACTCTCAATTAATTCCCATAACTCTTAAGAAATAAAAAATATCTTTATTTTAATACTCTAAAAATGATATTTTTCTCCATTATAAAACAGAACAAGAGGTTATATAAGTTTAAGAGATTATCATTCGTCATCTCACTACTATGATGATTTTTCTCCATGTAAATGATGATTTTAATATTCAAAATATTTTTTATGGTAAGAAATCTTCAAAAAACCCTAAATACTTTGCATAAATCTCAAATTTCTCTTATTCTGTTGTTGTTGGTCTCTCCACAAAAGAACACAACGCCCAATATGCAAATGTAACACTTTGATACCACTTGTAGGAAATAAAAGAATAAATCTGCAATAAAAATAATAATTTTGGAGAGAAAAATGAATGAGAGAGTGAGGAAAAAAAGACGATTTGTGTGCTCATGAATCTTAGAAAATGACAAAACATTTTATATTAGTATTTATGGTCACATATATTAAATGAACTGACCACTTATGGCCCACTAAATACACAACAACTTTAGCCCACTAAGCAACAAAAGAAAGGCCTAATAAAGACAAAAAATGAGAAATATTTTTACATTAAATACCAACACTATTTTCGTTTTGGGTTTGATTGTAAAGAAAGCCCAAATTCGGAAATGCAGCCAGGGGTTACTAAGTGCATCGGCATCCCTGGTCCTACCAACACACGAAATATCTGTGAATCAAAATTTAGCAGTTATTGATTCAGTGCACAGATATATTTATACTCGAAAGTGGGACCGCCGCCAGCATTACTTCCCTGGGCATCTCCGCGAGGATATTCCACCCCCCGGGGATCTCCGGTTCTCCGCCTACACCGACAGCGTCTCCTGCTCCCAAGCTGCCGGATGGATCTCCGGAGAAAAAATGGCGGCTTGTCGATCGTGACGGAGCTGTCGAACAATACCAGGCCGTTCCCCCCAAGGATTTCGTGGGTGTGGGAATTAGAGAAACTCATGAGAGAGAGAGAGTGAGAGAGAGATCCATAAGCATGGGAGAGTTCATCACGTATTTTGTATTAATGTTGTCACTGACGCAGGCAGGCGTTCGTGCATGTGTGGATGGAGAAGCTCATGAGCTCAGGAGAGAGAGAGAGAGAGACCCAGCCGTGTTCTTCATAAAGGAACGAAGTGGTGGATAGTCACGGAGAGAATCTCATCACATACTTCATGTTTATACCTTCAAATGTACATGCAAACGCTCATACTCATGGGAAACGGAGAGAGAGAGAGAGAGAGAGAATAATTTTCTAGGTGGGTATTTTAGCAGGGGGCGAAGCGGTCCATGAGCATGGAAATCGTGACCTCCGACAGTGTGGACTGCCGGCGAAGCCCCTTGTTCTGCGGCGACACACCCGGCGGCTCCTGATCTCCCTTCTTCTCTCCTTCCCGCAGGCTCGACTCAGCCTTCATGACGCCTCCCGCCGCCGCTTGGCTTCTCCCGTCAAGCTCGGGCATCTTCCTCCGCCATGAATCCACCACACTCGACATCTCCACTCCCTTTCTTTTCTCGCAGCGCCTTCTTCTCTCCGTCTTCCTCGGCTTCTCCCCAGGGACAAATATTTATAGAGAGGAAGGAAGGAGGAGAGGGGTGCGTGGCGGCGGGGCCGGAATGAAAGGAGAGATTTTTTTTTCCCGGTTCTCGAGCTGGGGCTGCGTAAGCCGCTGATTCCGATTCGAATATCGGCATTGGCATCTACACCCCGAGTGGATGATTCAGAATCGACGAGATCTTTTGCTATATTAAGGTTAAAAACGTCGTATTCGAAGCAAATTCATCGATTCTTCGACAGAATCGTTGAACCCAGTTTGACTCGTCCGATTCAGCGGAAATGACGACCCGGGCCCAAAAATTAATCAAAATTCTACATGCACAACAGTTTAATGTATATCCAAAGGTAATCGCCATTAGAATGAACATAAACAAGGTAGAATATCAGATGGTATTCTTGAAATGGGTTGGTTCGGCTGAATCCAGCAACTTACATCTTAAAATCTGATTCGTTGGATCAGATCAATCAACGGTTGGGTTCCAAGAATTAGATAAAGTATTACTGATCCTGATGAGCTATATCCTAGTTCGATCGACTATGTGGTATCTCATTAATTTTCTTGCTGATACTTTCTCGCATTATATGCATGAATTTTTCAGTATCTTACTCTTAGGATTTTCTATAATCTCATTAAGTTTATTTTATGCTGTTTTTAGCATACTTTTTCCTCTTCTTCCTAATGCTACGATTTTTTCATGCACATTTCTATTATTTCCCGGATTATTTCTACTATGCAATGATTTCTTAGGATTCTCTTGTTTCTTCAATCCCCCTATCATTCCATACTGGAAATTTTCAGCATCAAGGGATCATCTCATGTGAAATTGGACGACCAAATCATAGAGCTTGAGGACTAAAAACCTATTTTTTGAAATGTTATAAGAAAATCCATCCAGTTCACCATTAAATTATTTTATCTTAATTTTAAATATATTATTCGGCCTACTTTTATTGGACAACGATTTTATCTTAGTAGTTAAAACTGAAAATATTTCCCCTTATTATGCGTCAAATGATGATCATTGGAATTCGTCCAAGTCATAAAACACACCAATGATGATCATTTGACGATTATATGAGGATTTGAGGGAAAAGAAAGGAATAAAAAGTATATATCAGCGCTAGTGCCCTCGCTAACTGAGGAGAAAAAACATGATTCATTCGGTTTTAGGGAGCCAAATGGATCAAAGGGGGAGGTAGGAGAAGAGAAGACAGGAAGAGGATTAGGGTTAGAACCAGTTACGCTCTCAGTCTGCATGAGAGTGACCATCAGCGGAGAACTTGAGAGTTTCGTGAAGGTTAGTTCATATATACGTATAGTCTCTATCTCCTAGAAATACCCTCAAGAGGGCACCTGCTTCTCCCTCTAAAAGCTTAAAACTTTTGGATGTGGGCAACTGCCAAAAATAGAGTTGAAAGTGTTTCATGTTATGTTTCCCCATACTCATCATCATCATCATCATCATCATCATCAAGAGAGTGACCATCTGAGAGTTTGGTGAAGAACCGTTCTCTCTCTCTCTCTCTATCCCCTAAAAATACCCTCAAAAGGGCACCTGCTTCTCCCTCTAAAAGGTTTAAACTTTTTTGGATGTGGGCAACTACCATAAATAGAGTTGAGTGAAGGAATAAAGAGCTTGGAGTATTATGGTGTATATAATCTTAGTATTAATCTTATCGTATGTTGGACATAGCTAACATGATAAAGGGCACAATAGAAGGGGCCGTCCCCATGCTCATCATTATCATCATTATCATCAAGGTAGTGAAAATTACTTCTTGGTCCAATGGCCCTCGTGTTAGGGCCGCTTTAACGCAATGGCCCGGCCCGGTATTTAATGGACCGAATGTGAAGTTCAATGGCCCTCAGGTGGAGCCAAGACTGATCCGGGCCCTGGGCGTTGCTTATGCAGACCTTCGTCCAGCCCGAGCCCAGAAAAAATCCCTCTTTCTATACCAGGACCCTCAGTTCTTCCTATTTTGTCGAGCATCTCATTTTCTATAAGGGAGAGAGAGAGAGAGAGAGAGGGAGAGAGAGAGAGGGAGAGAGAGAGAGGGAGAGAGAGAGAGAGAGAGAGAGAGAGAGAGAGAGAGAGAGGAGAGAGAGAGAGAGAGAGAGAGAGAGAGAGAGAGAGAGAGGAGGGAGGGAGAGAGAGGGAGAGAGGGAGAGAGAGAGGGAGAGGAGAGGGAGAGGGAGAGGAGAGTGAGGGAGAGAGAGAGAGAGAGAGAGAGAGAGAGAGAGAGAGAGAGAGAGAGAGAGGGAGGGAGGGAGAGAGAGAGAGAGAGAGAGAGAGAGAGAGAGAGAGAGAGAGAGAGAGAGATAGACAGACAGATACAGACGTTCCAGGCAGGCACAGGGCTCGGGCCAGGTTAGGAGCGTCGTGAAGGGGGGCTCTTGGAGTGGCCCCCATGAAATCCAGCCCCCCTTTCTCTCTCTCTCTCTCTCTCTCTCTCTCTCTCTCTCTCAAGTAGTGCTACCGCTGGCTGGAGTACAGAGGGGGCGGGGGGGAGTTCGGCTATTTCTTGTATAGGCGAGGCGGAGTGAGGATTTCGTCCTCTGTCAAGTCCTCTCTTTTGACGACCGACAGCGGGTCAATTCCCTTCCCTTCCCTTCCCTCATTGTCGCCTTCCGGCGAAGCAGCAAACGACCGCGGCGGGGTAAAAGGGATTGGAAAGCTCCAACTTTTTTTCCGCCGTGGGGGATGGATTCCAGCGGAGCTTCACAGGCGCATGGAGCTTGAATCGGAGATTTCGTCAAGGTAGGTGCTCGAGGAAGGCATCGGCCAGAACCCTACTGGAGCCGTCTCTTGCTTGCTTCACCCTCTGTCGTTCCGTCTTCTTCCTTTTCATCTCCCGCCGCCGGCTTTTTTCTGAGCAGGGAGGCCCAGATCCGTGGGAAGGGGGGGAGTTTCGTCCTCCTTCGCCTGCAAAAAAAAAACGTTGAACAAGTGGGTGGATTTAGCGATGAATCTCCGTTTTTCTACGAGCTTTCAATCACACAGAAAAATCATGTTTCCTTGAGAATCATTTCATGCGCTTTGAGATCGTTTTTGGTCTTCCGTGGATTAAGTCCTACATCTTCCATGGTTTTGCCGAGGTGACGGACCCAATATCCATCAATTACGTCATTGCTCAAACTTTTATATTCTCGCTCACGAAATCAGGAAAGAGGGTTCACCTTATCTAGACGTCACATCAGAAAGTCAGCACATTTTCGATCGAGTATATTTTACGTTTTTTAATCGAATTTTCCCTCCTTTCTTGGTCTCTTTCCTTCTTTCAGAAGGGAGAAACATCATACCGTCAACGTGTCTGGATTTCACATTCAGGAGAAGCTCATGACATCTGAGAAGATTCTTCTCCAGGCGGTTCTTCAGTCTTGTCGTCGCCGCGTTTTCCCGCCGTCTTGATCCGGAGTTGGCAAGTACAAATTCACCTCGTCGCCGCCATCTTCGTACCTATTCAAGCGTGTCGGGGGTTTCCCCTCCTCCTTAAGTTTCCCTTCCACGGACTCTAGCGAAGTCAAAGCTTCATTCCTTGACGCCGACGAACAAGGGCTCCTGAAGGGCTCCGCATGAATACCTACACCGTCTGTTTATAATCTCATGGTAAAAGTAGTTTAATCGGGATCCATTGCCGCTGCTTCATCCCGTAATCTTCTTCGACCTCTGGTGCCGGTCATCGTTGTTACCAGGTGGGCGTGCTGTGGATTGTGCTGGTCTGCTCTCTCTTGGTGTTCTTGAAGGATATTTTCAGATTTCTCGGGTTGATGGGAGGGAAGAGCTCCCGGGAGGATTCTGGCAGGAGGTCCTCCGGGTCCAACTTTTTCCCATCTTACAGCAGTGTTGGCGGTAGGGGATATCCACAGGATCGTCCATCATGGCCTGCTCCTCCATATGAACCCGCTGAACGGTCATCTCAGGCTCAGCATGAGGGTTATGGAGTGCCATACTCCGCGCCTACAACAAGCTACCCAGTTCATCAACCTCAGCCTAGACGCAGGCTGGATAGGAAGTATTCGAGGATTGCTGATGACTACAACTCCCTGGAAGAGGTACGTACCATGAGGGAGACGAAGGGTATGTGAAGGAAATTTACCTAATGTTGAAATATTATGTGCTCAATTTCTGTGGGCATAATAGAAGTTTTCTCTACGAGAAAAATTTCCGTTGAAAAAAATTTATATGGGATTTTATGTGAGATCGAGATGAAAATTCCTTTGGCAACAGATTATGTCGAGGCTCTCTCATTTACTTGTGTGATCTAAGAAATCGGCAAATTGAGCTCTTATACTTGAAGCTGAGGATATCCGATTGAAACTAACTAATAGGATTTATAATGAAGGATTTGTTTTATTTATGAACCATTATCTTATTCCTTGAAACCTTCCTGGTAACCATGATACAAAGTCTCAGACATCTACCGTCATCATCTGTTTCCCCTTGTGTATCAATCGGTTCAGCAGTAGAAGTTGGACATTTAACTTCTCGCAGGAATCATCTTTCTCTTTGTACAATATTTATGAGTTGAAAGGATCAATAGTGCTGCATAGGAAATGAATGGCCTCCTTCTAGTCCCATGTGGATGATATCCAGAAAAACGGAATCGTTCTGTTATTTAAAATGTTTCCTTCAAGGTTGTGTTACCACTCATCCCTTCCAAGTGTCTAAAAGCAGTCGCCCCAAAGTTCTCTCAAGTTTGTATGGTTCTTCAAAAGTCGGTATCCCTCTTCAAAGGTGTGGGGCCCCTTTTAAAAAGTCAGTGTTTTCCTAGTTTGTAATTAGTGGGCCCCCCTGCTCTCCCTCTCACCTCTGGCGTCAAATCAGTCTCTGCTCTGCAGGTATTCTAATCAGTTTGCTTGTGAAGTCTATTTAACCCTGGTATATAGACTTCGCCAATTAGTCTGATTTTCTTTAAGGCTCAGAGTGTCAAAAGAACTATACATCTGACATATGCTGGAGCTAGCCTGAGATACATGAAAGCTGATAGCTGTGAATTTCTGATGAAGTAGTTTCATGTCCTATTCTGTCATTCTTGATGCTACTACCATAAGAAATGAATGAGCGTTATGAATAAAATCTGTTTCTAAAAAAGTGAAACAACCACGTAGATATCATTTAAAGTCTATTCGTAGAACTGTTGTGTGGATGATAATCATAAAGGTTCGATATTGATTTATGGACAGGAATATTCTTTTATTTGCTATTTTTGTTTGCCATTTCTTCATGAATATAATTTAATTTAAACTGGTTGGGATCTTGATGTACTGCGAGTACATGGATGTTTCTTTTCCTCTAAGAAAAGCGAATAGCCCTTATCCATAGCTCTTGAGACATGAGGAGCTGGGCTTGTGTTCGGGTGGTCACTGCTGCATCTGTACTCTACCGTATTTTGATGATTGTTTGTTGATCTCATCTCTTGGTGAACTGTGTTGGCCTTTTTGGCTCTTGAAAATGTTGGCTTCTATTTTCGTTTATAGGTGACCGAGGCGCTGGCGAGGGCTGGGCTTGAGTCTTCAAATCTCATTGTCGGTGTGGACTTTACAAAGAGCAACGAGTGGACGGGTGGGTTTGTACTCTCAAATTATGTGGTTATTATGTGATGGATTCTTGCATAAAGAAATATGCGCTGATTTTATTCTGTCTGCAGGTAAGATTTCGTTCAACCGTCAAAGCTTACATCGCATTGGAGACGTTCAGAATCCATATGAGCATGCAATATCAATCATCGGACGAACCTTGTCCGCTTTTGATGAGGATAATTACATTCCATGCTTTGGGTTTGGTGATGGTAGGAATCTCTGATCCCTCACATCTTTCCTTCATGATCATCAAATTTGGAAACGGCTATTTACTTCCTTATTTTGCCCTTTTGGCAGCATCAACGCATGATCAGGACGTTTTTAGCTTCTACCCGGATGACAGGCCTTGTAATGGCTTTGAGGAGGCTCTGTCGCGGTACAGGGAGATAGCACCCCAGTTGCGGTTGGCTGGTAGTTACATATATCTCTTGATTATGTCGAGCACATGGGATTGTAGTTTTTTTATTAAATTCATCTTTTTCAATTTCAGGGCCAACATCGTTTGCTCCAATAATTGAGATGGCTATGACAATTGTGGAACAGAGTGGTGGGCAGTATCATGTTTTGTTGATAATCGCTGATGGACAGGTACTTCATCTCATCTGCGACAATTTCTGTTATGGTTCTATTCTAATTTATAACACACTGGAGGTTTTTGAGGAATTAGGTTGGGCATGGGTGGTGGTAAGTTGACAGCCATCTCGGGAATGCCATCTACAAGGGTGAAAAGAGTGAAACATCTGATCCTCATACAAGGTTCATCTAATGATATAGAATCCATCTAATGATATAGAATGAGAATAGTGAATAGTGTGAATGAATAATATCGCCCAATGTTGGTCTAGTTCTGACGCAATCAATGGGGAATGAGCAGAATAGCTTATCTTATCAAACTATAGGATTTTAGCTCACTTGTCTAATGTGGGATTACTTCCACACTCCCCCCATGTGTAACCCTAATCATTTGTGCTTTGTCACATGATGAATAGAAATATGGTGTGCAGAAACGTAAAACTCTGATATCATGTAAAATTATTGGGGCGTTCACTTCAAAACCTGTTGGCAACTAAGGGGTTTCACTTTCTCAACATCAGTACATTAGATGTTTGAAGGAGGGGGAGCCATTAGAAAGATGGTGCAGGGATATTGTGCTGTGTCTTTTTAACTTTTCTCAATAAACTCTTTGGAGTTTTCTTAACACGTACATCAGTCAATCCTCCTTTATGTGCTTCAATGAACTTCAATATGAGTTGCATCTTATTCTCTTTTCCTTTGATTTTGAATTTTTTTGTCACATCTCGAAGTCAATTAGACCTCTTGATTGTCTGATCCTTCCAGCAAGACAATGACTCATCTGGTCGGCAAGCTTCAGGCTTACTCTGATAGAGAGAGAGAGAGAGAGAGAGAGAGAGGGCACAATGTTGTGATGCGAATGTGTTCAATTATAACGTTCGTTACCTGTTAGCTTTCCTCTGTACTTTTATTTTTCTTACCTTTCGCATTGATGTTCGCAGGTTACAAGAAGTGTAGATACTCTGGCTGGTCAACTAAGTCTCCAGGAGCAGAACACCGTAGAGGCTATTGTAAAAGCCAGGTATGATGAATCAGGTTCTCTCTCTTGGTGGTATAGTGGTTAACTATGGAAAGGGGCAGGTGTGGGGGTTTGGAGAATCAGGGAGTCTGGTTGATGAAGAATGGAGAGTGTGAGCAACGGAGGTAGAAGCAGCTTGGATCAGGCATGTTAGCTGGTTCGAGGAGAAAAACAATCCAAAATCAACCCAAAACGAAAGGACAATTTGAAAACATATAAACACCCAATACGAAAGAACGCAATTGCAATCGTATTGTGAATGAGGACAACTAGCAAGATAGGGTTCTTCCCTTTGGACTGGGGACATTGATTGGCTAGTTTCTCGATCATAATTGATCGATTCGACAAACTATAGGGATGCTCAATGAATGCCCAGTTTTAAGTTTTTTAATGTTATACATTTACAAACTAATTTTTGGTGGTAATCTATCCTCAATCATTATCCTCAAAAAAGGTTTTTTCATCATTGCAGTGAGTTTCCTCTGTCAATTATCTTAGTTGGCGTTGGAGATGGCCCCTGGGACATGATGAAGGAGTTCGATGATAATATCCCAGCTAGAACCTTTGACAATTTTCAGGTAACATATGGAATATAATTCTGAGCATTTATTTCAAGCCTTAGCATGCCATTTTGTGCTCCTTCTCCTTATAAGGTGACTAAACAGATGATTTCCCCGTTCAGTTTGTGAACTTCACAGAGATCATGTCAAAGAGAGTGTCCCAGTCCAGAAAGGAGACAGAGTTTGCTCTTTCAGCGCTAATGGAGATCCCTTCACAGTACAAAGCCACGTTGGAACTTGGAATCTTGGGGTAAAATCATTTTTTTTTTTTCTATATTTTTTCGTTGATTATATCTCGGGTTTTCTCATGAGCACTGCTTGTATCTTTCTGCCTCAGACATCCAACTGGGAAATCTCCAGCTAGGGTTTCGCTCCCCCCACCCACTGGAGGCTATGGTGTGACCTCCGACCGCGCAAAACCTTCTCAGTCAACCAGTGTCAAACAGAGTGCACCGTTATATCCCGCATTTGATGCTCCTGCGCCAAGCTCTGCTCCTCCTTTAAGTGCTTCATGGGACAATCATGTAAAGATCCAATCTTAATTATGGCTTATCATTCGTCATTCATGCATGGATAGGTTTATAAAATTCTTATTTCTTGCGATAATCATGAGAAAAATGCAATGATTTTAGATGGGATTATAAAATTATTATCTCTTGTCATAATCATGTGAAAATTATTAATTCATCATCCATGCATGGGTAGGTTTATAAAATTCTTATTTCTTGCAATAACCACAAAAACTCCCGTTTTATGGGAAGAAAATCACGTGAAGGTGTGCAACGTTTAAGATGCTTGATCATTCATCCCTCGTTCTTTGATGGGTTATTCAAAAATCCCACTTTTGTGGCCTATATATACATTCGTACCTTCATGATTTGTCTGTTCTTGTGGGACGCACAGGTCTGCCCCATTTGTCTGACGAACCCAAAGGATATGGCATTCGGCTGCGGTCACCAGGTAACGTCCGAGAGGAGCCTCCCCCCCCCCTCTCTTCCTCTTTGCCTTTCCTTGCCCTAGCGAGTCCCCTGCTGATGGATCCGTCATCGTCTACCTGCAGACGTGCTGTGAGTGCGGGAAGAGTCTTCAGACATGTCCCATCTGCCGCAGCGAGATCGCAACGAGGATAAAGCTCTACTGAGATCCCTTCCTCGCACAATGTCCCGCAGGCTTTGCCTGAACTGATTCCCTCTGTAAATCTCTCTCATGGTTGAGAATCTTTTCATGCTCTAATCGACCCGATGGGAGCTGGGCTGATTTCTAATAATGGGCATTTCCAGTCACGGGTTTCTTGAATCTGTATGTATTTGGTTGGTCTGATGATTATTTTCATAAGTTCCTTGTTGCGTTTGCCATTCATTTCATTCCATTGCGTTCTCCATTGTGTTGCCATTCCCCTCCATCCGACTGATTATCGGTCGTAGCTACGAATGAGAGCTCAAATCTCCAATGGAAGTCAGCGAGGGGAAGGAAGAGAGAGAGAGAGAGAGAGAGAGAGAGAGAGAGAGAGGGAGAGAGCAAGTTCTAGGTGTGGCAAAGGCTGAAAGTCGGCTGTTTTTGTTGGCTTGTTACTCCAGATTTTTAAGGAAGAAGAGAGCTGACTAGCGGCCCTGGTGGCGAGTTTATTAGTCATCTAGTCGATAGTATACCCCCTTTGACCCACGCTGGTGTCAAGGAGGAACACTCTTGATTCCCAGGAGGGTTTTACTTCGTAGTAGGTCAATCACAAGAGCCGCCTTGAAGGCTGACAGGATATCAAAACTACTGGCCTACTTCTTACGTTCATCAGTTAACCATCCACCCATTGATTCCCCCAAGGAGAGCTGACTTTCAGCCAATGGTATACGCCGTTGACCAATGCTAGTGTCAGGAACCAACTCATCATCCTCAGGAGGGTGAGGGTGAGAGTTGACTTCGGAGCAGAAGGTCAATCATAAGAGCCACCTTGGAGGCTGGCCGGCAGGAGAGCAAAGCTACTGGCCGACATCAAAAGTGAGAGCAGTACCCCCAAAGCAAGCTCAGCCATGGAAAATCCATGGCATTGACGGCAGCACAAGCATGGGATGAGCACAAAAAAAAAGAAAGAAAGAACTTGATCATTGCAGAGGCTCTGATAACAAAAAGGAGGCGACTTTTTGGAAGAACAGCATGAACAATCACCAGATTTAGGGTTTCTATTTATAGATGTGCATATTCATCGTCCACCCATCCATCAACTCCCTTGAGTCATTCATCCACCAGGCAGCTTCCACAGGAGCTGCAAGCAGGCTGCATGTTGACAAAAAGTCTTCGAAGATCCCGGGGTTGAAGGAGACGGAATTCTTGAAGAACATGGGGATGGGTCTGAGCGGAAGATCCCTGAGAGATTCACTCACCACTGCTCATGGCAAGACAAAAGAAAGGCCCGAATTGCAGTCCAGCCAAGGCCTCATATCCAGTCAAGCCAACTCATGAAACTGTCCTGGGAACCGAATTGCAGATCCTGCAGATTTATTTTATTTTATTTTATTTTATTTTCAGAAACAGGAATCGATTAGGGTTTTCAGACTGAGAAGGGGAGAGAGAAGGAGAAAGAGAGAGAGAAAAAACCGTGCAATCGTTGAGTGAGATCCCTTACAGCGAGATTGAAGTCTGGGGGCGTGCTGGTGTCTATGCTCTCAAGATCGGGGAAATCTGAAAGCCAGTTGTCCCTTCCAAGGAGGGCCTCGTTCCAAGAACAGGGGGGATGGCTCCTCCGTCCTCCTGGTTCTTCAGGGGGGAAGAGCGGGTCCAGTACTTCATCACAGATCAATGAGATAACCAAATCGTCTGAATCCAGGTTTTCGGCGACCTGGGATTCGCCTGCCAACACTGCAGGGGCGCTGACTGTGTTTGCATTGGAGAAAGGTGGATGAGATTCCTCCAACATCTTGCCCTGTCCAGTTCACCAAGAATCAACAGCAATCAGCCATCTATTTGTACCAGAAGAAGAAACATGTTCTTCCAATGCATACCCAGCGAGCTGGGGGCTGGGGAAATAAGAACTGGTTATGTTATGTTATGTTTTTTCGCAAAATTATCATAGCTAGATCGGTGTTTTTCAGAAATAAAAACCCATTTATTCAAACCCGGAATCCCATTTATTTCTATGGAAAATTTTCCAGTTGCTACAACTATATGATCAATACCTCATAAGTTGGTTAGTAGTTTCTATAGTTATGAGTTTCTATGGGTACTAGTTCATAGCAAGAGTCAGTCTATTTTTTTTTTTATCTTAACTCTAAAGAAAAACCAAGTCAACGAGTCACACACTAAGCATAGAAATTCTACCAGAAAGGTAAATCAAATGTTTATTATCCCTGTGGAATTAAGTCCATGTTTGATTGAGTCAAGAAAAGTAAAATTAAATAATTTTGTTATTTTTGTTCGGTTACTGGACAGAATCGTAAGACAACTAAAGGTCAACTCGAAACATTGGACCGTCAGATCTCAGAAGGATCATAAAGGGATGGATGTTGAATGATGAATGAGCTGAACTATCAGAAGGTGAAAAAAAAAGTGGGTTTTGATCTCTAAGAACCCAACACTGTCTACATGAATAGTTGGATTAATGTATATGAAGAAATCAATGAAAAGTTACCTGTTTGGCAGAAACCTCGATGTTATCTTCATCACCCTCATCATATCTGCATTTTTTGGCCGCCCGGGGCGGATATGGAGTGCTTGTCTTGGGAGTCCTTGGAGAAACAGCAGCTGTCAGCTTCTCAAGGTCATCCTGCGCTGCCGCATCCACGGCGATCTCCTCTGTTTGCTTCACCTGGGATTGGAAGAAAATCTTTGAAACCACCAATTCACCTTCCCTTTCATCCTCTTCAGTCCCAAGATGGTACTGGTGCATGACCCAGCTGGTTTTAACCGGCTTAAACCCCTTCTTAGAGCTTTTATAGAGAACCATTATCTTCTTGAGCCCTCTCTGAACGCCATTCTCCATGACGGGCCTGGTCTTTCCAGTTTTATGCCACCTAACATGATCGTCAGATAAATTAAACCTATTTTGGATCTTGCGCCGCTTCCGGTGACCAGTCGAGTACGCATTTGATGTCCTGTGGAAGAAATGAGCGCTACTTCCATCCTTCTTCACCCCTGAAAAGCTTCGAGGCAAGCAGCATGAGTATAAGAACCTGTGCATGCAGGGGAGAAAGAAAGAAAGAAACCCTCTGGAATCTGAAAGCTCCCTCACCAGGAAGGTTTTCAGGATGTGTATAGCAAATCCCTTCATCCTCTTCAAGCGTTGGAATGAATTCGTCAATAAACACATGGGCCTTGGAATTTCCGTGACCAACTTTTCCAGCCAAGTGTTCTACAAGCTCTAAATCCGAGGGATCAAACTTCACACCTGCTGGCAGCCCAGGCCATTCAAGAGAGACCTGTGCAAAAAAGTCAGCGCCTATCAGAGGTTGACCAGTTCAGGGCAGCTGGTCTCACAGACTTACGAAAAGTTCATAGAAGGTTAACAAGTCTGCCTTAATTTTGGTAGACGACCACGAACTAACAGATTAATGAATGATTTCTTCACCAGGAGACAAAAACAAAGGGTGAGAAACGAATAGAACACAATCGTGACACATTTTATCATTTCCCGCTGGTGATCACCACGTGAATCTGATGACATTACGGTTCCTCTTTCATAGAGGACGAGGCACGTTCTAAAACTTTTGCCCAAGAGGGGAATTAAATCCTAGGAATGCAGTCCCTACATAAACTATCTTCATTGCAACTCGTGTTGTATTGTAGAACACGTGCTAAAACAATAGCAATGACCAATGGAGAAAAAACTGGTTCATTTCTAAATGCCTCCAGATCTCCCATATGATGAGACTAGTATTTTCACATTCATGTTGCCATTAGAAGAATCATCCACAACTACTATTTTGGTGCAGAGTGAAACATGGGTTCCTCAGTTGTCTGTAAGGAATTTTTTTGATCATTAGATGTTGAAAGGGGGAATGGAAAAGAAGGCATCTACTGAGAATAGCAGTGAGGAAGAGACGGCATGATGAAATTCCGGATCAGCAGATACAAATTAAGAAATATGCATGCTCCACCAGATTCATAAAAACCAAGAATCGGTTCATCAGGCTTCAGTCTCCAGAATCTGGAGGAAAATATGCATTGGGAAACAAAGGAGCTTGGGACATTTTTTCGGTAGGAGAACGTTGCTATTCTACAAGGATGAAATAAAATTCTGAATTTGGTTTCAAAAAAATAACCGTACCAGCAAAGATTCGGACAGAATTGATCACATCCTCTTAGTGAGACATAGGAATCTCATATTTTTCTAAAAAGTGATATAATGTTATTTACATTACTGAAAAGAAAAAGAAAAATGGCCAGCATCGCATATCCTCACCGAAAGGACATCAATTGCTCAAAATATCCTCTACAATTTCTAAATTGTTCCTAATAGCAAGGTACCTTCAACTTATGTCATCGTCTGGTTTTTATCTACATCTGCCAGATGTTCTGGAATGAGAAATCTCATTAGAAACAACGTATGTAGGTTCAGTGATAGATTATGTAGATAGCATACACATGCCTTACTACACCATACACCACTATTGATGCTTTCCTGGAAATTATGCAATGAGTAACATATGCAACAAGTTGGTACATTCTACCACTTGCAAAGCCGTTTTAATCCCATAAACTGAACACAACCCTCCCCCTTTGACTAGAAAGATTAATTGTATTTCAGCAGTATCTAACAAGTTAACAGACAGCAAACCAATAGCCAACAACAAGCATGTAAAATAATCACTAAAGCAAATTGGACAAAGTTTACTCGTACTGCACAAACAGCAGGCACCCAGCTCCTTTTTCAGTCCCATTTCCCGAGTCAGATCGGACTTTGTCATTTTCATCAATTTAATAAATTGAATTCACATGAACATTAGATACTACTTGTCCAAAGAACAATGGCTGCTTTCCGATTATCATTCTAACAAAGGGTTAACGTCCAAGGGTTAAAATATTTTTAAGTGTTATAAGCATTATAACAAAGACACAGAGGCTTAAAGTTACACGATACATTTAGGCAGAGCTAAACTTAAAAAAATACAATTCAGCGACGATTTAGCCAGTAAATCAAATATCAAGCAATTTTTCACTCAATTCTATGATTTTGGAACTGTAGTACCCATAGGTAATCCGTTAAATGGAAGAATATAACACAACCCTGATTTTAATTCTGAATTAAAACAAGAAACATTAAGATAATACAGAGGGACTATGCATTTTCACCACCTAATAAATTTGAAAAGCAATAAGAGAGAGCAATAAAACTAAAAAAGATATTCTGAACTTACATCACTGTTATCAACACGATGTTTACACTTTGGGCATTCACGAATAGCTTGGGTCCCTAAATCTTTGATTGCACATTTAGAAAATACAGTAGCATTCTTCACTTTCTTGGCAAGCCCCCGACTGTTAATTAGCCATGCCCTACAAAACGCAGCTTGCAAAGTTATCATATGTAAATCTTTGAATTGTTTGCAAAATGAACTTTTAAAAATAATTATATCTTCACTTTCAACATGAGCAAAGCAGAATTAAACAGACACCTACATAAGAGAACAGACATTTCGATAAACTAAACAAATCAGCAGTTCATTAGATTACACCAGAAAACAAAACAGTAATTTAGAAACAAATGTATTGACACATTACATCAAATTAAGTTGAAAATTATCATTGATCTTCAATCATAAAAGGACTTCTACACTCACAAGTTCCTCCCTTACCTCATTCCAATTGTTACAACACTTTCCACTATAATATGATAGGTTCATTGTACTCTTTCCAAAGGCGTAGAAAACAATGACAACAATTCATGGAATTTTGTGAAAAATAACTGACAGGTGATAGCTGATGTCAGCTATGTTGTGCAAGATGGTAATGATGCCATGGGTTCCGAAAAGACACATTATAATTGTCTCAAACAGTAACCATTTGTTTGCCCACATGTTGGTATCATCATGTTCATGATTATTTAAAGTATCCAAAAGCAAAATTTTACCTTCCTGCCACCAAGGATGTTGTTCATTATCCTGTCAGGGATGATAGGGATGATAGGGATGATAATCAAAGTTTCAGGGTGATCTGAAGGAAATCACCCTCCAAAAGCGAAAACCAGGAATATTATTGGAAAGAAGCCAAGCATATAGGCCATGCAAATTTTCAGTTAAAAGTTTAAAGCAACACATTAAGAGCAACATTGCTGTCTGTCGAGATAGGATCCAACATATCTTGCTGAGAGCCAAGATAGATCTCAAAAGATATTCCTAATGCCCAGTTCGTTTCCTCCATCACACTTCTGTCACCAAAACCACCATTGCTCCTTAAAGAGTGGTGTTGTTGAAAGGCGGGCCTAGAGCCTCAATGGATAAGCTTGAGTAAAGGTCATGATCTACGGACCAATAAAAGGCATCCACACATAGGAATGGGCGATGTTAAGGATCTCGCTTTGTATCTGATCCAAGATGAATGACACTGGACACTAAAAGACAAATATCCAAGGAGATCACGGGATAGTTCATTAAAAGCCTGAAATTTCTCCAAATTATTTTAAGAGTTATCATCGAGTCTGGTGATCTACAATGCATCTAATGATTAAAACTCCTCTAAATCCGACATTCGCACTTAGAACTGATTAAGCCAGCCGATAATCTCTACATTCAGTACGAAAATTAAAGGGAAAGAAACACCCAACGAAAATGGCTCTTCCAAATGGTATTCTATGCAAGTAATCATCACATGAAATTCCCACGGAAGGTCAATATTACGCGCAGGTTCAACCATAAGAAAGCTCAGGACGAGCAAATGGATAACTGATTAATAAAATAATAAAAAGAAACAGCTCTTAAAAGTCGATTTTGATGCGACTAATTAAGGTGAATCAAGTTCTTATCAAGCTAGTTTAAATGTGAATGAAGCTTTTAGAAACTATTTTCATTAACTAATATAAGAAGCAGCGTGGCACAACAACTTCCATATCGCTCTGCATTTGATGTTTCTTCACTTCTGAAATAGTGAAGAAATAGTTTCTCATCAATTACCCAACATGATCCCGAAGTTACTCTTCCATCAATATTCTGGAAGCCTCATCCACTACAACTAAAGCTCCACGAATCCATGTGATCCAATATCATGCAATATCACACTCGACTGTTGGTCCGTACATCAGGCTCCAACTTCCATAAACGATCCATATAACTAGCACAGTATGGCCATGAAAAAGGGAAAACTAAGAAAGGATCTACCACCTCCGATATAAAGCACCTATCTATTGGGACTGAACCAGGGGTAAGAGCATATCTGACCCAGAAGAACAACAACTCGACCTACTGAAAGATGTTGACACGCAACGCTGACAAATCAAGTTTCTCCAAGCTTAAGAGCATTGGGAGAAACAGAAACTTAAATGGACGAATATCTCTCGGAGAGAGAGCTAAGATCGCAGTGCTGAGAGACGCACTGGTCTACTTCAGAATTACAGGGTTCCCTTCTCATAAACAAAGGGTAATCATCTAAACAATGCACCTCAACCAATACCATCCGATATTCCCATGTAACACCAAGTCAGTTTCATAAAGATAACAATGAGGGGTGTGGCGTTGACGCAGTGAAAAGCTAAAGGGCCTCGAAGCTATGAATCCCCAAAGGGCATTCAGTCGCACCCTCACAGCATTGTGGCAGCAGAGAAGATGTCACAGAGAAAACGATACTCGACTTCCTCACAAACAGTGACAGTACAGTTTCAGCGATCTCGCCTCACAAACTTACAAGCCCCGCCATCTCAAACCCGTCACGTCCAGTGAATAATATTTCCACCATCTACGGTAAAGCGGGTGCAGTGAGGACGACGGAAAGCTCAGTCGCGCACGTGAAATCTCCGCTCTACAGCGAGATTATCGTCTACTAGTAGAGCTACAAATAAAACGAAACCAGAACCACGGCGCCTGAAACCAGAATTCCGAGAGGAGGCGATCGTTCTCCGCGTTACTATCACCCTGACTGCTAACAAAGGCGTCGATAATGATCGGTTTACTGCACATACTTGGCCATTTTCCCTCCGGCGAATGGAAAAGATCCGAACGAATGATCTCCACCCCGACCACGGCCACCAGCAGCAGTAATAAGAAGAAGGAGAGTGAGCAGAGCCGGCCTTCTCTACCTTGCGAAGTAATCCTTGCGCGGGAAACGAGACAGTACACAGCTTCGGAGGCCGTTTGAGTAGCCTCGGATACCCGAAGCCGAGCTGGTCTTCACCCGAGCCTCCGTGATCTCCGGAGCCGATGGCGTTTTGATGGAACATTCATCCGAGCCTGGAGGCTCGGGACCCCACCTGGTCAGCGTAACTCCCTGGCGGCGCTTCCGCCTCTGGTCGGAAGCCACCTGACATCTCAAGAGATCATGCCACGTGCCTCGTCCTGAGGGTATTATCGTCAAACGTTTTCAGCCTCGGATACCCTCCGACATTGCCAGAACCTTTCTTTCTTGCCCTCCAAGCTATAGAATTCAAGAAGTTCTCTCTCCCTCTCTCTCTCTCTCTCTCTCGCTCGCTCGCTCTCGCTTCCTTGAGTCAGCATCCCCCAAAAGAGGTAACTAGGACCACATATGGTTCATTCGATTTCTCAGACAAATTTAGGGCATTTGGGAGAATTACTGGGGATCAAATCCATCAGTCAACGATTGACTTTGGGGAATCCAGACATCAAACCAGACTGTAAGTCAACCGCATCTGGGAGAACTTTCAACGGCTCATTTTGGGAGAATTACTGGGGATCAAACTCATCGATCAACGATTGACTTTGGGGAATTAAGACATCAAACCAGAATGTATGACAACGGCATCTGGGCGAACTTTCAACGGTTCATTTTGGGAGAATTACTGGGGATCAAACCCATCAGTCAACGATTGATTTTAGGGAATACAGAAATCTGGGCGTACTTTCAACGGCTCATTTTGGGAGAATTACTCGGGGTCAAATCCATCAATCAACGATTGACTTTGGATAATTCAGACATCAAACCAGACTGTATGTCAACAGCATTGGAGCGAGCTTCAGCTTCTGGTTTTATAATCAATTCGAAGGTAATTGAGGTCAACTGATCCTTTGGAAACCCACCCAACTGGCCTAATAATACATTTAAATTACTGTGATTATTTTTTAAATAGGAATGCGTAAGCTGGCTCCAAGTGTTATACGCTTCCTCCTCCCTTCCGGGCGTCACCCAGAAGGTGATAGGAACATGGCTAACGGCCAGACACCAGATAGATTATATGAACGAATGAAGAGATGAGAGAGAGAGAGAGAGGATACCTAGCTGGCGTTTCTTGGCGCGTTGACTTTTACAGCTGTCAAGCTTACAAAAACAGAAAAAGAAGCGTGTCACCCATCCCCCCTCCTGTCCTCCACTGGAGGACCGCCGCAGCGTTGTTCTTCGTGCTCCGGCGTTTACGGGTATTTGATATTTCTTAGGGTAGGGTGGAGATACCCGATATTCCGGGTTGTTCCATTTGTGGTCAACGAGTATAAAATCTTGGTTAATTTCTACAAGTGTTGACCAAAATCAAATGGGGGGATGACTCCCGCCAGACGCGATCTCCGATCTCAGATTATCTCCATGGGGGGGGGGGGGGGGGGGTGTTGACCCCAATCTTCATATCAAACTGTAACCATCTGAAAAGTTGCGATTATTTCCATCTTTACGCGATCTTCGTGCTCTGTCTTGGATTATTTCCATCTTGATTGAACTAATCCATGCGATTGGGGTTGACCAGAACCATATTATGAGATCGACCCACTTGAAGCAATCTCTCATCTCAAACGACTTCTATTCATGGTCAACGACAGCCATGCAGGATCAGACCGAGTACCCTCTGAAAAATCACTGAACCTATCTATATAAATATAGATACATATTATGGAGAAGATTTGATGGAAGAAAGAGCAACCCATCTTGCAGAGCATGCGACGGCACAAGCCCATGAAAATAATTCGGCAATATAATCAATCGGAGAAGAGAAAGCGGATGGAGAAGATAGATACAATGGGGGGGGAGGGTCGGGGAGGGGGCGTCAACGCTAGAGCAAATGGCGGCTCTCCAAGTGAGTAGGAAGCAACATTTCCCACAGTCGATGATGCTGTTCTTGCACTCCCTCTGTATCGGCAAGAACGTCAAGCTTTTACCATAAATAATCACAGGTTTCAGACGGCGGTGCCGCCAATCCCAGACCATCTCACCCTTCTTCCCTCTGGCAGTTCCCAGGGAGCAGGTACCTGAACTTGTCGACGTTCTGGATCAGATAACCAGGGAGATGAACCGCGGAGAAGGACCGAGGGATCGGCCCGAGCTTGCTGATGATCTCCCTGAAGGTGTACTCCTCGGGGAACATGTCGAACAGGTCCAGGCCCTGGCAGATGATCCTCTGAATCCTTCCAGGGTCCAGGTAATATGAAAACTTAACTCGATCAACATGGCTGTAAGCTTTCATCTTGAAGACGAACTCGCTGATGCGGCGGAAGCAGAAGCTGCAGTGCCAGCCGGCGTCGGCGAGGAGCTCGTCGCTCTGCCGGAAATGGACGTACCTGGTCTCGCCGGAGCGGTACCGGTGGACGGAGGCTCTCCAGCTCTCCATGTCCAGGAAGAACTCGAAGGAGTAGAGGTAGTTCCGGAGCTGGAGATGGAGCTTCTCAGGGATTTCATCGCACCAGCGGAGGAGATTGATGGTGTGGCCGCTGGGGATCTCGTCGGCGTCGGACATGATCAGAAGATCGTCGTCGGCGATTCCGGCAATCTTGATGAGATGGTCCAGCGCCACCCGCTGGTAGGATTCTTCCACGAACGGGTTCTCGCCCTTCACGAATCTGCCGGCGACGGTGCCGTAGGTCAGCCGGGGCCCGACGAACTGGAAGCGCCCCCGGTTCTGCGCGAAGAAGAGGGGCTTCTTTATGCCGGTGAAGGTGGAGTTGGACTCGAGGAGGACGAACTCCGAGACGTAGGGGAGGAGCTCATTCCAGCGGATGGCGAGGATATCGAGCTCGTTGTTGAAGAGGACGGCGTCGAAGACCCTTCTGGGGGTCTCTCTGACGCCCCACCCGTGGAGCTTGCAGAGCTCGGCCATGGAGGCGTTGGGGTGGTGGTAGTGGGGGATCTGGTTGAAGGGCTTCGGGGGCTTCTGCCAGAGCGGGCGGAGGAAGAAAGTGACCTTATGGCCGTGGAGATGGATGACGAAGATGCAGGTGGGGACGAGGACGAAAAGCAGAAGAATGGCGCGGAGATCGAATCCCCCAAGAACACAGCGCAGCCTCCTCGTCATGTTCATCCCTCCCTTCCTCGACGACCTCTGCGCAGAAGCAAACATCCGCAGAATCAGAAGACGAGATCAAGGCAAGAAACCCATAGCCGCAATGCCAGCAAGCAGAAACCAGGGAGGCATTGGGATTCGCAGCTCCCGAATACGCAGAGAACGGGGAGAAATCGTCTCTAATGGCTCCCCAAGATCAGGCGAGAAATCCGGCCACCAATCGGAGGGGAAGAGACCCAGCAACCCGGAAACAATCCAAGGAAGCAGATCTACCGGGCCCAGATATTTCTCCCAAGAAGACGGAGAGAGAGATAGAGAGAGAGAGAGAGACAGAGAGCATAGTTACATCGCCGCAGACGTCGCCGCAGGCTTCATCGCAGACGTCGTCGGTCTTCTTCGAATTGCAGTACCCACTGGGCTCAGGCATCCTGATAGAGACAAGAATCTGCTCCCCTTTTCCTCCCCAATCCCCTGGGGATGTTCCTCGGAGAAGAAAAAGGAAGGGGAATGAGAATCCGGGGGGGCTCCTAGCTTCGATTGCGCCCCTTTTTTTATGAGCAGGAACTGAAAGGGCGTCCTTTTCCGGGCACCAAGGCGGCGGCGCCGCCGGATCGGATGGCCGATGCGGCCGCCGCTGGCCGGAATATGCCCTCTTCCTGCTGCTGCTCCTCCGTCGCTCGTCTTCTTCCCGGGGGAGACGCCGCCGCCGCCGCTGCTGCTCCCTGCTGTTTCTATTATTCTGGAGACTAAATAATGGCGGCAGGGGCCCCCGCGGGTATCCTCTTCTCTGCCCTCACAAGCTGTTCACGTCCTCCGCCGCTCTTCCACGGAGAGAGAGAGAGAGAAGGGGGCTCGTTACATAGGGAAACATTCAAAGCGTAAAGACCGCAAATTTAGCCAAAACCCACGATTTTTTTTCTTGAGAGAGACTCTCTCTCTCTCTCTCTCTCTCTCTCTCTCTCTCTCTCTATCTCTGTGTCAGGATTTTTTTTCCCCAAACCACGGGCTTGCTGCTGCATGAGAGAGAGAGAGAGAGAGACGGTCCGGCGAGGCGCCGCCTCAGAGTGCGCGGGTTAGAAAGCTTCGCGGTCGCGACCGCGTCGTACCACGATGGCAGGACCGGGCGCGGTTATCGAGGACAAGTTGCAGGGCTAAGTAAACGCAATCTTTGGGCCGTGGACTCGTAGATTGAGACCGGGATCGGTTCTCCGCGACGGGGTCAACTCGCTTGTCCCTGGCCCAGCGGCTTACGCCAACGCGTCTCCGACGTTGACTGGTGATCCCGGTCGCTGCGGGCTGTTGTGCTCCGCGGTTGCTTACTCCCCGCCTCCAGGTTTACCTGGTGCGGCTCTCTCTCTCTCTCTCTCTCTCTAACGTGAAGTGCTTCCCTGAAGAGAGGAGATAGAGAGAGAGAATAGAGCCTTCCCAGAAGACCTCCTCTCTCTCCCTCTCTCTCCCTCTCTCTACCCAAACCCAATAAAGAAACGTGAAGTGCTTTCCTGAAGAGAGGAGAGAGAATATAGCCTTCCCAGAAGCTCTCTCTCTCTCTATCTCTCCATCGAACCCAAAAAAGAGACGTGCAGCGCTTCCCTGAAGAGAGAGAGAGAGATATTCAAAATTATCGATGACGTAAAACTTTGCAATAACAAGGTTTAACGCGCAAAATTATTGAAATATTCTCACGAGGCGGGTCAAATGCGGTATGACGCCATGCGATGGATGACGTGGCGGTGGTGACTTCGTACGCCGCTTCCTCGAGACTTGTCAGGCGTTGACGCGGTCCTGGCGGCGGCCCGACAGTTAACGGTGGTTCCCAGAATATAACCGTCGACATCAGCCCACTCACTTCATAAATAGTATTATTTATTTATCTATTATGGGGATATTTATGTTCCTACCCTTATTTGGGCTGGGCCTAAGAGGTTGGTTATGGGCCCAAGAAGAAGTTTAGAAAACCGAGTCCGATGAAAATATGCGCCAGGGTGGTTCGAGCCAGGTTGGGGAGGCCGAGTCGCAGTGGCTAGTAGGCCCGTTTAAGGGCTACTGCCATCCGGTCTTATATCTGGCTGGCTGGCTAGCTGGGTGAGCCAAGCCCAATGTTTTGCAGGAAAAAGAAAAAAAATAAGATAACAAATGAACTTTAGGTGGGCATCATACTGATCACGTGATTTTCAGGGTCACTATGGTTGGTCACGTTGGGGTTAATGCAAAGTTCACTAGGATATTAATTGGCCAGATCAAGCCTCATGTAAGGTTATAGATCGGATCTCGTACAAGGCCTAGTCTTCATCCCAAAATGAAGAACAACACATGAAATGACTTCCACATCCTACCCTTGTCAACTATGCAGCTATGATATATATACATATATATATATGTATATATATGTGCAGAGAGAGAGAGAGAGAGAGAGAGAGAGAGAGAGAGAGAGATTAGTTGAGATGGGTGTGTTTGTGAGATAGCCTTGTGGGCTTCACAATGGTGTAATAAGTAGTTTATATTTGGGATCTTATAGTAACTATCACATTTCTCCCTATGTCTATGGCTTCAATGATTTTCGAGAAGCATTTATAGGGTTTTATGTTCAAGTGATGCATGGTTATCATGATGAAGGGTATTATAAGGTTTCTCTATTGGTTTTGGGTCATGGCCATAATAGAGATGTGAAGGGTATTAATAATCAAGCCCTCTAATGACATGAAGAGGTAAAAATCAATGTCAAAGAGAAGAAGGAAGATGCAGAACAAGAATATGAGAAAGAGTTTTTTGGGTGATTTTGTTTTTGGTCACCTTTTTTTATCACATGCAATCTATCATATGAAGTTGTCTACTAGAGATGAGTTTACCCTTTGCATATAAGAAGATCAAGGCTACCCAAAGAAGATATTCATTAAATTTTTTGGGAAAGCTCTATTCTTACTTAGGCTATGGTTTTTCATGTTGGCTCTTACCCAATTTAGCCATGGTTTTAAAAAAATCAACCATGAGTTCAACCATCGATGAATTTTAAAGTTATATGGCTATGTAGGTTTGTAAAGTATCTTACCACTTGTGAGATTTTCTCAATAAAGAGCATAGAAGTTGACCATTATGAAGCACAAGGTGAATCTAAAAATTAAATGTAAGTACACCCATATTAATTAAGTACAATAGAAATCTAAACACAATTAGAAATTGACTCTTACCTTGGATCATACTTGAAGAAATTCTTTCATGAAGATCTCATGAAACAAGCATATGGAGTCTAGAACACCCTAAAAGCTAGATAGCAATCCATGATGGACTAAAGCAAATTATTCACATCATGCAAGCACAAGTTTGTAGGGTTTTGGTACATTTATTGATATGTAAGCTAAACAGTTGGTGAGTAATAGTAGTCTTCACCATCCTTCTGACTTAGGTTGTCTTGGTAGATAGAAGCATTTGAAACTCCAAGAATTTTTTCCTTCGTTGGATGAACTCTTCAGCTTCTTCATCAATTCCCTTATGAGGGGGTTTCTTCTGGACTTCCTCAATGGCCTTCTTTTCTGCTGCCTTGTTAGTCTTTGACAAGTCTTCTTGAGGGATCACACTTTGGATGAATATGGCCTGAAGGTTGGGGAAGTGAGGGCCTTGTTTCACCACCTCAGTTGAAGATAGATGAGTAGATGCACCTATAGTTGTTGATCTCTCACTCTTAGTTGGGAGGCTATCGGCAAGGAACCTAACACGTTGTTGGTGGCGAGGTACCATCTTTGCAACCTAATGCTTTGCCAGTCTTTCCAAGTCCTCCACCTTTATATAGAGGATGCTTTAAAAAGTTTGGTAACTTTTTTGTTAAGATACCACTATAATTTCAAGATGGTCTACTCAATGTGATCTTCTTGACTAATTATGCCCATCAATGGATCACTATCATGAACTTAGACTCATATCTATGATTCTCTCTCTCTCTCTAGCTACAAATCTCATGCCTCCCTTCCTTGATGACATGTTTAGCTTTTGAAGCATGTGGCATTAGTTTGACCTATTAACATCTTAACAATTATTTTGAATAAGTATATGTAAATAAATATATTTAATAAAAATAACTTTAAAAAGTTTAAATTAGATCATTCAAATAATAGAAGTAGAAAGTTGGTGGCAAAAGTGTTGAAAAGACAAGAAGGAATCTGATACCCTTCTCTTTTCCTTTTCCATGTAACTTTCTTGAGTATCTTCTAATTCCTTGTGAGACACGTGAACATGTTTCATTTGTTGGTGAACTTCATTCCCTTTGACTGAACCACAAAAGTATATTTCTGCATTATCTTTTTCAATTAGAGCCAAAAAGGTATTAAAGTGGAATGCTCTATCGTCAAGGGTCATAAAGTTTAAGTGCTCAAGTTGGCAAGTCATAAAAAAGATGCTTGACGAAGCTCAAATGCTAGAGAAAAGCTAGATACTTCATGTTGAATGATTTATACAAAAACTTTCATCCAACCCCTAACCATCTAGGATCTTATGTTTCATTCAAACCCTAATTTTCTAAGATATTATGTTCCATCCAACCCCTAAATGTCTAAGATATTACAAAAAATTATATTGTTGGTACAATATATTTTCATGGACACTTTCAATCCATATTGCAAATATGGTTGTATTTATGGTTGTAAGAAAAATATTTTGTACATATCTATATATCTATATATATAGATATATATCAATATATGTACATTAGGAACTTTTATAGCAAGGAAAAATTGATAATTACAATAGAAATGTTGATCTAAAAGGCATAGTTGAGCATTATAGGGACTAATGAATATTGCTTATAGAAAGACAAAAGGTTTAAGCGAGCCTCGTAGACAATGTACAAACTGAAGACTATAAGGATAATATATAATTAAAATAATAAAATAAAGTAATGTAAATGAGAATATTATAATAATAAACAATGCACGAGTATTATGGGATAAGATGGTAAAAACAATTAATGTATGTATGGGACTGCATAATATAGATTTTTTTTTTATTGTTGTTAAAAAGAGAAACTCACACACATATTAACAAAAATAGTTATTATTCATCAAATGTGATTTCAAGAGGCCTTAAGTTGCAGAGCAATATGTCAGATTCTTTACTACTAATCTCCCTACAACACACACTTCTTACATAACATCTTTTGATAGATTCATCACATCCTCCAACATTATATACTCCCAAGATATCTTTCATTATATATTTTTGAGTTCACTTTAAGTACACCACCTCGACTAGACTATTTGCTGATGTGTACAAGCATATTAAAATATAGTAACTTACTAAGTTTATCTTTTACCTCATTCTTCATACTTCTATGATGAAAAATATTTTCTATAACTTTTTTTCTTCAATATATCCTCAAATATTCTATTACTTATACATTGATATCAACTTTAAATTTTATCTTGGTTAATATGCCCTCAACAACTCTATTTCTCCCTCAATCTTTTTCTAAATGTGACATAGAGTTGATGAATTATTCTTTTACTCTCTTATTGCCTTTTTTCTTTTGGATGATGGTTTCAATTGAATTTGTGTGCTCATAAATAATGGTGCAAGACTCATACTTACATGATGTTTCTAGTGATGTACAATATGCTAGCATTTACTTTTTAGAGAAAAATAATGGCATTTTGGGTAGGAGAAAGCTTCATTTTGGTGATCCTCCTATTCAAAATAAGCATCTTACCTTTTGAAGACAATGCTCTAATGTCAATATTACAAAGTTAAAATATTATGTACTAATTAATTATGCTAAGATTGTAGAAATATTACATATGGCTCAATAAAACATAGTAACATAGTAAATGCAAAAACAATGGAGTATAAATGGTAAAAATGTCAAATCATAGAGTCTAAAAACTTGGTGTGTGCAAGAAGAGATCATTCATTGTTACCATTTTTTCTCCAATGGTGAAAACTCTGCCCTTTGCCGATCAACCATCTTTGTCAATGTGTTCCCACTAGCTCGTCCTCTTTCTTCGCCAATGTCGAACCCTTGAGGAGCTCTGCCAAACACACATGCTCCTCATCAAGGTTTGCCTCTTCCCTTCCTGCTACTCCATTGTCAAGGACCTCCTTGATGTTGCCACACTCTCTATCCTCGGCAAGCTTTGCTACGCCTCAATGCCTTCCGCCACCTCTCTACCCCCAATGCCATTACTTGCAACATCATAATTCGAGGCCTAATTGCTAGTGGCTCCCCCCGCATAGCACTTGCCATCTTCCTCTAGATGTTGGCTGAGTTGGCGGCACTGCCCAATCAGTTCACCTTTTCTTGCACCCTCAAGTCCTACTTTAGGCTTAGGTCCCTACAATTCAACGAGTAGATCCATGCCATGGTGGTGAACTACATCCTTACATCCTTTACTCTAGAGAATTTGTGCACAACTCTCTGATCCACATGTACACCATCTATAGTAGAGCTAATGCCACCCACCAACTTTTTTATCAAATATGTTAAGGTATTAGCCTCAATTAAATGCCCACATGGGCCAAGATCTTAGATTCAGCTTCAAGAGGGGATCATGTATATAGATCTTGGGCAAATGACAATCGGTCAATTGTTCGTCACCAAGGGTGGTGACTAATAACATTTTTCTAATGGTTGATAGGGCCGATTTGGCTGTCAAGCGTCTAGGGAAATGTAAACAATAAAACAACTTAAGGCAAACCATAGAGAAGATCTTGAAGATTTGTCATGTGGAAAAAATGATTATAAAAAGACAGAAAAAAAAGAATGAAACAAGGCAATCAAGGAAGAAGACCCTAGAGATTTGTCATATTGAGCAAGTAATCCATCAAAGAACTCTTGTGAGAGTCATCTATTCCTACCCTTCATTTTTATCTTTCTATTTCTCTAAAATCCTCAAGTTTCTTAGAGAATGAGGACCTTATTATAATCGTAATTCCCTAAGTCAATAGTAATTACAATACTTTGTCATTTCTTCCTCCTCCTTGGCTCAAAGTCCATCCACCCTCAATTTAGGGCACTCATCACATTAGTGTCAAAGCCCAATCGACCATTCCACCAAGTTGCCTAAGCCCCATGACAACTGATTTGAATTCTTTGAGAAAGAGTTTGAGGAACTCTACAACGATCAATATCAACAACTCAGCAGCCAAAATAAACAAAGAAGCTCTCAAGATTAAACAAGTTGAACTCAAAGGACAATTGGAAAGCTTCATGCAATAACAAATGACGATAAACAACTAGCTTTGTACTATCACCAAAGTCTTATAATCCCTCCAACTCATCATATAATAAAATTCCCTAACATTTAACCCCTGGCCCAAGAAAGATTATTTTCTAGAGACTAGAATCTCGAGGAGCCCATTTATAGAAGATCAATTTCTCACAAGGGAAACAACAATGAGGCCCCCATACATCATAATTCTAACTCACCAACCAATAGGGCTCCCTTTGGTCAACCAAACCTAATCTTTAACGAGCAACAACTTAAATTGTGGTGAGGACAAAGATTAGAATTATTGACCTTTTATGGGTTGGGACTTAAAAGCTAGATCTTTAGAGCGAAGCCATACTTTTCTACGTATGGGGTTCTAGAATAAGAGAAACTCATATTGGTGGGGCTAAACATGGATGAGCTAACTTTGCACTAGTTTCAATGGATTATGCACTATCATCTAAATTGTGATGACTTTCGTAATCAATTATTAAAAAGGTATAGTTTCAACCAATCAAATTCATTATATGATAAGCTTTTGAGCCTCTACCAACACAATATCATGGCCACATACAAGGAAGATTTTGAGCTCCTCACCAATATCATTCAAGATATTCCAAGCCTGATGTTGGAGAATACCTTCCTAAATGGTCTCAAAGACAAAATATAGGTCGAGGTCTATGTGCTCAATCCACAAAGGTTTGAAGACATGATGAAGATGGCCCAACTAGTGAGGAAAACTACTCAACATCTTGTCTCACCTATCCACACTAGCTTAACCTCAATGCCTCAAGCTCATAGAGGAGCTAGAAGTGGCCCTAGAGCCATGTTAGTCAAAAATGTTAGACCTTAGCCTCACAAGATGATGAGAAGAAGACTAGTTGATTGGAGCCACTATAACATGTGCTACATAAAGTAATGTTCCAAACCAAAGGAGGAAAATTACAATCTCTCATGGACATACATGAAGCATTGAAATTATGTGAAAGGATTGAAATCACATGTCATGATTTTGGTGGACACTAGCACAACTCATAATTTCATCAACAACTAGTTGGCCCATAACCTACACCTGCTGCTCATCTAAATTTCATAGTATAAGGTCATCACCAAATCTGGCGAGTAGGTGCATGGCATGGAGCTTGTGTCTTAAATCTTCATTGACTTTGAACACATCCACATCTACAATGATTTTCTTTTCTTTCCACTAGCCACAATAGAAGTTGTCCTCAATGTGAAATGGTTGAAGTCTTTATAACAATTTGATGTAGACCTTGAAGAAGGTATATTCTGTTTTTATATAGGGATGGAACAAGTGATTTTTAAGGTGAAGTGAATAGAAGAATAGGTAAAGATTGTATTGAAGTCATTGTCTAGGTACATGAAAATTGGCGACTTATGCTTCGAACTCTTCCAACTATCAACAATAAAGTTAAGCACAAATTCAACTATAGGGGAGGAATGACTAAGGCCTGAATTTTTAGACGTATTTATTGAGTGATATGACCTACCACCACATCATGAGGTTGACCACCAAATCAACCTAAATCTATAAGTTACGCCTATCAATATTCAATCATTATGCTACTCATACTTTGAGAAAATAGAATTAGATAAGATAGTTAAAGAAATGCTCAAGGGTGAAATTATACAACATTTGTAAAGCTCATATTCGAGCCCTACACTCCTCATCCAAAAGAAAGAAGGCACTTGGAGATTTTGTATGGACTACTAAACCCTCAACTTAATAGTTGTCCATGATCAATTCTTAATTCATATGGAGGAACTTGTTTCACGTCACTAACATCTTCTTTAAGTTAGACCTCCAAGTATAGTATCACCATATTTGAGTCAAAGTAGAGGACGTTTCAAAGACAACATTCCACACTCACAAAGGACATTATGAGTTCTTTGTAATGTCCCTTGGACTCACCAATACCCCTACCACATTTCAAGCATTGATGAATAAAATCTTTCATCAATTTCTCTAAAAATTTGTGTCAATCTTCTATGACTATATTTTGATATACAACAAAAGATCTAGAGGACCATGAGGTTACCTGAACCAAGTATTCAAAGTCTTGAATCAGCACTAACTACATACTCACTTGAAGAAGTGTAGCTTCGAGTAGTGCTGGATTGTCTACCTTATGCATTGGATCTCTACCCAATTCCTTTGAAATTTGACCCAATTGCTAAAACTTGATGCCTTCTATTGAGAGAGCAAGCTAGAAGAGGCATTCTAATAACTTAAGAAGGTATTGACTTCTACTTCAATACTTTCTCTACTTGATTTTACACTAACCTTCTAATTGAAAGGAGACTCGTCGTGTAGAGGCATTGAAGATGTATTGATGCAAAAGCAAAAACCAATCGCCTATTTCAACTAGGGACTGTCATCCATCAAAAAATTTACAACAATTTATGAATATGAATTAGTAGTGATCATCTTGACAACCTTAAATAGAAGCATTACATGTTAGGATAATGTTTTACTATCTTCACTGATCAGCAAAGCTTAAAGTTTATCATAAAGCAGCGATAGGTACTGCTGGAATATCAAAAATGATAACCTAAACTATTGATATTCAATTTTGAAATATAGTATAAGGCATGAGCTGAGAACTAATCAATTGACATAGCTAGAATTGCTGGATGACAACTAAATCACCATGAATATTACAGTGATCCTTATTTATCAAAAATTCAAGACCAAGTTCTCCAACATCCAAGAAAATGGCCAACATATGCGATGCAATAGAGATTAATATTTTGAAGGGGACACATGTTGATTTTAGAACAGCCCATTGTCATCCCTTTGATCCTCCAAGAATTCTACGACGCTTGCATAGCCAAACACTTGAGATTCCACCACATCTATTTGAGAATTCAGCAAAACTTCATGTAGAGGAGAATGAAGGGCCGAATTCGACAATATGTCTCCACCTGCTAGGTATGTCACTACCTGCTAAGTCAAAAAAATTGTCTTTAGCTAGTTTGCTTCAACTGCTGCCTTCCAATGGGTTTAATGTAGTAATGGTGCTCGTGGATCAGCTCAACAAGTACGCCCACTTCTCCCTATCAAAGCACTCATTTTCTGCAAAGGATGTCTCCCATATATTCATTCAAGATGTTGTCTATCTTCGTGGGGTTTTGAAGTCAATGCTATCCAACATTCATTCAGATCGTCCTCAATATTTTTTTGACCAAGCTCTTCTAACTATATGGCGTAACTCTCAAATGCATGAGCTTGTATCACCCACAGACCAACAACCAATCAAAGGTGGTAAACTAGGGGCTTGAAACATGTCTTCAATGTTTTGTAAGTGTCCATCCCAAGTATTGAGCCATTATCTCTCCTAGCTAGAGTATTGGTTCAACACTACCTTCAATATCTCCACTGACATGACCCCCTTTAAGGTAGTCTACATGGGAGATCCCCAACACTTCACCATTATTTTTCAAGTTCCTCCATGGTGGACACAATGAACCAGATGCTCCAAGAGAGGGATCAAGCTCTCATCTAGCTGAAGCAGCACCTGAAATGAGCCCAAGCATAAAGAAGCATGTAGATCATCAGCAATGAGACGTTGAGTTTCAGTTGGAGATCGAGTATTTCTCTGATCCAGCCTTACCAGCAGCAATTGGTGGCTCGATGGCTGTATGAGAAACTATCTCCTTAATTTTATGGGCTGTTCAACATCAAGGAGCAGATCAGCCCAATATCCTATTGGCTAGAGCTCGCCATGGCCCGAATCCACTTCGTCTTCCACGTGTCTCAATCAAAGCATGCGATCAATGGTTTTGACCCTAGTGGGCTGCTCCATGTGGAAGATGACCTCTCCTAGACTCTTCGACTAGAAGAGATCCGAGCTATTTGTCACAACTCCATGAGAAGTGAGGTTCTTAATCATTAATAGGAATTACCATTTCACCGACATGTGGGAGCCTACCCATATGATCCTCCATCATTCCAAACTTCTACCTTAAGGGCAAGGTGCTCCATTTGGGGGGGAGTATTGTTGAGGCATTAGCCTCAACTAAATGCTCATGTGGGCCAAGATCTCAGACCTGGCTGTAGGACGGGATCATCTATACGGATCTTGGGCAAATGACAGCTGAGGGCAGTGACCGTCAAGCAACCAAGAAGTCGTTTGCAGGGCTAGTCAGGCTGTTAAGTGACCAAGGAAGGGTCGCCGATGGAATGGTTCAAGGCAAATTGAGGTGCTCGATTATAAGAAGATAGAAGGAGAATAATGAAGCCATGTAACTAAGAAGGAAGAAGACCTTAGAGATCTGCCATCTCGAAGAGGTTACCCATCAGAGAACTCTTACGAGAATCCTCTATTCCTACCCTCCACTATTATCTTCCCTTTTCCCTAAATTCCTCAAGTTCTCCGTAGAACATAATTCCTTGAGTCAACAATAATACTCTGTCCTTTCTTCCCCCTTCTCCCGCCCTCAGCTCAAGGCCGTCCACCCCCAATTTGTGGCACCCATTAGAATTCCCCCTCCCGGGCCTGGTCTCATAGAACACCATGCTCGTGGGATACGCGAAGCTCAGGGTGTGGGCCACCGTCGTTGACTTGTTCCGCCGGATGGTTGACTCCATAGCTCCGTTCGATAGCACGACTCTGATCGTCGTCCTCAACGCCTGTGGGAGGCTGGGGGAGCTTGAGCTCGGGGTCTGGATCAGCAGGTACGTGGAGAGGAAGAAGATGAGGAGCGGCAACACCAACCTGGCGACGTCTCTGGTGGACATGTTCCCGAAATGCGGCCATCTGGAGAAGGCGCGCGCACTGTTCGACGAAATGCCAAACAGAGATGTCATCGCATGGAGCGCCTTGATCTCGGGGTACGCCCAGCAGGGGCGCTGCAGAGAAGCTCTCGATCTCTTTCGCGAGATGCAGCTCGCCGGCGTCGAGGCCAACGAGGTCACCATGGTCGGCGTGCTCTCTGCCTGCGCCGACACCGGCGCCCTGGAGACCGGCCGGTGGGTGCACTCCTTCGTGCGGCGGAGCCGCCTGAAGTTCAGCGTGACCCTGGGGAAGGCCTTGGTGGACTTCTACGCCAAGTGCGGCTGCGTAGACTCGGCCATGGCGATCTTCTCCGAGATGCCGAGGAAGAACGTGCTCTCATGGAGGGCGCTGATCCAGGGGCTGGCCAGCAATGGGAGGGCCGAGGAGGCGCTGGATCTCTTCTCCTACATGCTTGTGACGGGCGTTCGGCCTAACGAGGTCACACTCCTCGCCGCCCTCTCTGCCTGCGGCCACGCCGGCCTGGTCGCCGATGGCCGCTCGATCTTCGACTCCATGAAGAGCATCCATGGCATCGAACCGAGGATCGACCACTGCGGCTGCGTGATCGATCGTCTCGGCCGAGCAGGCCGGATAGAGGAGGCGCGCCGATTCATCGGCGCCATGCCTGTCGAGCCGACCGCCGTCGTGTGGAGGATCCACCTGGCTTCCTGCAAGATCCATGGGGAAGTCGAGATCGGGGAAGAGTCGCTGAACCAGATCACAAGATTTGACCCGCTCCACAGCGGGGACTACCTCACCATGTCGAGCATCTACGCAGCCGCCGGCAGGATGGAGGACGCCTTGAAGATCGCGGATGAAGGAGATGGGGATTAGGAAGCCTTCGCCTGGATTCAGCTCGATCGAGGTCGATTCCACGGTGCACGAGTTCTTCACCGTCGATCGCCGGCGCCGGCGGCCTCGCCGGAAGGAGATCCACCGGACGGCCGGAGAGAAGGCGATGGAGAGCAGCCCACTCCGGCCTGTGGCGGCTCGATGAAGAAAGAGGGTAACGATAGGAAGGAGGGGTGTTTCAGCAAGAAGACGATTTTTTTTTTCATTTTTTATTTTATTAGTGCCCCCGCTCTCTTTCCGGATCGGACGATCTGACCGGTTCGACTCCTGGGCGCCGAGTCGAAGCGAGTCAAACTCGGTCTAAACCCTTCCCTAAAGCCCTCTCCTTCTCCCCCTTCCTCTTTGTCCTGGTCGCCGGCAAAATGTTCAGAGCCTCTCGAGGATCGACTCTCCTCTCGCCGTCCATCCGCGCCGCTGTCGCGGCCGTCGCCGCCGCCGGAGCTTCTCCTCGGGCGATACCGCTCCTGTCACCGCTCGTTGCCCCCGTTCCCGTCTCCTTGCCGGAGTATCAAGCCGCCTCCGGCCACTGGCGGCGCTTCTCCTCCCTCAACGAGTTGTCCTCTCCGGCGATCGCGCCAGCGGAGCATGATGAGCTTCTGCCGGCGGGATCCGGTCCGCCCAGCCAGGAATCGGTGCTCTACGTCCTCAAAAGGCTCGGGAAAGCACCTCGGAAGGCGATCGACTTCCTGGACTGCGCCAGGGAGAGGTATGGATTCAAACCCTCGGGCACTGTTTACAATCTGATGCTGAGAATATTGGGAGGGAGCAAGGAGTGGGCCAAGGACTTCTGGATCATTGCTCAGAGGATGCGCGAGGAGGGCCACAACGTCGATCGGGGCACCTACCTTACCCTTCTTCTCTCGTTCAAGAAGCAGGGCATGCCTGGAGATGCTTCCGCTCTGGTTGAGTTCCAGTCCAGTGCCTCCGAAGAAGCCATGGCAGACGAAGGTATCCGCACGACTGTGGATCTTCTCATCGCCGCAGAAGAGTGGACTGAGGCCCTGGAGGGAGAAATGGATGGCGTGAAGCTCGTGTTGTCGGAGACAAATGTGGCGAAGGTGTTGAGGGAGGTGAGAGAGCACCCGCTGAAGGCTCTAGGGTTCTTCCGCTGGGCGGCGAGGCGGCCAGACTACAAGCATGGTTCAACAGAGTACAATGCCATGGCGAGGGTTCTCGGAAGGGAGGGCGCCATTGAGGAGTTCTGGGATCTTGCAGGGGAGATGAAGAGAGAAGGGCACGACATGGACATCGACACCTACGTCAAGCTCTCGCGGCGCTTTCAGAAGGGTAAGATGCTGAAGGAAGCCGTCCAGCTCTATGAATACATGATGGATGGACCTTACAAGCCGTCCCCCCAGGACTGCGGGTTGCTGCTTAGGCAGATCTCGCTGGCCGATGAGCCAGACCTTGAGTTAGTCTTCAGAGTCGTGAAGAGGTACGAGGCTCATGGCCATTCTCTGTCGAAAGCCGTGTACGACGGGATTCACAGATCGCTGACTAGTGTTGGGAGGTTTCAGGAAGCAGAGCAGATCATGGAGAAGATGAAGGGCGCTGGTTTTGAGCCCGACAACATCACATACAGCCAGCTGGTCTATGGACTTTGCAAGGCGAAGAGGCTGGAGGAAGCTCGCAGAGTTCTAGATGAGATGGAAGCAGCAGGCAGCGTCCCCGACCTCAAGACCTGGACAGTTCTCATCCACGGGCACTGCTCAGTCCGTGAGGTGGACCAGGCGTTGACTTGTTTCACAGACATGATCGGGAAAGGCCATGTGGCTGATGGGCATCTCTTGGACGCCATGGTCAAAGGCCTATGCAGCCAAGGCCGGGTGTCTGCTGCTTACACCCTGGTTCTTGAAATGCTGGAGAGGGCGGATGTGAAGCCATGGCAGGCGACCTTCAAGCTCCTAATCGAGAGTCTACTTGGGGAAGGAAAGTTTGAAGAGGCGCTGAAGCTCCTTGGCGCAATGAAGGGGCACAATTTCCCCCCACATGGGGAGCCTTTTGCTCCATACATTTCAAAGTCTGGGACAGTTGAAGACGCCCGAGAATTTTTCAAGGCAATGTCTGCGAAATCATCTCCATCTTCTTCTACATATCTCAGGATCTTCAGGTCTTTCTTCGAGCAGGGTCGGTACGATGAGGCCCGGGACCTGCTTTTTAAATGCCCGCATCATATCCGCAAGCACAGTGACATATCGAAGCTCTTTGGCTCTGTAAATCTTGAATAACTCGGTTGACTTGTTCTGTAAATCAACCAGCTTTGATCGGGTGCATGCTGATGATCGGTGGTCGGGTCTGTGAATCTTGAATCGCTCGGTTGACTTTTTCTGTATATTGACCAACTTTGATCGGGTGCATGCTGATGATCGGCGGTATCTCTTATCATTCGGTTCATGTTTTTGTCAAACTTTGGGTCTTAAGTAGGCATATGATTTCATGAAGTGTAGGTGAATAATTGATTGTATACTTGAGATGACGTGACCTGATCTTATGAGCTGCAGATGCCTCTGACTGATGCTATTTTCTGCGAAAATATTTAGACTTTTTGTTGATCTATAATGCCGTTTAATTTAGTGTGGCCGAGTACCACCGTTGTAACTTTCAAAATTATATCTTCATTTTAGCATGGCGACCCATTAGAAGTACATTTAACACTGCAATCTCTCCGTTGTACCACACTGAGAGGTAGGTAGGTAGATAGATAGATAGATAGATAGATAGATAGATAGATAGATAGATAGATAGATAGATAGATAGATAGATAGATAGATAGGTAAATAGATAGATAAATAGAGAGAGAGAGAGAGAGAGAGAGAGAGAGAGAGAGAGAGAGAGAGAGAGAGAGAGAGAGAGGGAGAGGCTAATGTGATTTGGCTGTCTATTGCATCTGTGAAGACCTTTTTAAGCTTTGAAGGAGGGAGTCAAAGGGAGACAAAGATGCTCATTTGCTTCTTGTTCTTGTTCTTCTTGTACACCTCTCAGGCATCGACACGCATCCTCTCTCTCTCTCTCACTTACTAAGTTCGGCCCAGCGGATCTGGCATGCCCACATTTAGACCCTTATCCTTGATATGTGTTCCGTTCTTTGTCAAAGCTGAGGTTTTGGCTTTGATGGACTCCAGCCTCTCAGGCATCGACACGGGCAGTTCCCCGCGTGATAATCTCTCTCTCTCTCTGTCTCTCTGTCTCTCTCTCTACCTCTTTGGTACAGGGCAGAGCAAAGGCCATGTGTGTAGGACCAGACCTTCACATTGGTCCTGCCCGGGTCCCTCGAAACCACTAGTCGAATAAGTGTTCGTAAACATGTAGATAATCAATCTCCTCGATGGCCTTTTAACGGCTCTCCGAACCTGCCCGCCTCCCTTCTCGGATTCCTGAGGGCTACCGCGGGAGATCCTCCTGATCTTTTAATGGTAGCAAAAAGGCTGAGGCTAGGCGTGAGAACATCACAGCAGTTGACAGAGTCGCCAGTCCTCGGTGTGGGCCCCGCCCATTGCCGGGGGGAGTCAAAGGTGGGTCTGTCGGGCTTTTGCCCCGCCGCCCTTTCCCGGGCCTTCGTTCTCTTGTCGCTGGGAACTCTCACCGCCGGCGCCGCCGGCGCAGCGCACGATAGTGTGGGTGGGATAGGAAAGGTGATGTTTGCGCGGTTCGACTGGTCTCTAAGTCAAAGGCAAGGTCAAAGTATCACGGTGAGGTGCGCAAAGCCAGCCAAATTAGACAAAAACTATTAGGTCTACTGAGCTAATTACGTGATCTTTTTACTAACATAATGTCAACGCATTGAGACAGTGGTTGGTCAGCAGTATGATCTGATCAAATGTTTCATCAGGTGGAGGAGATAATTGACGCAAGTTGACCTTGGTCTAGTGAAATTCCATTTAATTGGGTAATTATTATTTTTAATGATCTATCATAGAAAAATAGTATTTTGCTTGTTTTCTTCTTTAACATTGCACTTAGTAACTATGGAAGTGACCCATCTCAAAATTTATACCCATTATTATTTTAGTATGTGACTTTTGAGATACACGAGTTATTGTTTGAATTGATGAGCTCAAGAAAAAAAGGTTTATATAACAATTTAGATTTAATAGCTTATATTTTTTAATAAAATATGCTCCCCGAAAAACGCATTATTTTATTTATTGCAATATCTTTGTATTAACTTCAGAAAATAAAAATTCAACATGCACTGATTCCCAAAAAAACTACCCATTTAAAGCATTAAACCTAATGAGGTCGGCACTGCAAGCCTTCCCCTTGCTACAAGCACCGATCTCCCCACATGGCTGGCGACGTCGCTCTTTGCCATCTCCTGTTTTTCCAAGTTAAATCGTCGGAAACTGTTGATAGTAGGACAAGGAGATGGATAAATAGATCGATAGATCGATAGATAGATCGATACATAGATAGAGAGACAGACAGATAGATAGAGAGGGAGAGAGAGAAAGAGAGAGAGAGAGAGAGAGAGGGGGGCCACACCAACTGTGAATGTGAAGGCCACATGAAACACTAGAGACGACATCCTACCCCACTTGGGACGCCCTTTTCAGAAGGGGACCTGCATGCGGGAACATCATTGTAGAGCTCCACAGTTGGCGTGCCCAGCAGCCCTCCCCACCTTTAACAGCCAGCAAAAGCAGCGGCGCCTGTTCCCTCCTTTCCATTCATCTCCCCCATAATAAATTCCAATCCTTCTTCTGCCTGTCCCTTCCCCCCCTCCCCCCCCCCCCACATCACTCTCTCTCCTTCTTCCCCCTCCTCGCCATGGCCGTCTCTCTCCTTCTCCTTCCCTCCTCTCTCCGCCTGTGCTCGCTCTGGAGGAGTAGCTGGATCAAGTCGCCCATCTGAAGCACTCCCCACTTGGAGGCTCGCGGGGGAATCAAGCCGACTGGTCCGAACGATCGACCTCATCAATGCTCTCATTATTTCTGGCTCTTAATTACCGAGGATCGATGCTGTTCTTCTCACTGTTATCAGCCTGAACCGCGAGGTTCGATCTTTATTCTTTCTTCTCTCGAGCTCTGGTGCAATGGCGGGGAGTGAATAAGGGAGATGTTTCCTCGGGGGTTAGCTTTGAGATGTGGGGGAGATCAGTGTGGAGTTGACGGCTCGGAGCTCTTCTGGGGTCAGAGTGTAAGAGCTTCCTTGCCTTTTTGTTTCCCTTTCCTGCTTCTTGTTCGTTTGTTGATGACAGAGAGGGTGTGATCTTCGGCTCTCCATCTCTCAATCCATGAGAAGGGAACACCTCTCTACTGCCACTGCTGGTTCAATATACTTTCTTCTGCTAGCCAATTCAAAGAACTGGGCAGATGTATCGATAGAGAGAAGGAGAGAGAGAGAGTGGATGATCGTAAGTAACCTGAGAGAAGCGTCGACCGGGACTATCGTCACCCTGAAAGCCATGTCTTCAAAATTTATCTCCACTGGTTCTAGCCACCCAAGAGAATCCTCATATTTGTATGCACACGCTGTTGATGAAGCTCCCACGGGCATCAAGGCTGGGGCTCACTGCTCCCAAAGGTTTCAAAGGAATTCATCTATCACGCGTATGCCACAGCAGACACAACATCTTAAGCAACTCATTAACATCTAGTAATCAACAACATAACATACTGACTTATAAAGGGATTATAAAGTCATAAAAATTCTGGCATGTATCTCATCCCATCATCCACTTTCATGCGATTACTCCCAAATAACGAGCTAATAAGTAGTCCAATTTAAGCGCATTCTCTAACCATCCGAGGTCCATAAGTCACCATGCGCATCCAGGGGCTGCGTTGGCGCTTCTGCAATGCTGCTGAGATTGGAAGGCGATTCCCGTATCTTCATGCAAACCAAAACCAGCTGCTCGTTACCATTGCAACTATGGCTATTGATGTGCGTCTTGACAAACCCTAATTGTCACTGTTTGCTGGAAATTTCTATTTTGAGAAACGAGGATGCTTGGGAGTCCCATGTTCAGTGAGATTATAAGGTATAATATCATCGTGGATTCATAATGTAACACCTTTCCTTCGGCTCATTTTACGATAATAGCTTCACTAGTAGGTTCGCCAATACCTTTTTGGGGTGGGTGGAGTGTTTTGGATGATTGGACAGTGTAAAGCTTCAATGAAACTTCTGACGTGGGTCAATAGTCCTTGGTATAGACCTTGAATTGCCAAGTACTTGACAACAAGAGAGGAATCCTTCTCACACACCCATGACCAAGAGTGAGAACCGTCCAAAATGGAAGCTATACAGCATACGTTATTTTTTTCTTCACCTCAGTTGTAAATGGATAATCTGATTAAGATTTTGAGGTTGGATGTAATTTTGTCAAGTTTAATCGAACCCAATGTCTATATTTCGGACCTCAAGAATTTAATTTCTATTTTTGCTATTTCATGTCATTTTTGATTGGGCAGTATAATGAATATTATCTTAAGATGTAGGTGATCATCCTTTGTTAAATTGCATATAAGAAAGCCATTGTTCTTTGTGCAACTATGAAGAATAATTCAATAGATAGAAAGAAAGTCAAGGAATTGACTTGTGTACAAGATCTTTGTTGGATGGAGGTCCCAAGTACCCACAAAGTGCTTTCTTGAGCTAGGGAATCCCAATTAGTGGTATATCCATAAAGGTTTACACCTTAAGTATAAGGAAATTTTGATTAATGTCATTACTTGAAGTGAACTAGGAACGCAAACTCTTAAAAGAAGCAAAGAAAAAAAAATCAAACAATATGGCCAACAACAAAGGTGGATTATCAAATCCAATCTACAAAAAAGTTAGATGGATTACATTGAACCCTAGTTCAAAGAATGATTAAAGACTAGAATATCATTCAAGTACACTAAAAGAAACATCAATTTTAGAAACTATGATCCGTTTAAAAGGATCATTGTGCTGCCCACATCACACATCTATAAGTTCTTTCACTTACTAATAATGTACTAGAGTAAGAACACACCGAGTTACTAGAGGCCTAAGACAATGAAAGGAAGGGCAGAAAATGCACCGATGTGAACCCTTTGTTCCTTTATGAGATGAAAGTTCAAAACTTTTCAAAGGTGGGTTTACCGTGTGTTGTCTCAGATAATTTGAACAATTAGACTCTCTAGAGACCATCCATGTGAGAGAAATTAAAAGTGTTGATTCATTAGTAACCCAATTGGACCCTGATGATGGATTACGAGAATATATCAGTTTGATATCATTCTCTCTCTCTCTCGATTTCCCTCTCTCTCTCTCTCTGTGAAAGGTGCAAGCTTTATCCATGGGGATATGTGACCGGAGGAGGTCGGGAAGTTAATGAAGAGAGTACGTAGATGCCCTTCGAGTTTCCAAAAGGCTCGGAATTCTCAGTTTACCCTCCGCTCTATTATCCGAAAACCATTTCTAACACCCGAAGGGTAGGCGACGCTGTAGCTTCACAAGGACCTCTTCCCCCAAGCTTGCGGCCTCCATCACCGCCACCGGGAAATGCTCTCACGAGCTGCCACCCCGAGGACCCTCTTTCTCGTTTCCTTCCGGACCGCCGCCGCCGCCGGAGGTTCTTCGCCGCTCCTCAGCCGCTCTTGCTTCCGCCGTCCACTCTTCTCCCCCTCCCCCCGCCTGCTTTCCTCGGCCACCCCCTACCCGCTCTACTACGAGCTCATTTCCTACCGCCCTCCTCCCCGTTCCCGGCGGTGGCGCCGCCGCAGCGGCGACGAGCCCCCCGCCGCCTCCTCCCCGGCCCTGCCCACTGGAGAAGAAGATGAAGGAGAAGGAAAAGAAGAAGGGGAGGAAGAAGATGCGCCGGTGGCCTTAGACAGGTCCAAGAGGAGGTACTACCGGAAGAGGGAAAAGCGGCTGTACGGCGACTCTGAATCGGAGGGGGAAGGGGGGTCGAGAGGGCCGTCGGAGTTCGTGGAGCTTGAGCCGGAGATAGTCGATTTCCCGAGGCTCCACGCTCGCGAGGAGGAGCTCTACTTCTACGACGCCATGGCCTTCCCCTGGGAGAAGGAGAAGCATTACAGGATGGTTTACCAGCTGGAGAAGAAGTACTTCCCTGATCAGAGCCTCGAGAAAGCGTTCCTCGAATCACGGCCGACGCCTACGGCGGCGGCGGAGGCGAAGGAGGAGGAGGGCGGCGGCGGCGGCGGGAGGAAGGACGAGAGGGGGCTGGTCTTCTTCGATCAGAGGGCGGCGGCGGCTCCGGCGGACCATCCTGTCTCAGAGAAGAAGGTGGAGGAGTTCTTCAAGTGTTTGAAGAAAGTCCCTAGTGCCAGCGGCGGCGGTGCCGACTCTGCCGGGGAGCCGTGGCTGGCATCTAAGAAGAAGGGGCTTCCTCCCCGGTGGGATGGGCCTTCGGGGACCGTGCTCTTGGTGGACAAACCCAAAGGTGAGCGGTTGAATTCTACTCAGAGTTCCATAAAGGGTAAGAGAGAGAAGGCCCTGTTCTTGTGAGAACAGAAGAAGAAGAAGAAGAAGAAGAAGAAGAAGAGAAGAAGGAGATTTTGGATTATGGGAATATCTGCCATGAACTCTCCCCTCATTTTTTTAATTTTTAATTTTGTTGATAACGTGGTTGACTTGATCACTGTTCTTGTTTCTCCTGAAAACAGGGTGGACTTCATTCACCGTTTGTGGTAAGCTGCGGCGGTTGGTCAAGGTTCAGAAGGTACCCTTTTTTTGGAAATCTCCCGATCTCCCTGGTCTTGCAAAAAAAAAAAAAAAAAGAGGTCTCTAAGTCAAAGTCAAAGTCCTGGCTGCAGGTCGGCCATGCTGGCACCCTTGACCCCATGGCGACCGGATTGCTCATAGTTTGTCTGGGCAAGGCCACCAAAGTGGTTGACAGGTACTTCACTCCTTTCTGTTCCTCTCCACCCCGAAAAGCTCTATCTAGAAGAGACTCATGGGCAGGACAAAAAGAAGAATTTTGTACGATAAAATCCTTCAGTTATGATCTTCTAGCACAAAAATGTGTGAATCATGCATCACCATTCGGGTCAACGGAGACAGAAAATTTCCATATATAGCCACTGGACCCCGCCCTCAAGTGAAAGCCTAGAAGAGTGCTGCCCTTTCTATTGATCACATAAAGGCATATATTTTATGTACATGATTTCTTGATTCCTTTGATATTCTGTTTCTTCAGATATCAGGCCATGTTTAAGGGCTACAGTGGGGTCTTCCGATTAGGAGAGGCGACATCAACTTGGGATGCTGATTCACCCGTATGTCCTTTTTTTCCCACTGAACATACCCATTTTAATGCCATTTTTAGAAATACTTACCACTCTAATCCCTCGTACTGGTTAAACCACTAATTGTTGATATGAATGAGCCTAAACTGGGGAGGAAACTATTTTAGAAAAGAAAAAAGAAAAAGAAGATCGAGTGGAATGGGCATCAACCTTGATTTGACTATGCCCACTTGGTGCATCCTGATCCACAGCAGCCTGATTGTTTTCTCTTGCATTCTCTGCTGCCTATGTTTTTCATTCTAGCTATTAATATCTCATCCACCCTGTGTGTACATAACAAAAAATGAAGGAAATCTCAGATTAGTAGTTTCTGAGAGCATTGAAGAAGTAAATAAAACATGAGAGCTCACTGCAATGATCTCAAAGACTGATTTCATGGCTTCTACGTCGCTCCATCCATGCTTCTTCTTTTCACAGAGTTCATGGCATTATACTTGGTGCGCAGGTCATCCAGCGGGAGCCATGGGAGCATATCAAAGACGAGGACATAAGAAAGGCCGCTGCTTCATTTTGTGGGGAGATATGGCAAGTTCCCCCCATGTTTTCGGCAATCAAGGTGAGAGGCGGCGTTGTGATCTCAGATTTCTTGAGGTTTTGAGGCAATTCCGTGGGGAGAAAATGCTTAATGATCCGGCCAGTGGGATTTGACCCAATTCGTCCTATTCATGGCAATACCCATAATGTTAACTATCCTTTGTCCACCATGGCCTATTCGCCTATTATTTGCTGATACTGATCCAGGGGACTCCTCCCTCTCTCTCTCTCTCTCTCTCTCTTCAGGTTGGGGGCGAAAGGATGTATGAGAAGGCCAGAAGGGGAGAAACAGTTGAACTGTCCCCGAGGCGCATATCGATCTTCCAGTTTGACATCGAGCGCAGCCTGGCGGACAGGTCCCTGGTCTTCTACTCTGCTGATCCTCAATCCTCTGCTCGGCTGTTTCTGTACCCTTTTCTTTTTTTTTAATCATTAATTCTACATTAGAGTATCCTATTCACAAGATATTTTGATTTTATTTTTTTTACATTTTTACAATATCTGCAGGCAGAATCTGATTTTCAGAGTTACTTGCTCAAAAGGGACCTACATACGCTCTCTATGTGCAGATTTTGGGAAGGCGCTTGGCAGGTGACTGTGATGTCTCTCATCGGGCTCTCTCCCTGTTCTTCTTCTTTCCCAGTCGACTTTGTTGAAGCTTTCTTTTTAAATGAGCCCTCATTTCATGGTTGGACTACAATGTCTTTTGTGTTCCTTGCTTTTTTTTTTGTTTTTATTTATTTTTTTTTTTTTGATGTGATAATCTTTCTTTCCCGCTATTCAAGCAGGCAGCATTAGTTATGGGGTACGGAAAGAAAATTATGGAGGTGATTAGAGTCTATGGTACTTAGAAAGGCATGGTAGAACACACAAAAAAAAGGTCATGCTAGGTTTATATCAGTCATCTGTCAACCTCCTGGTTCCATCCTACTTTCTTTCCTTTTTTTTTTATAATAAAATTCTATTTTTTATTTTTTTTCTTCGCACCATGAATTCTCTGGTAATAATGTTAGTCCTAACCAGGTTTTTTTTAAAAAAATTGTCTCTGCAGCTGTGCTCATCTGACTGCTCTTCGAAGGGATTCAATTGGTAAGAAAGCTTTCAACAAAAAAAAAAAAAAAAAAAAAAAAACCCTGCTCTCTAGATGCCGATTGTGGTTGGGAAATAATCAGAAAGTAAATGTATGGAAAACCATTGGAAGCTTCAGAAGAGATCCTGCTTCAGAGAGATTATCTCATGCAATTAATTAGATCTTGTGTGTTTCATGTGAAGGACTCTAGCCAGTGTTTTGGAGGGTTAATTTGTGAATAATCTTCTATCCTGTCTTTCACAGGGCAATACTCGGTGGATGATGCGTGGGACTTCCAAGAACTGCAAGACCAAATAACCAAGGGATACCTTTAATCTGAGCACGCGACCATTGCTGCCTCTGAGGAAACTCCCTCCCCTACAGGGTGTGGCTGAGAGATACTAGTTCTTTACTACCCAGAAGTTAAAAAAGAAAAAATCACCTTAGGGAAGCCCAGCATCATCAGATTCCTAGGCATCATAACCTACACCTGATGATGATCCTAATTCCTCTGGTCCAGTATTGTTGCCCAACCCCCAAAAATGAAGGGATCTCAGTCGGCAATTTCGTTATGTTTCTTCCTCAGAGAAGAAAATAATGTTTTTTCTTTTTCTTTTTTTTTTTGACATTGAGGGCCCTGGATTTTTGGGCAGATCTTTCTGAGACGGGTACTAATAAGCCTTCAAATGTACATCAATGATTTCTCTTCTATCCATGAGCCACAAACAGTCAAAAAATAAATACCAGGAAGGGAAGCAATAGCTTTTGCAGCACAAGATATTTCTTCAGGATATTTGTTAATTCTCTGCTCCAGAAAGGGTGCAGCACTAGATCATAATACTCCTATTTTAGGCAATACTGCTTATATTTGTTATTTTAGGCAATATTTTTATGAAGACACAGGAACTGATGATGTGATCGTGACTTAGCATCACGTGGGATCATGATATCGATTGGCGGGAAACTCATGCATGAAAGGTAATCAATCACCCTTGAGAAAGATTATAAGGTGTGTGAGCGGTGTGCACCTTGAACCGCTGAGTAGAGAGGCCAATTGGCCTTCCTATACTCGAAAATGCCGTCCTTTTGGGTCTCAAACTACGCAATCTTTTAAGGATATTGTGAAGACAAGGGAGTAGCCGTGAAGGAAGCATTATGTGATAGACAGACCCTCCATCACGGACCTCGAGCACTGGAGCCGTATTAATTTCCTGGGACCAGAAAAGCCCACCAGCATCTCAATCAACGGAATCGGCAGAAGAGAGAGAAAGAGAGAAAGATTACCACACCTTTGGTAGACCGGAAGATGGAGCTGACGGGGTTCCCTTTGAGAAACAAAGATGGGCAGCAGTTTGTTAGCTCTGAGCAGAACTTCGCGAGGCGGTCCACGATTTCTCTTCATATGCCGCCTCCGCGGCCTCCATCCGATCTTGGAACATTGTCCATTCCTTTTTGCAACGCTCCCGCACCTAACGGCCAAAAGCAAGACGTCATCTAACCCCCCTGGACTTAGCCAATATCATACATAAAAAAATAAATTAAACTCTGTGGCACTAGGAGAGCTCAGACCAACTTTTATGGGTAAAAATATTAATTAGTTTAGTATCGTGTTCGAAATTATACCCTCCCCTACCCGTATAGGAGCTTGGAGTCATGGTAAACGGGGCTAGTGAGCGGGGAAATTTTAGAGCTGGACAAAAAAGCCACGTACCCCTTCCCACGGCGCCTTTCCATTCTCTGCCTGGCCCTGTGGATCACGAAGAGTCAACCAAACGCTAAACATCCTGCGGAAAACACTGAAAGTCGACCATTACCTGGTTCCCAAGAGAAGGAACCACTTGATGGATGATCCACTGGGCATCTACCACCCCGATTTTCTCGTGAGGAGGCTGCCAAAGGAACACAGATCCGTATACTTTTCGACTTTTGCCAACTGAGGTCAATGGAAAAGCAAATAATTGACCAAATTTAAGGTTTTCACCTCCACGCATTTCCCAAGGGCAAAGTCAAGCCCCCATCCATGAACCAGATCATTCTGCACGCGCAAGCCGCAGTCAGTGATGGTGAAATCAGGCGCCATTAGAAGTGAAAGAGGCGAGAAAAAGGAAGGGGTCCACATGCCTGTATCATGTGCCATGCGCAGCGCCACGCACCCCGAGAGAAAACAGTTGCCATGATTTCGACGAATCTGCAGATTAACAAAAAGAAAAAAAAGAATTCGTACGAAGTGAAAATGGTAACGAGGCATGGGGATGATAACCGCAGTAGTAAGCCGCCATACCCGGCGCAAGGAGGCGAATGAGGGTCTTTGCACCAGCCAGGTTTGTCCACTGTTTCTCTGTTTAAATAATAAAAATAAAAATAAAAATACCCTTTGAGGTCCACGTTAAAAGAACAGCAGTGGGGCAAGTAAAAGCAATTATTGAAAGGTGGATGGAATCCTAACTTGTGGACTTCACGGTCAGGTCTCCGTTCAGTCATCTTCCAAGTCAAGCCGTTGTTTGGCTCAAGACCAGGCTGCGAGATCTCCAGGCCGTGCTTCTTCACCAATCTAATATACCTGGGCGCAATTTATTTTTTCAAAAAAAGAAAATGTGATTTTTTACCGAACAGGAGAGAGAGAGAGAGAGGGGGAGAGAGAAAAAGAGAGAGAGAGGGGGAGAGAGAAAAAGAGAGAGAGAGAGGGGGAGAGAGGGGGAGAGAGAGAGAGAGAGAAAGAGAGAGAGAGAGAGGGGGAGAGAGAAAAAGAGAGAGAGAGAGTGGGAGAGAGAGAGGGAGGGAGGGAGAGAGAGAGAGAGAGGGAGGGAGGGAGGGAGGGAGGGAGGGAGGGAGAGAGAGAGGGAGAGAGAGAGAGAGACGCCTGAATGTGCTTACTTACTCTTCTGCATTAAAATGATCAAGCCCGAGGTCTTCGTCCCAGATAAAGATGTATTCATATGGTGCCACGATATCTGGGTGTAAGAATCGTTTGGCAAACCACCTTGGTGAATAAATCTAGGGTTAGAAGACAATCGCATGGCAAAAGAATTAATGATGACCAATCGGGAAAGAGAGAAGAACACCGTTCTCACCATTTAGTCTGTTTCCTAGCACTGACATGAATAGCGTGCTTGGACCACTCAAACTCATCCCATTCACTAACCCGGCCGTCGTAGTGGAACAGCAGGATAGTGAAATTGTCACTGAACTGAGAGGCAATCCACGAAATAGATCGTAGTCAACGTCTAGAAGCCCTATGACGTCAATAAGAGGCTATTCGTTTTTTTTGGACAGAAATCATCAACTAAAACGAGCAAAGTCAAGCCGAATTAGTTAGATTCATCGTCGTGTTTTCTCATATCCTAGTTACAAAAAAAAACCTCGGACATCAAATGCGGGTTTCCTCTATGTCGCATAAATCACACATTTTATCATGGGATAAAGGAATCGTGTGTGTTATGTTTAACCACAAATGCGTAGATGACCAAGATAAAAAAAGAAAAGGCGCCCACAGGATCATGCGAAGACTAGGCACATTTGATTCACCAGCCAAGTTCACAAAATAACTTGGCAGAAAGACAACCTATTGAAAGAAAAAACCATTGAATAAACTATTAAGAAGGTTTAAAGGTATTCTGCATGAGAAGTTTCTCCATTCAGTTGACTTATGTTTACTCTACGGGTTGACAAATGAACCCAATTGACGAATACGAAAATAATGACAACAGTTGACCTGGCTAGTTAGCTCTCCCATATATGTGAAGAGTTTAGGGTCTAAATTTCAACAAAGGAAGAAGTCTCCACGAAACGAAAACTCTTGAAACATTAGTCTCCACTAATGGAATGCTTCGTATTATTTTGTAAGTTCTTCGTGATCTCTCTGAATCTCCTTCCTCGAGATCCCAGCACAAATCAAATCAAATCAACGGACGAACATCAAAGGACAGCATTTCCGCTCGCTTTTCAGTCCACCAGACTTAGAAAAACACAATGAATGATCTCTGCTGACCTTTTTAACTGCTGCGTCAATGTTGTATCTTTGGTCGTATCCCACAGTGAATGTTATAAGGTACTTCTGCTTCTTCAGAAGGTCCTTCACATTAAAAAAAAAAATAAAACACATCACGGATCGAACACTCGAGGTTTAAACATCAAACGTTTTCCATGAGAACATTGGCAGAGATAAATTAGAAACTGTAGGCCAAAAAATAAAAAATAAAAACATGAAATTGTTGAAAGAATAAATTGAAACTAAATTCAATTTTCTCTCTATATATGAATGCTAGGACTTGGTGGCAACAGATTCTGCAGACTACTCCATCCATAACCGCCACCCTTCCTATCTGTAATACTTAGTCTAGGCAATTTACTCAAGGTAAAATACCTCAATGTCGAAAATTAAATAAAATTAAAAAATGAAATTATAATATCTCTTCAGTAACACTAATCTAATCATCTTCTTTGGCTCAGGTTCTCGTATGTATGATAAATGCACTGTACACTACTCTTTTTTCCTTGAAAGTGCCTGACATTCATGGTCTCAGTCAGGGCAATTGATCACCATGTGATTTCAATGGTGACACTAACTCCTCATTAAATGAAGAATCAACATTTGACGATGAATTCTATGCGTCCGACCCTAATTAAGCAAGTACGGTTTTGAATTGTAAGCTAGATAAAAACAATAAATTTGATTTTAGAATGAACGGGTATCCCGTTTTTTCCACCTCTACCTGATCGTTTTCCTAGAGGTCCTTGGTAGCCAGCAATAGCACAAGGTTGAAAGCTCAAGGTGGGGCCAAACCAGAGTAAGAAATAAGGTTTTCCCACCGCCCCTTCGTCCTCTCCCTGACTCTTCTTCCACATCCATATTCTGTATGCTGCTATAGAACTCTAATTAATCTTTCATCCTTTCTCTTATTTACTTTTCTTTCCTTCTCCATCCTACGTTAACTTGTCTAGCTTCTTCGTCCTACCTTTAACAGAAAAGAACAAGAGGTCTTTTCAAAAGCCGAGCCAGCCAGAAATTTTCCAAAATGATTCACATAGGTCAAATCCCCAGCTAATTCTTCTTTTTCATCTTTATTTTAGCACTAAAGAGGGATCAGGTTCCACCATGAGTGCGGTCAGAAGTCGCCAATTCCAATCCACATCGAAATTGACCAATTTTACAGAACAACCGACTGGTTAGTCAAAACTAATAACCAAGGTAAAATATCTTGAGGGGATGATCAGGTTAATTTAACCTCTCTAGAATCATAGGCTATCAGCTTTTGATATAAAAGTCACCTTTCACCCACATTGGCAGTGCTTCCGTGAACTTACTGTAAGGTTTATGTTGGGGTCTGACAAGGCCTGTCAATTGTGTATACGAAGAAAATTAAGCTACCTTCCGATCTGTTTTCCCATTGAATCATCCAATGAAAGCACATATAAATATAAGGTGTCCTGAGTCTTTATCCCCATCTGGATGTAACATTTCATATTCAGATCCATAAGAACTGAAATCGGCAAGAATAAAAGCGGATCAGGCATTTTTGAAACCTGGAATTAAATCACCTGTAAGTGATTGTATTAAATAAAAAATAGAATTAAAAATTATGGATAATTTATAGTTTCTAGATTGAAACCCCAATTTCTTATATTTTATAAAATCATCTGGAAAAAAAATTGAAATCTATGTCCATTCCCATGACTGTAGTGTCAGATACCAGATAAACCAAAGGTCCATTTACAATCCCGACCTAAAGCCATAGACATGAAGTTTTGGTTTCGTAAGTAAAAGTAAATGGAAGAAACAAAATATCGGAATACCAATTCACATTTTCTATTTGAATATTTGCCTTGGTCTTCATTTATAATAGAGTTTCCCATAATTTTTAGGAATATTTTACTGCTCAGAAATTAAAATGACTTCATTCAGTAAAAATAGACATCTTCCAACATCCAGTATAAAATGGAATTGTACCCCAATATACTATATTGCGGTTCTACCACAATTCAACCGCAGTAAGAAAATTGACATTAATGGCATTCTACGATGTAGAGGATCTCAAAAGAAATTTCAATAAGATTCTTGAAGTATCATACTGATAGAAATGGCGGAAGTTTTCTTTCTAGCCCATCAGCCACTAACGCATAATATACTGTTGCTTGAGTATAGCAACACTTAATAGGGCCGTATTGATGAGGTGAAATGGGTGGAGGTGATTGCAATATTTCATTACAAACGTTTGAGGGAATAAATTGTAAAAACTATCTTCGTACAGTAAAGAATTCAGTGAGAAAATCATACCTCACTTGGTTCACCCCATAATCTCCGCAGGAAGAAATCTGATTCGGATGAAACGATGCCTGGTGGTAGTCTTTCTGCACCTCGAGGGTTCGTTGGAACATGAATCTGTGGCCACGACATAATTAAAGGTCAGTTTGCCACAATACAAGAGCTACGGAAAAAACTGGGACGTTATTCCAGCAATTACAAAGGAAAATCTAAATTTCTTGTGAAATATATTTGAAAAAATCATTTTTTCATTCAATCCTTATACCGTTTCCGGAAGAAATCGTATCATAAAAAATGTGACGAGGTGGACAGCCTAGTAAAATGTACATTGAGCTTAAGGCTCTTCTCTGGATATCTAGATCAGGTGAGGCTTTGTGGTACCTCCAAGCAGAGCTGACGTCTAGGGTGCAGACATCGTACTCATTTGACGTATGGATGGTGGGGACGAGCCGATTTGCGTCTATGCAGTTAATATTAGACGGTGATAACCAGACAATCTGTATGATATTCTGTTATTCCAACTTGTTGTCTCGTTTGTGAAGTTTCTCAAGGCTTAGTAGGGTAAGTGCAAATGTTGGGAATATTCTGTTTTAGAACGTCATGATCATTCTTTCTGATCTCCTACTTATGGTGACCTTGCAGTGGGAATACTGCCGCAATTAGGACAGAGGTGTGGCCATTGTCCGTTCACTTCCAAGTGTGGGCAGTCCTATTGTATTTAACCTGTGTCTTTTGGAACCCCAAAGGACGGCATGCTCAGTGGAGAATCAATAGATTTCTCGTTAAATGGCATGGTCACTAGATTTGAAAGCAAGATGTATACACACCGTGCGTTCAGTGGCATCACTAGATTTCTCGATCCTATAAATCTTGAAGACAATCCTAGGGACAAATGAACGTTGGTCTAAGAGTGTTCACTAAACAAACTGGTAATGATTTTCGTTTCAACCTTTCAGCCAGTATATATGTTCACATATGACTCGGTTTTAACAACAATATTGACCAGGTGATTGTTAAAATACTTTCAAACTAAAACGAGAAACGTGTAAATGCCCCTACATAGCCCGCCTAAGACTTTGAAGATAAAGCATGAAAGTGATAATGGCGCAAATGATGTTTTTTCGAAAACAGTTTTCAATCATCATGGAAGTATCAAAACCGATATCACTTTCTATAATGAAAAATTGACAAAAATGGGCCACTACATAGTTGTTCTTAGATAATCATACCTTTGATGCTTCACTGGGTTTAAGAAATGAACTATCCTTATTCTGGCTTCTCACAGTTGTCCATTGGTGATTATATATAACCGAGTTCTTGTCTGTAATATACGAGAATATGCTGGATGGGATACGAAGCTGCACCATACAGTGAGCTTAAGAACTTTTTAAAAAATTACACCCGTAAAATGATAAAAGGAAAAAAAATTCATCCTTCTGTACCTTCGTTATGGTAACTGATGAAAAGGAAATTCCAAGCAAGAAGCCAAAAATCATTCCAATGAAAATTATTATAGTAAGTCTCACACTCTCGTTAGATTTTCTGAGTACGCTGCAACCACAAAAACAAGTTGGAACATAAGAGAGCGGACAATGTTCAATACCAATGACAGGAAACAAGAAAATGGTCAATAGCATTGTCGGCCAAAGGATCCATAAAATAGAAACCTGCGGCCAAGTATTCCAAGATTTGCCATGATTATCTGATTAATAAAACTCTACGTAGGGGTGAAAAGATCCATTCACCAGAAGCTGCTCCACTTTTTTCAATGAACTAATTTATGTAATAAGAAAGCAGATGCCATGGTTCTTCAAAGGAAATTATTGGTAAGCAGAACCTGAAGTAGAACAGAAGATCAAGTGATCAGTAGAACTACCAAAAAAAATAGTTTTTCATTTGAGTAATAAACATAGTATTACATAGTATTACTCTGATATATACATGAATAGTAATGATATTAAAGGGAAAGCAGATAACCTCTATGATTTGACTGAAAGTGCAATATCAAACTACAACAAAAACAGATGTCATCCAACACATTTAGTTTTCCAAGAAAGGTTTATGCCGATTTTCATGGAAGAATGTCGCGTGCTAATCCCACTAATATTAACATCTAAATGCAGCTCTACATTAAACATGTCTTTATGCTATAGACTTTGGTTAAGCCTACAAATGATAGTAAATGCAGTTTCCTGAATTATTTTGAATGAGTTTCGGTCAGATTTGTGCAGGAGAGCTTGACTCGAGCATTGTAAATTCAAGAACTGAAATTTTATAAATTGTCTAAGTTACACAGTCATAGAACTTCAGCTTGTCCATTAGCATTGTAGAAAGACCTTTAGATGATGGTTCTCACTGCAAACCTCTGGGGATTAACATAATGAAAAAGTAAAACCACGATATCTTCACCATATTTGTTAAATGTCAATGCGAAAGAGTGGTTAGGCCTACATCTGACGGACACTAAATTATAAATTGAAATTTTTCACAACCTGACATTATGATGCAGTGAGATTGGACAAAAGTGCAAGAAAGAAAAAGGGATTCAGGCCTTTTCTCCGTCCTCCATCTTTGTTGTGTTTAATTAAATCATGGGAATCCACTAAGCAATTTCTAGACAATATTTATTGTTTCATTGTTATGCCATAGCTCATTGTAACTCATTACCTTGAAACGGAGTTCTCCTAATCTCGGACCTCTTTCTTCTAGCCGCTCTAAATATATAAACGTAGAATTCTACAAAAAAGACATCAGCCAACCAAGAAAACCAGCGTGACCTTTATTTAATTTTTTATTCACTTTACCACTGCGGACCACCGCTTATAGCCTGGCTCAACTCCAGTGAAGTACTTCTTTCGATGATCTCATTTTCACAGGGGAACACTAGTGAAGATGTATGCAGCTGTGTATATATATTCTTTGTCCAATATCTATGACAGGTTTCCAATGATATCTACATTCTTTGTGGGGACAGACATCCCAATGCATTATATATTTGAAAATACAGATGTCGAGCAGGCTTTCCAACTGAGAAAATTACAAAAATTTACATAGTGGCTCCATAGTTGGAATCTCGGGTACTAGGTCACAAAGAGCTACAGTGTAGTCTTAAACGTGTAAATAACTAGAGCACTGATTTGTCAAAATTATGTCAGCTCTATGTTGTTGAAGATCTACCATCTTGAAGATCTCCTTTGTCTACTTGACGTACGGTGGATGTAGACATCATCAGGGTTGGATTTATTTAGGGTCACACACCAAATTTGAGTCTCATCCGCTTTGAAAGCGAAGGATTTAATGAGAGCTTCACATTAACAATTTCGGCAGCATAAATAATTATTTCTGCTTTTGCAATGAGAATGGCCTGTATCATTTGTTCCTTATTTTTTATTTCTCATATCGAACCTGTCAAAGGCTTTCAACTACGACGCACCTTAGGTAACAAATTCTAAGAGTTAAAATAAAAAATGGAAAGTACAAGGTCGGAGTCGGATATGAAAGGAGATAGAAAATTATTGTGGATGATTCTTCATCTGACTCATTTAGGCCATATAGAATTAGTGGCATCAATCCATAATTTCCCTTCATTAATGTAAATATGAAAGCGTGGACCTAACATTATGAAGTTATTGGGATCACAAGGTTACCAGCGTATCAGTTAAAATCTACTGTTTCCTATATTCTGATTCATAATCTTTCTCGAGTACTTTAATCTCCTTTAGTAACATAATCTTGTCATTCTAGCCTAGGGAAGATCAAAAGAATCCGTCACTCAATACAAAAAGCTTCATCCGCTCAACCTTCACACAATACCAAAAGCTCAAAAGAATCCTTCACTCACTACCACCACTAAAAATTAAGAAGTTCGTCTCGAAATTATTCACCATTATCCCAGCACATGATTGTGTCCTACATACATGCATGAGACTATGTATTTAAACAACACTATGCTTGTTATCCATTGGATGAAGCTTCTATAGCTGTAGAATCACTTCTATGAGTAAAGTCGAGGACAGTTTGCAAGTGAGAAACTACGCAGTAAATAAGGTTCCACCGTTTGAGCGCCCTCTACGTCTAAGATATTATCAAAATGATCCGGATGTTTTGAAAACACTAGTAAATTCTCATCACAATAACTGCATTGAAAAAACAGTTAGAAGCTTCATGAATCCAGGAAAGATGCAGAATAATAACTTCCACCTGATTCAAAGGAAATGAGGTAACAACGAAATTTCTGCTTAATCATACAACATAAGTACGTTCTTAAAATGGTACTCTTACATAGGATACGAATGGAATTCTTAAATACATCATAGATGCAATGTCAATGAAACAAGACGAGTAGACCGAATGGCTTATTTCTCATCCATGCCAGAGAAGTTCAAATGTCACGTGAATTCACAAACCGTATCCAAGAGTAAGATCTGATGGACTACGCTGAAAATCCCCTCAGCGATAACTCAGTGCGCCTACTAGATCCCTCACCCGCGTAAATTTGCAAATAGAAAAAACGTATTTCTCAGCCTACATGTCATTTGCAACATATAACACACGCAATCATGGGAAGAAGTAACTAACCAAAACAAAGGAAGCCGATTCTACGCAGCAGAAACGCGGTAAAGCAGGTGACAGAACAGAAAATCATACAGGCGAAGAGCAGCATACGACAGGACAACGAGCACAAACCGATCACAGGCGTCGTAGCGTCACCTGCAAAAGCACAAGGAAAAAGGTGGGTAGGCGGACCTGTGCTCAACAAAGATCTAGCTGCATTTCCAAAAATCCATCGCGGATACGCAATACTGTTTCTGGATAAACCAACAGGAATCTGCGAAAGGAGAAGGCCAGAGAACCAGAAACAGGAGAGGAAAAGAGGTCCTATCCCTTCTCCTGCGCTCTTCCCGGTTACTTCCACTCAAATCCCCGCTCTCTGGAGACGAGGAGCGGCTGTTCTAAAAGGCCAACAGAACAGCGAGAAAAGAATACTCCCAGTGTAGAGAGATAGAGAGAGAGAGATAGAGAGAGTGATAGAAAGAGAGAGATAGAGAGATAGAGAGAGAGATAGAAAGAGAGAGAGAGAGAGAGAGAGAGAGAGAGAGAGAGAGAGAGAGAGAGAGAGAAAGACGTGACAGCATCTGTCGTTAGTGGGGTGGCGTATTTGAAGGGACGACGTGCAGGGGGGTAAGTGGGAGAAGGAAAAGAAGGGGGCGGTGGAGCGCCAAACGAACTGGTTCTCTCTCTCTCTCTCTCTCTCTCTCTCTCTCGCTCTCGTCGTCGTCCGTCTCCCGCGCTTTCTTGATTATATATGTTGTTTTCTCCTGCCGCTTCCTGAGGTGGTGGAACCGTTTCAACAAATCTGGCCAATTCACTAATAAGTGCTTCTCATTTCAAACATTATATCATAACCCTTCCTGCTATAGACATTTCCTGGTTTACCCTCATTGCGGAAGTCTCTGGAGATTTCAAGAAAAACCCTCCGCCATTTCAAGCCTTTTGGATATACCTACCAAAATCACCACTGCCACAGCAATCACAAATCACCATTTAACACGCTTATTTTCAAATTACATGATATACCTACCAAAATTCTCTCTCTTAATAAATTCTCTACTTTAAAATTTTATTTTATATCCCCATCTAGGTATAAAACGGATTAAAAGGGAATGGAGGTAAGGCTTAAAAAGTGGAGCGAAGGGCATTTTGTAATTCTCTACATGTAGAGACCAGGATTAAAGTATTTAAAAATGAACGAGGGGCTAAGTTCTAATTACAAAAGGAAGTTGGGACTAAAGACAAAAAAATCATATTCTTTATGAAAACATACGATAGTATGAACTAAATATATAAAAAGAATACACCCATATCTTTATGTCGCCTTAGGACGACCGGACACGTGCGGATGCCCCCCCAACAGGGGTCGGTCACGTGGCACACGAATAGCATCTCGTGCATCGGACCGTTACCTCCCATTAGCTTTGACGTCAAAAGCTCTCAGGGAGGAGCTGAGTACTAATTTAAATAGTTAAGGGGATTAAAACAGTTAGTTCTTTATAATTTCGTCCCGATTCTCGTCTCCGCGGATCGGCCGATCTGTCCGATCCGATCCGAGTTGGCTCACTCGGCGCTGGTCTGCTCCTGACCGTTGAAACCCCATCCAGTGCAACTTCTTCTTCCATCACTACCATTACTTGACGACTTCGTAGCTCGGCCCTGGAAATCGCGGGGCATTACGGGGCGATCCTCTTCGACCTTCGCAGGCCCCGCCCAGCGGCGGGAAGAGGACGGGAAGGGAAGATGCTGCTTCTACCCGCCCCCGCCAAGCTCCGGCTCTACCGTCCCCTCATCTTCTGCCGCTGCAACGACTGGTCCCCCCTACAGTTGAGCCAGGGTGGTCACCGCAGCATGGCAGTGCGCTGCTCGCCGCCGCGTCTGGAGACGTTGGCATTTGATGGAGATGAGCTCTCTGCGCGGGGGCGCGCCGCCCGGCCTGTGTCATCCACCGTGGACGCCGCCCCGGGTGGTGATGAGAGCGGGGACTTTCTCATTACCTCCGCGCGGGCGGTGGCTGCGGCAATCCGGAGAGCCTCTGCTGCCTCCCCTGTGGAGTTCGTGCTGCGGATGGAGAAGGATGTCAGGGGCGGATCGGCGGGGCCGAGCCCGGACTTCCTGAGGCTCTGCGTCGAGCAGATGGATCTCTTCCGTATGGTCGTCGACAGGGAAGCCGTCTTGTCGGTTAGTCGTTGTTTTGAATGGATATTTTCTTCTGCGATAAACACATGATTCCAGTCTTTGTGACGGGTCCACACGTCTCCATTTCACATCGAAATATAGTCGACTGGCCCGACCTATACATCTTGTTTCTCAATAGATAAAGGGCGAGTCTACCCCCGTCCCTGACATTTTCCTCTCGATTTTCTGAGAAGTGCTTCATTCTCCATATCGATTCCTTCCGCACGAAGGTAAATATCTTGGTGTGACTGCCCGTAGATACTTTGTGAGTCTCACAAGTACACAAGTTTGACATTTCTCCCAGTTGCTACTTAGCTGCATTGCCTTCTGTGTTTGTGTATTAGTATCTTTCAGAGGTAACTGTGTATTCTTCGTGCTCTGGTATGCGTCATGGGTGGAGAATTTTCGACATTTTTCCTTTGGAAGCTTGTCAATGCTCCTACTTCTTACAATGAGCAAAGATAAATGTAAGCCGTGCGGGTATATGTTGAACTTGTAGCATACTTGCACTTGCTACAAAGATCGTATCTTTTATCCTTAAAATTTCTACCTGAATAGTTTAAGCAATCGTTGAGTTCACCTGAATAATCTCCATCATCTACCCATGTTGTATAAATCCTTTCTGTTAAATAAGTTACCATTGTTCATAAGGCATAGATTCCAGCGTAGAGTATTTGAAAAATGTTGAAATCCATACAAAAGTGTAAAAGGATGTCAAAAGGTCATTTTTCTCAAGTCAATAGATATTCCCCTTACCCATTTCAAAAATTTGTAATCCACGTATCCTACCCGAGAATTTGACAATTCTTCCGTTTCAAATTATTTTCATTTACATGTCAATAAGCATGGCACTTTGTATGCATCGTATGAGTCCAATGGGTGATTGAAGCATACCCACAGCTTCTCCACGATGCATTGTTACCTACTTTATAACAGTATCCGGCAGATCAAGAATTAAAATGAGCCCATAAAAAAACAAAGTGATCGAGTTACTCATACCTAATATATGTTCGTAGAAGTCCTAACATTTTGTGTAAATAGCAACCAGGCCATAAGCAGGCAACCGCCTCCATGAAATTGTCCACATTAAATCCTCTTTTTTTAGGGGTACTCTTGTTCTCGTGTAGTACTGTTCTATCCAAAACAAATTACTTCTATCTAAAGCACTCTACATTCTGTTCTATTTTCCCAAATTCTTGAATCCGTGACTCAATCCAACTCAACTTTTAAGGTTGCTGAGTCTTGATTTGCATATGAATCACCCAATTACGTTCAGTACTTTCGATTGATCACCTCTTGGCAGAGCCCGGAGCTTTCTGCAGACAGATCATGAAAACCATTGTTGACTCAATGCAACTTGGTTTTTCTTATTGCTGAGTCTTGAGCAGCAGATGGATCACCCGACTTGACCACATTATAGTCTGGTTTGTCTTGGCGTCAGATTAACTCGTATGAGTATCAATATCCAGTTGTTTGTCTTTACACGTATAGATTCCATATGTTACAGAAAGTCCCTCTTTACAAAATCTTTTTGGTTGACACAAAGATGGCGAAGACTATGTGCTATAGTTTTGACCAGACCCAAAATCACAGAGTTCTGTCTTTCCTCATTTTCAATAATTTTAGCACACTTTCCCACGTAACAAAATAAGAGTGTCACCCTCTTTGCCTGGGGGCTGCCTTTTAACATCTCAATGTTCCTTATTTTCCCTGGTCTGCTTCTAGATTCCTTCAAAAGACTTGCTAAAACCTAAATAGTGTTGGCAAAATGATATTTTTAATTGTTGTTTTTCAATATATAAGATGATGGGACGTGATGCGATCTTGTTTGAAAAGCCATCTAATCTTGGTGACATAGGTAACTTAGAGCTTATGGAGAAACTTCCGTCTGTGTATATTGTTAAGAAACATGGACAGACATAGAGGAGAATTTCCTCTGTATCGGAGGACAGGGGAGGAACGGGAGAAACGTCCTCACTCCATTCACATCTAACAGCTCTTAAGTAGAAACAAACCCTACAGACTCTTTCCCAAAATACCTTCAATGCCTTACAATATTCCGCTTAGAACTTCCAACATATATGATGTCAGCTGACATGGAAATCTGTAGATGGTTTTCCTGCTCTTTTACACTTATTATGCCAAGGTCATTTAATCCATGAGGAACTATTAGAGTTCGTAGATTCCATGGACCTCTCCTAAAGCTCAAATCAGGTTGCCAGGATTCGGGTAGAGATAATGCTTTTACTCCTTCCCATTAAATTAGCCTTATTGTACTTGACTTATTTGATGGATTAGATATCCCAAAGATCAAATTGATAGAAAATGCAGGAGTTTACAGTTCTTGCTGTGAGGTTCTTCTTGGATGTTTATGAGACCACAATAATTGGGACTTAATTAGAATCCAAACAGAAATGATAAATTCGTTATTCTGGAGAACTTGTCTTCTAGGGAAAACATTCTATGTGCTAATCTTTGCAAGAACTATGCTGTTTGTGTTATAAGGGGTTGTCGAGCTTGCAAAGAACCCAGGCTCTACTCTTTATCCAATACATTGAGGTTTGTCACTCAAGTTTTGTACAGCTTTGTAGGAATTCAGAGCACATTCTTGGAATTTCTCAGGAATATATTGTCAGTAATGAATCTCTCCCCGACTATGTTCGAATTATTCATTTAAAAGAATGTCAATTTCCCCTGTTTTCTGGAAGAAATAGAACCCATGCAAGGTTTTTGGTTACCAGACAATGTATCTTTTTGGTTATAATCTTGCAATCTCTGTGCAACGAAAAGATATAAAATGGTTTTATTTAATGAATTAACTTTGTTATGTTTTCAGGTGTATGTTAGACCGGCTGGAAGTTATGTCATGGACCAGTTAGAACTACATCGTGTCAATTCCTATTCGCAGGTTGATAGTGCCGAAATTGCAGATTGTGTGGTATTGATCGGTAATTTTGTTGTTCCAGCAGGCTTACGTGCAGCAGAGGCACATCTTTCTGATCAGCAAGTATTTAACCGCCATAGACATTCAATAACTTCCAATTCTGTAACGAGTTTCTGATTATTGTTCGAATTGCAGGTTGCATTTATTCCAGAATGTGGAGCTATTGTTTTGCCAATGGTCAAACATCCCTTTGTTGTAGGATTTATTGTGGCCGAGCTTCCATTTTTGGAGAGGAAAACATTCCAGGGGACTGAAGATAATGAACAGCATTCTTCTTTTGGCTCATCTTCGCATGATGCTTATGAATTGCGCCAGTCTGATAAAAGAATTTGGGAAATTCAAAGTGTTGAGAAAAATATAGCAAAATATTATCATCAATTTACAGCAGAGCATAGTGCTCGAGCTATCACAATCTCTCGCTCTTTGGCTATGGCATATGTAATGGATCAGGTGGCATAACATAATCACTTTTCTTTAAGGTTCTCAGTATAGACGTTCCATAACGATGAGTAGCACTTAAACTTTTTTATTCATTTAAACAGAAAGCAATGTTGCTCCAGCAATCATCTTGGCAGAATAATGTCCGAATGAGCAATCTGGTTGAGCAGGTAATATGATACAATCTTGTTCTGAAAAGATTTTGTATTGTAATGTAGACCATAAATATGTGATTTCAATCTGTTAAGTTTGAAAAATTTGTGCAGATTCGTGGCCCACTGTCTAACATGAGAACCCTGACCAAAATGCTTTCCGTCCAACTTAAGAGAAGTGAGGTTTGTCCTGCTCTTATCGCTGATTTTTATGGTAGGACCTAGATTTCACATTAATATTAAGCTATGTGTCAGGTTTCGCTCGACATAATTGAAGGCATTCTTGTACAAGGGGATCATATGAAAGATACTTTACAACAGCTCCAGGATGCTGTCTACCTTACCAAGGTAGATTCTGGTGTTTTTCCTTTTGATTAGTTTTTGTTTTTTGGATCGCTTAACGTCCTTCTGAACTCTTTGATCTTGATACTCTCTTTTGTATCGTCAAGCTATATGGCTTAAAAAATGTGCAATAAATTTTGCTTTTGATAACAAGTCACCCAAGTCCTGACTAGAAAAGTTACCTTCTATTTAATGTTTGTGAATTCTTTTTTGCATCTGGTTGGGGTGTCACCTGTTGGACTGTCTCTGTGATTACTTGATATAGTTGATATCTGGTGATTTTTTTTTAATACTTTTAGGTTATCCTGTCTGCATGTACTATTATCAAGCTAACGACGCCTTTTTGTGAATCATATATAGGCCAATATTGTTCGATACAATGAAGAAACACTTAAGAAAGTGCATGATTCTGCTTACGAACACCCAGAGTTAGCAGGATCACTCTTGCCGGACTATAGTTTGAGAGAAATGAAGGAAATAACACAAAAGATGGATTCAAAGCTTGCATTAAGTTATGGAGCAAAGGATGTTGAAGTTCCTATGCCTCCTCTTGCACTCGCACCTGAACAAGAAAATATAAGGTTTTTCTATTTTGTTGCTTTGCATGGATATTCCTTCATTATGAAAATTTGAATCTGTCTATCGTTATTATTGACTGTGTTATGCTTTATGATCTTTAAAGAATTTTTCAGAGAGTTCCTATACATGAATCTTTTTTCTGTAACCACTACATAGAAAGATCAGATCTTAGACATTCCTCAGTCTACTCTTTCTATTAATTAGTTGAAACACAAATGAATCATGCCGTGTTATGGATGAAAGAAAAGGGCATGGTAATGGAAAAGATGCTTCTTCTGATGGGTGTGATAGGGAGAAAGGGATGAGGTGACATGAAAGTGGTAGGAAGCCAAGGGATAGGGAAGGCTTGTTGTTGCCTGTTGAATAGCAGGGACAAGTCCTCTTCTTACGTCCTAGCTACCTTCTCTATGATTCTATGGTGGATTGGGGGAACTTTTATGATGCAACGGCTTTGAATAAAATTTTTAGGGTCCTTAATGGCCAGAAGAATATTTACGGAATTTTGTTTTATTACCTTTCAGTTCCCAACTAGATATTTTGTAGTAACTGCTCAATTCTACCTTAGTTGATGAATTGGGCTTGCGGCCTTTGAAAGGCTGATCGACAGTTGACTGTGTCATGGTTCTGTGGACATGCTTCAACAATAAGCAAGTTCTTCTTTGGGTCGATTCTTCTGGCTGTTTCAACGGTCGTTCATCTAGAGTAGGATGCTTTATTGCAGTATATTATCAAAGAAATCCAGTCAATGTTGATTGAAATATGCTGAATTCCAGAAACCTGACTCGAGCATCTTTCTTGGTCTTTTCGTCTACTGATTTGCTGCTGAAGCCTTTAGGAATGGCTGCATTTCATGGCATCTAACTTTTTCAGTAGAATAATTAGGACGGAAAGTGACAACTTTGCTGATTATACTTTATTCAATAGAATATTATTGGTTTAGTTCTCAAATTTAGACTGTGATCAAAAGAATCGAGTATCGGTGCTGTGAACAGAATCCAACCGTCTTATCTTGAGAAGTTTTTGTACTTTATGAGACTTAAACGCATCTCTTTTTTCAGAAATGTATGTTCCATCAGTTACCTTACTGTATAGTCTTCTTCAAGACATTTTTTTCCAGAATCAGCCAATTTGACTTCAAATCAAGGTTTAACTGTCTCACTCTGAAAAAACTGTTCAATCATCTATTTGTTCATACAAACGTCTATCTTTTGAAAATATTATTAAGGATTACTGGTAGTCCGTTTTCATTTAAGTCTATGCCCTTCCGTGGCTCTTCATTAAAGTCTAAAGCCTAGCATGATGGACGGTTATGTACTTTAATGAATCTTGTTATTTGAATCCATGGATATTTGAATATGATTTTGGCACTAATTTCTCTTTTTGGCAGATTTTTTTTGTTAACCTTCTATTTGTATGCACTTACATTTAGAACTCAGCAGCTCATACGTTGCAAACTCTTGATCCATTACTTTTCTTGGTGTCCCCATTGACTCCTGGTGTGTGCAAGAAATACTTCTTAGTCGTTAATTTTGATGATCCCCCTTTAGTTCTTATTCATTTGCAGAAACGGATAGATCACAGTCATAGGACTTCGTTTTGTGGATCTTTAAGGACCGCATCAAAGAATGACTATCTTTTTTGCAGTATATCTGTTTTTAAAAAAATCTGTCCATCTTACTAAAAACCAGTTAACAATAAGTGGAGTAGCTACTTCTTTTAATAATCACATGTTTAATTTTACAATAATCAATATTGCTTTTGGGCTTTGTCATGTAGACAGTATTCAATGAGGTACGTTCAACTTAAGAGCAACTGTCGGCTCTCATATCGTGTTAAAGTTATATGGCAATCTAACTCGACATAATTTTTGCAACGAGTCAAGAAAGTCTAACTTTGTAATTACAGAAAAAAAAAATCATCATAATTAATACGAGATTATTCTTAACATTATGGTCTTGCAATCCAATGATTGAGTCGTCTCCGTGATGATAAGATCATGCTACCATTTTGGTCTCATTTTGGAGAGAACTGATCGCTGATTCATTTACTCCAATTAATGGGATCTCGAACAAAGAAATGGATGCTTAATGGTAACTTGTGTAATTAAAGAACTGCAGTATCGTTTTTTGCAATTACATGATTATTTCACTGCCTCCTCATAAAAGGTTATTCTCGTGACCCACTCTTGACCTCTGATTCCTATGCTTTCTATGCCAGTCAACTTCGGTGAAATCTTGTTCTCTCTGTCATCACTTACGTTCCTTTTTTTTTGTCAGGCAGACCCTGCAATGTCTCGGATGTGCTGGCTGATTTGGTGAGCGCTGCAGCGCCACTTGCTCACAAGCAGGAGCGCCTTCTTAAGCTTGCTGAAAATTCGCAATCACTAGAAGTTGCTGTTGAAGAATCTGCTTTGAGGCAAGCACTTAGCAACCTGATTGAAGGAGCTCTGCTGCGCACAAATATTGGTGGTGGAGTTGAAATTATTGCCACGGGAGCACCTGCTGGCGGGGTGCTCATTGTTATTGATGATGATGGCCCCGACATGCATTATATGGTAACAAGATTACTCTCAGTGTTAACTGATACTTACTTCATCATATTTGAACATCACATTATTTTTTCTGAGATTTGGATGGTTGAGTCCATTTGTGTTTCTCTTAAAAACTTGCATTCATTATTTTTGCGTTTACTTTTGCATTATCTGAAATGGTCTATTTTATGTATTTCGGTGTTCTGCACCATTCATGTCGGTCAAGTTGACTCTCAATCAGAAATACCTCCAATCCCTAAATCCTTTTAATGCCATCATGAGCTATGGATCTGACGTTAATGTTTGTTTTGGTGAAGTACAGAAGCATAGAACTTCATGGTTCAATAATGGAGAAATTAGGTCAAATTTAGAGCCTTCGGACTGGGAACTAAAATAAGCCGTTGAAAGTGAGAAATAGAATCTGCTGGAGATTTGCTGATTTCAGTTATTCAGAAAAAATCCTGCCCTGGTCAACCGTCCCTTACTCTTCCCTGTTTCAGCCAAGAAACAGAGCTGAAGAAACACACGTTGACCTTATTTTCATTGTGCTGTAAGAGAGCAAAAGAAACTACCCATTTTCAATTGTTGGAAAAACATAGGCACCGGGGCTACCCCAACAGCAATGATAAAATTCCACTCAGTCTTTTACAGTATCTCCTTACGAGTTAGAACTTCTAACAGCAATGATAAAATTTTCATTAATGATTCCTGAATGAGAACCGCTTCTTAAGATGTCTGGAATTATTCATGTGAATTGCATCCAAAAGGGTTTGAGTGAATCATGGAAGGAGGCCTTCATACTTCCTCACGCTTATGTTTTCCACCCCAGATACTGCATGCCGCCAGATGTGAAACCATGATTTCATTCAGTGGGTTGGCTACCCAAGAACCTCATTAATGGCAATTCCATTCTTAATGTCAACTGTCTTTCCCGTTGTTCAACGCAGACCCAGATGCACTCTCTCACCCCATTTGGAGCCGATCTCTTTCAAGATGACATGGTCGAGGACAACATGACTTGGAATTTCGTCGCAGGACTGACCATCTCTCGCGAGATCCTCGAGAGCTATGGCTGTGTCGTTCGGGTGATATCCCCCCGTTCGCCCAATGCAGCCCTCGGCACGGGTGGGACCCGCATCGAACTGTGGTTGCCCACGTTGACCTCCGATCTGATTGATTCCTCTCAAGGGCAGCTTCAGGTATGATTATTTTTTTCAGTGTCCCTAGCTAGAATGTCCCATGGAGGTAGGTGAACCCACAGGTTAGTTAGAATGTCCCATCTAATGTAAATAATTGCTATCTGGGTTCTTTCGTAAAAATGTGTAAGTGCCAATTTTGGTATGTTCATATTTGGTCTGAGCCTCCTGCTTCACACTGCATTAATTTTCTATACCATGCAGCTCTTGGTGGATTGACCAAGATTTTCTATAATCAGTATTGTTACTCTTTACGGAGATTTTTCTTGTTAGAATATGCCTGGAAGATTATCCATGAGTTGGAGCTGATCTTAGTTGACCTGTTAATTCCCTTCTTTGGAAAGAAACCTTTAACTGGAATAAAAATAGATTATAGAACATGATCTTTGAAACAGCATTAAAACGATTCGGCATCATCATTTCCTTCTCTGAGAATTGAGTCTGAGATTCATTAAATATATAGGAAATTAATGCCTTCATAATATCCATATGGTCGTAGCATCAAGATCTTATTCTTGAGAAAGTACTTCTCCAGAGAAGGTGACTTAATTTGAAAACCCTAGTTACAACAGCTTCATGAACTAGTTGAATGATCTGCAATGAATGTCTTCTATCACCAATTTTTTTGCCTACAATCAAATTTCTATCAGAAAAAAAAACTCCAAAAATTTTACGATAAAATCAAAAAGGGAAAATCAAGTCAAAACCAGTAGGGGTTCATCTGCTGTCTAGTCAAAGCAGCGAGAATTTTCAAGACTAATTCCAATTCAAAAACCCTTGCTAAACCTGTGAGGAATCAATTGGCTGGCCATCATATGAAGTCCAGGAAAAATCTGACCCAACCTCCTGCCGACCAGTAGGATTTTATGCAGTCAATGGCATGAATGAATCATGCCAAAGACCATGTTAATCCCTGAATGAACTAGGATTCCTTGTGATTATATTATCTTGCTATGAATTTCCCCAAAATATGGCAATGATCAATAGAACAGCTTGATAGAAGCTGGAGAGATCATATTGAAGTGGTGGCCTGATGGAAGCTATTCTGACATATATATACAAAAGCCCAATGCATGGATCACGGCCGATGCGGTGGCTCTAACTCGTAGTCCTGTAGTGATAGGTACACCTTCAAATAGGCCGTACTGGCGAAGACTAGTTCAGATATTCCGTGCCAAGAGCAGATGGTCACTGCCGATGCCCTTCTGGAAACGGGACGACTCTGTAGAATGGCACATTGCGTTGAGGTAGGGACCCATCTTCTTCCTCGTCGTCATCAAATTCAAGCAGGTAACTGCAAAACGTAAGAAGAATGAATTATTTTTCAAATTTTATTCAAAGATAGACAATATCTGGAGATTGATATAAAGAGAAGGATATCTAGAACACGAAGTGGAGGTGCCATAAACACCGTGATGGGTACAAGGATCACGGAAAAAAATCAGTAAACTACTCTGCTAGATTTATTCAAAGATTGACAATATCTGGAGATTGACATAAAGAGAAGGATATCTAGAACATGAAGTGGAGGTGCCATAAACACCATGATGGGTACAAGGATCACGGTAAAAATCAGTAAACTACTCTGCTAGATTTGTTCAAAGATTGACAATATCTGGAGATTGATATAAAGAGAAGGATATCTAGAACATGACGTGGAGGTGCCATAAACACCCAGATGGGTACAAGGATCAAGGTAAAAAACAGTAAACTACTCTGCTAGATTTATTCAAAGATTGACAATATCTGGAGATTGATATAAAGAGAAGGATATCTAGAACATGAAGTGGAGGTGCCATAAACACCATGATGGGTACAAGGATCACGGAAAAAAATCAATAAACTACTCAGAAAAAAATAGTGAGAAAATACCCATTCCACAACTAGTCATAAGAAGTAGATAAAATGAGCATACTAAATGGTCTGTGAGGAAGTCACATATGAGATGACTATGCTGGAGGACTGGTAAACGTTGTGGAGCTTGGTATCTACAAGATCAACATGGAGACCACTACAAGTTGGGATTTGGAGGATGATGATGATAATGATGATGATGGCAAACATCTTTTGATAGACAGCTGTCACAATATAGTTTTCCACTCTTCCTTACTGAACTTTGAAGATACTGAAGGAAAACGAAACGAGAAAAAGACATGCTATACACAAGTTAACTGCCTAAAAGCCTCTCCTATTAGTTACATCCTTGAAGAAAAATCATAACCTAAAAGGATAATCATGCCATCAGATTTTTGGTTTAACCTCTAAAGTGTGGTTTCATCAATAAATATTTTCGTGTTTCTGATGAAGACGCCAGAATGTTAGCCGGACTTCAACTTTGTACACGTGGATATGCAAGTTGAGAGGGGTGGTGGTTGCAATGGGAGGAGCAGTAACGGTAGGTAGTGAGTGGTTCCAAAAACAACAAGAAATAGGCGACAAGTGTCAACACAAAGGTGAATGTCGAAGTATATTTTTCTAAAGGCATCTCCAGACGCATATAACTCGGATCCAATGCTAATGTACCAAGTTTGTCATAGCTTGCTCACCGATTTGTTTACATGCATTAAGCTTTCTCAGGATTCTGAGAACTAGGAAAGGGCCCTTTTTCTTCCTCTCCTCTCAAGCTGGTTCATATTTGTGTTTCTTTTCGCGACTTCTCAACCGAAGTTGGATCATACATTATTCAGGGTTATGTTTATAGTAAATTTAATAAAATAAAAACCCTAAAAAAAGAGGAAGTATTGAGCAATATATGCACCGTAGACAACTAAATAATCTTGAGAGATACATTTAAGTGATAATTTCTGGCCAGAATTTAAAATCTCCGAAACTAGGAATTATTGTACCGTGAGAAAAAAGAATATACTTACTCATCAGTTTTCTTCTGAAATTTTGAGCAGCAGTTGGAGAAGCCCCGCAACATGTGGAGAGCATGTTGATTAGTATGGTGAACTGTTTCTAGTTGTGCCAATACGGCAAGTGGAGCATCGTAAAGTGCATATCAAGTAAAGATGAATTTCAAATGTAAACACAATGGGAATTCAGCCAAATGGGAAAGAAACCAGATGCAGATGTCAACTATAACTTCATTAAAGTAAATGGGCACTACCAATTTAAGATGTCAACGTAACATCACTTCTCCAGAAAAATGTCAAAGCCCGGGGTTATTCCTTTTTATTATGGATAATAATCAGATGACACCCATATCATGAATCAAAGGGTGGGTGAATATTCATCCCTCCAGTTCCAGAAATGTGATAACACAAGCCTTCCATAAAAGCTCTCACAACAGGAGCCCTGCCCTGGTTGGAAACCCTTCTGCTGTCAGTTTTAGTCCTTTGAATCTTAGAACGACAAAGGCTAATGACTCTATTCAAAAAAGCAATTTGCCCACAGGTCTTTATGCTCTTCAGCTGGTGTATCTTTCCTCCCAGTAACATCATGCAGAGAATGCATGCTGAAGGTGTTGAGTCCACAGCAGGCACAAGGTTTAGCAACAAAAGGTGAATTCTGTAGAATCTGTTGACCAGAGTCAAGGCCGTTCAGTGTCGGGGAAAGAAAGATAAAAATTATTTTGACCAGGTCCATGCCTCAGAATCTAGATCTTTGGAAAACTGTTTCTAGAAGCAGAAAAGTCAGACATACAATGCAGACTTTTACATCTTTTTTTCTAGATAAAAAAATATGTTTGCCACTATTACCATGGCTCTAGGTATACTGAGATCAAGACGAAGATCAGCTCAGGAACTTCTTGGCTACAGTGGGTTCGGAAGGAAAAATTGAAAAGTCGAATATATTGTACAGTCTAGTTAAGAAGAAGACACTGGATAACAAAGGCTTGGGGGAAATATAGCCGAAGGCACAGGCATGGAGAAATATATACAACAGAAATAAGGTGGCCAAACACAAATATCAAGAATGGTAAATATTCTGTCAGAAGAAAAGTACACGCTATAGCTCACCACCTTTGCTCAAAGAAATATTACCACTGTTCATACCAGAAAGTGTGGCAATCCCAAGGAAACCATAACATGTGGATACTAATCTAGTCACAATATAACAGGTTTACACCCACACATGCATTTTCAATCAAGGGCGTCTAGATATCTAAACAGATAACAAAGAAAAATGAGATGTAAGTGTCTACCTTCCGATGGGGATTTGGTACCACAGTTGCCTTATACAAAGCTGTAGTACCAGGGTAGACCGCCAGAACATGCTTTCCAGAGGGATAATCAGGAATGTTAGAGATGTCCCCTCTCTTAGGAAATGGAATAATGCGTGACATATGTAGCTTATATCTCCTGAAAAATTGAAAAAAAACATAATCAAATGAAGAAATTCTCTAGTCAATGGGGAGGTGCTCGAACAAACAGGTTGATCTTAGTTACACAATATTTTCTACCGAAAATCATTAAGAGCTGAGAGCTATATTAAGTATCCAGCAGAACAAAATGATTGATGCGCATCGTCAGCAAACTATATTAGGGAGTACACCAGGAGAAGACAGAACTCAATCATAGTTTTTACTGAGGGCAGAGAAGAAACCCAAGATCTGGTTACTCCCACGACTTCAATAGCGTATAGGCGATGACGAGTCATATTAAAATTAACCTAATTTGATAGCACAATCATTGACAAAACAATCAGAAGATCAGACTGGGAAGGAACGTCAGGACCCTTATCCATCATTATTAACTAAAATGTAATTAGTATCCTCCTCCAAGCATGGGATCTCCCTTATCATTTGGATCCTAGAAACAAGATTTCATTGCACAAGAAAGACTCACAGGTAAGATTATCTACACATTTATGCACCGAAATACTTGCTACATTCTTATTATTCTTTAGAAGAGTTATTTCGTTAAAAAAATCATCATTTAGAAAGATTAAGCAGCTTTTTGGCTTCTGTTAGATCCACTGGGACAGGAGCTGCAGCTATTATCCATCCATCTGGAAACCATAACCCTGAAAGATGAACATGCTACATTCGGTATCCTGGTATTTTCTTGGAAGGGTAGTCTCATCATCTACAATTTTGTGATGTAATTTTCTAGAAAGTGACTCGAATGTGATTTTTTTAAACAGGACCTGAGGGCTTCTATTTCCTCACAGGCATGATTGAACCTTAGGACAAGCAAGCCCAACTAGCAAGCCTTTGAACCTTTGCTTCAGGATCCCCATACCTATTGAACCCATAAAATTTCCTCCTGGCCTGCCGTCAACAAGCATTGCATGGGCATAACAAGCCACCATTCAGAGGTATTGGATATTTGGCCAATAAAGAAGTAAAAATAGATGGCAATAAAGTTAATGACGAAAAGTTTCTGATAAGGCTTCACGCACATATGCTAGAAGGAAGAAGGCCCAAAGCCCCCAATAAGTCAATAACGGTTAGCATGATTGAGGGAAGGCACAGTTATGGCAATGAACAATATGACAAGGAACAATTATGGCAAAGAGCGGTTATGGCAGGAGCAGTTATGACAGGAGACTAACTGCCTAAATAAGAGAGGGAAAAGAGAGGATATAAGGATGGGTGGATCAGGAAGGAAGGGGGAGGAAAATCGGTGTTAGTATCTCGTGCATCTACGAGAAAGGGTTGGAAGGGTTGTATGCGACCCTCCATCTGTTCTGGCTTCTAGGGTTGTATGCAACCCTCCATCTGTTCTGGGTTCTTTTACTGTACTTTATCTTTGGTATTTCTGTTGTAGAGATTGTTTCTTTCATCTAATACGAATTATTCGTAGTTCTTTGATCTAGGTTCTTATCAGTTTCATGGAGGTAAAAATCACTTATAAAACGTCAGTGTCATATGAGGAGAAAGTTTCATGAAAGTACACTAATGCTAATAAAGTGTGTTAGAAGGTACTTTGGCTCTTCATCATCCCCAGGCTCCTCATCAAGAACTTCGAATCTGCAAGTATGCATCAAAAAGAGTTAGATAACATAAAAACTGCTTCCTATGTTTCTAGACACAAAAAAACTCCTAATCTTTCTCGGACCTCTTATAAAATTCTAATAATCGACATGGCATGCGTATGCAAAATGAAAACCAATGACCCTAATTTTTTGTATCGAAATGAAAATAATTTAAAATAATTTCATATTTCTTTGGCTAAAGTGAAACCTGTATAATAATAACTCAAGTAATAGTTTTTCCAAAACTGTACGACAAACAACACAAAACTATGAAGCTTTTCAATTCATGAGGATACGAACAGAAGGCAATATGATTCCATAAGTAGAAAAGATGATATCAGTGCATGGCGATTCTCAAAGCGTTGGCCCATCAAACAATATAAAACCAACCATCACGTCATGAGAATCTTTCAGAAAATAAGTATTTAGAGATCAGATTCCCTTATTTTTCTCTCTTAGAATGTGAATCACGGAACTTAGTCTCTAGGTTCTCTCAATGTGTTATTCTATAATTTGCACTGTATCATGAGGCTAAAATATTCATACTGAACAACCAAGAGGATGAGATGAAATCCATAAAAAATAAGTTACCTAGAACTAGAAAATGACGTCAAAAGAAACAGAGAATATCTCTATATGAAATATGAACACTATATGTTTGCAACATGACACATTACTTACTCTTTTGCCTCCCTATCAAAATGCATTACTTTTACAATGAACCACTCAGATTTTTCAGCATCTTCAGTAACCTTAGCTGCAACCTGGGATCATTGAAGCAATGAATATGGTTCGTCACAATCCTTTATTACATACACCATGATAAGAAAGGAAATAAAGCGGCATCATTTAAAATTACCACCACCAGAACTAGGAAAAAAATTGATTAAATTTCATCAAACATAAAAGAGCATGCTGAGAAGCATACTACGATGTCCCAGCTGCACACATCACTTCACATATAGACAAGACCAGCGCCACTTGGGCAATACAATTTCTGGATCTTCTCAGTTTCGACAGTAACGCACAGCAAAACATGTACAACTCAGCATCTTGTAAATAAATCACTTTCACTGCCAAAAAAGTTAGAAATCCAGATATATCAAGACATTCTTTTTGTTTCGCTGGAGAATGTCCTTCGCAGGCTAGATGCCTTGGGAAACTTGGCTACCCCATTACATAAACAACACTTTAAAGACAACAATACCATCATAATTGCAAGCTACCTCTCAGTAAACTGATTGTTTTTGTTTCCTAATACATTAATTCTAGTGAATAGAAGTTCATGATAACAAAAAATTTCATGAAAAATTCAAGCGTCAGAGAAAAACAGGAGAAAATATACAAAATTTTAACGAAGAAAATTACATAAGCAAAGGGGTCTTAAAATAACTACATTTGTCAGTGAACATATAAATAGCCATTTTGGAGAATCCTGGAAAACATTAATGTACGTCGCTAAAATCAATACCTGTTCACCCATCAAAGTATTAGGATCTATTTGGCTTCTGATAGTGGCAGACTGAGTTCTTGAAACATCTGTGTCTTGCTTAATGCGCTTCTTTTTCTGCTCATTAACTTCTGCAGTGGAACAGGAATGGAAGGATCAAAACAACAGAAGTGTAGCTCGAAGATAGAGAAAGATGAATGCAAACTGTTTTGAGGGTTAGGGTCAAGAATTTTTTTCAGAAAGGCGATTTCAGTGCCGATTAATGTCAAACAGCCTAAGATATTTTATATAGATTGTAGGATCCGTAGACGAATGTTAAGATAAATAAATAGAAGATGAGAAAACTGTGACGAACAAGGCTTCCTGATTTATTCCGTTTGCAAGATAGATTAGGAGGTTCATTGCCTACGAAAAGCCTTAATGGTTGATCCTTCCCTTTGTACATAGATTGCATTCATGAGAAACTCTCACGGAAAAGCCTCAACAGCCCATCCTTACGTTTGTATAAATACAGTGTTAATTGTTCATTAGAACAGTTCCATTTATTCATTTTCAACATTAAAAATGGAAGAAAAACGGTAAACAACTAGGAATTGTCATATCATACTCAAGTAAGCCCACCCTGCCCAGACTCTTGAAAAGGACTCCTGGACTGTCCTGTTGAAAGTTGGAGGACAACCGAAGAAGGAGAATAAACGACAAGAAATAGAAAAGAGGAGGCTACAGAATTCAAATGAGGTAGAACGCAGACAGAGAAAAATTAACCATGATTCGCTCTGAATAATGGTTGATCCACCATTCTTCTGGACAGTGATTGAAAACTACACGAGTCAACCTCCAAGCACCATCATGCTTCACTTTTAGGACTTTGTCTGCTTTGAACCTGCAACAGGTTTAACAACTAACCTGATGCTATCGAGGACCCTACTCCAGTAAGTGCTTTGATTTATGTAGCTCATACGGTAACAGCTGCCATCGTCACAAGAGCAACTTGCAACAACAATTTATTTTACAGAAGTTACAGCCTTGATGCTGTAACTTCTTCTGGAGCTGTGATCTCTTTGGGTCGTTTTAGATTCAAAGTAAATAATAGCTCATAGACGTTGATTATCCACTAGTATCTACTTGTCCAACTTTTTTCACACCACACATTTATCTCATTTGCTTTTTCCACTATCAAATAGCATATCAAGTAGGTAAGACACATTTTCACAAATCCTTCTCTAATTTTGATTACCAGTCTAGTTTCACTGAATTTCCATCTAGTTTTACTGGAGATCCACGGATCCGAGTTAAAGTTGGTTTAGAATGAAGCCCACCCCCCTCCCCCGCCCCCCCCAGCAATTCAATCTAGATTGGCCAATAGATAGACATATTTGCTGTGTATCTAATAATTACAATCTCCACATCAGACTGTCTTCTTTACGAGTATTCTCCAAAATTCACGAGTATTTTCAACCTCATTCTTCAATCTACCATGCGTTTTCACGAGTATTCTTCATTCCTATATGCTTTGCTCTTCGATTACTATTGCTACCCAAACTTGGAAGAGATATGGTGGAAATTGCTGGTAATTTATATAAGCAAGGGAATACCAAGTAACCTTGGCCAAGTCAAGAGACCCTGGCAAGACCTGTAAAAGGCTGCATCTGCTATCAAACGTTTAACAGATGAACACCTTCAACACTTGACTCAAGTTGAATGCATTTGTTTCTCCAGGCAAGTATGGAATCATCATGCAGCTTGTTGCACCCATCCTAGGACTTGTTCTTTCCACCTTTGTCTAAGAAGAAAAAAGAGAATGCTGCACTGAGCATGCATAACGTTGTTCAAGTTCATCCTCTCAACCATAGATACTTCAATAGGTTGAGAAAAATTCAGTCATCCATTGTATTGAGGTAGGGGATGGAGACTACCTGGCAGAGATCTGGTTTTTTTGACAGCTCATTCCTCTCCCATCCTGTGAGTACCATAAACCTGGTATCATCTCCTTCAGTCTCATAGCACCAATGCATCCCTAAAGCTTTTAGAGCAGAACTCGTCAAATGTATTGATAACTACGACATATAGGATGATACCTCTTCCCTTCGTGTCCGCCAGATCTATCTTTACCTCCAGTTATCTAAATGCATCCTGACATTGTGCTAGATCTCATGTATCTCTAGATACATATGGTACAACTTTCTGCAAAATACCTTTCAGCTGTCTTTCGCTCTCAAGGTTATAAAAACAACAAAGGTAGGTGGCATCATCCTTTTTGCTGAGAGAAAATGATACTCAAATCATTGCTACTTTTTCTTCAAAACAAGAAGTATATCTCCTAAACCTAGATAACTTTTAATCCCTTCAGGATTACTCTAAATGATACCGAAAGTAGTAAATTTTTAACAAGGGTTTTCACAGTTCTTCCAAAATTTTGACCAGAGCATTGTGACGATTTAAAGGAAAGCATGAGACATGGACTCAGACCTGGATAAACCTTAGCATGTGATTAATTTACAATCTAGAAGATGACAGCTTCTTTGTGATATTGTACTAAATAGCCAAGTTCCATCATGTATTTTAAAGTTATCAAATACTGAAGCACCACCGTCACCATTTTCATCTTAATGAAATGTAACAAGAGAAATCCGGGATAGAATTACTCCTATGAAGAAAAAGAGAGAAACAACCAAAAGCGACTACAATGCTCAAATACTTCTCAATGAACTAATGATAGCATGCCTATCATATGGAATTCTACTCCTTTAATATCCTTGGAGTATCATACAAACAAATCATCTTAAGTGATACCATAAATAATGCTTTTTTGCTGTCGGCTTGAAAGAAAAATCAACAAGTTTTATTATCTCTGTGTACGTGAAAGGCAGCAATGCACGGGATCATCCCCCAGGAAGAAATATCAGGGATAATTGGGAAAAGAGCACAAAAATGCTGGACAGGTCACATATATTGAATACGCCGACACCAAATCATTTCATCCTTCTCATGTACACCTCATTGAATATTCATGGGTACATCTCAACAACAAACCAAAGCACGAAAAACTGGTTAACTGCTGCAACGTCAGGGAGATAAGAAATAGAGTAAATCTCAAAGAGCGTCAGGGCTCTTAAATGAGAAGGGAAGAGAGAGTAATTAGGAAGCCTGAAGAAGTACAAAAAAAGAAGCCTTGAAACAATAGTAAGTTCACCCTTTTAAGAAAGAATCAATCAAGGACAAGAGAATCTGTAGGATAGTAGCAAACAAATAAATAGACGTATTATTATGAAGATGTTGAAAGAAGTTCCTAACTGCACCATAGACAAGTACTAAATTACAGCAATCTCCACCACATAAGTTGTATGACAGGTCAACACAAAAATATATAACAAAACGTCTATTTAAAGCTACCTATCTTCTTTCTTTGTGCTGCGGTCATCCCAGTGTGTAGCAGAGAATCCAATCTCTCAATTAATACTCCCGAAGCACTGTTATAAAAAAACATAATAAGAACTTAGGGATATCTTCTATAACTGCACTTTTGGGAAAACCAAATAACGCAGACACCAAATGAACGAACGTTAATGATGAAACAGATGAAAAATATAACACCAAATATAAAATAACTTCCAAATTTAAGAATATTCGCGGCCTTTAAAATAAATTATCTACATATAATAACCATATTCTAGCTCAGTTATAGAAATGGAATGATTATACATATTTAGTTGATTCACTTATTCTAGAGACATAAGCCATCTGCAACATGAGTCATTACCAGAGCACCTTGTGGGGAATTTTCCAGACAGCTGGTGATATGAATCAAGTCAGCAAATGGATATTATTCAAATATCACCGTGACAACAAAATTCCCTCGTTTCATATTTTTGCGGAGTTCTTTCAATATTTCAAGTACTCATTTGAATAATCAAAAATTAAGCATGATATTCAGAAACAAACACAGTGAGGTGTACTGTCAAAATTAGTAACAATACAAGGCAGAGAATAATATTCTTTGAAAGGGAATTGTTTTCAGGTGTAGAGAGCATTGGCCCAGCACAGATCCATACAAACAATAGATCACAAATAAAGGAAAAAAGTTACACCAGAAAAACAACCCATACATTTTTGCATATGATTAGCGGCAGGTGGTAGACAAGAGTCCAATTTATAGAGATAAACATAGTGTAGCAAAAGGTGGTAGAAAAACGTAATGTTGCTCCAATCTACAAAGCTAACTTCCACAAATGGCATCCCATTATATTCGTCCCATTGGTTACATTTTGGTTATAATCTTACAGCCGCTAAAATTTTAATTTACACCACAGCTGAATAGATTTGGAGTAAAAATCAAGCATTTCTTTATGGCCCAGGAAGAAGTTCCATCCAAGAGTAAATTTTGAAGCTTCATTCGAAACTAGCCAAAATGCCTAGTTCCTTTGTTCTTCAAAAAATTAGACGGGAAGGACACAATAACTAAGCTAAATGTACACGAGCATCTTCTATAAATGTTACATTCTTAGGCACACATCAAAAATATTTCTACACCATTGAAAGATAGAAGAGTCTTAGTAGGACATTGAGTTGTACAGTTACGAAAAATTAAGCGCTCAAGAACCAATGACAACACAATATGCATCTCATCAGCAATAGTCAGAAATGAAGGAAGGCATACTTTATTTCGCTATCTGACAGCTCTTTGGCACGAGTATACAAGGCCCGTAATTTCAGTAACATGGTGTCACCTGACTTTTCACTCACGTCCTGAGCTGGATTACCATATGAGAATAACCAGAAAATCACATATTTAGTAAAAAAAACATGGGAGGACCAAAATAAAGGAGCAACACAGATAGTCAGGATTTTTAATAAGAATTAAACAGAAAACTAATGCTAGTACACATATGCAACATTGAGTTCATGGAACATGATCATTACAAGAAGTGAAGTAAACAGGACAAATACTAAGAAACGAAAAAACACAGGTGGAATCTCCTAAGAGGATCATATGAAACAGATAAATTGTGTCTTTTAAAATTTAATGGCCACATTGGGAGGTACCTCCAAATTAGGATAGGATTGCATAGAAGAACGAAGATACAAACAATAAAATTTATATTAAAAGGAAATTGGTAAGATTAGCAATCATTACATGAATCTTAATGCAGCACTTCAGTTCCCACATAAATTAGCCAGGTAATCCGGTAGTGCCACATGTCCAAAGTTGAATGGGTTAGAAAACTAGAGGCCTCATTGAGAGGAATAGCATGAACCACAACTTCACTATCGTCCTCTGATAAACCTCTTATTGACAGCAATTCGATGATCATAGGAGCTCACCTCGCCTATTGACTGAGCATCCAATTTCCCTTCAAAGTTCCTTGTCACCTACTCACTGAAAGAGGGCCACTTTTTCTTCTACCTTGTATAATTTTTATTAACAGCAATGACTCTCTCCAAGAAATCATTCCAGGAGGTTCTTAGTTAGAGGTAACACCACTAGTGCGAAAGCAAACAGACTTAGTGACAGTTTGTATGATGATCACAGTCCTTTAACAAAAGCAAGACAAAGCATTCCACACTGGTGCTCCTGCCTGCCCGAAACAATACTGTTTCATTTTTTCAGCCAAAAAACTAGAATTCCGTTCCTTCTGAAGACAATAACAACCCATTATCTTTTTAAAGAATAATATGAATAATATCATTTGCTTTACCCCCACTGGAAAAGCAATTACAAAATATAACTAGAGATACAGGACAGAATGAATTCGTATCCCCAGAAAATCATTTCCTCTCCTATCCAGCAACATAATCGAGCAGCATTTAATAAACAATTAAATGAGAAACCCAAAGCTTACGTGGAAAGGCAAAAGCTAAACATGAGCTGGTAACAAAAGCTTCATTCGACTAGTCAATCATCGCCTTGACCATTCTCCCAGAAAACCCAAATTCGTTGCATAGTCCATGAATTTCTTATTCCTTTGCAATCAATTTATCCCTAGGAATGCAGGTAGAACATATGGGACACTTACATCATTTTAACTTGTTTAAAAGCAACGTCTTCGTTCTCCTATTGGATGTTCAAAATCAAAAAAAATTATGACCTCTATATTAACTAAATAAGGTCAAAGACTACAAATCAGAGGTCCACAGTTCCTTCTAATGCATAAGATCATTTTCATGATTGGACATCACAACTTTGGAGGACATATTCGATTTCATCAGCAAGGCTGAACCCACACATTGTTTACCACCAAACTGTGGATACTCCGCAATTGTATTTCTTCATCAAGGAGCCAACAGAAAACAGAGATTCAATGTTCAGGACTCCCATCTTCATTTTTTCGTCCCCTCTCCCCCAAGGTTCAGTTCTAAGCTCGGAATATTTCAGCTGTCCTTAAACGGATTCTCATATTGCACCAAATCCACGCCCTCTCCTAAACTATACTAGCCATCTTACTTCAACAGGATTTTCAATTGCACATGGTATATTGTTCTTCCACTTTCCGTCACAGCTGATAAAATTTTTCAGAGAAATAGGCAAACATCAAATTTTCCCTCCATCTATAACAACAAAAAGTAAAAGCTTGCAAGTTGTCATTTTAATACAAGTAATTTTTAGACGAGCAAAATTTATTGTCTGATTGTTGGGGCAATCGAATTCCCAAAAACTGTTTCAACACAACGGTGACAGAAGTGACTAGAAATTGAATCTTACAATGATATTCTCCCCGTCCAGTAGGGTAGCTTCATAATCTTTGACTATGTGGCATCTACCACTCCCCCAAACACACAGACACATTGCTACCGAAGCTGTGTAAAACACCGATACAGCCCAATCCTATCCCCATTTAGTAGATGCACAATTTCCGCTCCTTACCTCCTGCTTTCTAGAAGGACGATTTTTTTATTACCTCAACTATTTTCCTATTATTCTAGGGTATCAAAGACAAAGAGGAAGTGGGTAGCCAAGAATGATACAATATTCTTGGATAGACCCCCTCTTCCACCAACTTAGAGTGCTTTGATTGTCCGCTCCTTCATTTCTTATGAAATTTACTCACCAAATACTCCACATATGCACTAGCAAGGCTTAGTCAAATAGTGGTAGCCCAAAACTGTTAACCATAAAATATTCCTAAGCTATCTCCCAAAATTGATAAGCCCCAGGACGAGACATTTCCTCCCAGAGATCTCAGTGCATCTACATAAAATTTATAATCTCCGTGCACTCCCCAAGAAGAGAATTATAAGCCAATCTGCTTCTGCTTGATCACTTCATCTGTGCCTTATAAATTTTTCCTTCCCAGATTACCCTCCAAGAAAACTTTCCTCAATTGTGACTTTATCATCCGAGCTTTCCACATCTTAAGACTAGCCATCGTGTGAAAGCTAGTCGAGTGTCAATCAAAAGTTACATAGTCATCTATCCCGTTTTCAAGTGGATTCTTTCTAATTTAACTGGTCTATCGCTTCTTTTCCGGGACTCTGTTTCATTGAGTTGTTTTCACCATTCAGAAAAAAAATTAGCTTTCTCACTAAAATGGCTGATCTTCGGCAAGGTTAACTGAAACTTGAGAGTAAGAAATGCTAGCTTGGTTGATCTAACTCCATTTCAAACCCTGCACCGGGATATTCCTATGGCCATTATCCCTAGCCCAAAAAGTTTTTTCTGAATTCAATAAAGAGGTTTTAGAAGAGATTCAGAGCGCCTTGTTGAAGGTGGACAAAGCTTTGGGGATTTCAAGATGTCCCTACGGGAATGTAACAGTTTTCCACAAAAAGTCAGTCCCATGAAAAGGGAGTAAGAGAGAGAGAGAGAGAGAGAGAGAGAGAGAGAGGCGGGGGAGGGAAGAAACTAGCTTACTGTTTTGGAGCTTCTTGTGAATTTTGTTGATCTCGCCCAGGACCTCCTCCTGATCCTTCTTCAGTTGGTCCAGTTCCTTAGCCTTCTCAAAGAGGCCTGTCAATTCTACCCCTGACATCCTCCACTCTGTAGGAAAACTCCCCTCTCGACCGCGCCCCACGCCACCCTCCCCACCTTCCTCCTCAACCGACGAATTGGCTAACCCTAGAGGGCAAATCCCTCAGAAGACCCAACCTTCAACACTCAGGGTAGAGAGGTAGAGGGAAGCAACGGGTCTTCTCGTTTCGGTTCGAGCTAACTCCCAGGCGTAGACCCCATTACTTCCGCAGACGAGAAACTCTCTACGCTCGTCTTCCGTCTTCCACGGCAGGAACGAACACTGCAACCGTCAGCGGAGACACCGGCGGAGACACCGGCGGCGCCGCCAGCCGACGATCGATCGTAGTCTGCCGGCCGGGGATCTTCTTTCTAACGGGATTCGTTCTTCAATAAACCATTCACTTTAGCGGAAAACAATGTTTCCATTATTATCCAATACCGTAAGCCTCATATATTTCACGTATACCGAAAAATATTGAAAATATCGCAGATAAACCCTGGATTGGGAATATTTCCATAAAGAACCTTGTAAATTTTCTTAGAAACCCAAAATCATTCTAACGTAAATAAAATGTACATATGAGTCGTATACGCCGTTTAAGAACTGGGGATCGATTTGTTTTTTTTAATGAAAACCCTCGAAATCGAACGAGTTTGCAAAAGAAAGGAAACGTTCCAAGAGTGACTGAGCGACGGTATTTACCGGATGTAAGGCCAAATCGCCCAGGTATATCGTCGCTTCAAAATTTAACAAACACCCCGGAAAAGATGAGAATTGTACGAGAAATACCCTCATGGATCCGTCATATTTATGAACCCAGGCCCTCTATAAGTCAACGGCTGACCAAGGTAGTCAAAAATCCAGCGTTGACCTTCGGAACTCGCAGATCACTCCTCATAGCCCGTGTACAGCACAGATAAGTACCGGGTCAGGCAGCGTTCCTGGGCTATTCTGATAAATGTGAAAAATAAAAAAAATAAAAAATAAAAATGGAAAGCCCTAATTATAGAGTTGACTTGAATGTATTGAATATAAGCTTAAGGCATAAGTAGCCTATTTTTTCCATTTATTTCAGATGATTAGTAAATTACCGGAGGCGACCTCGGAGATCAGCTAGTGAGATAAATGAGAATATCAATCAGGTTTCAGGTGGTGCAAGGTAGCCAGAAAACCCACGTTTCTTAACCATTTTTGGAAAGAAATGAGGACTGGTCTCTGGTCATAGACAGATCCCCCCCACCACATTAATCCGAGATTTTTGCAGTATAATTTTTTTAAAAGGAAAATATTATAAGCATTTTGTTGGATTGTCAATTGCTGCAAGCTCCATTTCCAAGGAGAGAATCGTCATACCATCTTGAGAGAAGATGGTCAACTGTTTACCCTGGATCCACTACCAAAATTCCTGTGAAATAATGAACCATGGTTGAAGGCATTATGACATATTTCATGCACCTGAAACTTATATTAATACCGAAATTCCAAGCCATGCCCTCATTGCAGAAGTGGAAAATACCCCCAAAAGTGGAAAAGAAAACTTATTTTTTTCATGCTGCTCAGCCTCGCATTCCTAAACCTTTCTAAAACAAAAATTCATGATGAGTGGAATAGGTTGATGCATTTCATTTAATTGCTTCAATTGGCCTGTTTTTCAACATGGGATTATTTCATCAAATGGAGAAATTATTCGAAAAGTATATAGTATATATCAAGGGCATAATCTTTTATATTCACTTTGATGAAGTTCTCAAGAAAAAGAAAAAAGAAAAAAAAAAACTATGGGGCAGAGGGCTCCATTTGAATGGCATTGATGGGACGAGTAAGTAAGACATCCAAGCTGAAGAAATTACCACAACAGATAGACTAAATCTCTCCTGATTGGGTAAAGAGCAGGCAACAGATGTTCTAAGATTGTCAGGGGCAAGAACGGAGATTTGAACTAAAAATCTAAAAATAATCCACATTAGCTCTAAATAGGGAAAAAAGTTCAGAACAATGTGAGATAATCCACATATTACTGTCTACATGAAGATGAAGCAACAGAAGTAGGAGTCATAACTTACAGATAAGAGCAGACTAACAAATAAAGCTCTGTCAACGACCTTCTACCTTCCATATGGATGGTAGCGGCCACCGGCGGCGCCGCCATATCCCCCTCTATTTCCATAGAAGCTGCCGCCGCTGGGTGCACCGTACCCACCAAGGCTGCCATAGCCAGAGCCCAAGCCAAACTGAACACCCCCTTCATAACCAGCAACATCTGGCCCGCCATAGCCTCTGTAGCCCTCACCTCCTCCATAGATGCCAGGATCAGAGCCAACACCATAGCCTCTGAAGCTCTCGCCTGCTCTGTAACTCCCAGGATCATAGCCTCTGCCATAGTACCCGGAAAACCCTAACGCCGACTCCCCCTGATAAGGACCCATGCTGCTGCTGCTGCCGCCGCCACCACCGCCACTGCGACCATATCCCTTGTAGCCACCACCAAGATCACTTCCACCATATCTCTCATACAGCCCTGCCCTGCTGGGGAGAGGCCCACCGACCCGTTCATAGCCAGGACGAAAGACCTCGCTTTCATAATCACCATAGGGATCATCGTATCGGCCGCCAAAAGTAGGTGTTAGATTCCTAAAATGTTTTGGCGGGCGTGATGGTGAAGCAGCGGGCTTTTTCGGTTCAGCCTTCTTGATCTCAACCTGCAAACAGGAAAGAAAATTACTCTCTGGCTGCAGGATAACAGATTTTAAAGTGATATGAAGATCAAATCTCGCTCTAATTCTTTGATCATTGGTGGAATGATGAACCTAAAGATGTGGGGATAATAACGGAAAATCGTATGAATCATGGCAACATGAAGATCAAAAAATATCGGGTCGCTTGGATGATTTAATTATAAAATCTTTGTAAATGGTTGATTCTTTCCTATTATCATAACTCACCTGAGCTCCAGCAAAGTCCACCCTGTTCCCCTGAGCTAGCAAATCATCCACAGCTTGCTCTGAATGGAAGGTGATGAATCCGAAACCTCGAGAACGATTGTTGGAGTGATCACGCATTATCTGATGTTCTTTAATCTCCCCGAATGTGGCAAAGAAATCTCTGAATTCATCTGCCCGAAGAAGGAATTTATTAGAAGAGCTGGTCAACGCATCAACCAGCTTAAAAGAGGAGAAAGCCTTCAATAAGCACTTCACCTTCGGTCACAGAAGTTGGAATACCGCCGACAAATATCTTTCTCGTCTTGAAATCCCTTGCCCCGGGAATCGCCTCCCTCGGAATAGTCCGCTTGATTTCCACCTGAAAAGAGCCGGCAATGAATGGAACTAAGAACATTTCATCACCCGTCAAGGGGGGAAGGATCACCATCTAAGCGAAGGAAATCCGAAGGAAGACCTGCTTCCCACTGAAGATGTGATCGTCCTCGATGACTCTGTCGACGACCGAAGGATCGGCGTAGGTGATGAATCCAAACCCTCGCGGCTTCCCAGTTTTCCTATCCCTCATCACCACGGAATCGGTGATCTCCCCGTATTTCTCAAAATGCTTCAAGAAGGTCCCTGAAATCAGCCAAAAAACAGCAGATATAATAGTAAAATCAGGTACCTAGGACGATCCTCAGATCGAGGAGGAGAAATGAGCGAAGAATTCCCACCGTTGGTCGTGTCCTTGGGAAGACCCCCGACGAAAATCTTCCTGAAAAAGCATCAGAAGAGTAGGAAGGGGACTACATGAGGCTCATCAATCACAGGAATATTAAACATGCGAACAAAATATGGTCCCGTATCATCATCCTTGGATCCATCCATGGAAGCATATGAGAACGAACTGGCAGCCATGGCTCCTAACGAGAAGGGTACCAAGATGAACCGAGCATGTTGAACTCACCCAGGGCTACCCCCCTCCATGAGAAGACGCTTCACCTCCTTCCCCGAGCTGCAGCGCCTCGCCGGCAAGGCTTTTCCTCCTCCCTCCGACCGTCGCTGCGGCGAATGGAGGAAGCGGCGGCCGTACAGAAGCTCTCCCCCGCCGTCACCTCCCCGCCCCGCCTTCCGTCGCCCTTCGCCTTGCCCTTCGCGTGTCTAAGAAAAAAATCAGTCCTTGGGCTCACAGGCCGAACCCTATTGGACCTCTGGTCCGGCCCAGATAAATCCACCTATGACCTTTTTTTTATACAAAAATAGGAATTTATATCTAGGGGATAAATATTTTATTATGAAAAATAAATAACACATTTTTATGGATATTTAATTTTTTTACATTAGTCGATAAAATGGGCCAGAACATAAATAACCCTATTGGACCGCTGGCCCAGTCAAGATAAATCCATCTATAACCCTTTTTTTACAAAAAAAGGAATTTATATCTAGGGGATAAACATTTATCATGATAAATAAATAAATAACACAATTTTAATGGATTTTTTTTTTTTACATTAGTCGATAAAATGGGCCAGAACATAAATAACCCTATTCGACCCCTGGTCCGGTCCAGATAAATCCATCTATAACCCTTTTTTTTTACAGAAAAAAGGAATTTGTATATAGGGACTAAATAATTATTATGAGAAATAAATAACACATTTTTATGGATATTTCTAACTTATCCATTAGTTGATAAAAATGAGCCAAAACATAGATAACCCTATTGGACCCTTGGCTTGGTCGAGATAAATCCATCTATAACCCTTTTTTTTTCAAAAAAGAATTTATATCTAGGGAAAAAATATTTATTGTAATAAACATATAACACATGTTTAATGGATATTTACATTTTCTTGAATTAGTGGATAAAAAATGGGCCAGAACATAGATAACCCTATTGGACCCATGGTCCGGTCCAGATAAATACATCTATAACCATTTTTTTTACCAAAAAAGGAATTTGGATATAGGGGCTAAACATTCATTAAATAAATAACACTCTAGATAAATCCATCTATAACCCCTTGTTTTTTTTTTAAAGATTTTTTCTCTAGGGGATAAATATTTATTATGATAAATAAATAAATAAAATTTAAGTGATATTTACATTTCTTCCATTAGTGGATAAAAAATGAGCCATAACATAAATAGTGCAAAATGTAATTTAAATAGCCTCCTATGAGTTATCCATAATGTCTCCCATGCATTTGAACCCTAGCCCCGTCCAGATAAATTCATCTATAACCCTCTTTTCTGTCCTTTTACAAGAATAAGGCATCTATGCATAGGCACCGAGTAATTATTATGAGAAATAAATAAATAAATAAATATTTTCGTAGAGATTCGTGTTCTATTCCATTAGTGGCTCAAAAATAGGCCATAAACTAAATAGCACCATGTCTAATTTAAATATCCTCATATGAGTTCACCATAACATCTCTCACTTATTCAAGCTCCTAAATATGGCTGATTTAAGTAGGAGTCCGTGCCCTACAAAGATGAAATATTTTCCAAATTTTTTATTTTATTTTATTCTGAGTTATGCTCACTGAAAACTAAACCGATATCCTTGTTCGTGAGGTCTTTCTCATAAAAATATCAGAATTAAATATTACTATTTAGTCAATAAATTTTTATGCACCTGAGAGATAGCAAAGAATTTCAAGCAGAACAAGTTTCTCTCACATCTAAATACAAGCATTTTATTGCTGACGTCATTTTCACCATAGATGGAAGAAATATGCAATGCTTTCAATGAGCTATGAGAAAATCTTCCCTTTTCAGACTGATTTAGTCTTTGAATCCCCCACATCATATGATACAAAAAAAGAATTTTGATTCAATGGGTATCATCTTTTGATAGTACTAATTATAATGCAATCACCCAGGAAGAATATGAGAGGAGATGCAAAAATTTCTGCGATGAATTGGGAATAATAAATGGAATGCATATTAGTCCGGCAGAATCTCAGCTACCAGATGAGTAGTCCCAGACAGATTATGAAGATCAACTGGCGGTAAGATTATTGGAACATGATTTTCTAGATAAGAATCCAAAGAGAATCATAAATCTCATGGAAAGCTACATACGCACAGGTGGTTACTAGGTTGTGGCCTAGATCCAATGGAAGGGGCAGGGGGCAGATTGTCTCCAGCAGCGTCAGATCTGGTCATGGCAGCTTTTGTTTGATGAGTCAGCTGTTCAAGTTTGGAGAAGAAAAATAGAACAAAAGGGCGAATAAATTTTTTTTTGCCAGACATAACATTATTTAATATCACAAGAATTAAAATATTTAATAACCACATTTCCAAAAAAAATAGAATCATAACAGGCCGTCTAGAGAAATTAATAAAATTGATGCTATATAATTTTTTTCATGATCTAATATTTATATATAATTTTTTTAATTTAAAGGAAAAGTAAAAAAATGAGATGCAAACCTTAAGATACTATTTCTTCTCAGAAAGAATGCTCACAAGATATCAGGAGCAATCATCATCGCCTGTTAGTCTTTACTGTATTCTCTTGGTCCCGAGTTCTTCCCCCTCATCAGTCTAGATAAAAAGGGGGGGTTCAATAGTTTCTGTCTGGGGAAGCGAGGAAGAAGGAAGAGAACCTTTGTCTTCATCGAATTTCTTGACAATATCTCCCATGAGGAGCCTGCTAAGCAATTCCCACAGAAATGTCTCTAAAGTGGTACAAAAGGGCTGCCCCTGCACTAGATTTCCCTCCAAAATCTTCATCGATCATCATTAGACTTCTTCAAAAAGGAACTAACTGAGAGTTGGTGTCTGTAATCCTACCTCCACTCTGCAGTATCCCTCTTCTTCAAGGTTCATCTTGACTTTTTGATTATCTGCCCCATGAAAAAAGGAAATCTCAGATCTCTCCAACGCAGCCAATGGCTTGGTTTCTTGCCTACAAAAAACTAAAATGATTTATATAGAATCTTTCCATTATGTCAAACTTTCCAAACATCTGTTTTCCCAAATCTTGGCATTTCGCTTTCATCCACTTCGAAACCTATAGAACAAACAAGATATAATACAATGAATCAAAGTCCCGGGGTATTTTCCAGGCCTTTCCCCTGAGTTTTCAAATCGGATAAAATTAATTTAACAAACAAGAAGACGTTTTGCATCCACACCCGCATTTCCCACAATTGAAGAGCTTATACAGGTCCTTCAATATTTTCGGTTTTCCTTACTGACCCTGCAAAGAGTTATCTCCTATCCATTTTTCAGATGGTAATTATTTGGGTGGTTCTGGGTCAACGGTAACAAGCTCTCATGTCCCGGTTTCCAAAGTTGTATTGCATGAATACTATATTAGAAGAAAAATAAATCCTTCCTATGTTCTTGTGCAATATTGGTCAACTTTATTTTCTCGATAAGCTTGTGCTACTCACCTTTAAAACACGATTCCGATCATAAGCAGATATAAGCAGAAATTCTTCACGAATTGTTAGCTATATCACATGAAGATAGTGATTCAAAAAGAACTTTAGGTGCTGCGATCTGTGAGATAAATATGCTGACATTCGCCTGTAAAGTGGAAAGTGCTCATCTCATCCTATCTGCATCAATCAACAAGCATCTGGCATTTATTCCCCCTCAGCAGGAGGGGCACGGGTGCTTTCAACTGGCTTTGCCATTGTCATCTCCACTTCAATGGCGCCATTGTCTGTCGATTCTTGAACCTGCATTGCCATCATCTTTAATTTTGCTTTCTGTATTGCACGTAGCTCATACCTGAGAAATAGATTGAAGACATGTTACCTCCACATCAAGTAAAACACTAAATAGGGCGAAGGAAGAATAAACATTTCATCATGATATTTAGTTTATTTTGAAGGCAATCCATTATCATCCAAGACAGCAAAAAATATTAACGGACTAGGCAATGGGTCATCTGCAGATAGATCCTCTAATTATATTCTGGGTAATATTTGCAGCATTCGAAAAAAATGTCCCCAGATATTCAAAAAGGCATATTGCAAAACGTCCAACTTCAGAATTATGTATGGAACATCAACAATGGATAGCATAGGTTTTTGATACAACTAGGAAAAAAAACTGAACCTATCATGACCAATTTCGAAACGACAAGTTCACAACTGTCTTCACCGCAGAGAATAGTACCAAAATCAACCCTCCATCTCCTCTCTTCCAGCTTACCGCCAGAGGTCATGAACCACATAATAGGGCAGCTAACCATACAATGTCACGAAGCATGCCATGTGGTACTAAGCTCGACCCATCAAATGAGATCAGCCATGTCAGGTTGTCCGAGCAGGTTCTGCTCGAAAGAAGCTAATTTAGAACAGAAATGTCCAATTTCCGTTCCATGGATGAAAGAGAGTAAGTAACTGAGACTGAGTGGGACAGAATGAGATAACTACAAAAAGTCAGGTAGTGGAGCTTAATGATTAAGACTCTCCAAAGATGTCTGATAAAATTTCAACGATAGATAGAAGATTAGCATAGACCCTGAGCGAGGCTTACAAGAGGGGGGAAGAGCGAGAGAGAGAGAACCTGGGGGAAAAGGATAAGTTTGTTTAAGAGCAAGTTGGAAAAACTGTGCCAGGTTTGATTGCACCCATTCTGTGCACACAGATATGAAATCCAATCATAAGCAGCGACCATATTAATTCTCATGAGTGTGAACAAACTAAAATCACTCTCGAATTTTCCCGATGTAAAATCACTAACCTAATACATGCAGGCATTCCTTATACTATGATTTTCACATGAAGAGTGGATGCTGTTGAAAAAAATCCAGAGAATAATCAAATACTGGGATTGGTTGAAGACATTGCCTTGATCCGAAGTCTGCTGCTTTCAGAACTTTTCCAGATTAGATTTTACTTGAAGTCAATGAACTCGGCTAAAAGTTATACATCTCAATAGCTAAGTGATATATCTACTGACAACCATTCATGGGTGAATAAACTCTGTAGAGAAAAGTGACCTGTAGGACAGGTTAAATTGAAGAAAAATATATAAATTCACAATATAGGAATCCCACACGTAGCACTGACGATAGGAAATAAAACAAAAAGCAAGAAACAGTTGATGTTCATGTTTGAGGTTCTACTGAATACAAATGGCACAGTTTTAATTAAGTAATGTCGCTGAAATAAGCACCTTAAATAAAAACATAACGGTTTTAAGAACTGAGTATGCAGCTGATGTGATCTCCATGCAAAATCTACATATATCTCTATCATACATAAACTTTCCTGATCCAGCGGATAAACAAAAAATTCATTATCCTCTCTTTGTTCATCAACTAATGCTGATTAGAGACAATTGTCAAGGGAAGGGACAAAAAGCTTACGGAGCAACAAATTTCTTGACAAGTAGGAAGTATATTGCCCAGAAATCTTTGTCTTTCAAATGTCTAGGACACAAAACGTATCTAATCTCTGAAATTTCCTGGAACAGAAAATAAGTGATAATGAAGGCAATTAATCAGTAAATTTCAGAGAAGATATACAAAAAGATTGCAGAGAAGAGGTTAAGATTTTAAGAAAGGTGAAAGAACAGACTAACATTCTCAGTTGTATAATTGGAAAATTACTGTCATTTCTTACACCATTTGAGTACCAATAAAGAAGAATATTTGAAACAAATCGCATGAGTCGTTCATTTCCCCCGATACTTGACTGTTTGGGGGAGGGTGTTTCTTCAGGTAATCTACCTTCACTCTGGAAAGAATGAGCAGGGCATGTTGTTCCTGCCACTCAGTAAGATCCTTCTGGACATTGGCTTCATACTTCTGGTTCATTATATTAGAGTCTCCACTGATTGGCGAATTATCTGTCCATCATTTAGACATAATAAACAGTAGAAAGAATAACAGGCAAGACAGAAGGTATATACGTAGACACAAAAGTACAAACATCCATTGTTATGTAGATGGCTGTAGTCTTAGAATGCTGTCTGGATCATCAAGAATTTATATCTCCCGAAACTTAATTTCCATATGAATTCGTCCTTAAATAATGAAACGACATTAGTTTTAGCTTTTAGGTTTGACTTGATCCATAGGTGATCAAGTACTCAGCGCGTGGTCCCCCCTGCACACAATCTAAGTGAATGAACGAGAAGACAACAACAGCCACAAAAGCTGTCTCCAACATTGTGCTCGTACATCCTAACGGCCTCTCTCGATGACCAATCATCTCAATTCTCTAGATTGAAGCAAGATCAAAACCGATATAATAGAACCATCGATGCTTGTACTTGGAAGGAATATGTTTTCATTTCAAAGGATTATTCCCCAAGATCAGATCACCCATGAGACGAAGGTATCCGACGAAGGAACATAAGATCCAGGGAATAAGGTAAAGAATACATTTATCACCATTGGCGAGGCGAAACTCCTTAAAGGTTTCGACGGTCAAGCCCCTCACGAATTCCCGCAGCTGCTCCGTCAGCCCAAATTCCTCCAATTCTTCCCTGGACACCACCTCTCCGCGTTTTCCTTCCCCTTTACCGCTCTTCTCCCCCACCGCGGAACCCCCGCCGCGGCGAAGAAGCCAGGAGAAGGCGGAAGAGCCCATCTCCTCTCCCTCTCCCTCCCTGCGAATACCAACACTACCCCCCCGCTCTTCCCTCCCTCGTTGTCTATGCTTCTTTTCTATAAACTCAGGAAGAGGCACCTCCGCGATTCGCAGATTCGGTGGGTCCCACGGCGGCGACATTGATTCCGGGCCGGGCCGGGCCGTTTGAAGGTTGTAGGATGAAGCCCGGACCCAGTGACAGTATCCATCCCAACCGGCCGGGCTGTTCCTGCCTGAACCCAAGAGATTTTCCTACGGATGGCTTATCACGAGGAAGATGCCACACGGCACAGCCCCATTCGTGGAGCCTCAGCCAGCGCAGCAACGGCATGGTGGCGCCGCCGCCTCACACGGTCCAGAGCAATGAGGCATAGACACCATTTTATATGGACTCAAAAAGCAACTCGGGGATGGGATTACTACATATAAAGCCCCTGGTGCCACTTGCTGAAGGGCCAGCCTTTACATCTATCAGAAGAAACGGTTGCGGGGGGTGGCGGCGCCGCCTTCCCTCCGACTACGGACGGCCGATCCGCTAATCGGGGCCGTCGCCACTGAGAAGGCGGTGAAGGTGGTGGTAAGTGACGTTCCGGAAGGGGCTGATCTCGTTGGGGGCGGCGGCGATCCTCTTCCTCAGCAGCGACTCCACCGACCCCACCTCCTTCCTCTTCCTCCCGCCCCGCGGCCTCGACCGGAACTGCTCGTCCGCGACCAGGAAGTCCCCCTGCAACCGAAATGAGGGGGGCAAAAACTCCTCCTCAATCATAAAAATCATAATTTCCAAACGAAAAATGGGCCAAAAAAATCCGATATAATTTTTTAATTCCATTTTTTGAAACAATAATGTGTATAAATATTTAAGTACCTCGACGTAGGTATGAGCTCCGGACTTCTCGTGATTGTCTCTGACATGCCTGTAGGGGAATCTCAGGCCGCATCCGGCGAATCGGCACATAAACGGCCGGAGCTCGAGATGAACAGCCCGTATATGCTTATTGAGGTTTGACTTCTGCGAAGAACAATGTCAAGAACAAACCATTTCAACATAAATAACAAAGCTTCATCCAGGGACTATGATTCAGGGGAAAATCGGAAGACGTCGCTACTGATCTTACTCTGCTGAAGGTGTGGAGACAACCGGGAAAGTGGCACTTGATCTTCTCCACAGCAGGTTGACTTTCGTGGATGCGCAGATGCCGCTTGAGGTTTTTCCTCAGTTGTTGAGTCCCGCAAATGGGGCACTGAACGTGCCGATGGCAGGTTCGGACATGCGCCTTCAGACAATCGGCATTGGTGAAGTGTTTCATACAGCCGGGCTCGCAGCAGATGACATCAACATAATCCAGTTTGACTGCAGACAGTTAGAATGAAGAAAGTGTGAGAGCAAAGTCAACAAGGCCATAAAATTTTGGTGAATGAAGAAAGTGTGAGAGCGAAGTCAACCAGCCCGATACAAGGTAATGATGAGAAACTTTTGATTCAGGTAAAATAGAGTTTAAAGAAGCTGATCATAATATCTGAAAGCCTTACCATGAGACTCCATGTGCTTCTTTAGCTTCGATAGATATCTGAAAGCCTTTCCGCATCCTTCCTCTGGACAAATATGCTGCTGCTGACTATGACCATCCGAAGAGCCTTCTTCATTATGAAATTCCTTCACATGCCTCCGCATGTTGCCCTGTAAGGCAAATCGCCGACCACAACTACCCACTGAGCACACGAAAATCTTCCCTTCATGTTGCAGCAAATGCCGGGTCAAGTGATCTTTTCTCCTGTAGCTATGGTGGCAATCATCCACAGGGCAAACAAATGGCCTCTGTAAAAGTCACAGAATACGTAATAAGCTATCCATTTTCCTTATTTCATCCGAAAAATATATTATACATGGAAACAATTTAAAGGCATGATATCTCTGCAGGCGATGCGAGCCCTTTTCTCCCACAAATGAAGGTACGTATGAGTATAATGATTTCATCCGTCTGATTCTTCCATTTGGAAGGCTCAAGAACATCTTATCTGAAATTTACACCCTCTCTACCAGATTGTCGTTGTCAAAACTTGCACTCTATTGACATGGAATTGAAATGAGATAAATCCTACCAAAAATCAATATTTAGGTACCTTAACATGTTCTTGTCGCTGAGTATGCAGACAAAAAAGGCTTTGGAATATCGAAAGGGTGACAAAACAAGGTACGACGGTTGAATAAAATGCTTTAACAAGGATGAAATATTAATGAGGACTCTGTAGATAGGGCTGGCTTTCAAGATCAAGATTTCTTGGCCCATAAAGCAATCCTTCCTCAAGTGGAAACAACCTATTATCTTCATTTCTCTAAAAAAATAAATTCAGTGACCACAAACCATTCCTAACAGTTTGATGAGCATCATTCAAATAGAGCCCAATGAGGTTAGTCCCAAGTTTAGATTTTATATGACAAAAATACTGACAAAATTAACTATTTATTTAGTAGAATAAATAATCTTTCATAGAGTAAGAAAAACAAATCACTCATAAGATAAAATTGACTTTAAATCCAATATAACAGTTAGATTCCAGAGGAAAAGAAGGCTTCATTGGAGTATCCATGCCAAGAAATCAGACATTTGAAATAAATGTTAGACATCGATCAATGAAACTCAAAAACCTTCAAAACGATTGATGTGAATAAGAGCCACCAAGGGTGGCAGTACACAAACCTTGACTTACAAAGTAACACGTGAATGAGGCTCACTTGATGGATCTTCGCAGGAGGTCCCCCACCCTGCTACTAATCCATTCAAGGTCAGATTTGTTGCCTCTCGCATTTTGGAGTTCTTTACATGGGATCCAATGCTTCACGCCATAAATCAATTTTTTCATAATTTTCATCATGAAAAAAATCTTCCTGCAAAACTGATTTAGTCAGACACAGAAGACGCGAGACATACCCCACATGGAAAATATATACCAAACACGAGCCAATGTGAGTTCTTACATCTTTTCATTGGCCAAATATCAAACATCATGAGAAGGCAAGATTCGAAAGTTACAGACGATTAATACTAGTGACGGTGAACGGAGAATAATTAGAAAAGACTGAAGAAGACCTCAAGGGAATGGCCCTGCATATGCTGTCTCAGATAAGCCGGCTTCCTGAAGCTCACGCCGCATTCTCTACACGTGTACTCGGGATGCTTGTTCACATTTCCCCCCCCCACGTCATATTTCATACCGCCAGCCTCTTCCTGCCAGTGAAAATCAAACAATACGAAACGAGTCAGATAAGACTCCGATATTGCTTGATGATACATGAAACCATTAGAGCTTCTACGGCACCTGATGATGGGCGACGATGTGAGCGGTTATCAGGGACTTCTTCGACCGGCAGATGCCGCAGAAGTCGCAGAAGTACCTGCGGATGCCTCTGGACCTTGGGGATAGTGGGACATCCTCCGTCCCGCCCGCCGACTCGCTCCACATCGACGGAACTTGCAGAAATTCCCTTGCCGGCGGCTTCCCGGAACCGGCGAAAGAGGGCCGGGAAAACTAGGGTTTCGAAGCAACATGAGTGCGATGACCATTAAATTTATAGCATGACATCGATAGAACTCCAACGCAATTTACTTTGGGTAGGGGAGTACAAGAGTAAATTTATTAAATATGAGGATTTTTAACAAACTATCCAAGAAACTTTACTTACGGCAGTCGACGACCACGTCACAGTTTGAATTAACAAAAACTCCTATAAGATACTAAATTGTACATTTAAGCTTATAACAAATCCTATTCGGGACTGAAAACTAATAATAAGTCCCAACTGATGACGCACTGTGAATAAGAGTCAACCATAGTCTTCTAAAGGTCGTACATAAACAGAGGCCTGATTCTATGGAGAGATTAAAATCCTTGAAAAATATATATATTGTGTCATTCACCTTATTAAAAAATAAAATTATATATTTTACTATATCTATTAAAAACATTTCCACAAGAGCTTGTTGACTCAAGAAATTTCGTAAGAGACTTATGGGTTTTTGGCGTAAGCAAGCTGCTACATTAAATCCCTTTTAGAGTCAAATGTCTCAAACAATAAATATCTCATAAAAAAATAATTTTATTTTATTATTTTGAAGATAGCTTATAAGCATAGAAAAAATGCAATCTAGATCTTGCTTTATGTCATTAAAAACTATTAGCACAAAGCTCTTAAGAGGAATATGGAGTTCATAACATGAAAAAAAAAAATGATAGTGTGTATTGGTTAGCCTAAAGAAGGTCACTCAATGGAATTAAGCTTCATAAATACAAAGGATTGTTATAGGAAAATCCCTCCCTTGCCTTGACTTTGTGGTTACCATACCCCAAATCTATTTAGCAACTCAAATATTGGGGGAATGGGGAATTTATCTTTATTATCATCTCATTTAAAAGATTGTAGTATGATGTTCATTTCTAACAAAGAAGACAACAAAAGAATGGGATTAGACTCTTATGTAGTTGCTTAATTACTTCTAAAGCAAGGCATTGAATGATTTCTTTCTCAATATGTAAATAATAACATGAGTAAATGCCAATATGATTTAATCATCTTGTGAGAGGTACAGTATAATCCCATAATTAGGCTAAGATATATACACAACTTGTGGGGTTTCACAAATGTCTCATCATATGTGTTAAATATCGTCTTCACTTTTGCAGAATTAGTTCGTTTTCCCAAACACCCTTATTCTTGTAATTTATATTGTAACTAGTTGCATTATATCCCTTCATTATTTGAACATTTTATGGCAGATATGTCTTTAATTTCTCGAGGTCAACTCCATTGAACAATCAATCCTTTCTACACAACTTGAAGGTCAATTGCCCTTTTAAAATGTCTTTGAATACATTTCTTGGCCCAACTTCTATGTAACACCTCTTTGTAACTTACAAGTGGCAATACATATTGAGACTATCAAAAATAGTTAAAATCTTGAATGCACATTTCTACATAGAAGCAAGTCTTTTCACAAATGTTTTCACTTCTATTAATCATTATGTCATGTAGATTACTTGATAAGGTAATGGCCAATCAACTTGGACTCTAGTTATTTGTACCTCTCAAATTAATTAAGGTCAAAACCTTCTTCTCTTTTAAACTTCCCCTTAATAGAACGATATGATATTTTGAGGTCATGAAGATAGTTTGTAGAGAAAATTTCACCTTTGAATCAACATTGTCTTTATTAAGTCATCCCTTTCATCTTATAGATTGTCATTTCCTCCACCACTAATAGTAACAAGGCATTCCTATTATAGTAATGCATAATCCCTTTTCACATTTCTCTTTTAGGTTAATAGAAGTTAATTTGAACTCCAAGACAATAGCAAAAAAAATATAAAAAAAAAAATCAACAGCATTCATGTTATCTCTATACCGATTGAACATACTTGGATTGAACGATTTTGCTTCTTTCAACTTTTTAGTAAATATCCCACCAAAATATCTTTGAATGCACCTTTGACTTTATTTAAGGTGATTAAAATATATTTAATATATTAAGAGAAGTAACCATTATCTCTTAATTTCGATACATGACCCCAATGTTTTGACATTTGTAAGAATCAAATATGAGGTAAGGGCCATAAGTCAAATCAATACAAAACATATCTCTCTTGTTAATCTTGTGAGTGTCAAAAAAACAAATGTAGTGAGATGAATTATGCATTCAATGCTATTAATATGAATTAGTTAACTAAGCTTGAGTCTATGTAAATTAAATTAGTTAACTCTAGAAAAACAAAAAGGCTAACCCAAGTGATTTGACCTTTCATTAGAAAAAAAAATTAAATTCATAAGTTTACGATAGTGTTATATTTAACTGAGAAATCTTCATCATCATGAGTTGATAATTAATTAATAATCTTTAAGTTTTAACTTATGATAAATATATTTATATTTATGTTAAAGTGAGAAAAAGTTTTTAATTGATTAATAAGATTTTTTATTAATTATATAATTTGATATAATTTTTCATAATCATATTTTCAGATAAAATGAAGAGAAATAAAATAAATTATAAAAAGGGGGAACTTGTTGGCTAATTAAGCCTACAAATAAGTTAAAGGCACAATCAGACGAAGCCACGAGTAGAGGGCTCAAGTAGGTAATGATCAATTGGGGGCACCTATACATCATTCTTCTTTCACATCATCAGTGGCCAATCGAACATGAGACAATGAGTGGTTGTACACACATAAGAGAACTATATTGCTGAAGAGGCATTAATATATAGTTATCTCAAAACTTAATAAATAGTCTATGTGGGACTAAACTCGGGACACTTGTCATATGTTTTTAATATTTATATACTTAAAATATCTTTTTTTATAAGAAGAAAATGACTTCATAACATCATTTAAAAAGGGTATGTAGGTAAAAAAAAAATATCTCACATGCATCTAAGTGATTTGCAAGTGTTCGAATCACACTAGAGCAAAAATTTATATTTTTATTTGATTAAATCATGATTTTCCTACAAAGTGTTGGTCAATGATTAAGTGGTCATAATCACTTAATCATCAGTGAAAATGTCAGTAATGTGATTGGTGGAGCATTATTATTAACTATCAAATAATTATAGATAAAAAGAACATAAATCTATCGAGAAAATGATCTCTAGTTGATTGACGAATAAGTTATCGTTGGTTAGAAAATGATATACTAAGAGTCAAGTTGTCACCTTCGAGAACATATTAAATGATATACTTTGTCAGATGACAATCGTTGGAGATGATTCTTTGACTCATTTTATTGATTTTCAAACTTCACAAGAAGATCTAAAGATTGTCTATATCATCTATATTTAAGAAGAGACATTGAGGTTGTGGACATCATGTAATAATCTTTCTGAACACATAGAACTATGACAATCTTTTTGATAAAGTTAGAACTATGTTTTTCATACTTTAAATTTATTCTTTACTTAATTTAGTAAGATGTTATATAATATCAAGTTTTAAAAATACTTTTTTATTTAATTATAACTATTTTGACTTTTATAGATCTTAATTTGGTTAATTAAATTATATGTAATCATTTACGTAAAAATTATCAGAGGGAATTTTGTTTATGCCCAAATCACGTTCATCAAGGTGATGACATCATCTTAACATTCGGATTGAAAATTTTCTTTTTCATAAACTTTTAAATATATTTTATCTTCATCATTTAACTTAAAAATCATAAAAAATCATATTATTTGATTTTTAAAAAAATATTATCAGATATCTTATATCCTTGTGATCAACTTAAAAATTTATCACTATTTTTATAACTTTTTGGTGAATTATAATTAATTTATTTTTTTTAATCTAAAAAATTATATTTGTCAGTTTTATAAATTTTCAATTTGAGTGATTTATTATACAACAATTAGGTCACATTACTATTTGACCAATTCTACAATTAGTTGCCTATTTTGAACTTTAATAGATTATCTTTTGTGTTGCCCTTCATTAGGCCTAACAAGTCAATGTCATGTGGTTTGCTCCACATGCTAATTATGATCTCTTCTCATGTGAGTGGGGTGCAGGTGAGTGCCTCAAAAGATTGTTAACTCCTTTCTTCTCACAATACCACTGTTGATCAAACGAGTTCACCTAAATCAGCCCATTGTTTCACATAAGTTGACTCACACTTCACCTCAGCATAGTAGGATCATGAAATGAGTCTTATCAAAGAGCTAGTAGACTGAAGACAACATGTCTTAGCAAAGAAGTCACGTCTTAGGAAGGAAGCAAATCCTTATGTTAGATCTTGTCTTGCCACTATGTGGATCTTAATTAGTCCTGTAAATATCTATGGGGAATGTTAAGAGACTGGCCCACTTGATTGACATAGACTGAACATTAATTGTGGATTTCCCCAAACAATGATGGTTTCTTAATCACCTTGATATCTTCCTTATCCTAGTATGCAGAAGTCCTAATGACTGACCCATGGGGTACGTGTTCTTCTGGAGTCTGCAGTCCTTTGTGCGAGGTAGTTGGGGTCATCGACCCCTTTCTCATCTGTTCTGTGTCAGAGTATTTATCTCTTTGAAGTATGGTGCATGGGGAGTTGCTTTGCTGTGAAGATTAGTGAGATGGAGGTCCCTAGTAGAAGGAAGAAGCTGATGAGGGCCCAACCCAAGAATGAGATATTTTAGTTCTTGATCAAGACTTCCTCAGCCTCTACAATCACGTTGAGACCAAGAAGTTCTCGTACAAAGTCATGGAGTTGTGCTCTAGTGAAGATCTTCGAATGGTTCACAAGAGACATCTAGAGAATCATTCTCAAAGCAAGGTTGCATGGTACTACCACTCATTTTGGTGCAAAATTTTCTTGGTTTGATTCAGTTTTATTGCACATTATTCATTCAATAATTCTATGAATTTTCTAGTCAACAAGAGTAGAGCATTATCCATTGTTGATTTGTAAATTTTCTCATGAAGTTTGAGCATCTGACTCAAAATGGGTCTATCCCAATGATTAATAGAGAGGGGATTATGATTCTAGGTCAGAATTTTTTAATGAAAAACAGAGTGGAATCTAGGTGGAACAAGAATATGGAAGGAAAGAGAAAAACACCTTGCCTTTTTTTTCCTTGTTCCTTGTGCTGGGAACCCACGAAAGTGATGAGATATAGGATTGATTCACATGGATGGTAATAAGATAGTAAATTCATTGGGTAAAAATATTTATGTAAAGCTTCTTGGATATTACTTTTCAAAAATACAAATGAAATTGTAAAACTTGCAAATCTGGTCTTTTCAGTACTTTTTTTTGGGTTGAATCAACGTCTTCCTTCCGATCAGGGAGGGTGCTTTGGCTTGATGAGAATGCTAAATCCTTTCCATGATAAGAAAAAAAATGTTGATTTGATCATCCCCAGCTTTATTCTCAATCACACTTCTCGGCTTGGTACTACAATGGCTGAAGAATAATATAGCGAAAAACTTTGGCATCTTATTTAAAACCTTGGGGGATCGATCAGATATGCTCCTTTCTTGTCAAACTGACAGTCCTCCCCCTCTCCTTCGGTTTTCCTCAACCCTTCTTCATTCCTTGTACCCTTTATTATTCCATCGATGGAATGTTCTGACTTGTGATTTTCGACATGGGTTTATGCATGTTTTTATTATAATACATTAATTGGAAAATTAACGGCAAATTAAATTGCGAAAAATATACGGTCTTTGATCCCTCCGTAGCATGAGATCGCAAGTTCAGTGGGGTGGTGGTCCTCCTAACGGTGGCGTACCTACACATGCTCGGCGTCGTCTACAGAGACCACAGCCAGAGGACGTCCTGCTGAAGGAAGAAGGACACGTCATGCTCTCGGACTTCGTCCTCTCCCTGCGGTGTGCCGCCGTCAACCTTTCTATCGCCTCCTATAAGGGACATCGCCGCCGCCGCCAGCCTCTTCCTCTTCCTCTTCCTCCTCCTCCTCCGGCGAAGCTCTCCGGCGTGCCTCTGGCTTTCGTCGGCCCTAAGAAACTGCAGAAGCTCGGAAGGAGCGGCGTGGAAAAACAGAGCGACGTAGTTCCCCGGAACCCGGTCGTATCTATCGCCAATCAGGGAGGATGGCCGAGGCGGCGAGATGGACTGGTGGTTTCTTCTGGACGGGATCTTCCTCTACGGGTTTCTTCTGCATGGGAGGACCTCATTCAAGGGCCCGGAGAGCCGTGCCAATCCTGCTCATCGTGAGCGGGGAGCTGACGAGGTTCTCCGACCGGATTTCTTCTGGGCTCGGTCCATTTCGACGAATTTTATCTCATCGCGTTGACTCGGGAAGGTTTTACGAATATTTGGGAGATTTTTCACGCCTTTGTTGGACTCCGTCGGCCGCCGTTGTTAAACCCTAGGAGTAAATATAACTGCTCTTGGGATGAGTTCTTGATGACTTCAAGGGACGAGTATTGCCTCTAATGAGCTTCGAGTTGGCCACTCGTCAGTCATTTTTAAGTTATCTTTTAGATGAAGAATGATATCTTGATAGCGTTCATATATTGGCCCATGCAAGCCTGACGTTTATTGCTAGATTACCCTGGTCACAGATTCAATAGGGTTCAATTTGAATGTCTAGACATCTATTCTCTCTCTCTCTCTCTCTCTCTCTCTCTCTCTCTCTCCGTCTGTCCCCCTCTTAGGCTAGGTTGAATACGTGCAATGCCAAAAGCTTCAACCCTCTTGAAACAAAATGCTTGCTATTAGATGTGATCTTGCAAAAATCCATTTCTTTACAAAAAAAAATATTTTACAAAATAATAATAAATAGAGCGTGGGATTTAAACCCCCCAAATGTTTTGAGGATAACTTTTTAATTTTTTTGAAAAGTATTTTCGTGATAAAATATTTACTTTTTTACAGTAATAGGGGGGGTGCTATATTTAACACAATTTATTATGTAGTAAAAATTATTGGATTTATTTATTTAATGATGTGATTGCTTAGAGAGATGACGGTGGAGATCATGTGATGGTTGAAAAGGAAAGAGGGGGGAGCGTTGAAGGTGCATGTGAATAGCATAAATAAAAAGAGATCTGAGATAGTGAGGGAAGGGAGGAGAGAGAGAGAGAGAGAGAGGTGGGGGATTTCACCGCAACTCCTCATCAATGCTTTCAGGCTCCTTCACCGCCTCCACTTCAAATCCAGAAACCCCGAGTTCGGCTCTACCTTTTCACCACCAGCGACCTCTCTTCATGCTCCTTCCTCGCTCTCTCTCACGCCCCCTCCTTCCCTCTCTGTCGCTTCCTTCCTTCCTTCCTTCCTCCCTCCCTCCCCCCTCCTCTCTCTCTCTCTCTCTCTCTCCCTTCCACCTCTTTCTCTCTGTCGTTTCCTCCTCTCTCTCTCTCCCCCCCCTTCCCCCTCTCTATCTCTGTCGTTTCCTCCCTTCTCTCTCTCTCTCTCCTTCCCTAGACAGCGCTTGTCAGGTTCTTCTCTCCAAGATCCTACACAGCATCTGTCTGGATCTCGGTAAAACCGTTGGTGGTCAGAGTTTCTACCCGCTGTTCTTACCATCTCTGGACTGGCCGCCTCGTAGGGGAGGGATCCACACAAGGTCAACTAATGCTTCCATTTTAGCTGAAGTGCCGGAGGAAGAACCAGCTGCCCCTTGTCAGCTGCCCCATCCACTCTCTCTCACTCTCTCTCTAGCGCTAATATAAACTCCTACACGCATCATGGAGAAGGAAGCAGAACGAAACTACTCGGTAGTACTCCCTCTCTCTCTCCCTCCCTCTCTCTCTCTCTCTCTCTCACCCTCGGTTAATTCAGCTGCAGGTGGATCAATCGCCGAATAATTTTGCTGCGTTGGAGTACTCCTTGGATCATCAGCAAATTCATCAGCTTCTGAGGCCCAGAGAGAATCTGGACGAGAGCATGGAGATGGTGGACTACATGCTCACCCACCACCACCACCACCCGCCGCCGCCGCCACCGCCTCCACCGCCACCGCAGCGGCAGCTCTCACTCGATAGGATCAGCTTCGCCGACGTCATGCACTTCGCGGACTTTGGGCCCAAGCTCGCCTTGAACCAGTCGAAGATCTCAGACGAGGAGAACTATTTCCTCAAGCTCCCGCCGGCGGCGGCGATCGGAAACCACGACGAGGGCGTCGACAGATACCCGGTGGATGAAGGGCCGAGAGAATCGGAGAACAACTCGTCGGTTCAACACCAGAGAACGGATGCCCCCGAGGCGAAGAACAAGAGGAAGAGACCGAGGTCGTCGAAGACGACCGAGGAGGTGGAAATTCAGAGGATGACCCATATCGCCGTCGAGAGGAATAGAAGGAAGCAGATGAACGAGCACCTCCGTGTACTCAGGTCTCTCATGCCCAGCTCCTACGTTCAGAGGGTAAGAACAGAAGATGCTTCTTCTTCTTCTTCTTCTCCTTCTTCTTCCTTTTCTTCTTCGACTTCGAATCTGACAGCGGGGTCTTCTGGGTTGGTGCAGGGAGACCAAGCGTCTATCATCGGCGGCGCTATAGAGTTCGTGAGGGAGCTGGAGCAGCTCCTACAGTGCCTGGAGTCCCAGAAAAGGCGGAGGATGGTGGGCGGTGAAGCTCTGAGGGCGCCGCCGGCGGAGGCTCAGGCCCATCTTCCTCCTCCCTTCTTTCCGGGGGTTGACCAGATGAAGGCTCTGGAGTACGAGGCGGCCATCGGCGGCGGCGCCGCCGCCGCCGGGGAGGAGGCGGCTGAGAGCAAGTCTTGCCTGGCCGACGTGGAGGTGAAGCTTCTGGGGTTTGACGCCATGATCAAGATCTTGTCCCGGCGGCGACCTGGGCAGCTGCTGCGGACTATTGCCGCCCTGGAGGACCTGCAGCTCAACATTCTCCACACAAACATCACCACCATCGAGCAGACCGTTCTCTACTCCTTCAACGTCAAGGTAAATCAAAACATTCACGACACAAAACCGCATTTCTTTTAAAATTCTAGCTTTCAGAGAGGGAGATTGTGTGATAGGAAGTTTGCTCATAGGAGAGAGAGACACAGGGAAAGATGGAAACCGGTTCTCAGAGATAGGTTAATGCTTGTGTGCGTGTGTGTGTGTGTGTGAGAGAGAGAGAGAGAGAGACTGATTCTCAGATAGAAAGCTGTGTAAAAGAGGGAGGGATGATGCTTATGAGAGAGAAAGAGACAGATGCTGTTTACGTGAGAGAGGGATACTGCTAATGTGAGAGGATACTGTTTATGATATGAGAGAGAGAGAGGGAGAGAGAGAGATTCTCAGATAGAAAGCTATGTAAAAGAGGGAGGGATGATGCTTATGAGAGAGAGAAAGAGGCTGTTTTCAGAGCAAAATGGCATAGGCTCATGGTATCCCCCACGTCTTCAATGCGAGCAGATTGCAGGCGAAGTGAGGTTCAGCGCAGAGGACATAGCAAGCTCGATCCAGCAGATCTTCAGCTTCATCAACGCTGGCGCCATCTGATGTTTTACTACGGAGGGCTCATCAGATTATCTCAAATTTTTTCATAAAAATCCGGAAGATAATCCGGAAGAATGCAATCATCATTACACTGTATTCATAAGGTCGTGATAGTAATCCAAACAAAGCTGCTATATTTGGTGCATCAGTCCTGACGCTGTGATTGTCGTGTCTAGAGTGAGTGAGTGAGTGAGTGAGTGAGAGAGAAAGAGAGAGAGAGAGAGAGAGAGAGAGAGAGAGAGAGAGAGAGAGAGATGAGGAGAGGGGCGCACACATGGATAGGGGTGGAATGTGAAAGCGGACCAAGATCGAGAGATGTAGACACAGAGACAGAGATAGACATAGGGTACATATAGATTTAGAGAGAGATGGACAGATGAACAGAGAGAGAGAGAGAGATGGAAAGAGAAACGGAAAGATAGAGATAGAGGGAGATGAGCGCGTCACGCACAGTGGAGTCGGATAGGACCAGAGAGAGAGAGAGAGATGAACATACGCAAGGCAATCACATGCATGAGAGAGAGAGAGGGGCTTCTAGACCACCAGATCAATGAATACATATCCGCACGGCAGTCAAATGGGCCGCAGGGCGCTGTCGACAGAACGTGCCGGAGCGGAAAGTCAACGATGCACGCGTGTCTCATCAGGAGGGGTGCTCTTTGACTCGCAGAAGTCGTCTTGTCGGGAAGCTGGGTGCTTCTGCATATGCAGATAGGCGCATGACCACAAAAACGTCGGTCACATAGAGAGAGAGAGAGAGAGAGAGAGAGAGAGAGAGAGGCACGCACACACACACATTAATACGACCGAGAGAGAGAGAGACAGAGAGAAATGTGGACTCGTCGGAGCGCGTGGTAAGTAAGAAGTCAGCGATTCACCTACATTCTCGACAGGTGGTGGTGTGTTTGACCTGGCAGAAGTCATCTTGTCGGGAAGCTAAATAGACTGCCGCCATGGCAGTCTGCTGTTGCAGACAGCACCCTACTCTCGTCGTCTCCTTTCCCGACCTGCCCAATGCATGTGCATGTCCGTAGTAAAAGAACGTTGACTTTTACACTCGCAGTCCACTGCCAGAGGATATCATCATGACGAGTCGAATCTTGGTGTGTTGACTTCCGGACAATGGAGTATTTTACCGTAGATGAAACATCATGGTTGACTTAATTCATGCTTATATTAATCGGAAGTCTTCTTTCAAAGGAAGTCGCCGTTCGTCTCTTGACGGGCGTGAATACAAAGCACGTCAACAGTGGCCAAAAAAGTAGCAGTTATTGTCAAACTTGATGAAGTTCGATTGATTAATTCAGCCTGTTTGATATAGAAATCAAGAAGTTTGTTCATCTAGATATCAGCAGATGATCTCTCCACCTTATGCCTCCTCCACACGAAGAATAAGAGAGAGAGAGAGAGAGAGAGAGAGATAGATAGAGAAAGAGATAAAGAGAGAGAGAAAGAGATAGAAAGAGAAAGAGATAAAGAGAGAGAGAGAAAGAGATAGAAAGAGAAAGAGAGAGAGAGGGAGAGAGGGAGAGAGGGAGAGAGAGAAAGAGAAAGAGAAAGAGAGAGAGAGGGAGAGAGGGAGAGAGGGAGAGAGAGAAAGAGAAAGAGAAAGAGAAAGAGATAGATATAGAGAGACAGGAGAGAGAGAAAGAGAGAGAGAGGGAGAGGGAGAGAGAGAGAGAGAGAGAGAAAGAGAGAGAAAGAGAGAGAAAGAGAGAGAAAGAGAGAGAAAGAGAGAGAAAGAGAGAGAAAGAGAGAGAAATAGAGAGAGAGAGGGACAATCCCTCCGCATGTCTACTCTATAACTAGAACTGCGTACGCATATTCTTGACTTCATTTACGATAATTTTTCCCAGAATTAAATTAACAAGATAACGCTAATATTCGTTTTAATGTTTATTTGACTTTTTTAGAATGTGTTTGACTTTTAACCTCTATCTTATGCCCACTTCATGGATGTGGTGCACAGAGAAAAATGATTTAATGGACATTTATATATATATATAATTTTGCAATCAATATTTGCCAGAGGGAACAAAAAGGAGGGGAAAATAATGAAGAAATGCGGCGGGGGCTAATCTGGCTCTCGGCTCGTCGTGTTCCTCAAAGATTACGGGGGGAGCTTTCCTCCCCGAAGGTCGGGGAGAACCGGTCCTCCTTGCTCATGGCGTGCTTCGTTCAGAAGCGAACGATTAATAGCGACACTGAAGGTGAGCGCAAGTTCTTCAAAGCCACGGAGGAAGGGATTGCGAGATGACTCCATTTATATATCCTCTGCGCCGCCCTTATCGCATCGACAACGAATCCTTCTGCCGGCCCCATCCGCTGCCCGTGTCATCCATCTGAGAGTTGCCGAATGAGGGGGGACAACTCCAGGTGCAACTCCTCCAGTTCCCCTCTGCGTCTTTCCTTCGCTTCAGTCGTAATGAACATTTCTGGGGGTTGTATTCTCTGTGTAAAAATCATAGGAGTGCTGTTCTTAATTTCCTGAAGGATTCCACATTGACAGTCCCGAATTCTTTGAGCCTGTCTTAGGAATAATCCTGCGACCAATGTCGTTTGCAGTGTTCCGATAGAGTCAAAGCGGAGGGAAGCTCTGCCATTAACATAACCAGAGATAGGGATATTTTGTGCTCTGCCGGCTGTCCCCGCCATGCCTTTCTTCTCTATCAGTTGTTTGCTTGAGAACGAAACAGAGATTATAGAAGCAGAAATTTCTACATCTTTATTCCCTCTGTTGAACAGTTCTGGATTGTTTAATGCGGGTATTCTTTTTACCTATAGTATCGTATTTTCGCATTTTATCTATCATTCTAGGCTATGTTGGACTTGATGAAGAAATAATTGCTCAGGAATCTAGTTTTTTTTTTTCTTTCTAAATGCTTTAATGAAAGTGATGATTTACAGGTTTATACTTTACAGTGTATCTCAATTTTATCTCCCGAGTTGATTTAATCTTATGATCTCATGAGTAATCAAAAGCGATCTCACATACACACAGACATACATGATGACTAGAAAAGTCTCCATATCTGAAGCACCATCAGATACTTTATTATCACTGTGTTTTACGTTGTTGTTATCAAAAGTATTTATGAACTATATTCACATCGTTATCTTACCGCTTTTATTGCATTAATCAAAGTCCATGATACGAAATTGGTAAATCTGTCTAATGATTTCCTATTTTTGCAGTTCGTAAGTTCTTTAATGGCCATTAACTTCTTTCTGGACTAAATCTCACCAGGGTATTGAGTTATAAGACGAGATGAAGTATGCTTTTGTTTATCATAAAAACTTTGTTAAAAAATTGCATCTAATCTCTTGTTAAAAAGATATTAATCCATCTAGATATTCGTCTGGCAGGCATCTTTCTGTTTTTTCCTTCCAGAAAGCTAAGATTGTTTCAGAATTGGCAGATACCTTGGGATTTTGCCTTTTCCTCTTTCCCTGGATGAAAACATTAAGGGGAAGATTCGTGGGGTTCAGACAAGGAATAATGTGGTTCAGACAACAAGATAATTGGAGACTGATTCTGCATCTCTCTCTACATCACAGATGAGCATGATAAATCATAGTTTATGGATGGCCAATCATCAAGGAAATGGTCGGGAATCTGGGTAATCGATGATTTGCTTTCTGAGAAACAGTGAACAGCAAAAGGATGGGTGAACTGTTATAAAAAAAAAAATTAAAACAGCCCCGAAAAACCCTATCATATGTACTCAGTTTCTGTTCACAATTACAATTTCCGTGCCTACAATAAATGTGTAGTTTTTGGGGAGGGGAGAGAATTGGAAAAAATGAGCTTCATAGGGCTCCTGTTGACGCTGACAAAGTGCGTTGACTTCGATGCTGACGATGAGGAAGAACGTCATTTGATCGGTCTACTCTTCTCCTAGAACTATTTCTTCTGCGCTTCAGATTGCTTACTTTTCTGTTTATACTGGGAGTTTCATTTCTTCAAGGAGAGAGAGAGAGAACTTTCCATGGCTGTGGGAGGGAATTCAATGAATGCCCAGAGCTTGGAGTCTCCTCACCAGTGAAAGGGCGGCGGCGTTCCGCTGCCACCACAATTCCCTTCCTTCCTTCTTCCAGCCGACGGCTCTCAGGAGCTTGTCATTACCGCCAAGGATGCTCGCCACCTGTCTCATCGTCGGCCGCCGCTGTGGATCTGAATGTGTGCAGGCAAGACCCAGCTGGAGTAGCTGCCATAGCTGCCCAGGTTCATAATCTTCTCCCAGCTTCCTGTCCACCATCTGCTCCAATGGCTTCTTCTTTTCCATGAATTTCCTCATCTTCTTCACCAGGAGCACATCTGGGCAACTGAAATCCACTGCCCGCCGCCCGGTCGCCACCTCCATGATCACCACCCCGAAGCTGTAGACGTCGGCCATGGGGGTCACCTCTCCGCCGTCGATGTATTCTGGGGCCATGTAGCCGAAGATGCCCCGGGCGGAGGAGCTGGTGGCAGTGGTGGCGCCGCCGCCATGGTGGTCCCTGGTGAGGAATTCTGCAAGGGAGAAGCAACCCAAGCGGGGGTTCTTGTCCGGATCGAGGAAGACGGCGGAGGAGGTGATGTTCCGGTGGATGACTTGCTCTTCCCACTCCTCATGCAGGTAGAGGACTGCGGAGGCTAGCGATCTGAGGATGGAGCAGCGGCGCCGCCAGGGAAGCGTGGTGGTGGTGCCACCGCCGAGGAAGAGATGGCGACTGAGGAGGCCGCCGGAGGGGTAGTCGTAGACCACTAGCATCTCCCCCTGCTCGTCGCACCATCCTCGGAGCTGCACCAGGTGGCGGTGACGGAGCCTCCCGAGATTATGGAGCTCGTCGGAGAAGCGCCGCCGCAGGACGGGGCAGGTCTTCATGCTCAGCCGCTTCACCAAGACATGGAAACGGTGGTCGAGGTAGCCATGGTAGGCTTTGCCGAAGTCCATCTCCGCCGCCACCTGCGCCCGTGAGAAGTTCTTGGTCACCTCCACAATCTCCCTGAAGGGGATCTCCCTCGGCATGTCCATTGTGAGGGAGGCGGGCTGGTGCTGGCCCCCGGCGGCGCCGCCGCTGTTGCAGTTGGTGAAGTGGCCGGATGCTCCATCGGAGGTGGAGGCGGCGGAGGAGGATGACAGGGAAATGTACTGTGGGTGGGCTCGGAAGGAAGGAAGGACAGGGAGGTCGCCGGAGTAGTTGCCGGAGAGCATCTCCATGACCCATTTCATGGTGGGCCGGGAAGTCGGGTCATGGAGGGTACAGAGCAGGCCGAGGTGGATGAGCCGCTCCATCTCCGCCGGCGAGAAGGAGCCCTCCGGCAGCCTCCTGTCGCTGGCGGCGAGGCATCTCCCGTCGTCAGCGAGGCGGCGGACCCAGTCGAGGAGGATGATCTCCTCGTCGGATACGGATAGGTCCACGGCTCGTCGGCCGGCGGCGACCTCCAGCACGACGACGCCGAAGCTGAAGACGTCAGATTTAGCCGTCACCGCCTGCGGCGGCTGGCTTTGGAAGCCCTCCGGCGGGAGGTACCCGATGGTGCCGCTGGTCCTGCTCGTCTCCGTCAGCCGGAACTGCTTATTGCCGATGGCGGAGGGGCCAGGGGCGGTGCCGGCGCCGTCGGCGTCGTTGTCGTGCTCGCGCCACCGGGCGAGGCCGAAGTCCCCGAGACGGGCGCGGAAGGCGGAGTCGAGGAGGACGTTGCTGGACTTGACGTCACGGTGGATGATCTGCGTGTCGAGCTGGTCGTGGAGGTAGAAGAGCGCCGCCGCGAGGTCCTGGAGGACTCGCCGGCGACGGGGCCATACGAGCGGCGGCGCCGCCGTGCGCGGCGGGGAGAAGAGGAGGCGATCGAGGCTGCCGTTGGGCATGTAGTCGTAGACGAGGAGAAGCTGGGAGTCATGGTTGCACCAGCCGCGGAGGCGGACGAGGTTGCGGTGGCGGAGCTGCGCCACCGCCGCCAGCTCCGCCGCGAAGGTCTTCTCGGAGTGGTCGCCGGAGGAGGCCACGCGCTTCACGGCGGCGAGGCTGCCGTCGCTGGGCAGCACAGTGCGGTACACGCGGCCGTAGCCGCCGCTGCCAAGCAGCTCCCTCTCGCTGAACCCGTTGGAGCCCACGTAGAGTTCGGCGTAGCTGAACACCCGGGGGTTGCCGGCGGCGGCAGCGCCGTCCGTCCCCCCAGCAGCGGCGGCAACGGCGACCCCCGCCGTGTCAAAGAACTGCGGCAAGTCCTGGAGGGGCAACTCGCAGCAGCTGAATTGGGGGAGCCATGGGCGGCGGACCGATGCGGCGCGGCGGTAGTGGTGCTTCGTGACCTCGTCGGCGTCGGAGGAGAAGACTTGACGGAGACGTCGCAGCTTCATGACGGCGGCGGCGCGGGGGGAGGGGATCTCAGGGAGAGGACCAGTCCCTTGCCGGAGAAGGAGAAGACGAGGATGAAAATGGAGACGGCTGCCGTGAATGAGCCGGCGTTCCCCCTCCCCCCTCCGGATCTCCCCTTCGTCTGTCCATCTCAACCTTCAGAATATTCCGGTCTCGCCGGCGGCCGCCAGATGGGGAAGAGACATAAGGCGCGACCCAGCGAGCGAACCAGAGACGTCTCCTTTCCTTGACCGCCCCTCCTCCATCTTCTGCTTCTTATTCTTCTTCCGGTCTCTATCGGTTCCTGGTTGGTGGGGGAGGAGAGACAAGCGCGGCGTTTGTTGTTATCTTGGGGACTCGTTCTCCCTTCTCCAGCTTCACCGACGAGGAGCTGCCCATGTTTTCCGCCAACACCATGCAAGAATCCAAGAACGCTGCGATCAGATGGGCCACCCTCGATATTTTTTTTTGTCCCTATTATTTATTAATTTATTATTCAATGCCCAGTCTGCATATGCTCCTCGTGCCCTATCGGCGTGCGTACTGATTTTACAAAAAAGTACCTGTAAAATGAGAAGACCGAACCCAGTATTGGTTTAGAGATGAGTACGCAAGAATCAGAGGAATAAATGGTTTGATACAAGGTTAAAGCTTCCTTCACTCGTTGCATATCATTAATTAATTAATTTCGAGGGTTTTCTGTGTTAGATTTTGAAGAATGGAGTGATATGGATGATTGCATGCACGCACACTTGTCAGCAAGCCATATTTGTATTGGTCTGAGTTTATCCATCACACATGGGCCATGCATGCGATGATATGACAACCTTTCGGATGTCCCATATATATATTTTTTATAGTTTTATAATTTTTTTGGTTCAGATTGCTGCCTATATTTAATTAAAAATGGGAATCAGTGGGATGGGCATGTGGATAAGTTCTCGAAATTATGCGGTATTTTTATTTTCACAACTTTAAAATAGTTAATAGTAAAAAGGGTATTCTTGGTTTAATTTTATCTTTATCAACTAACATTATTACTTTATCACTCATTGTCCAAATGATAAGCAATGAACTATAATCGACAAGGAATTTGCCCAACACCTGCTTATGGGGAGGGAGGGAGGGAGAGAGGGAGAGAGGAAGAGAGAGAGTCAGTTTGCCTATCCACGTCAGAAGGATGAGAGCTTAGCTATGAGCTCCCCAAGAGTCACTTTGGCATCGTCTTCTCTTCCAATCAGCCTGCAATTGGATAGGCATCTGTTAATTGATCGGATAATGATTAAAAATAGGAATTATGGCCTCCCAAAACCAGATTATGAGACAGTAGCGATCTACAAAAATGACATGCTCACTAGTTATAGTTTGGGCATTCACATGGTACTGGTCATCTATTTATTGGGTCTCGAGTGTTGAATGGAGTACTTCTCTCTACATAAAACGGGAAAGGGAGAGAGAGAGAGAGAGAGAGAGAGAGAGAGAGAGAGAGAGAGAGAGAGAGAGAAGGATAAGAAGTGAGAGGAATGAAAGTAAGATAGAGTGAGACGGAAGATGAACAAGGAAGGAAGAAGGGCAAATCAGCAGCCACCGAATTCGGGGGAGAATATTAGAGCCCTCGTTGAACAGGATCTAACCAATAGAGACAGCATCAACCCATATCACCTTGTAAGCCTCCCTCCAACCCTCTTCCATCAAAAAATGTTGGAATCAGGATGAGCAAAATATGGAATTAATTATGAGCCAAAAATAGGAAATGGGGCAAGCCAAAAGGAGAATAATTTGGGTCTTTGCTGATTGATTCGGGGGAATGTTTGGAAATCGCAAGGAGGGTTCAAGAATGAACTGAAAATAATCTGATAATCGAAAAAATGTTGGAATCAGGAGGGAAAATCCTATAAGTAGAACAGAAGGGAAAAATATTGTGATTCTATAGCTGAATAAAAGCTGTAGAAATCATCCCAAGGGGCTCATGATTGGGCAGTATCATGTTTATTTAAAAATTATACTTGATTCTTGTCCTGCATATGTAGCGTCAAATTATTATTTTTTAAATCATGTCAACAAGCAGATGTTCATGTTTAGAGATTGTCTATACGCCATTATTTCACCACATAGAAAAATCAGCTACTGTTTCCCAAATGGAGGGAAAGTTGACCTAACTGGGAGAATTCCCTTCTGCAAGGGTGCAACTCTCATATTTTTTTTGAAAAAAATCTTCATTTTAACAGATGCATAAACAAACTTAATGGCTCTCGAGATCACTTAGATATCTTTGCATTAGATCATGACTGAGAAATGTTATATGATATCATTTTCATCACTCATTACCAATGATCCCAGCTTTCATATTCCTGACAGCTTGCTTATTTTAGGATCTGTTGATGGACTACAGTGAACAATTTTTTAGTATTCGATTTGCAGTATGATAGATTCCATGATGTAGTTCAATAAAACACCAGAAAAAGAATCTTGGGATTATATTCACGTTTTTATGGGTTTGATCCCTGAAAAGGCATCCATTATACACTATCACCTTATTTGGAACAGATTATGAAGTCAATGGCATTAAAGTTTCAATTCAGAAAAGACAGCCAAATAATTTAGACATTTTGCAACCCAAAATACGATTCTTAGATGGGTGTTTAAGGTTATCATATCAACAAGATGCTTCATATTCACATATCATATCAGTTTTTGACCAATTAACAACTTCCTGGGTATGCCATGTCCCTCCTTACAAGAAGGTATCAAGCAACTGTCCCCAAAATTACCATACTTAAGGCAGTGCAGAAGAGGGCTGAAATGACCAAAATATAGAATGTTGCATAGTACAACTACGAAATATTGACCACTAATAGTAATATATGAAAACTGAATAAATTACTGCAAATCATAAGATGGGCAAAAAAATCCAGGTAAATTTTAATGTCAAACCTTGGACGTTGGTGAATCTGATGACACCTGGCTTATTGGTTTTCCAGGTCTAGCAAGTTTCCTGATTGCACATAGTTGAGAGACAATTTCCTCCAACAATTTTAACTGGCAATTCTCTTTCTCCTTATGCTCAGACAAGTTTAGCTTCTCCCTTCCATCTTGGATAATCCTTAGCCTGTCTCTCAGAAACTCAACTTCAGCTTCTAGTTTAGATCTCTCCCTGTCAACCGCAGACATTGAATTCCTCCTTAAATTGGAAAGTGAGAAGCTGTCACATGACATGTTTACCGGCAGAAGTGCTCTTCTCGAGCCTGAGATGCTCCTACGAACATTTCGGTCAGCTTCCAAACAGGTGCTACCCGAGTACCTTCTTGTTAGGTCAACCTTCCTACCTCCATCAGGTTTAGAAAAAGCATCACAAATTGAGTTATCAGATCCCCTAGCGACCTGAGAAAAGCAATTTGCATGCCTATTTCCAGCTATATTCATCTCCTCGTCAGTAATATGGACATCAAGAACAGCCGGTTCAGACTCCAAATGAGCATCACAAATGTTGAACCCTCTTCCATCTCCATCGAGTTGATTATCCTGACCTGCTTCATCACGAGGGAGCCAGCCGGAACCATCAAAATCAGTCTTCTCAACTTTATTAAGAGAAACATGAGCTTCATTATGAGAAATATCTTCTGAAGTGTCCAACGGATGCGAACCAAATGCTTGGCTCTGCCAGGACGCGCACAGATCACCAGCTAATATGCCCTTCTCCTGAGCATCCGTAGGCAATTCGAGAGAAGCCCCTGATTTTTTTTGCCCATGAATCTCGGAGGAATGAGAGAGCGTGTCATAACAAGGACTCAGACAGCAGATATCCTCAACCAGAGCCCCAGAAGGTTGTTCATCACCAGTTCTACTACATTTTCCCTCTTCATCCCTGGCTAAAGGAGTAATATACCGATTTCCACTGCCATGTGTGACGCAGTCCGGAGGCCCACCATCATTTTCAGTGAGATTTGCAGTGTGAAGGAGGTTGCCCAGGTGGCCAGAGTCACTGTCTACCATTCTGCCCTCTGTTGCAAACTTAGAATCCTGTGGTATTTCTGTGTCCCTGTCAAACTCAAAAGAATAATTTAGCCTTACTCCTGTCATTTTGATTACATCATGAAGCTCATCTGAAGGCTGTTGTTGGCTCCCATCTCCAGAGAGTATCATCTGCCTGTACAGCTCGACTTCTTTCTCTAGGACATGGTTTTCTCTTTCCCTCCTCACAATGATCTCTTTAAGAATGTTCATCTCTTCTTCGTCATAAGCAGTTCTTTCCTCTACAATCCTCTCGTATTGCCGAGCTTCCATCTCTATTGATGCCTTTTCCTTTTGGAGCCGCAGTATCATGGCCATGGCCTCATCTGCCGCAGTGGCAGCGGCACTCCTTTCCTTCTCCAACTCGAGATACAGAGAAGAACGAGCAACTTGCTCTTCTTCTAGCGCCTGCTCCAAGATTCTGATAGCACTGATACCACCTTCTTTGCATCTATTCTCTGCAAGAACCCCACTTACTGAGTCATTTTCTGTGGCCCCACATCTGGTCAGCTGCTTGATTGATCCCACACTAAGAGCATCTACCTCGCCTCTAGCAGAGGACTCGATCTTTCCTGAAAGGTCAGAATTGTTCATGTCATGGATAGAACTCAAAACAGCTAAAATCTAAATATAGATAATGAACGATTGATAAAAAACAAAAGGAAAAAAATTAACACTCAGATGCTGAACTCAGAGATTTCACAGTTTCCTCAGCCATGGTACCTGGAGAATGCCGAGGCCCTTGGCAAGATGACAGCGACTCGGAGGGCGAGTCACAGGGCTTTGACTTCCTTGGCTCTGCAGCAACATTGCAGCGCCGCCGCCTCAGTTCTGGCAGTGAGTGCAGATTAACTATACCACTTCTCCTAATAACCGAAGCACCATGGAGAAGCCCGTCTCCTTTATCCACTGACGGAGAATCGCCATAGCTTAGTCGGTGCCCATTGACATTGTTCCAGTTGGAGACGGAGGCCTCCTCTCCAGCCGTCTCGAGAACCTCGTCATTCTGGGCTTCATCCCTACACACATCAAAATGACAGGAGGTGCCTTCTTCCAGGGGCCAAGCAGGGCTAAAGGGAAATCGTCTCCGTAGAGACATCTGAACATGTGAGATCTTCCGGGGTGGATAGAGAGCAAGCATCTCCTGAAGGCACTGCTCATCGGGGCGCCCAAAGAGCCCCTGGCAGGGGCATGGGAGGCGTTGGCCGAAGAGCTCCAGGAGTTTCGTCGTAAGGAAGGCCACTGTGGCCCCGCAGAGCATGAACCACGCCAATGCCAGATCCAGGAATGCCCCAACAAGGCCGGAGAAGGTCCACCTGTTGATCATGTGGCAAGACATCTCCACAGAAGCCTTCATCAGGAAACTTCACACCTCAAAAATCTCAAGAATCGAAGAAATAAGCAGGTGGAACTAATCGAAAAAGTGGTGCTGCGAGAGGCAGCCGAGCCCGTTTCTTCTTGATGCAGACTCTACAAGATAGCTACGGAGTTCTGAAGCAGCGGAACCTTCGTGGGATATCAACACGAAAGAAGAAGGAAGACAGGCTCCGCTGAGGAACCCAAAATCGACGCTGGCAAATCGAACGTCGGCCACTTCCAGCCAATGCTGCCCATCAGATCAAACAGAAAACCCGAACTGAATAAAAAAAAATACCACACTAACTTAGCAAGACCGACAGAAATTTGATCTGAATTGAAAGGGATCGCGGGCTTGGTTAATATAATGGAGATGGGCGGCGATAACACCAAAAATCAGATAACTTCCTCCGAGGGAGAGGCTCCAGAGAGCCATGAAAATCTTGGGCAGACGAGTGAGAGGTAAGAGAGAGGAGGACGCCCACGTGAGAGGTAAACAACAGCATATGCAGCGGCAGAGGCGGCGGCGGCGGCGGCGGCGGCGTCGGAGGAAGAAGAAGATGAAGGGACGGATCTGTGTTTTTCGAATTCAAACGGACGTGGACCGTTGAGCACCATCCGGGCCTACCAAAGGCCTTAATGGGCCCAACCAGAAAAGCCCAGGCCCAGTGCAGGCAAGCCTGGCCTATTTATCTTTCCCGAATAATTTATGTGTGAACTTGAGAAAAATAAAGGGCCCATGTTCTCTTTTTAATTATGCATACTAAAAAATGGTTTATGTTACATTCTTGTATATTATGATAGTTCCTTGAACTCCCAATAAATTATATTCATTTTATTATATGTTCTAGGTAATAAATTAATCCTTATGCTGACTTATTGGCATCTTCTTTATTAGATTTATAACTAAATTTTTCATTAAAAAAACAAATAAATACGAAATTATTGAGGGCTAATTAGGAAAAAGAATGGTATTGAAAAAAAATGCCAAAAAATGAAATCCACAAAACCTATAGTCATTAGTTCAATATTAAACTTAATCCATTTCTCAAGTATCTCATTTGATTTTTTTTATCATACATATCCGAAATTAATAAAAATCACCCGTTATTAAGATATTAATTAAAAACTTATACATGCAAATTGGTTTCCCCAAGGTACGGACTAAATCTTTCTCAAGTAATGATAAATGGAGAGTAAGAGTTACATCTCCTCATTGTTCAACAAGTAACCACTCTCTTGAAAATTTTATAATCCTTAGAAATTTTGTGAGCTTGAGGATGCTTTTATTCTTTAAAATTTTGATTTATGGAAGCTTGATAATCTCTGATTTTTTTTGGTATTTTATAATTAGACCCTTTTTTTACTAGTTATTGCAAAAGATTGCCTCTAAAATTTAGAAAATAGCTGCATTGTAAACTTTTTGGCTTTCTATCTTGAGGAAAATGGGCATGAAAAAACCTAAGGAATTGCAAAAGTATGTGGTCAACGCTTTAGAAATCTGGCACTTTAATGAGTTGGCTCTCATACTTTTAAGAGTAAAAAATTCATGATTATCTTAATCGCAAGTTTCTGATTATTGTTACATTGGCCTGGTTTAGGGTTAGTATAATGAAAATAATGTCCTCTTTTTCACTTGAGTTATCTCAAAAGGTCAACCCCTATGAAAGCATACTCTTGTTTTTTTGCACGTCAACTTGAGGTCAACTTCATAGAAAATATATTATTATCTTAAACACACCTATAGGGGTTTACTCTTACGTAATATTTCAGTCTAGTTTGCATTTATGCACTCTCAAAACCTTATTTTGTACATATATGGCTATATATAACCTGAGGATATCAATAGTTATCATAGTGACATCATATTTTTCCATCTATGGCTTAGAAAGCCTCTATTTTCTTCCAAAAAATTCATACAAAATGTTGACACAAGTTTGAGTTAAAACATAAGATATGTAGTCATCAAAATTAACTTATTGAGTACAAAAAATATGAAAAAGAGATTATTCAAATATAATATTGAAATACAAGTACCAAATTATTTTCAGTTGTATCAATAGTAGTATAAATGAGTAACAAATCGATCATTTTCAATTTTCCTTGGAAGAACATTGATGGATGATTCATTAGGTCAATAATAAAAGTGTTCTATGATGATGGTTGAGAATGGGAAGCTCTATGCAGTCAATCATTTCACTATTCATGATCTAATTTGGTTAACCTACATCTCATATTTTATCACACAAGATTTACAAGTTGCACTTTTACTTTTTAGGTGGTATTACTAGTAAAGATAAGGTTAAATATGATAATATAAATATTAAGATAAGAATAACTACACTTACTTTTAGTATCAATGTGAAATCAATTCATAAATTGTTTTTTCTGTCCTTAGATTAACTATATAACTCATTGGTCTCACTTATTATGCACACCTGAATGCTTTACAAACATACTCTCGAGTGACACGAACAATTGTCAAACTTTTGCACATTAATATCGGATCATTAACTTGTGCACATTAACATTGATCTATATATGCTTTACAAACATACTCTCACTTATTATCGAAACTTGTGCACATTGACATTGTCTACACTTTGGCTAAATATGATCTATTAATTAGTGATTTCCAAGAATCTTGTTGGATATTTATGGAAAATACATCCTACCTTCGACACAGTTTTTCAAGTTGAAGGAAATAACCCTAGTTTCTGATAGCGAAGCTCACACTACATATTTATTGTCTACATAAGTTCATTATATTTTTCTGAACTGGTTAGATTCTAGATATCTTGAATTGGTGTTGAAGGTGGGGAAAGTCTTGGACGAACTACTATTTGGGTCCTGGTCAGCATTTGAAAACCTGGAGTTATTTATCTGGGAAAAGCATAAAAGTAGCATGTCTATAAACGAAGATGTTGACAATGGCACAAAATGCTAAAATGAGTAGGAAATTACTCAGAAAAATGAATCTACTGTGATCTGTGAGGGAAATCATGATTATTGATGAGCAATTACTTACATAATACACAAGGCCTGGGTAATAATTTTACATATTATATAAGATTTGGGCAATTATTTTACCATGATCTGAGAGAGAAATCGTGATTCTAGATGGGTCCCTTTTTGCTGTATATAATAAGGGTCTGTGTGGGATGGAGTTTGAAGGAACTGCAAGAGATTGAAACCTTGAAGACGGTCTGACTTAAAGCTTTCTAGCCTAGCCCAAAGCTGTGTCGTCTGTCTCTTGCCAGGTGGCCTCACCAAGAGTTGTCAATGGGTGTGAGGCGTGGGAAGGGAGGCTGGCTTGAGGATATGTCACTCAGTCAAGTACATCCTCTGTGATGCCTATAAGACTCTAGAGCAAGAGCACAGGTTTCATGAGATGGAACAAAGATAGATGACGACCCATTCAAAGCAAGGGAATGTCGATCGATAGAGAGAGAGGGAGAGAGAGAGTTCATACGTCTTCAATATCTTCATGTGCCAATTCCGCAACAACACTGCCTTTTAACTGCCACACTGATTCTCTCTCTCTCTCTCTCTCTCTCTCTCTCTCTCTCTCCCTCCCTCCCTCCCTCCATACAGACTGATATATAGATACATCTAAATGAACGAACACAAGCACACACAACACGGAGAGAGATACTTAAAGACGTCAAAAAGAGAAAATTTCAATATATTAGTGATGCCTCTCTCTCTCTCTCTCTCTCTCTCTGTCGCTCCTGGTGCAATGAGGGATGAGCAACCAAGAACCACTCCCAAATTAGAAGCCTCACCTCCAACTCGACTGGAAACATCACTGGGTCGATCAACCCATTGAAGGACATCATCAGTTCATCAGCTTGAGAGGCGTTGACGCAGGAACATGAATAAGGCTGCAGAAGCTGCGATTGCATATGGAAGAAGAGTCCACATCCCCTGGGAGGATTTACTAAGGTCAACACCCTCATATATTCCTATTATATGATGGAAACATATAGATCTCCTGAAGGGAAAAAATAACAATAATAGTAATAATAATAAAGAAGGTACCACAACAGTCGCAACACCAGCAAGGGCCACTGCCGGTCTTTCTCTCAGCAAAAAACCAATCCCCAGCTGAGATTCAAAGGAAGAAAGACAGATTTAGTTTCAGTCACACAACATAAACAATTTCCATCAATAAAACGTGGTAAGAAAATAATTAATTTATCAGTGCCGGGGAATATTGTCTTAATGATTGACTGGCAGATCGTCGAAGATTACTTGGTTTTAGAACCCCACCAATTGTCTGAATTGCTGATAAACCCCTCAATAATTTCACCTGGTTATTTATATTTCTGGAAACCACGAAACTCTCATTGTTTCCATTGGATGTGACTGAGATTACCGTAGGATTAACTTGTTCAAGAGCTGGGAACTCTTGGTATTGTACTCTGCTGATATTGGGGAGATTCATAAGTTGTCTTACAGAAACCGACCCAGGGACTAAAGGGGCAAGTGGAAAAAGAGAAGGCCCCAGCAGCAATCATGCTATTTTGTGGGGGAGGTAAAACCAAATAGTCCTCTTTTTTTCTGCTACAGGGTCAGGAAAAGTGAAATAAATATGCCTCTTTTTTCTCCAAAGGAAAGCCATCTATTGAAGAATGTGGCCACTAAGCTGACGACAAAGATAGTAGAAAACTACACTTCTGTACAGGGAATCAGAGAGATAAGGAACCGTCAGGAGTGGATATAATACTACCTTCACATTCCTAGCTGATGTCTGAGCGGTTTATATTTATCTGTTTGTCAGACTCTAAGATCTTAAAGCTAAGTTGAATTTCCTTCCTGGTTGACTTTCAAGTTTGGAATTGGGGAACCAGATTTTGTGCAGCAATGCAGGTGATGCTTCTAACATCTTTCATCATAAAATTGTCCACTTTAATCATCTACAAGATTTTGTGCCATGAAGTTTAGTATAAAAGAGGGGAAAAAGGGTCTACAATGAGGGTAGATGTGAAAGAGAAGTTCGGCATATCCATATCCCTGCCCATTCAGCAGGCAATCTATCTACGAAATAGCACGACTGTAACAACAGTGCAGATCCCCATCATCTTTTCAGGATATTAAATCGTTATTTAACTGCTGATCATCTGGTATTTTCTAAAATCAACAGATAAGTCATTGACGAACTAAATGAACTAATCCATCAACACCTAGCCTTACGGTGCAGTTTAAATTCACCAAAATACTGATATGATTAATCTCATGTCATATTGGCTCAACAGGATGTCATGGTGAGGCTAGGCGGAACTTGGTCTTCTGTGCAGAGCACGTCCAGAGCTGGGCCAAAGGCATGATAGTTCAGTCTGAATCTTCTCGGGTTATGCTCACCAGTTGGTTAATAAATTGAACGTGGGCTGAAATTCAGATTTTAATCACGGGCTTGAGTAGAATAAAATATCCTAGATATTGGACCGGGAAGATTATCAGTGAAGCAGATTTGGATCAGACAAATGAGGGTTTGGATATCACGCTACGCCAAGGATTTTAGTTGTCACATGCAGCAGAAGTTTTCCTGATGAGTTCTGGTGCTGAGGGTGAAGGAAGAAAGAGTTTACCCACGGGTTGGCCAGTTTGTAGAACTGGATTCCAGTCCCAAGGAAGGCTAAGCAATTTTTTTCATGTCCCGGTTGGAACCTAACAGAAGAATTTAAGCCCAAGCTATCTCATCCGTCATCATGGAGAGTAAATAGCAGAACGTTGGATCTATGTTTGTAAGCATGTCTACTATTGTAATAAATAATATGGAACTATTGTCAACACGTTCCCTTTTTGTATGCCTACTTTTGAGCTTAGTCACATAGCAAAATTTAATGAAAATATGTTTAACCCAAGGTCAAAAATTAGAAGTGATAATATGTTAAAGTTATTGAGTCCTAATGAAAAAAAAAATCAACCAAGGCGTCTGTACAACCACCATATAAAAATCAATATGGGACTTACTGTTAACACATCACATTGCATGATTTTGAGAGCTTTCAATGCTTTACATGAAGATGGGCGGAGATTATAAGAAAGTAGAATGATGATGCGCTACATTTCGTGCCAATATTAAATTAACCTGAACTGGGAGAGTGATAAGACCACCACAACAGACACCAGCAAAGAAGCAATCTGATGGTATACCCTGCATTGGAAACGGTCAATAGTTAACTAAAGCATGTGAGAAGTATACGTTGAAGTGTATGTTTTCGACCTTGCGCGGGGATATACGTTTTACAGATGACAGAACGTCCAAAGAATATACAAAAAAACACCCAAATAATAATCACAATACAAAGAGAGCTTCAAAAGTACTGATCACACAAAATGGGTAGCTCTATTTGAATGTCACACACGAAATCTAAGTTAACTGGATTTTTAAACCAACTAGACTAGACCTCCATCTTGCCAGTCTAGACACTAATGTTAAGTACACAGTTTCAAACACAAAAATTGGGAAAGCAATGGTCGAATAGAGCATGATATTCATGTTAGGTACTTTTATCCAAAGACTTCGACTGTCTAACCTGGAGATGGTGGAGATAAACTATTAGTTCTACTCATATCAGGTGGTGACATCGAAGTTAAAAATATCTTGTCAGAGACTCATGAAAATTTGAACAAATTGGTCTTTTCTTCCAGATCCATTCAACATCTGAGGTCGCATAAGCAGTCTCTGATTGTCCTCATCAGGTGCAATGGTAGGTGAAGGGACCACGTTTTGCAACACACGTAGAAATCCATGGAAATTCAAGTGTCGGGCAAAAAGACTCCTTCCATCCATGCTAGAAGAGATAAGAATGCCAGAATTTTTTTGGCAAGAGCCTGATTATAACAGAAGATTCACACTTCACAAAAGCGTAGTGTATTAGGAGAGAGTGAAATGACAAAGCTGGGCTACTGAGCAAGTTACCACGTTTCCCACAGTCCTAAAACAGGACGTTATATATGAATAGGAAGCACAACGAAGAGAATGTCAATAGTGAAGAAGTGGCAGAAACATCAAAAAGGTACCAGCAACAAATGAATATCAAAATAATATAATAATATGAATACATGATAAGTATTAACATTTGTTTGAAAGCAAAAACGATAAATGATTACAGGTGAACAAATCAAACAAATACATGCACCGTAAGCAGAGTCACAATAGAAAAAGGATGTACCTAAGTTATGATCATGCATGCAACAGAATGGATCTCATTTCAAAAAGAAATCCACAACAAACTTAGAAGCCGTATCCTCAAAAAGATATGATCAAAAGTTGCTTTTCACAGCGGACAGAAAATGCCCTTGTTCTGAATATTGGTCTGGAGATTCGAATTCAGTCATAAGTGGCCAACATCTTGGCAACCAGTATACATGGAAATACTTTTACTTTTAGGGAACTTGATTTACCAAACTGTTACCGGCTAATAAACTCTACGTCCACCATCAGCTTAACTTTCAACGAAAGAAGTACCAGCTGAACAGTCCTTTTTGCATTCCATTTCCATTTTCTGTTGTCCTCGATCTCTGTTTACTAAAGTGTGTAGGAACATTGCAAACAGCTCGACATATTTGGAAATTCCAGCTGTTGCAAGCCTCCTTACGAAATCTAGATACCATCCATAATTAGGAATATTTTGCCACATTGCATTAATACATTTATTATGCTCTGATGCTACATGTAGATTTGCAACAATCTTGTATCAAGAGAGATAACACTCAACCAATTGGCCTCCAAAGCTAGAGTTTCCTTCAATTTCCCTCCAAAATCAGCAGATATCACTGAGAATAATGTTGAAAGAACAATATCTTTCCAGCTTTGAGACACTATGGTGCAGTTTATTAGAACAAATATCGATTCAGGACGAATTGTAAAGAAACTTTTTCTAGCAATATGATCCTATAACGAACTATGTCCTCCTATCAATAACCATTTAGCTCGATTGAAAATATATGCTTTAATTACAACTGCTTCTCCTTTAACTTATCTGCATACTCACCCCCAACTGATAAGTTGGAGAAGTTATGCCTGTCCGCCCCAATCCAAAAGTTCCTTCCAATGCCGTCAATTTTCTCCATAACGCATGTAGGTGTCCTGAAGATTGACGTCATATACATCCAAATAGACAGTTTTTGAAACCATCAGTCTGCCCTCAACTGGATGTAACTTCTCTTGTCACCCTTCCATCCAGAACGAAGTTTTTGTACCAGTTCACTCCATTCTTTTGATTTTATTCCTCCAAAAGACAGCGGTGTACCAAGGTATTTAAATGGGAATTTATCAATATTACAACCCAATGTAGTCGTAGCATGGTTAGTCCTTTCCTCTTGCTGAATTCTAGTTGCCATAGCTTCTGTTTTCTTAAGATTCGCACACAATATTTTCACCATTTCCAGAAATATCAGCCAACATTTCATCACCTGATTCTCAAGTGCATTACCTTTTCAAACAGAATCGAAAGAGATAAGTTATCTCGACCTATTCGAGCTGCATCAATCAATTCTCTGACCACAGCTCTACTCCACACGACTTAATATTGTCCTACAAGAAGGAACAATAGAGGAGATAACGCTCCCCCGTATCTCAATCCCTAAGAGCGCTTGGAAGAAACATTTGATCTTCACTTGTGAGGATTGAGAATGTAGCGGTTGAGACAGCTCATCACCCAATTAATCCATTTCTTATTTGAACCCCATTACAAAATAACGTTCCATTAAGATACTCATAGAATCGTAAAAAGTTAAAAATTATATTTCAAGATAATAAACGAGTCTAAACCACGCATTAAAACTCATACTCAGAGAAGAAAAAAATAAAAATACTATGTACATGGTTGGAAGTTAAAAGTTTCAAACACAGAATCGGCTCTAAACTAGTTGGAGCATGAGAAACAGGCAAATATCAGCCAAAATAAGCATGCAAAGGTTATTCATTTAGTTTCGTGTTCTAATTTTTCTCTGATTCTATGCTCGACCAACCTAGACAGATCCCACTAACTCCTCTGTTTCGGGTGAATCTTGGTCGATTTGCAATTGTTTCATTTACCATGACCCTTTTCATATTACCTATTAAATTAACGTACGGGTACCTGTGACCGTGCCCAAGGTTTGTACACCAAGGAGGAACAAAAACAGGGATCACTTTTGATCCTAAGTGTATTAACAAAAAGACATTCACTAATTAAAGCAGCAGTGTTAATTGACTACCAACAAGTTACAATTTCCACAACACAAAAAAAAAGCCCAAGGAAGAGCTACTAACCCATGCACCAGCCAGAAAAGATGTTGGATTTCGTGCTCCAACAGAAAAGCGCTCCACTGAAACAGATGTAATTATTTCGTTAGAAACAAGAAAAAGCGATCCAAAAAAAATCATGCATACATATGGGTCATTCACGAGTATAGATAGACATCTTGGTAATGTAAAGCACGATTCGTGAATAAAAGAAGTTACCATGTAAAGTTAAGAAACACCCATTGTAAACCTGCAAAGACTTATGTACTGCTTTATATGAATATTCAAGCTCCTTAATTCAGGCCCACACCTCTTCATCTATCCCCAATTTATTTTTACCCGTCACAGAAAAGGCAGTAAGCTAATTGCATCATGCGTTGCATCATTTTTTATAGTTCTCTGGTTTGATTCCAAAATAACTTCTGGCATTTGACAAGTTACAGACCAGTTGCATTTTATTTTGTTGCACCAAAAGCGGCAACTTCTGATTTGAAAATGTCTTCATAAAAGATTAATAAAAAAAAGAATTAATTTCAATAAGCAATCAAAATATAAAATTAATGACCAATTAATTCTCATTTAAGTCCACACAGGTAAATCAGGAAAAGATAATATCTTTCTTTCTTGGATAGATTCAACTTTCTCATGAAGAAAGGTATTGAAAATAACGAGCAATTGATGCTAATACATAATTAATGCGTAATCTGAAATTATGTGTAAGTCTCTTGAAATTTTCATTCAAATTAGTTCAAAATACTGCCTTTATATCTAACTAGTTAAAGGAACAATATATAGATTGAATACATCTTTAAATACCACAGTTATTATTATCTGGCATGGGACCTCAGTATTGTCACCAAAGGACGACTTTTTTCTCGACTATTCAGGAAGAGAGTCTAGTGTCATGGTCGTCCATGGACAAGGGTGCCAGGCTATGTTCTTTACAAATGTCTGGTATATTTGGTTCACTGAGAGATTCCTCCTACTCCAAATAGAGGCGTGTCATCTCACACAACTCTCATCAAAAGCACTGCCCTTAACAGTGGAAACAATTCATGACTGAGACCTACAGAGGCATTTTGGCTATTTCATAAGCGACCTGTAGTCTTCATGGTTAAACATTCTTCTATTGGTGACTACATGCATACTAAGGCACTCATACAAATATCTTCCTATGAGAGTAGAATATGAAATGACTCGGTTATGTCAAGATTGAGACAATTTTGACATAGATGATCGTTACAATTACGATACATGAAAGTCAAGAGGCATTTCTGTATTCCGGATTATTCCGGTAAATATTCTCCATCATTTAGGAAAAATATTTATTCACTAATTGCTTCTTACTTGAGTCCGTACCATTTTCGTAGTTCACCATTCAGCTCATTTTAAATTTTGGAATAAAAAACTCACTATGCCACTGATAACATAGTAGACTATATCAGAAAAAAGACAGGTGTAGTAAAGTCTACCAACCAATAAAGCAATATTGAGCAGGAGGACAACATCAATTTATGGATGGAATGGCTTTGTCTTACTGATCGTGCTTTGTAGTAGAGGATAAACAATCTTACAAAGTTTGAAAAAATATAGACATAAAGTTTCATGTTTCATGGTAAAGATCATTGTTAAAAACTAAAATAGCAGAAATGATCCTCTGTTACAAAAAAGGAAAAAAAAGCCTTTGCACATCAAGCTTACCGAAGCCAATCATATTCCCATACTTCTGTACAACTCTGGTGATGCTCACAACCTTGTCTTTGCCAATTCCTAACTACAATGAACACAATAACAACTTGTTAGAGAGCCCATGTGTATTTTACGGCAGAGTCAATAGATTCCTAACAAAACTAGTTTGGGCAAAGGAGTGAAATAGGGGAGTGATAGTATACAAAAAATAGGAAAAGGAATCAGCGATTAAATACCTTGGAACAAATGTCAACGGATGCTTTCGTCTGCCTAAAAAGTCTTCCAAGGTAAAAAGGTATCATGTCGCTGATGCAGACCCCCCTGAGTGAAATGATTATCCGCAATTTTAGATAAACAGAAACCATGAAGAAACATAATTCGTCACACTAATAACTCATACAATGATAATAAATCATAGAAGTAAAAAGCTTTTGATATCTAGATCCAAAGCTATAATTAACAACCCAAGGCCCTTCCCAACAGAACCACCGATTTGCTTGTCTAAATATTGAACATTTTGACAACCTGGTTTTACTGAAAGCTAAGGCCACATAAGAGAAGAGCTGAAAAGTGAACTCGAATGCTGTCAAATCTACCCAAGGTAAAACGGTCAGACCTGATTCGAGTTGTCTGCAAATGAAGTCAGACCCAAGAATTACACCTAACAGTGTTCCCTAGACTAAATCGCCAAGCATCGTTAGCAACTATTTTAGAAAGCAGCTGTAACTTGGAAAATTCACTCAACTGAATATTATTGCCTCATCCTTTTCATAGTGATTCATCTCATGGCCGTGTTTCCTCTATCCTTGATTTGTCTTACATGGCATAAGCCTATTTCTATAAATGATGGATATAAGTGAAACCCAGACCAAAAAAAGAATTTTCGACGGTCAAAAGAAAACAGTCTTCCTTTTTCCACCCATGCTCGATGTTAGCTATGATGGCTGTGACAAAGGAAAGGACTACACCGGGTTTCTAAATAACAAACAAAAGAGAACTCAGAGAAAATCAAAATATTTCGTAGGATACGTCATCCTTTTTAGCAGCATAAACTCTCTTCTGCTTTCATACAATTGCAAACTAGAGAATATATGTTTTTTTCTGACACTCATGTTCCCTTTTATAGTTGCAGCATTTTTAATATTATGCAGTACTTATTGGAAAGATAAAGCAAACCTAAGCCGTTCCTTCTTTAGGAGGTACGGTCACTATAGAACTGAAAACGTTACGTTGAAATATTCAACCCAAGGAAAACTGTTAGACTGTTAAACATTTAAAGATGTTTATCTTTTGGTAATAGCCTACATGACTCACCCCTTCAGGCTATATGGCGCAATCAAGTAGAACTAGTTTCTACGCACAAGGCATTTAAAAACAACGTGTAACATTGACGTATAAGAGTAGCATGCTGTTGAACACGTTAAATAAGAAAATTTAAAGTATTACCAGTATACCCACAGAACTGTAGAAACAATGTAGGGGGCATTCTTTGAGAACGAGATCATAAATGTATTCCAAGTGCCGTCAAGAGAGAGTGATCGAGCTAAAGATATACCAACCTACATCATTTAAATAAAAATGTGATACAGATAAAAACGAAAACGGCATTGATATTCTCACAATTTCGCCAGAATATATGACACAAACTACAGTTAAGGTAAAACAGTAAGGTACCAGTTCAAAGCACAGACCCAGACATTTAGTGCCTCCTCACTGATGAAAATTCCACATCCAGCAGCCATTAGCAACCAGAAGTAGATCCATCTGAACAGTCATTTATGTAAGTAAAACAGGAAAACAATTCAAAAACTGACAACAAATCAGGCTTGGAGATCCAATATTAGACAGTATAAGAAAACAAAATAATGAATGCTGGCACCTTGGCTAGAAGCAAGGTGTACGAGAGAGAAATCAAGGTATATCTAAAAAATCAAAGCAATGACAGCAGGTATCGTCAAGAACAAACAACGGAAATAAGTCAATTCGTGGATTGGACAGCTGAAGAACGGAAAGAACCACGTGATAAATTGCCCAAGATGGTCATCAACTGCATAAGCATGATTTATGGTTGGTTATTTTTAACTGGACATAATAAACTGATGAATATGTAATCTAATCCTTCCAATATATTATATCATGTTGATTTAAGCACGTTAATGCTGTAATCCTTTTTAAATTTTCATTTGTTGTGATTCTCTCAAGAAAACTAATTTTCTGAATTGAAATTTTCAAAAATCCGTTTTTCCATGTCTTGCTCTTAGAAGGAAAACATCCCAAACTTTATGAGGGCCATTCTAACACCTAGATATATGTTTCTGCAGACAACACGAATTTTTATCCCTTCAATCTCATCATCAGCCACCAAGTGCCAACAGGGAATGGGGGCCTGGATCCTATTCTAACACTCGACTCAATTATCAAAGTTATTTGACACCCAAATTGATCTGCCAAGCATGACATTTGCTACCCTAATAATGATATTTTATATGATCCTGCATCATTCTTGCTAACGTGCACCTCTTATACAATAACTTGTTGGATTTTAGTGCCATGTTGCAAATCTCAAAGAGATGTCTATTTCAACAGCAAGTCACAGGTGATCCAGGGAGAGATGCATATTCAAACGTAAAACTACAGTAACACTGCACCAAGTAATAACCAATACAATTCAATTAACCTCAGAGACACTCTACCACGGGGTCCACTGCAGTTAAGGCAATCATACTACTTTCTACACGCATCTGGAGGTTTTCCATTTTCTCGGGGCGTGGAAGAGGAAAATCGGCATAGCCAATCCAGTGGACCATTTTGGAACATTTGTGGGCTAATTCCACATTTCCAGGGATTAGCTTAAAGTGGGAGATATACCACCTCCTACATAAGATTTCCCATTTTTCTCAGTTACACACACAAAGGAAGGGCAGGTAAAATCTGCTTTTTAAAATTGAAAGTTGGCTACAGATTTCACTGATTCCTCTGTCATAGTAATCTTATTCGGTGACTTTTGGGTATGAAAAGGATAAAAAAACAAAAAAGTAGGCCTCATGGATATGAATAGAAGATATGGCGCAATTTTATAATCAAGCCAAACAAAAAAATAGTGTGAAAAAGAAAGAAATAAGTATGTGGCTAGCCAATACAATAGAGATCAAGACAACTCATTAATGTAACATTACTTTTCAAAGTACGGTTATTTTCCTTATCTCACACACTATTTAATAAAGTACAAGAGTAACTTTTAAATATAATACTGTTGAAACAGTAGATATTTTATTACATCATTACTTTATTTGTAGTCCCAAAAATAGATGGTGGCACACTCTCCTACCTGGTCAGCTACATAGCATATATGTAATAAAGTTAATCATAAAAAGGCACGGCAATTTTCAAGAAAATATCGCATACACATTTTCAGCAATGGGAGCCAATTTTATCGCCAGGTATAGTCTGAATACAATCAGCTGCCGTTCATTAGGGCCGTGCTCACATACATGAATAAGAGTGTGATTCATTTATAAATGCCCTCCTAAGTGTATACGACTTAATTATGCCTTAATGACTTGGTAAAAATAGTTCATTGACACCACTTGAATGGCTTTTGAGTAAAAGACTAAAGAATGACTCAGTGCAAACAAGGAACTACATCCATTTCATACCAGTTGAACTGAATACAATTAATTGAGATTTTAAAAATGTAAAATAAAAACGAGAAAACTAGAACATGATATAATGAAGAAATTTACAAATAAACAAAATAAGACGATACAAAGAAAATTAAAGTGAATACCCTGGTGTATATTCTGGAAGGACGACCTGACATCCAAAAATTGACAAAGTGTATCCAACAGGTGATCCAGATGAAATTAAAGGTGAAGAACCATCAAAAGAAAACGGAAATCTCAATGACGATCCAAAGTTAGGTCCCTTAAAGCATACGGACAATAAAGTTATGGTTGCAGCTATGCCCAATGCAATTGCCAGTTTCGATAGAAATGAGGTCCCTCGGTTATTGGTTTCAACTTCTCCATCATCAAAGATATCACTAAGGATCCCGTCATCATCATTTGAAGGGGAGATTCTAGAAGATGAGGCTTTTACAATTCCGGTGTTGTGAAGTGTAAAGTTCATCTTCCTGCTGGTGACAAGACAGACATAAAATGAGTCACATGAAAGATGGGCAAATGCAACATATCAGAAAGCAAAAGAAAAGACGACATTAAAGCTGTTTTAAAATTTTATAGTCCTTTCTGGATTGAGATAACAAGTCACAATAGATCTAAAAAAGTGCAATGCCTTGGTAATAGGTCATAACACTTCATCATATTGAAGGCAAAAATAAAAAAATGATCCTTAAAATCAATGTACACTAAACCCGGGAACAGATTATGCTGCCAAAAGTTCCATGAAATTAATGATAAAATACCAAAAGGCTACATGCAGCCATAAAACAAAGGTTTTTTGGTTTTGGGTTCTGAAAAAATATGTGACTATAAAAACACCTCTATCTGTTCTATTTGGCTATCAGTTCGCTAAAACCATCAAACTTTTACTTCCTGGTCCTTCGAACAGCTTCTGCCACAAGGGATCTGACGCACACCAAATAAGGACCAACGGTGGGAAAAATCTCTTTGTCTTCTCAATCAAAGAACAATTGCTAGTTGTTATAATTACCCTGGCCACAAAAAAGGAAACTACCGAGGTTAAGGAAACTGACCAACTAGAATACTAACAAAATAGGAAACTGACCAACATAAACTAATTCCTAACTACATGTTTTTCCCACAGGATCAATTAAATATGGGTAAGATCATCCCGACACCTACGAGAAGAAGAAATGACTGCATTGCCATTGGAATGTGACCCTCTCCCCAAACACTTGCCAACCAACGTGTCCCGAGTATCATTCTTTGCTGTCTCTGGTCACTCTCCCAAGCACCAAACTTTAGGTTCACTATCCATAGCAACCTTCTCCCCAGGTACCAACCACACCCGTCTTCCCTTCCTCCCAGCCTGCAATTGACAGAGGCAGTGATGGTTGTGAGAAGGGGACGCATGGCAACTACTGAGGACAGGGCTCCAACAAGGATCAGGGAGGACCCAAGACAACTCCAGTAACACCATATCTCATCTCTCTGACTTCCGACCTCTAAGGTCCTCACCGTCTCTGAAATAATATTTTAGTGGCTATAGTGGTCAAACAGCTAAAGAAAATCAATACATAGAACGAAGACTTTAACGAAATTACAATAACAAGGCAATAAGAAACAATTCTGAAATAACTAGGAGCTTCTACTCTGCTTTCTGAACCTCCTATCGAAATTTTTTGTTTATACACAGATTCATTGGTCAGCACTATCAAAATGTCTCCCCAAGCAAAGAGATGAGACCGCATGCTTCCCAAGAAACAATAATCTTAAGACAAATTCTACAGGTCACTGTAACATACTTTGGAGTTGGAAAGGCAGCAGTGGATACAACATCATACATCTCATCCCTATCCAATCTTTAAGAATGCATACGTCATTAAGGTATTCGGATGAGAGATGTAACTTGCAAGTCATCAATCACTCTTGCAACATGATGACCAGCTGAATTCACAGTTGACTTGCTTTGAGAAGATTCTGAATTCATAGGAACGCTCCAACACTCAAGAAAATATCTCGTCCAAAAAAAGTCGATGTCCTCCGAATTTCATTCTAGCAGATGCTTTTACTATCAAGCAAACCAAACTCATAACGTAGGAGAACCTGAATCAAACTTTATTCAGCTATGGCAACGAGTCAATATCAACACCCTTCAGAGAAAGTGCACGAGTTTCCACATGAGCAGACTTTCTTCAATTAATAATTCCGTTCATAGGATCGCTAAAGGCCACCAAAACCAAAAATCTAGATATCAGACTTATCGGGGTAGCTTCTGCAGTCGACAGCGGCAATCTTTTAATATTTCGTTCTCATTATGCTATAACTTCCTTGAAAATGGATCCATAAATTGTCCAGAAATGAAATATTTAGCTTCAGCATTGGATGACTACCTCGGGTAAGAAGCATGCATTACCCTCACTGCGTGACCGTGGAAACATGTTACCAATGCAGCCAGAGGAAAGAAGAACTTCCTGTTCTACAATAGAATGAACTAAACAAAGTGGGAAAAAGAAAAAGAAACAAAATCTCCAGGAGCACTCCCGAGATGATGACGGCTACCTCGGTGCGCCACCACGGCCGCGACGACTGCCTCCGCCCACTGACGCCTCATCACCGCCAGCGGAGATGCCGGATCGGAATAACATCGCAGGGGCGAATGGAGAACGGATTCCATCAGCCGGAACCCCCAGCCGGGGACGGATCACCCAGGCAGCGCTCACCCGAGCAGGACCAGGGCGGCTGGGCGGCCGGCGACGTCTCCACGAGGACGAGCTCGACTGGAGATTCCCCGCCGCCGCCGAGGCGCAAATCAACGAGGTGGCCGACGTCGACGCCGACGCCGCCGGAGCCATCCCTCTCCCGCGCTCTCCTCAGCTCCCGCTCTCAAGCGGAGCTTCAGACGAGGGGCGCCTTGGACGAACCAATTGCCAGACGAAGAATTAAGGCACACAGGTTCCCACACTCAGTAAACTCTCATCCGTTTCAATCCACACCTAACCTAACTGTTTAGCAGCGAGAATGAGCCCACGTCTTGTCGTACACTAAGTTGTTCCCTTGGTATATTCCCCTGCTCAAAAAAATCCCCTCCATTGCAACGTACACTTAACCTCTCCGTTTTGTCCTACGGTTTTGTCTCCTCGGTATATTCGGATCCTCTGCTCACTATTATTTTTCAATTTATTTCATAATATTGAAAAATAATTTTAAAATGGCAGAAAATTAATTGTGAAATTAAAATCTTGAGAATACATTTTTCTTGGATTTTTCAGATAATTTATGAATATTTTTTTCAATACATTCTCAGTAAATAATTCCCATAAAATGTTCCAATTCATGGCCACATTAGTAGGAGGATATGTCAAAAGTTTATGGGTCATGTCAACGTAAGTAAATGAACAAAGAGATCAATATTTTATGCAATATCATATATATATATACATCATCTTAATTTCGTATTATATTTTACACAATCAAACAAATAGAGATAATTTCTCATTTTACGATGATTGTTGAGATTTTTTATTCAAAGATCAGAAGTAAACTCTAAAGGAGGTGGAAGGAGGTTATGAGATGAATAAGAATAGATTATTTGATAAATTTTGAAGCTTTTTGGGCTTAGTTATCTCTAGGTGACAAGTGGAGATGAATAGAGTGAAGTGGACACTTCCTAATTTGATTTATATTACATTTTATTTTCATGTTTTTGTCATTTAGGTGGTAGGTAGATGATGAGATTAAGCTTTAAATTCATTTATTTTACTACACTTTCAACAAATTTCACATTCATTTTTCAATATTGTCTTCAAGTGACAAACAAGCTGAGCGACAAGTGGTGTCTAGAAATTTGATTTATATTTTATTTGATTTTATTTTTTATTTTAGATTAACATGTCATCATTTGGGCAACAAGCATATGGCAAGATTAAGCCTTTTAATCTGTAGTTGTATCATTTTATAATTGATATTGAGTTTGATTTACATCCATAATGATACTTTATTGTTAGGTAATATGCAAGGAAAAATGAGTGACCCACTAGTAGTTATATTTTCTCTCTCCTCTACTTTTCTCGATTTAAGCTTATTTTCATTCATTATTCTTATTTTTATATTTGATTTAGAGTCATCAAACAATCTTGAACATGGGCACAAATCAAAGTTGGTAAACTCAAAGCTGAAAACTATGTGACAACATCATTAGGCATTAAAGAAGATCAAAACACAAAGAATTATTATTATTATTTAAATAAGTTTGTTATGACAAAAAATGATTTTGAGATTGATTATTATCCATGTTGATGACCTAAATTCACTCAATTTTTAAGTTTAATTCTTTTTTTGAATTTACTTAATAAATATTTGAAACTTAATGATTTTGGTAACAACAACCATCGTGATATCACTTGTACAATGAGTATACTTGATCCGCTTCTTTGATGAACAAAATAGTATCAATACTCTCTCTTGTAAATTCATTATCCAAGAAAAATGTTTAGTCTATCGTATTAATCTCTTGAATCCTAGTATGCTCATAGCTCATTACATGAATAATGAATAACCATTCTTTTAGACATAAGCTTGAATTTAATGAAATATGAACTCAATGAATGTATTCGAGTCTAACAATATTAAATTCTAGAATTTGACATATTTTACTACATGAAATTAATAATGTTTCTATTAATGTGAAACTTATTACAATTTCCAACAACTACCATCATCATTATTTCATCATCATCAATGAGAAATAAAAGTAAATATGGATATGAAATTTTATTCAATATAATAGATTATCATGATGATGAATCATTACTTCTTATTATTCTTAATACCTACTAAACAATATAATATAAATTATTTAAACATCACTCAAGATTTTAAAAATATTTTATCATTGAAAAATAATCTTGATACATGACTCACTGAAGTTATGACTATTCATATTTATATTGTGATTTAATTTGTCCATTTGTCAATCGTGGTTTATTTGAGGTGATTTGGATAAATTTTGAAAAAGAAATTATTACCTTGTTTCTAGATATATTATTAGTTAAACTTCAATGATGACAGATTATTATCAAACTTATTTGAATTGATAAGTGATATCATGTTGGTCAATGTCATCAAAATGATGAACTTTTAAATATTTATAAATTGATCAAAATAATAATACAAATTAAATTTTGGTGAGATCAAAGCCTCCACAAGGATGATAGTCAATCTCAATATCAATTTTTTTTGTTCCAAATAATTTATTAAAAAATAATAAATCAAATAATTTTCTTCACACTTTGACATCCTTCAATGCCTAATGATGTTTTCATCACCATGTCTTAAGCTTAGAATATTTCAGCTTTAAAAATCATAAATTATTGATGACTTTAGATGTGAAACTTTTTTCAGCAAAAATGATGGAAAAAATCACAAGAAAAAAATAAATAAATAAAGGATGATAAATAAAGCTTAAATTAGGGAATAATGGAAGGAGAGAGAAAGTTGACATTAAGGTTGCTCCACCAATAGTGAAATGGAAAAGGAATTGAGTCGATTTCATTTTTAAGAAATAATATTTCAAAATAAACAGATTTAGATTATCATAAAAAAATTTAATTTCACCAGAAAAATTAAACTCATGAAAAGAACTACTAAAAACGAAATTGAAATTGAAATTATCCTTCAATGGAGTCACTCGATTGGTGGTGAAATAGGAAAAAAAAATCAATCTAAATCCTTATAAAGCTCAAGTAATCTTTGCAACTAAATGAATTGGAATGATCACAATCAAATTAAATTTCATCAAAATAAAATAATTAAAGTCATAAAAAGAACCACTAAGGAAAAATGAAATGAACAGATGAATTCACCCTTTGTATCTTAGGAACATAGTATCATGTGGTCAAATGATTAAGCAAAAAATAAATTAAAATGAAAACATAAAAATTGAATTTTCAAACACCCATATCATTTTTCTTGTCACTTGAAAATGAAGTTCAGAAAATGATTGCAAAATTGATTTTAAAATAGTTTAAATGGATTTAAATGTATAATTTATTCACTAAGTTATGATGTCATGGCACATAAATCCTTGACACAACTTGCTATTGATGTGGCCATGAATCACTATATTTTTTGTCCATTATTTAAATAATTTTAAATTATTTTAAAATTATTATAAAATATCATAAATTCTTTTAAATTTTCAAAAAAAATATTTTCTAAATTCAACTTCACACTTAATTTTTGGTAGATTTTAAATTAATTCTTAAGATGAATGACCTTTGATAATCATGTTCGGACATGGATTAATAATCAAAAATATATTCATATCATATGAATGATTAAATATAACAAAATAAATATATTTTAAATTTAATAATTCATACTTTATATTGATTCATATGATAATTAATTCAATTTCACCTTATTTATTATATAAAAATAATACATTATCACACCCCCCCCCTCAAGTTAAATCATTACTAGTCCTTCAACGATGGACAAAAAAAATAATTTTTGGACTAATACTTATTCAAAATCCCATGTTTCAAAGTAAGATTTGTTTCACATAATCCCTCAACTCAAGCATGTTTTGAATTTTCATAGCAAGTATCAAGGATGAACTCATATCTCAATTCTCCTAATACTCCTCAAAGTAGCGATTGAATAGTTTACTCCTCAAAGTAGCGAGAGCATGGGAGCTACTTCATACAAGTTCACCATGATAGCTCATGAATCCTCTACAACCACATTTGCCTTCTTCAAAAATTCAGGTATTTTTCCACTTTAGCTTCACCATGTATTTGACATAAATTATTTTCAATGATCCTAGAACATGTTTCACTATTTTTATGTCCTTTAGAGAAGTTGCCATGAGAGCATCAGTGTTGCTTGTGCATAGGTAACATGTCTAATTGTAGAGGATTTTGCTGCCCTCCAACAACTCTCCTTACATGAGGATGTGGAATTTTCCACATTATCATCTACCTCATAATCAATCAACTGACAATGCATGATATCATATGTTAACTTTGAGAATAATGATAAACACAACTTTTGATGGTTTCTTCCCATTTCCATCTTACTTATTATAATAATGCTCAATAAGAGAGCAAAAGTGACATGTTGAATGAATAAATAAATAATTATGAAGGCCTAAATGTACTTGTGTGGTTGATTCAGACATCGGAAACTAGGAGCCAAATAGTCAACCAAAATAAGAAAGAAAATATGATCAAAGGAGATATAATCTCATCATCTAGTGCCTTCAAGATTTCATAGCGTAATGCTAACATTTTGAATTAAACTATGAGATATACATGTGAGTTCACCCACATGATATTTTGATTAAAAGTAGTGAGCATATCCATAGATTAAATAATGCAAAATATCATATAATAAATTATAGCATCAAAAAATTGATATCCTTATTCAAAGATTTCGTATTGATTTAAGACGCATGGATTCTCATAAATAGGATAATTTATATTTCATACAATCATCCATGTATTAAAATAGTTTAAGTTTTGATAAAAGTAGTATATCATAATTCAATATGTTAAGATTTGATAATAGTTTCCTAAAGATCCCATGTTTAATCATTCTAGATACATCTTAATGTGTTTATCCATATAATGATTCAATTTCCTAATGTGTGTGTGAGAAAGAGAAAGAGGGAGAGAAAGAGGGAGAGAAGATGGAGAAAAATATAATAATATATATTTAAAATATTATTCAATTATCTTGGTTCTTATTTCTAATGGTTTTTTTACTTTCTCTTCCAAGGAACTAAACAATTGTGTATTGTTTGTGTTGTATCAATAAGATTAATTTCCAATAACAATTCATGAGCTCATGCCAAGCATATATAACATATAGAACATGAGCTACAATCTATATAGAACATGCAGCAATTTTGATTATAATAACAAGCATAGAACATATATGGAGTTTCTTAATATTTCATTCTTCTCATTTAGTCATCTTTTTATTTTTTAAACTCATAAATGATCTAGCAACTCTATGGAGAAAAGGTAATCTCGCAACTTGTAATTATAGCATTGTGGTAAAAAATGTATACAACCCCTTAATATATTTGTTTAATTCTATAATGACTTTAGTACAATAGTCATGTTGTGTATATATATTTCTTATATTATAAAATCAAATGTTAGCTCATTGGGTAGGTAACAACTCTACAAAGACTATGGAAAATATAATTTCCTCTTTCATCATCCATCTGACTATGGTTGCATTATCTTCTCAAGTTATGAGTCCAATTTTAGTTAACCACTCTTTGTAACTAATGAGGAATTTGAAATGTCTCATATTTAACAAGTTAGTAAGATTAATATCTTTTGAATAAGTTTTCACAACTAAATTTTTGGAGTTGACATCAAGTCTAATTATATGTTTACCATGATAATATACACTTTAAGTTAGATACACAGAAGAGGGAGGGAGTGAGAGAAGGAGAGATAGAGAGAGGAGGATATGAAAGGCAAGATGATAATTCAAAGGACAAGCAGATGTGAAGCCTTTGCCTTACAGATCTAGGTAATTGTTAGCAGTAGACAATATACATATTCAATGATTTTATGTTTAATTATATGACAAAATATCTAACTCATGGCAACGTTGTAATTCATAATTTTAAGTGTGAATTTCTTATTCTCCATCCCATAAATCATCAGGTTCTAATTTTAACTCAATGGGAATTGAACATAAACTAATTGCCAAAGAAATGATCATGTAGTAGCAAACTTTCATTCTTCAACAAGTATTTTTTGTTAATCCCTTTGATAAAATAAGTCATTTCTTCATGATAAACTAGGTCCATATAGATTATGGATGAATTAAATATTTTAATCAAGCTACACTACATAACAACCCATAATGCAGCATGTTCAATGCACATGAGTCATAAAGATGACTTTTTAGTAATTCAGTTGACCATCTACTCTTTTTAACATCTTCTTGCACCAACACATCATAAATTCTTCTAAGAGATGACTTAAACTATTTTCATGGCTCCTCACTAGCAACTCTTTCACATAAGTGATGAGACAACCTCAACTAGATTTTCTAGTGTCAATCAAACCAGAGTCCAATACAGAATTAAAAACAATATTTCACTTGGCAAGAACAAACTTGTTACTTTTAAGCAAGATTGACCATTGCGATTCATAATTGCAACACTTTTAGAGAACCTTATCATGTTTATATGTTCTAAGAGTTATGTATAATGCTAGTTGAATCTTTGCTTAGTCAAGTTGACTGAAAGACTAACTTGTTGAGCAAATGGCACTATTTAGTTATTATATTCTAAGATCCTACATATGATTTTAAAAATGTTCAAAGGTGATGAATCAAATTAATTGCTTTCATAGTTATATTTAAAATATTAAGAAATCAAGCAATGTGAACCTTGGCATGGGCTACTTTTGTCATATCAGATCTACAACTGATATAAAGCCTTATTACATATCAAAAGGCTGTTGAATCATAACAACATACACCTATGTTAAGTTTAAAATGGTCAAAGTGTGTTTATGCTCCAACCATATAGCATGGTATATTGTGAGTTGTATTTGGTGAGTTTTTTCCTTTAAATTTCCTTTAACCTTACCAAATCGTAATAAAATGCTTATTTATTTACATTAGTTCATATTTGTTTCTATGTAAAAATTATTACTTGGGGTCTATGTGAATTAGAGTTACACATCATTCACCTTCCAAGCCACTCATGAAGGATGATTCACTTGATCCCTCAATTATGTTATATCCCATCTCTTCTTTCTCAGCTATCTTTCTCTCACAATCTTTCAGCTTTGATAGATTGGGGGCCATATGTTCTTAAACTAGCTTCACAATTTCACACTTAAAACATGATTCTTGATTTTTTCTTTGTACTAAGTTAGATTAATATCTTGTAAAATGAATATACCCTTAGACTTGGCTTGGCAAGGCCTGAGTGCCCAATGCAATTCATTGATGCCTCAGCCATCCACTATATTAGCCACCAAAACTGAAGTTACGACCATCTAGTGATATGCCAAACATAGACTTTTTAAGTTAAAGGTAGTCACAAATAAATTAAATATTTTTTTATCATTGATATATTTCCAACAAATGAGGATCATTGAGTATTATACTTTTCAATTGTTCATCATCTGCACCCATGAATTAAACTTGCGATTTTGATATCTTGCACAATGATTTGAAATCAGTAACAATGCATATATCTCTACCATGCTAACATTGTATGAATGCTCAATTTTTACATCTAATGATTGGCATAAATAGAACAATTTTGGGGAATCATGCACTTTTAAAAATCAAAATTATTTGATATATCTGGATATTCTTGCTCAAAGCTAGTATATTCATAGTACACCTTATAAAGTAGCATAATAGTGGTGCACCTATGTAATTGATGCCCAATGGTTGCCATATGGAACTATTAGTACAAACAATAATTGATCAAACATTGAAAATTGTTCTTTTCACAAAATACACTTTGAAATGCATCTTATAATTTACAAAATTGATATTATTTAGATATAATTGATGAATGAAACCCTTTGGAATGGCCATCTCCAAATATTTCGTATCAACATACCTAAATACATCTCTAAAGGTGTATTTTCGAAATGGTGACTTAGTGGAAATGTGTTACTCTTGAATATAACACTGCAATACTTATACCATCAAGAATAGTGTGCCATTAAGAGGAAAATATGAAAGTTTATTCTGGTGATAAGGAATTGAAATAATTTATCCTCTTTAAACGTAGTTAGCCTTTGGAGTGTATATGATCACCACAAAACTCTAAAAGCATAGAAATGAGATCTGTCAAAATAATTGTTTTTGTTCTTTGCCTACTGGCTATTTTGTGTCAATTTATCTGAAGAAAAAATACCAATTGACTTGGTTGCATGTGAAATCACAACCGTCAAAGGGTAAGGCTGTCATTGAGATGGATCCAAGTCCTTGCCCACAATTTGTTAGGGTTTCTCCTAATTCACGATAGGTCCACACCCATGCCGTGGCATGTAGGATCAATTGGTATCTGGTTCAGACCATTTGTCTGCAAATTCAGAGGAAATTTATATCACCCAACAGCATATTAGCTATCTGCAAACTAAAATCTCCCAAATGGTGAACCTCAATGGGCATTTTGGGTTCATTCAATTCACCTTAACCGACCAAGAGTATCTAGCTTTAGAAATAATAACATTCATATTAAGCCCAGTAATTGAATAAACATAAATCGGATGGTAGAACATGAATAAACCGATCACTTTCTCGTTGACTATTGTCAGTTTCCCTCATTTCAGGAAAAAAAAATCTCTATTTTTTTCTAGAATCATTCTATAAATTAGAGACTGTCATAGAATAAGAGTCAACCCGCCATTTTTGATAATTAATGTCTTTTATAACAGAAAATTACTCACAATCGTATCTTCATCAATGAAAATCGCCCACATTTTGCTCTAAATCGCCAATTACTTAGGCCAGATCCTGTAGTCAACCAACAAGGACCTACTGACCAACCGGTTCTTTTGCCTCAGTTCCCCTTCTGTCCTGACTCAGCACATATTTAAGAGAAGAATAGAACGTCCTTTGTCTTTGAAGAAACATTCTCTGAAGAACATGGCAATCTATGAGGATCTCTGTACACACAAAAATACCATATGTCGTGGCAATCAAGGTTTGGGACGGCTCCTTTAAGCAGATCAGGCCCATCGGGTTGACTTCAAGATGAACAGAATTGAAATCCCCAACTAAGAAAAAAAGGATGCTATGTTGTGAACAAAGATCAGAAAGGGTACCCAATACATTAAATAGAGTTAAGAAAAGAAAACGAGCCCGGACAGATGAGATCTTAATCAGTCCATTTGGGCGGTCAGCATTGGAGAATAAAATTTGATCTTTGATGGCATCGCCCATATATTTCAATTCATACAATATAACCCGGTCCCCGAGTACTTTTACCAGGAAGAAAAGGATTCTCATAACACAACTGACATCTGAAACAGTACAGAACCCTTTCAATGCAACATTTTATGACATACAATGCCGTTTAACCAAGAGGATGACATTCTGAAACATCTTGATTTGCATATTATTTTGGGAATGTTTCTTTCAATCAACCTACGAAGAGGCCTGTGTAGTCAAACTGATATCTTCTGAACGAAAAATGTTGAATCGACCCCGCCGGAAGACTATTCAATACTTAAAGCATTGCCTTGGCTAGGAAAAAGACGACTCCAGATGAAAAACCACATTGTAACAATCTCAAGCGCAAGAAATTGGTCTGAGTCAGGATGTTGGAAAGCACGAGCCGATTACAAATACTTCCACAGACCAGGCTCTGGTATGATGCCGATCTAAAAACAGATCTCTCAACTCTAAGAACATTAAAGATCGAAAACCTAACAGATAAATCAGGCAGTGAGGACGACGGCACCTCCAGCCTCCTTGATCTTCTTCTCGGCGTTCTTGGAAATAAGCTTGGCCTTCACGACGATGGGTTGAGACGGCGGCAGGGCGCCCTTGCCTAGGACCTTGAAGTACCCAAACTGGGTGACGTCAATGAGAGGGGCAGCGGACCCGTCACCGGTGGCCTTTGCCTTGACCTCATCGGGAACGAGGGACCAGAGACGCTCGACGTTGACGGTGGGGCAGAAGAACTTGTTCCTCAGCTTGTGGAAGTAACGCATCCCAACCTTACCGAAGTACCCAGGATGGTACTTGTCGAAGAGGATCCTGTGGTGGTGCAAACCTCCAGCATTACCGCGACCGCCGGGGTGCTTCCTGTGCTTCCCGACACGACCATGGCCGGCGCTCACATGGCCTCTCTTCTTCCTGTTCTTCCTGAGCCTGGTCGTCATCTCCGCCGCTCTGTCCTCCCCTCCCTGCGGCTGCCGCTAGGGTTTCAGGAGATATGGAAACGGTTGAAGAAGGCTATTTTATAGCAAGGTCGACATGGATCCACACTAAATGGGCCTGACCTCTCTCTCTGTCCCCCTCTGACAGAGGCGTATAGGGAGGGCCGGCCCAGACTGGGCCGATTAGACTTTCGGGGCTTCCTAGTCCCAGCCCATAGACGGCTTCAGTCCAAAGGCACATCTTCTTCCATGTCAATGGGCCAGGCCCAGTCTGGAGTCCATTTTCGGACCCGGCCCGTGGATGCTACTAATCAAAGGCGACATTTTTTTCACTATTGAATTCCAAGGTACCATAATGCTTGATGGAATAAGAGAATATGAAAGAACCCATGATTGATTTGATATTAAGTTTACACCCCCAGCAAGCAAAGCTACAAAGAATGAGACCCAGAAAAAAAGAGAGGAAAATCGCATTAAAATGCCGGTGCCAATAAATCTACCTCAAAAGAATAATCAAATGAAATATTATCACATTTTCTCTAAGAGATATCTTCCTTGCTGATTATTTTCCTTCTTGATCGGCAATGGAGTCCAAGAGAGTTTCTATGTCAGGGGTCACAAGGGCGCGGCTGTTGAGCTCCCCGAGGAGTGAGCAATGCTTCTCCTGGGCGTTGACCCCCATCACATCCTGGGCAAACACGCACTTTGAACCGGGGTTGACCTGCACAGCCAAGAAAATTTCAACAGTTTAGTCAAACACATGGGGGGTTGTGGTGAAGCTTCTCTGGTGGAGTCAGCAGGAGAAGTCCTACTACCCTTTTATGAAAAGAAAAAAAAAACACTAGCTTGTGTTCCCTTCTCTTCACTTGAGACCAGAAGTAACAACGGTCTGCTAGAGAGAGAGAGAGAGAGTTGAAAGAATCAGAGGTTGGCACTATGATTCCATGAAGGAGAGTAACCCACTTACATCAAAGAGGGCGTCCCCGAGCTTCATCTTGACGACCCCGCTTCTGTACACGAGCATCTTCCCCATCAATCCAGCAGGAAGATCCTCCAGGCTACAGCGCTTCTCAGCGACCACTCCCTCACTGCTGCCGACCCCTTTCCCCCTCTCGGAATCGGCAGCAGCCGCCCCTGAAATCTCCGATGATGGAAGAGATGCAGGTAATTGGAAGAAGAGCATTCTTGGAGCCCCTCCATCGTCCTTCCATCAGCAAAAGCCACCGTCAATGGGAGAGCTCGGAAGGACCAAGAAGCAATGGGTAACGAGGAAGAAAGGGGGGGGAGGAGTGGCAACCATCAAGCCCAGCTCCACGGCAGGGTTTGTGCGAACTTCGTCGAGCTGAAAATCCCCAGAAGCCTCCCCAAACTCGTCGTCGTCCAGAGTTTCTGAGAGAAGATTTCACTAGAAGGTCAGTAACATTCTTCCATGTAATTAATTACATGGGCAACGACCTGAAGATCTGCTGGATTGCCATTAAAAGTAATGTTCTACTACACAATTGCATGGAGCTCTACTGAGTTTCCATAAAAGGAAAGGAAAATTGTTACATGCAAATCAGCATCACAGGCCATTGTCTGAAATGGGCTCACCTGGGTTCCCAGAATAAGGCCTCCTCAGAGGAAGGGTGACCGGATAGTATGAATAATAATCCTACAATAATTAAAAAATTGCCTGAGATCCAGAATATGTATATATATGTTTGTGAAGAAAAAAATGAGGAAGATGGAAGATGATCATATAGGAACAGACCCATGGCTCCACATATTCTTTCTCAATGGTTTGGCCTGGTCCATCTGCACCATCTATGGACATGAACATAAAAATAAATAAATTAATTAAGAACTAAGAAGACTGCCAAGGACAGTAAAGAATCGAGAACCAGTAGATGAAGACCTTCATGTTTCTGCAGAGGCTTCGGAACGCCAAAGGGCCTGGCATAGGTGCCTGCACTCTGATGCCCAAAGGCGACCTGAATTGGCACTCCTGCGATTGGATATTTTAGACTGTATCAGCCTTAAAATGTCAACCCTCGGTAATTACAAGATCGTGAAAATGAATCAAGGGAGAGATCAAACGTAGACAAATTTGTCAAAGCAAATAGCTCTGTGGATCAGAGCTCCTCTGCTTCCGTTTCTCAATTTCAAGGTTAAAAAAAATGATAACTCTAGGATCTAGAAACAAGGACAACCAGAAACGAAGGAAGGAGTAAAGAACAGGAATAAATCATGGTGGCTGTCTGCAACTCTCTCACCTTTCTTCTCATCCTTGAAAGCTCTCCTTCCAGGAGCAAGCTCGGCTTGCTGAGGAAGAAGATAGAGTCGTTCGTCAGCATCATCATCATCATGATCCTAATGAGAAGGGAAAGCATGCACATAACCGGGCGCTACTTTGGCGCGCAGTGGAAGCATGGGAGAAAGTCAGTCTCACCTTGACACGCCTCAGTAGCTCGTGGTCTAGGACAAGGCTGGAAGTCTCCTCGGGCTCCTCTCTGCATGGCGGAGATGAGATTTTTAAGAGATGGGTACTAACAATTATAGAAGAAAACCGTATAAGACGACTACCTCTTAACGACGGGGGCTGGCTTGGAGGGCTTGCGGGCAGGTATCTTGGGTGCAAATTTTAGCTGCAGATGAAACAGAGGCCAGGGTCAGGGAAGCTCAATGGAGCCACAGAGAGAGAGAGGGAGAGGGAGGAATAGAGGGACGGTGGTTGACCTTTCTAGGACCGACGGTGGAAGATAACTCGTCCCCCATCCCCGGGCGATGCGGGACAAGCAGCAATGAGACCTGAGAGGAGGAAGTTGCGCGCACACAGAGGAGAAAGAGAAACGTCAAAAGGTCTCTCAGCAGCTATCATACGCCACCCTAAATCTTATGAATGTGGAGAAGCTCTGTTCTCAGGCTAACACGGATCCCAGTTAAGCCTCATTGTGAGGGAGGTTGTGGATGAAGGATGTAGGAGAAGGATAAGCACACGTATGAGAAAGGGACAATGGAAGTACCTCTCTAAAGGCGACGCTGCGGACGGGCGAGCGCTGGCGGCCTTCGGGTTCAGGCGGAGAACTGCCGGAAAGCCAATGATGGTAGGCAGCAGACAGAGAGGAGCTGGGCTAGGCGAGGATTGCAGAGGTCTGCGAAGGCTGGCGGCAGATGTTGATGAAAGGTCAGGGGCAGCGGAGGCGGAGATGGCGGTCGGCCGCTCGGCGGCGGTATCTACCTTTCCTTTCAAGCAGCGAGCTGAGAGGACGAACGATGATTTGATGCCAGGGGAGGGGTTTAGGGGGGGAGCGGTTTAGCATTATATACACATGGGTCTGGGGAGAGAGAGAGAGAGAGAGAGAGAGAGAGAGAGAGAGAGATAACGGGCCGATTAATTTGGCCTGGCCCAAAAAAAGCCCAGGAAATTATGGGCCAGAATCGAGTCTAGTTACGTATAATGAACGGGTGTTTTTTGTTTTATATCCTTGCAAATTATTGATAACTCCTTCCATATATTTTATTTTATCTATACATCCCTACTTAAACAACTCAACATTTAATGCATCCACAGATTAGTTTATATTTCAAAATACTTATTTTTCTTCCAATTTCTGCTATCGGAATTTACTTCTTCACCTCAAAATTTCCCCTTTTTGTCAATTTATCCTACCGAATATATATTTAGTATGATGATTAATTTCATCTGAAATATTTCATAGCAACTTATGCTTACTCATCAAGATAAATTTATTCTCCAATTGGAAATTATTCCACGAAAAAACCCCCAAAAATCAAATAATTGTAAACCCAGGATATTATGATGATGTAAAGGGATATGATCCACCAAGCTCTTAACCTCACCCTCTTGTGCAAATCACCATTAATAAAGAGAAGCTCTAGGGTTAGGGTTTTCAAATCTTCTATGGACCCAAATGACTGCGTCAATGGTAGCATGGGGAAGGGAGAACATAACAAGTGGCGGGCCACCTCAAATGCAATAGATAGCTTGAATATTTTATTTAGGTCAACGCCTCAAGAATTCTCATATCAAAAACACAATATTTACTTAAATCCAAGCTGAGTTGGATTGAAATAGTTGACCGACATAATTTGAGATGCGTGAGGTTAAAAAATCTTATCTTTGAATCGACATGAAATGTGATTAATGTCAAGATTCTTCAACCCAAAAAATCCACATAATGTATTAAGGGATTTTTTTTTATAAAATTGATTGAATGACTTAGTGGGCTGCGATGTGGATCTTTAAATAAGCCAAAAATTAATAAGAACTCCCTTAAAAGATGAAATATTATATTATTTAAACAACCTAAAATTTAGAATTTGGCGCACTAGAATAAATTCAAAATAATTAAAAGTAAGAAACTAAAAAAAAGAAAATTAATTTTAGATGCATTTAAGATATGATTTATCACTTGGTAAATTTGAGATTAGGTCAACTTGTGTCTTCATACTTTATGGTTCATACTAGTTAAATCTTGTCAATTGAATTGTGCTTTTAGTGGGTTGCATTACTCCACTTGATCAAGAAATCAATATCTAATATATTTTAGACGCATATTAAGGTCTTTTTTTCATTATAGATCCCATTAATGTTGGGTCACTTGGGTCAAAAACCTTTCCATACTTTTTTCGGAAATTACTTGGTGGCCTACATCATCTCATCGACCCGGCACCAGCTCGGCGGAATCGGGTTCCCAGCTATGGCTATGAGGAGTAAGCACATGGAAGCCACTCGAGAAGAACCCTAGACTGGGCGAGGGCGAATCTGATGTCTCATCTGCACGATTCTTGGGGAGATTTTCTTCTGGGTCGAGATCAAATTCGACGTGGATTACAAACGTACGAAGAAGGGCTCTTCGGGCGGTGCGAGCGGAGAAACAAAACCGTAGATCGTAGAGCAGCCGGCGAGTCTCTCGAGGGGCTCTTCGACGGCGAGATCCGGCCTCCGCCGCAAGGATCCACGAAGCTGATGAATGGATCAGGGGAATGGGATCATCACCTGCCGCGAAGGACGGATTCGTCTCCGGCAGCGGCGCCCCCCCCCCCACACTGCCACCGTGGATCGACGGGGAGATTTGGAGGAAGATGCCACCCAGATTCCTGGGGAGGGTCGTGTGGCCCCTCCGCCTACAGCAGAATCGCATATGTGAGGGCGAAGCTTCGGAAAAGCGCCGCCAAACGCGACCACTCGTTCCACCTCCCCCCCCCACAGGCTTATGCTTCTGCGGAAAGCTGCCGGACGTGAGGTGTCGGGGAGAGGAGGTGCCATGATAACGTCACCCGTTGTGCCCCTCTTTCTCCCCCACGGCGCCCAGGGATCAATAAATCAGTAAAAATATATATATTTTAAATTTTAGTGACGATACGATGTTATAACTATGATAATGTTGATGATCATATAATTATTTATTTATTTATTTTTTAAATGATATTGGAGAGGCCCAACGTAGGGCTGCCTTTTGTTGGGGGAGGGGTAAGGTTATCAGATATTTTGTCAAAAATCTAAAGAAACGCCGACACGTGATTTTAGGTTCGATGGGGGGGGGGGGGGACCCACCATGGACATCGCCGGCCACGCGCGAGATAACTTGTCTCTCAGGTGATTATATCGCGATTTAATGATATTTTATCGCGCGATGACTGGAAGCTGTTTGGGGCCGGCGGGAACATGTGAAGTCGGGGGGCCTAAACCCGACACGTGTCGGTCAACTAAAAGCGACAATGTAGGTCAGCGCTGATGGCGGCTGGGGAGAGAGCGGCTCGAGAGAGAGCACGTAACCCGAGAGAGATATAATTTCGTCTTTTAAAATTGTTTATGGCTACTCGATGTGAGAAATGGGGAACGTGGCGGTTCAAGAGGCATTAACGGACGGCAGTGACGGGATTCGGCGGGGGGAGACGCCGGGGTGACGTGGACCCACGCTTGGGGGAATCTTGACCGTCGGTGGTTTTCTTCTCCGCTTCTCTCGTCTCTTCCCCGTCTTCTCCCGGTTCCTTCTCCTCCCCTTGTGCCTGCCTGGGTGCGGCCTTCTACCTCCCTCGATAATGGTCGACTGAGAACCCTAGTTTCTCTCCCGCCGCCTCGTGGGGAGCGACGCCTGCGAGGTGAACCCTGCTCGATCTCTCTCGTGCCCCCCCGGCCGTCGCCGTCCACCGTCGCCATGGGAGGGAGACCCACGTGCGGCGCCTCACCCGTAAGGCTTTTCTGATTTCTTTTTTCATGAATCCTCCCTCGCCACAGGAGCTTCTTTTCTTTGGTCTGGTATCCGCCGATTTCCCTGCGGGAGATGTTGCGTGCCGATGAATTCCCGATTTTCTTTCTCTGAGTTCTTCCCGTTTTTCGCATTCTCTGCAGAATCCTCGAGCTTCAGGTAGGGTCGTGGGGCTCCTGGTGTTCAGAAGCTACGATTTCTTGAAGTCGGCGAGGTTCAACTATGGTTTGGATGAGATACGGTGCTGAGGAGGAACTTGGAGACCAGCTCCCCGCTTTATTCGGGGGGTATGCCGCGAGATAGATAGGCGGGAAGCTATGCGCAGATTGCTTCGGATCTTGATCTGATTCCGACTGATAAGAGAGGGAAGGGAACTGGGTGGCGGCCATGGCGGCGGAAGATGGAGGTCTGAGGGCCGGTGCGTTCTCTTCAGGACTGGCCGTGCTCCTCTCTGGGGAGGAAGATCGGAAGGGCAGTCACCGCAGGTCCCATTTGATCTCCTGCTGCGACGACATCCGCTACCAGTCGGTGGAGCAGATGCTCGAACATGTGTTCGATCTGCCCTGCAAGTCCTTGGCTCCGTCGAAGCGATCCGTCGACGTCGATTTCGTCCGGTGGATCATAAACCAGAAGAGGCGGTGGGAGCACGGGGCCGCCGCCACCGCCGCCAGGGAGGGCGTGGTGGTGAGGGGCCAGGGCGCCTGCGCCGGCCTGGTCGTCCTGGACCAGAGCAGCGTCTGCGGGGAGCTGAGAGCTCCTCGGCAGGCTCTGCAAGTGGAGGGCTTCGGCATGTTCAGCAGCGCCCGCGCGAACGCCTGCGTCTCCAGGGGCCGCTGGATGTACGAAGTGGTGCTCGAGACCGCCGGCGTCCAGCAGCTCGGGTGGGCGACCCTCGCGTGCCCCTTCACCGACCGCAAGGGCGTGGGGGACGCCGACGACTCCTACGCCTTTGACGGGAGGAGGGTGAGGAAGTGGAACAGGGAGGCCAGGGCCTACGGCCAGCCGTGGGTCGTCGGCGACGTCATAGGCTGCTGCATCGACCTCGAAGCAGGGGAGATCTCCTTCTACAGGAACGGGGAGTCTCTCGGAGTGGCCTTCGACTGCGTCCGCCGTAGCGGCGGTGGCGGCGCCGGCGAGCTCAGCTACTACCCTGCCATCTCCCTGTCCGAAGGGGAGAGATGCGACCTCAACTTCGGGAACCGGCCATTCAAGTACCCCGTCGAGGGGTTTCTCCCCATCCAGCCGCCCCCCGCGCCGAGCTCCGCCGCGGCGTACTTGCTCCGGTGTCTGTCCCGGGTTCTCGAGTTGCAGAGCTTGGACAGATGCGATCCGGCCTCCTTTGAGAGATTGAGGCGGGTGAAGAGGAGGTTTCCACTGCTGGAGGAGCTCTTCCACCCCATCTCCCGCGGCATCTGCGAGGAGCTCTTCGCGGTGATCGAGGCGGACGGCGCCGGCGGCGTCGAGTACGTCGCGCAGGGGCCGCTGCTTTCGTTCCTGCTGGAGTGGTTCTCGGTGCGGCCGCCGCACGACCGCGTTGGCCTCCTGGACAGGGCGGTCGACCTGTTCCTCGAATTCCCGGGGTCCAATCCGCTCTTCCGCCATCTGATCCTGGCGCTCTCCTCGAGCTGCAGGACGGCATCGCTGGTCCTGCTGGAGTGCCCCTTCTCCGGCTCGTACCCCTACCTGGCTCTGGCGTGCCACATCCTCCGGCGAGAGGAGCTGATGGCCCTCTGGTGGAGCTCGCCGGAGTACGAGTTCGAGTACTCGCTGGAGGGCTTCCTCTCCAGGAAGGGCCCCAACAAGCACGACCTGCAGCGCCTCATCCCCTCCGTCTGGCGGCCCCCCGGCTCTTCCGAGGAGATGTACCTCGAGTCCAGCATGATGCTCACGACCACCGCCCTCTCTGGAGCCGTGAGCAAGGTCCGTCCGTCCTCCTCTTCACTGCCCATGTCGGAAATTCAGCAGCTTTCTTCCTCGTTAGATCACGTTTGACTTTTCCCCCCCCTTTTCTGATTCGTTTATCAATGAAGATCGAGGAGCTCCAGAGGGAGCTGTGCCGCATGGTCATGAAGTTCATACCGCCGGTGCCGCCCCTCCAGCCGCCAGGATCGGTGTTCAGGACGTTCTTGCAGAACTTCATGATGAAGATGAGGGGAGCCGACCAGAAGATGGCCTGGTCGGGGGCGTCGAACAACTCCGTCCTGGTCTCCCTGTACATGGTGATTCTCCATTTCTTGTCCGAAGGGTCCGCTCTGGAAGGCATCTGCGAGCGGGCGAAGGGATCTGGAGTGGCGGCGCCCGGAGGCTTCCTCCACCGGGGGGGGAGGCGCAGCTTCCCCGGCGGGCTCCTCTTCAAGGTCGACCCACATCGGACGAGCATTCCGAGGCTCGGTGGGTCCTTCTTCCATCTGATGAAGCTCCACCCGGTGAACCACGAAGAAACGGAGGAGATCACCTGGGACGAGGGCTGCATGGATTCGCAGGATGCAAAAGTGACGCACTCCACCAGGCAGAAACCCTGTTGCTGCTCTGGATTCGACGCCGCCGATCTGATGAAGATACTGAAGAACCCGGCCAGGTTCCCTGTGAAAGGCCACCGGGCCGCTGGTAGCCACATCCCCGAGAGGTCGGCGACCCATGTTGCCGCCGAGTGCAGCACGGGAGGATTGAACGACGAGATCGTGGACAAGCCCAGCACCAGCGGACAGTCAGAGTCGGCTTTTGTGTGCCGCCATTTACAGCGACTGGAGACCCTACCGAGCTCGAGCCACTCGTCGTCCTCCTCCGCTGCCGCCGTACTGAGGGAGGAGGAGCTCCTGGATGCTCTGCTCTTACTCTACCATCTGGGCGTTTCATCAAATTTCAAGCAGGTAACGTGAATCTTTCTCTTTCCCTCTCCTCTCCTCTACTCTGTTTTTGAGCTCTGGCAAAGACTCAAGATCCATGCTTGTTTCATGCAGGCATTCTACTACAAGTCTCATCAGACGTCGTTGAGCGCCATCCTCGACGACATTGACAGGCAGATCAGGGAGAAGCCCTCCGGAGAGCAGCAGAAGGGCTTGAAAGAAGCTCGGAATGTCTACCGCGAGGAACTGGTCGACTGCATAAGGCAGTGCGCGTGGTGAGTCTGTCTGGTGATTGTCGCAGCTGCTGCTGCTGGCGACTTTGCTCCGCAGCGTTCTTGCCCATTTTTCTGTCCCACTGTCGTCAACGCCATGGTTGTCACTTCGATTGCAGGTACCGCGCCTCCCTCTCTTCTCCGTGGAAGCAGCGGGGGACCTACGCCCTCTGCGTCTGGGTCGTGGAGTTGCTCGTCGTCCTCAGCAGAGACGACTCGCATTTCGCGTACGTCCCCGAGTTCTATCTCGAGACCGTGGTATGCTTTCCACCACTCTCTCTCTCTCTCTCTCTCCCTCTCCCTCCATCTTCTCTGTCCATTGATTTATCTTAACTGGGGGAAGATGCTTCACTGCTCGCAGGTTGACTGCGTGCTGTCGCTGTGCAGGAGCGACCCGCCGTTTGTCTCCCCTGCGATCTTAATCAAGCAAGGATTGTCTTCCTTTGTATGCCCCGCAAGCTCTCTCCCCTCCTCTCCCCCACCCAAATGCTGCGTTCTCTGTCTGATTCCAGAAATGGCATTGCTTTCTGTTCCTAGGTGACGCTGGTGGCGGCCCACTTTGACGACCCGAGGATTCTGAGCGCTGACCTCAAGGACCTCCTCCTCCAGTCCATCTCCTTCTTGGTCAGGCACAAGGACTACGTGGCCGCGTTCGAGAGGAACAAGGCCGCCGTCAAGAGGATGCCCAGGGCGCTGCTCGCGTCTTTTGACCACCGGTCATGGATCCTCGTCGCCAACGTGCTGAACCACCTCTGCGGCGGCTCGGGCTTTGGCCCCTCCAAGCATGGGGACTCCTCTTCCTCTCCCCTCTTCCAGGTTAGATAGAACCCACAACCCACCCGACCATCTCCATTTTCATCTCCATCTCCATCTCCATCTCCTTCATCTCCATCTCCATCTCCATCTCCATCTCCATCTCCGTTTCCATCTCCATCTCCATCTCCATCTCCATCTTCATCTTCATCTTCATCTTCATCTTCATCTTCATCTTCATCTTCATCTTCATCTTCATCTTCATCTTCATCTTCATCTTCATCTTCGTCTTCGTCTTCGTCTTCGTCCGTAGGCCCTGCTGCGGGAGGCTTGCGTCGGGGACGACCAACTCTTCTCCTCCTTCCTCAATCAGCTGTTCAACACTCTGAGCATGATGATGACGGAGTTCTCCATCCTCATTCGAGATATGCAGGACAAATATCAGGTATATAGATATAGACACTGATTCTGGATGATTTGTGGTGGATGGATGGCAGTAGCCTGGCCTGTTCTTGATCCGATCATGTTGCCTGAAATATCGATCGCCTGTTCTTGGCTGATCAAAACAAGTTTGTTCTTTTCTTTTTTTTGATTGCACAGCTGCGAGTTGACTTTTTTTTTTGTTCTTGTTGCTGTTCGATGAATTCTGCAGTCGTTGGACCCACAGCAGAGAAAATGCGGGATCATATTCGATCTCTCCTGTGGGCTCGCGAGGATTCTAGAGTTCTTCACCTTCGAGATCCCCCAGGCGTTCCTCCAGGGGCCCGACATGAACCTCCGCAGGTTGACCGAGCTGATCGTCTTCATCCTCAACCACGTCATCTCCGCCGCAGATTCCGAGTTCTTCGACATGTAAGTCAACCCCACCCGCTCGAGCTTCTGGTTGCGGTAGATCTTCCTCTGTTTTAGGGAGAGTCAACGTCGTCGTGATTCTGTTCTGAGGCTTTCTCTTTCTTTGCGCAGGTCGCTCAGGCGGCATGGGCATTACGCGGAGAAGATGAGCCGGACCATGATGCTGGGGCCTCTCATCGGGATCATCGTCAACCTCTTCGACGCCGGGGCGGAGCCGACGGCGGGGGAGAGGAACGATGTCGTCGGCGTGTTCGCTTCCATGGACTGCCCCGCCGTGCACTGCGGCTTGCAGTACCTCCTGGGATACAACTGGGTTAGGGTTTCGTCTCATCCTCCTCCATGGTTAGATAGGGTTGGTTCCTCCCCTCTGACGGCCGATTCTCCTCCTCCAGTGCGGCGTGCTGAGAGACGGTACTTGTCTCGCGAGGCTGGCGACGCTGGAGCGGTTCGCCGGCAGCCTCAAGAGCCGGGCGGAGGCAGAGGCGGCGGCGGAAGCGGTGGGGGAGGCCGGCGCCGACGGCGAGGAAGAGGGCGCCGGGGAGCGGTGCTGCATCTGTTACGCCGCGGAGGCAGACGCTCGGTTCGATCCCTGTTCCCACCGCTCCTGCTTCGGCTGCATCACCAGGCACCTCCTCAACGGGCAGCGCTGCTTCTTCTGCAATGCCACCGTCGTCGATGTGGTGAAGATCGACCGCGACTGAGCTTCACTGAGCTAAAGCTGTAGTCTGGGGAAGCTCCTCCCTCTCCCCCTCTCACTGGTTCTCCCCCTTGCTATATAAGGATGAAGAAGGTAAGCTATGGCCAATGGCGGCGGTGGCCATGGCCGACTGCTAGTCTACTCTGGAGAGATTTTTGTAGAACCCTGTGGGGGAAGCCCATTTGTACCCTGTAAATATGAGCTGTAAATGCAAAGGAAGATTTCTTCTCTCTCTCTCTCTCTCTCTCCTCTCTCTCTTTCTTGTTCTTTTGCAAGGTCCACAGAAGGGGGGAGGGGACGAAGTCAACGTCCCCTTATTTTTCTCCGGGCAGCGTTTAATCTTTTTAAGGCAAATTATTACGTGTTTCTAGTAAAAAAATGAGAATGTAATTTTTTTGGGACTTAATTGTAAAATTGAAAACCGTTAGAGAGTTATTCTAAATAAATAAATAACTTTATATCTAGGTTTATCAGTTAAGGGTCTGGGTGTTTTTCAAAAGAAAAGGATCCGGACCGAAGAAATGGAGAACGGTTGTCGGTTTGATGGGTTGGGTCGATGTACAATACTACTTTTTTGGGGCCTAAATAGTATATATTTTAAAAAAATAGATGAGTTATTTGAAATATGAATTTAACATGTCTCACAGTTTTCGAATGAAAAGGATCCGAACCGTAGTGTTGCCTGTTTCGTGGAGGAAGTATCAGGGTCGCGGAGGGGCGAAGGCCATGGCGACGGCTTGCCCTCCTCCGTCGCTGCCCGGCGGCGGCGGCGGCGCCACCAAGCGGGGAAGAAGGGAGCAGCATGTGGCGGCGGGCTATTTAAGGGAGAGGGATAGTGTGCTCTCCTGCGGAACCTGGCGCTCCCTTCGCTCCCTTCCGTGCCGTCCACCAGCGACCACCTGCTTCGTCTCTTCTTCCTTTTCCTCTTCTTCTTCGTCCGACAGCGGCGTCTCTCTCACGGCTTCCGTCGGCTCTCCTCCGCCGGCGCCCGCTCTGCAGTGGAGACTCGACGGCCGACACGTCCTCGTTCTTAACATCCTCGCCTGCGCCGTATGCGCCGACCTTTTACCCTATCTCCTTTCTTCCGTTTAATTTCGGCTCATACTTCCACGATTTTGTCCGAGTTATCGTGTCTGAATTTCTTCGTGGCGGAGTCCCATCCTGCTGGATTCATCTTCTCCGTCAAGAAACTGTCGACAGATCGGGGGAAATCTGTGTAGATTGTTTTAGTCGGATGTTTCTATAATGTAGCAGCATCAGCAGGGGCAGCGGCAGGAGCATCAGCTCAATCTAATCCTCACGCGTGCTAACCTCGCAGGCGGGGATCGCATCGTCATGGCTGCTCTTCTCCGCCATTCCGACCCTCCTGGTGGGCGAGTGATTACAGAGATCCGTCATCCTGTTCTTGCTTGCGTCAGTTCTCCTCATCTATCTATCTATCTATCTAACTTTCCCTTTTTGGATCTTCTCCTCCCTCAAGGCCTTCAAGAGAGCGGCGGAGTCCATCGAGAAGCTGCTGGACGCGACGAGGGAAGAGCTCCCCGATACGATGGCTGCGGTGAGGCTGTCTGGCATGGAGATCAGCGACCTGACCATGGAGCTCAGCGAACTGGGGCAAGCTCCCGAGCCTTCACTCCATTGGGCGACAGCTGCATTTCTGTGTTCTGATCGGACGTTCGCGTCTGCTGCGCAGGCAGGAGATCAGCCAAGGGGTCAGATCCTCCACCCGAGCTGTGCGGCAGGCCGAGGGCAGGCTACGCGGGCTCATGGCGGCGCCGCCGTCCACAGGTTACTCCTCCTGACCCCCCTCAAATCTCCGGCGGGGCCTCCCGATGGGATCTGACGGCGGGCTTTCACACCGTCTCTAGCTGCTGTGCAGAGGAATGAAGAGGCGGCGGCGCCGGCGATGGCAGCGGCAGCGAGGAACCTGAGGGAAGGGATCGTGAAAGGGCGCTCCGCCGTCGGCGTCATCCTCGCCCTGAGCCGGTTCTCGCAGTGGGCGCTCGGCTTCATCGCCGCTCGCCGGCAGAAGGACGGCATCCGCCGCTGAGAACTCCCCGATCGACGAAGATCTCCATTTATTCAAGTCATCTCGACTGAGTTCTACCAAACTTCTTCAACAAAATGGATCCGGCACTTCTACCAGTGAATCCCATTGATGGAGCAGGCATGATCCACGGGGATGAGCGAGGATCGGCCGCCGCCGATGGGGAAGGGGCGGCGGCGGCGGCGGCAGCGGCAGCTCAATTGGGCTTCTTTCGGCTGCTCTTTTCCTCGATCCCCGACTGGGCGAATCTCTCCCGAAGAGCCTCGAGCACCTCTTCCATCTTGACGCCCTTCACGGCCAGCAGCACCATGGCGTGGTACATGAGATCCCCCATCTCAGAGACAGTCCGCGAGCGATCTTCGTTGCCCAGAAGAGTCTGCACCAGCTCCTCGGCTTCTTCCCTGTGGAGAAGTGCAGCCAGGGCTTTTTAGGTTTACAGCCCATATATATGCTTTGATCACTATCTCACCTCTCTATCTAGAAGAAAAAGACTAAAATGGAAGCAGGGTTTACGCCGCGTTTTATAGAAAACGCTTCCATATGAATCAGCTGATAAAATCGCGGTGAACGAAAAGCTCATGAAACCATAGCTTCATGAGAAGCCCAGAAAAGGTAAATATCACACAAACTAAATGTCACACTTTTCCAAAAGAAGGTAAAAAGCAAATAATGGTAGAACCATTTAGGTAACCTAGTTTAAGCTCGAAATGATGAAGTAATTAGATTGCAAAGAGAAAGCAGAGGAAAGCAGCAGCGATCAGAAAAAGTAAGTAGCATTCATTAACACTACTTCGATTCGATTAAAAAAACCATCAGTTGGTAGTTTTCCCATTCGGTTTCCTGTCATTCACTGAAGAGGAAGGGGGAGGGAATTCATCAGGACTTCCCTGTTCACCGTTCCAGAGAGGAAGGGGATAATATGGCGAGCGTGAAACAGGTAGACTATGCCTTCTCACTTATGCAGAATGTAGTATCTAAGCGACATCTGGGAGGAGGCGCATGCTCCCTGTGGATACCTAAAGAACTGCCTTTTTTGTGTGGCCATGCGAAGAACAACCCTTGAGTGATATTCTCTCGATACTGTTCTAAGTTGTCGGGCGTTCTGATAAATTCAGCAATTATGGGTTTTCAAGAAAAAAAAAAAGAAAAAAAAAAGAAGTAAAAATGGTGATAACCGTACCGGACTTTGCTGCACAGGAGTTCATTGTCGAGTAACAGCCTCTTCGTCCAGGAAGGCTTCCCATCCGTGGCATTTCCTATCTCATCCCTGCGTCGATGAATGGTGTCCTCAAGGGAGTAAAGAGTAGTCAATGCCAACCCATGGTTGTGCGCCTGAAAGAAAGTCAACGTAAGCTCAACAGTGAATGGTGAAAAACCCATTTTTCCATTTACTCAAAATGGGTTGACTGACTAGGAAGCTTACAGACCTCCCCATTTCTCAAGATATCGGATGCCGATGAGAAATAGCATGTTTCTGACCCTGTGTGGCAGGTCGGCCCGTCAGGCTTCCCAAGGTATATGATCTGCGAGATACGAAGCCCAGAAAGAACCAAGAGATGAATGTGATGATGCTCCGTGAGCTAGAACGGGTAAGACTTTTTGATAAATTCGGCAAGAACATAAGAAAATTTCACGAGATGGGAGCTGTTAAGCTTCCAAAAATGAAGCAAGAATTGCGCTGAATTCCATGAGAAAGATTGGTGAGCTTCCGAAGAATTTAGATCCGAGAGAAGGGAACTCACAGAATCGCGATCACAGTCGAGGAAGATCTCGCACACGTTTATGAAGTTCATGGAGGTCTCCCCCTTTGTCCACAGGGACGACCTCGACCGGCTGTAAAACGTTGCCTTCCTTGACGTGATGGTCTTCGCCAGGGCCTCCCTGTTGACAAACCCTTGCATCAAGATTGCTCCAGTGTCCGAGTTCTGGGCAATGGCCACTGCCAACCCTTTCTCATCCCATTTAATGCTGTCTAGCAGAGCATCCACCTGAGCCGCACAGAAACAATGTTTAGGATCTGCTTGAACTGTAGAGAAGAAGTCAACGATTAACAGAGAGCCGTAACACAGAAGGTTATTCGGATTCACAGAGCTCAGAAATACCGCCAGAGGAAATTACTGATCTGTGCGGCCTCTTTTCTGTGAAGAGGATTTTATCACATACTGATTATTCTTTCAGAATTGGAGGAAACAGGCGATGTTTGGAGATTTATGAAGAAAAAGCTGTGAATGGAAGGATTCTTTCTGCACTCGGAAATGTGAATTCATGAGACGGAAGAGAAGCGTGTGTGTGTGTGTGTGTGTGAGAGAGAGAGAGAGAGAGAGAGAGAGAGAGAGAGAGAGAGACCTATCGCCTCCAATTTCAGGATAAAAAAATAAAGAATAGAAATCCACCATCGATAACATTTCGATTTGAGGAGCAACTGCTTTCTTCATTATCTCAATTCCCGAGTGAGCCTAGGGTTTGAAGAGCAGTACGCGCAACATTAAACCTCCAAGAGAACGACCTTCCGTCGAATTAACAGAGAGAGGATCACTCCCTCCCGTCGTACCTTCTCCTCGTCTAGCAGCAACGACGGCGAACGCTCAACCGCGGCGGAGGCAGCAATGGGGAAGCCAGCTTTCTTCCTCCGCCGATCTCCTCGCGCTGCGCCACCCAACCGACCGGGCCATCGAAGGCGCGCCGCCGCCAGAACGGCGTTGGGCCTGGGGGAAGATGGGCGCGGGATAGCATGAGAAAGAGAGGCCCTCGCTGCCGCCATGGCGATTGGGGGGGAGTAGAAGGAGAACTGGCAGGGAGGTCACTCCGACTGGAGACGACGGTCAAGTTCAAACCAGAAGAGAAATTTTGACTGCATGAAAAATCTTATGTGAATAAATAGTTATGAGAATTATGAGCTAAGACTTACCCTTGATTACACAATGACACATATATGTTGTCAATGAGGCATGTCTGTCTTTCTGTCTCTGTGTCCCTCACTCTCTCTCTGTCTCTCTCTCTCTGTCTCTCTGTCTCTCTCTCGCTGGTCAGTATAAAAACGAGACTCCCTCCACAGCCAAGCAGAGTAGTCCCGTTTCACAGGTCTCCTCAACCATGGCGAAGGTGGAGCAGACTCTGAAGCAGAGGATCTTCCGCTTCGTCAACTGCGGCACTTCCTGCGGAGGCGACGGGCCACGCGGTAACTCCCCCTGCACTTACAGAAGATCTCGAAACTTCGATCTTCGATATCGCTGGTCTGAGAATCGCTCGGTGCCTGCAGTTACAGGGAAATCGAGCGAGGAAGTAGCCCCCTCTCTCATGGAGGTGAAGGTGATGAGGAGCTTCCCCTGCAAAATCTCTCGCTCTTTCCGGCGTAGTCCGTCACGGTGTTGGTAAGATGTTTCTCGCTTATTTAGGGTTCTATTTTGCTGGCCAGGCCGTTGAAACGCGTGGATTCCGCGCGCGCCTTGCGAGGCGTCCAAAGCGGCCCGGCGTGCCGAAGGGCCCCCCTCCTCAGCATGCTTGAACATCCAGCGGATCGGAGATCTTCCTCCATTTCACTACTCTTGTTGTTCTTCTTCGTAATATCTTCTATGGATTATCTCAGAGTGTTGTGAGCCAGCCAATGTATAATCTAGACTGAGAATAAAAGGGAAGCAAACGACGACGGCTTCTCGCCAGATCCTCTGTTCTATTTACCTACAGTCCTGTCGTGGGAGTTCATGTTTCGTGATGATCCAGTCTGTCCAATCTCTGCAACCAATTTTTTTCTCTCGAATCATCGATCTCTTCTGGCTCTCCTCTGGCCAAATCCTGAATTCTGAATAAACTAAGTTCCTCCATGATCCGTCGTTAATCATTTGGCATTCATTCGATGTGAAGGACTCAACTAGTCAAAGATTCGCCTGACTGGGGGCTGGGGGCATCAACCAGTTGATTTATCACCAGATTTTCAACTCTTTTTGTGGATTTCTCTTCAATTCTGAGTGGCATTCAGAAGGTTTGTGATCAACTCATCCTCCATTTTCTCTTTCCTCTCTCTCTCTACCCTATCTCTCTCCTGTTTTGTCACCACGACTGATGGGGAAGAGAGAGAGAGAGAGGAACAGCTGTAAGATATTCCCCAAGGAAAGAAGGAAAGAAAGTGAACCAGTTGGGAAAAGCACAAATTCTTCCTTGCTCTGCATGCCACATCTTTTTCCCTCGGGCCGGGCCTATCTCGAATCTGTCCCGGGCCCGGTTATCTGGTGGATGCCTGTTCTGCCACGTGGAGTCCACTGCACTTATTTTCCTTTCCGGGCTTTTCTACGCCGGGCCTGAGTGGCCCCTCAGTAGTCGCAAGTTTCTTCGTAATTGGGCCGAAAGCGTCTGTTATTTTATTGGGCCAAGTGGTGCTGCTCAATAAGTCCAAAAAAGTCTCTTGGGCTCAACTAACCCTCTTCCGTCGAAGTTGTCGGCCCATTAGGGAACAGCCCGTAGTCTAGTATGGGGGCTGGCTCCGACAATCCGCTCGATCCGGGCCTCCAAAAATTGGTAAATGTTGATTTTTTTTGGAAATAAACCCCTCGCCCTTTCGGCAGTAGGGGTGGGGCCATAGCTATGGCTTCCGCCGCCATAGCGGAGGCGTCGGAGGTCGATGGGGAGGCGGGATGGCCGCCGGCGGCAGCGGCGGTGGCGGTGGAGAGTCTGCTCCCGCAGCTCCCCGACGACTTGGCCATCCAGTGCATCGCCAGAGTGCCACGCTTCTTCTACCCGCGGCTCGCCCTCGTGTCCCGCGCCTGGTGCGCCGTCATCCGCTCGCCGGATCTCTTCGCCTCTCGGGTATCCGCTGGCGCCTCCCGGTCCTTCCTCTTCGTCGACGTCAGAACCTCCTCGGAGGTGTCCAGGTGGTATCTCATCGATCTGCAAAGCGGCAACCCCCGTCCTCTCGTCCCCCTTCCTCCTCCCCCGATTCAAGCCGCCGGATCCGCCTGCGCCGCCCTGGGACCTCTCCTGTTCGTCCTCGGAGGCTCCGTCGAGGGCGTCGCCACCGCGGCCGTCCAGATCTTCGACGCGCGCTTCAATCAGTGGCACCTCGGCCCCCGCATGCGCGCCGCCCGCGAGTTCGCCGCCGCGGGGGCCGTCGGCGGCCGGATGTTCGTCGTCGGGGGCTGCCTCCCCTCCTGCGACCACTGGGCGGAGGTCCTCGAGGTCCAGGCCGGCCGCTGGGCCCCCGTGGCGAGCCCGATCGGCGTCCGGGAGAAGTGGATGCACGGCAGCGTGGTGCTCGAGGGGAAGCTCCTGGCGGTGGCGGATCGCGGCGGCCTGCTGTTCGATCCGGCGGCGGGGACGTGGGGCCCGGTTTCCACAGTCCTGGACATTGGGTGGAAGGGGCGCGCCGCAGTGGTGGACGGGATAATCTACTCCTACGATTTTTTGGGGAAGGTCAAAGGGTTTGATCCTGCGGGCGACAAGTGGAGGGAGGTGGAAGGACTGAACGAAGACCTGCCCAAGTTCCTCTCAGGGGCAACGCTGGCGGACCTCGGGGGCTTCCTCTGCGTGTTGTGGGAGGGGAAGAGGATGAACAGAAGGAAGGGCATGGAGATCATGTGCGCAGCGATCAAGGTGGACAAGGCGGACGCTGGGAGGCTGAGGGGGGAGATCGTTTGGATGGAGTCCATCAGCTTTGGGGTATCCAAGGGTTCCACCCTGTCACATTGCTTGCCCGTGGAAGTATGACGGAATTCTTCCAAGCTCACAGGTACTTTCTCTTATCCTGGAGAAATATCAACCATGCTCATCTTCTACTAGGAAGAAATTCACTAACATAGACGCTTATCTTCTTAAAAACATGGAGCCCAGAAAATTTCTTGTTTATTTTTGGCTAGGCTTTTAAATAAGCTCTGGATTTCTAAAAGGGGGGGGGGATATTCAATCATTCAATAAAGGGGATTGTGGACAACTTGTCCTCCTAATGCTTCCTTGTTATTGTTCATTAAGGTGTTAGCAGGATGATATCAGTGACGATTTTTCTTTCAACTGCATGTTTCTAATTGTTTATTGTTTTATGATAAAATTAATGTAATGTTGTATGATGTTTTACATTACCTGAGTTTGTTGGCTTTTTTTCTCGGAACTTTATATATTTTAAGGCTTGAATAATATTATGGTAGGGAGCATGGACCAGATGGATTGTTTGATTGACATAGACATTGTTTTTCTTGGACTCCAGGGCGTGTACACTTAATCTCATCTCATCTCATCTCATCTCATCTCATCTATCTGAAGAAGTCCCTTACAGTGATAATCACCGTGGAAATAAAACGGAATATTGGCTACACATCTAGACGACTAAGATTTCTTATCATAATTTTTCTAGTGTTTTCCTAGGGTTCTCAGGCTGTTTCCAAATTTAGTGAGAATCTGCACCCAATAAAATATTTTCCGTGAAGTCAACAGCGTTTTGACCATCATTTCAGTAGTCTTAGTAGCTAGTGGACCATGATGGGGACCCTTTTCAGCTTCAGATATTCCTCCACAAAAGTGGATTTTCTTGAGGGAAAATCTACTCCTAATTGGTGTGATATACGGATAAGTCGCTTCTCCAGAAGTGACTTTAGTATCGTTTGATTGTGTGCAGTAATGTGGCCATGAATGAAACAGATAGCCAAATAAGCAGGCCTCAAAGTCTCATTGGAGCACAATCTTGGCTTTCACATGGTGCAGATTCTTCAGTTCTCATGGAATGATATCATAAATGCCTCATTCATACGTAGGCTCTAAGAGTCTGCAGGAGCACTACAAGGCCAATGTTCGAGTTATATATACCCTACTTTTACATTCGCGTATGGTTACATAATCACCCTATCTAGTAACCGATTCAGATGCTTAGGCGCATTAATGTCTGTGTTTGCAGATATCATGGATGAAGTGTCTTCCTAGTTGACTCAAGGTTCTTCCCCTGGATATACCAGTAAGTATGTCAGTCACTTGCTCTGCTCTTCTCAGTAGGGATTACTATACACGCCCATTAGTTTTCCATCTGCCATGTGGGAATGCAAGACTGGAGCCCTAATTGGCAGCTGAGGGCTCTCTAAACTAGGCACATCTTACTAGCTGATGGATGATCAAGTGTGGAGATTTCTCCTTTTTCTTGAGAGCAATCTCTCTCCGGCTTGAAACAACATCTAGCTTGCGGCTTCTTCATTCCACTGGAAAGCTCTGTGCTTTGACTTGCATAAGTCTCCATTTTATTTGGCATAGACGATTGCAGTCTTTGATTGATTGAGGTCTGCATGCAGCTCGTCAAATGGCCTTGAATTGGGAGTCGGAAGCAGAGGATCAACGATGAAGATGGAATCCAGGCCTCCTATGGTGAAGGAATCCAGGCTCCTTGTGGCACAACATATCCATGGCAACTGTATATAAATTGGGCTGCAGAGTTAAACTACTCTGCTCCATCCTTGGCTTCGTTTCCATTTGTCTTTATCACTATGCACATATCAGTAAAGCATTCCTTTTTTTAATGCTTTCGGTTTGGTCTCATGCACATATCAGAAACATAGCAGTAACATAGCAGTTTCTATCTTTACTTGGAGCAGGTGACATCTTTCACCGGGTTCGCTGCATCTTTTCCACTGTCTAAGAATTAACTCATGAAGTGAAAACCTGATCTAATCAAACTTTAAATGGAAGAGCTCCAGACCGTTCTGGGTTGCTTTCAAACCTCCTCAACATAGCCGGCTATCGCCCCTCAGGTCTGGTTTATGGTTAGGGTCTCTAGGGTTCCCTAGTGTTCGCCCAATTCTGCAACCAAACCTTCTCAAATGTCCTGCTCTTCATCTAGATCCAGTCCCTCTAATGTCAAGAGATTCGAAGCCAAGTACATCCCCAAGCCAACTAAAAATCTAACTTTTGCATCTCTCTCTAGATGTAGACAGACACATGACACCCAGGAGAGCTTCAAGGAACATGAGGGGCATGGCTGACCAGATATCAATAATAATAATAATAATAATGTAGTCAAGAGGGTGGAATCTCCATACTCAGCGGATGAAACAGGCGCACTGTCACTGTGGGTCTCAAGCGAACAGCCTCCTGAGGGTTCTTGCGATGGCCCGAGAGGCGAACTTCGACAGCAAGTCGGCCGGCACACCCAGCAGCTGCTGTTGGCACTCCGAAGGGAGCTGCAAAGGCAGCCCAGCCCGATAGAATGTTAGAACGGTAGTCAATGGATGGCAGAGTCTCAAAGAAATCAGAGCAGAAACAGTGCATAGATTTAGACCAAAAGGGTTGGGGGTGGAGATCGCAGCCATCAAACTCCGATGATATGACGAAATGGGAGTGTAACCGTGTGCAAGGATGCCACACAAAATCAATCCCTGTTTTGATCTCCACAAAGTATATGCTAGTCTGGCTTCTGCGCTCTTACCTCCGAAATGATGGAAAGCACCGGTAAAAAATCCTGAATGGACGTCAGCCGGTTAAGGATTTGCAGAGGCTCCTCAGGGTCTGCTTTTTTTCTCTTCTCTTCCGGGTTGTCAAATTTCACATCCTGCAGACAAGAAGGGCTACTAAGATCCGAAGAGTCCGTAAATTCAGAGTTTATCAATGAGATCCCAAGATATGAGCTATATACCACCTCATTGTAGGTAATGAATGAGTAAGTGACTTTCACTAGGTTGGGTTTTTAGAAGAGCATGATCCATTTGCAGAAAAAAACTTAAACCAAATTCACATCAGCTGAAAATAGAGGGGGTGGGTCTTGATGAGCATACATTAACTAGCCTTTCGCGGATCGTCAATTCTCTCAATTTGATCAAGAATTTTCACCTAATTTCGGTAACTAAGATTTATTTTAATTATCAAATCTACAGGTGATAGTTGTAATTCCTTCATAGATTTCAGACGTGATAGAAGAAGGTGGGTCTTCTCCACAGATCCCTTCCGCATCTTGCCAAAGCCTTGAAGCACAAAATAAATGACCCAAAAGAAATAAAGGTAAGAATAAAACGACGCCAGAGATGAATATTTGTGAGGTGAATTACTATCTTATAACTAGGGAGGATCAGAACAATTGGGTAATGTTCTTTGACTAGCCGATAACAGTCTAATTCAAGCTGACTGAATAATTAGGTTTTAGCGAGGTCTACTTACTGCCGACAAACTTTCGTTCTTCTGAAGCCTCGACAGCAGTAGCAATAGTCTGCGCAAAGTTCTCAGGTTTTCGACATCCTCCTCGGCCATCAACGATGATGACAAAGGTGCAACAAATGGCAACCTTGAAGCTGCCGCGGTTGTGACAGAATCCACCGTAGCTACCCCAAGGGCATCAAGTCCCTGTGCGTGGGGGAGACAGCAAAAAAGTAGAAAATCAGAAGAGTTCTTAAATCTTTAGACAGTTAACGGATTTGGTCATGGAGAGGAGACACTTGTGGTATCCCTACAAAGAGTATGAACATCCTAAGACTAATTACGTCAATTAGGGAACCGGTTAAGGGCCAGTTAGATATTCTCATCTTACGATGGAAGGTTTTTTGATGAAAGCTCTGGAGGCCCGTGGCACATGGGTTTTGTATAAATGATACACATCATCAATCACTCCAAAAAGCAAATGGTTACCTTAACCATCTCTTCCAGAATTATTTCCCTCACAAAGGCACCCTGCAATGAAACATAAGTATTCGCTGCTTTGAGTTTTCAAAATACATAGAAATTCGTCTGGTTTTATGGATACCTTATCAGAAAGAGTGAAAGAAAATATCTGCTTTGCGGCCAGCCTGGAACCAGGCTCTTGTACTGCGTCTCTCACAAGTGTTTGTTCTGTCTTGGCACGAAGTGACTGGCACATCAAGACGAAAACAAAAAAAAACGTTGAATATTGTAACTTTCGATTACCGGTGACAGCCATGAGAACTACAACAGTGTGAAAAATCAAAACGGATGGCATTTATTTCTGAGAAAATTGCAGCTCTCAACAAATACCATTTTTTCAAGTCAAGAGAAAAAGTCCTCAGCCAAGTGGTTTTACACCTTAAATAATTTTGACTTACATGTCCTCTCTTCAGTGACCTCAACTTTACAAAATTTTACAAATTGCACCTCGCACAATAAATTTATACCCCTTAGGAAGCACCCATTAACTTTCTGGGTCCAAATTTTAGATTTTTTTAAAAATTAGACAGCTCCAATGAGTAGGATTTAAATTCTAGAGCCAGCCATACAAATCACGAAACTATATCCATGAAGAGGAAGTCATCCGAGCATTAAAACATCAAATTTTATAGACAGATAGTCACCAAAAAATTTAAATCCGAGGAACTTCATGTGCTTTCGCTATTTCTTGCCACCGAGATGATGGGAAAGAAAAAAACTTAGGATTTCGAGCCGAAAACCCTGTCAAATACGGGACAACGGACTGAATACTCTTCTGTGTGGAAACGTACGAGGAAAATGACCGAATTAAAAGTATATAAGTTATAGATGGTATAACTGGTTATGGTCTAATAATACGAGGATAATAATAATGGGATAGGAAGTGAAGCCTCTGTGTATCTTGTATTAGATGACCAAAAACGACGCAACACAAACCTCAGTGCGGGAATCTTACCTCAGTTAATAAGGATTCCAGACGATCAATCCTGAATGCTCCATTCTAAAGAGGAAATGTTTGTTTCAGTTTCAGAGAAATACCGTCTGTGAAAACTAGGACTTAAAAAACTACAGTAAATGAGGTCTGGCAGAATGGCTGAGAACTTACACTATACAGGAGTGTCTGCAGTGTCGAGCGAAGATTAGGTGAGCTATCAGTGAGTATTTTTCTCGCAATCCAAGGGTATGAACTACCCAAAACTTTGTATTCTGGATTGAAACCGATTGCAATGCCCTCCAAAACAGCAAGGCTGTTAAATCATAAGGCAGCAAATAAAACTAATGTCACTGCTGAAGGTGATAAGAATAACTTAAGGCTTATGAAATCCTGTTTCTAGAGGCTAACCATCCAAGTATGAAGATAATTGCATAGAGGAATAGGACATGAATTTTCCGACATTGGTATTTTTACGTTTCTTTCAACCAAGAAGCATTAAGCCTTCACTAATTAAATGGTTACCTTCTAATGACCAGAGAAAAATATGAGGGTATTTGAAATTTGAATTTGTACCTGAAAATCCAAGGGTAATGATAAGACTGAAATTAATTCCAAAAGGATTCCATTGGTAAACCAGAATTTAAACATGCAGCTTCTTTTAAACGTAGACGTTTTGAAAAAAAGAAAAGCGTAGACTTTCAGAGGCATATCCCAAAGAGAATCCCTCATCAAGAGGCTCAGACTATATATATCCTCAAGCATCAAATAGAAGACCATAGCGTTGCAGATTAACTGAGAATTTTCACAAATACAATACACAGACCCCAAATCCTACCATCTCTTCTAACCCCCATGACCCTGAGGGCCTGATAACTGAAGTCATGTTGCGAGGCAAAACGTATTTTCTAAATGTTATCGGCAATTGTGCCACAATAGGGTCTTTGACATTCTAGCTGTCCCACTGCCTAACTGTGACACATCCCTGGCGACCAAGGCTGGCACTAGTGGAGCAAGCAAAGCAAGCTCACGCTAACCACGGTGTGACACCCGCTGTCAGGCACTAACACGACTTTTAGGGTCTGACCCTCAAGTCTTGGGTGTCATAATTAGGAATAACAATCTCTTGTTCACTAATGAACAACTTTTGTAGGCACAAAAACCAGGAGAAATTTATCAGTATGGCAAGCAATTTTTTTTTGTACAGTACCAAGTCATGTCTAACAGCGCCAAAACAAAATGATAAATAAATTAACGCATAACAGAAATAGATTGAAAAAAATATCATCTATCATTCTATGTATCTCTCTCCAGAAAGATATGACCAAATATTTGATATTACTCTGAGAGGTGCTGTGTCACAATATTTTCTCGATTAATACATGTCTGTATATCTGGTGTATAAATTCTGCAAAGTTCACATCAACTGGGATAGTAGAAGATCATACAGATATCTGGTCATTGTTATATCTAATATTATAATTATTCTGCCCAGGCTATCTTTCCCACACTAGCACAAACTAGACTTGGATAACTATATTCATGATATGAAACAACAGAGTTGTAGTTCTGACATGAGTTTACGAATATTCATGCGTCAATTTTTCTATCTTTATCAGCCAACCGAGATGTGCACTTATCATTTTTCTAGTATACTATAAGTAATTTTTTATTGGATAGGGATCTCTGAAATATGATCCTGGCTTTGGAAGATTTGTGTGAAATATTATCTTTCACAAAACACAATCTTCTTAGAATGATAGTCGGTTTGGGTCAACATGACCCAATTTTTTTCCGTATCCATCGTTGTCATGTATGATTTTGTGACAAGAAAAGTGAAAGTATGCTTGGCCCATGTTGACTTAATTGTGACTTAGACGGACTTTGTTTTGACTCATATAAGTTTGTGAATGAAATCCCTGAAAAATAGATTCCCTTTCAAAACTTCAGTTGTGTCACTGTCCATTTAAACGTGCATTCGAAATTGGAAGCTTTAAGAACAGATCTGCCTCTTCTGAGTTACACTTACTCAGCAAACCATGCTTCACAATTAGTTGGACAGCTGAAATTTAAAGGTCACCATCAATATTTAGAGCTTTAGAACCTCATACGAGGAATAAGCTCTAAACCTGACATATATTTAAGAGAGGCAGGTAACATTCAGAGTGTTGAAAACTAAATGTCCAAATAAAAAATTCAGCAATTACGATTTTTGCATTAGTGACTTACATAGTCCGCCCAAGATTTCCTGACAGATCTCCAAAGCTTATGTTACTGACTCCTTTGTTAACAGCATTTTGGAAGACGCCTAAAAACAAATAACCAATGAATAAAAGATAACCCAGCTCCATCCCCTCAAGAGGAGAGAATCAAGTCTCTAATGAATTCTCGTTGAACGATCACCAAGATAGAAATACAACAACTGCGGCCTGGAAAAGTAATTGATCAACCTCAGGAGATTGAAAATCGATAAGAACCTGTCAATGCTTTCGTGACTTCATCTTTTTGCGCCGTTGGAGGAAGAAACCTGTCACGCATGAAATATGGTCCGAAAATTCAACTGTCAATAAAATAGGTAATACACATGTTTAAATGTGGGCCACACAATGTAATGCTCCTCAAAGGTGAGCCCAAGCACAAAGCTTAATCTTACAGTTTAAAGCTACTACAATGCTCCCCCATTTTAACGATAAATAAAATGTGGTCTATGTAAGTAAACCTACTCAACTTATCACCAAATGGTTGAATTGGTTGACTCAATAGTTGATACACAGATTGCTGCTCATTAACAATATACAACCCATTTCTATTTTCAGCACGACAAAACCCAAAAGTTCGGGACGTCATAATAGGCCCATATTGGAAAGAATAAATCAAAATTTGTGGTTATCTTTTATTTGGAAAGATGAACCTGGCCACTTATTGCCAAACTTTTTTATTTCGATTGATACTGATTTGTAAAAACAAAAACTACTGTTTTGGCTAAAAGTAGCATCCAGTGGATAATACCTCATACATGCTTTTATGATCGATTTCAAGTAATCAGTATTCAGATTTCCATGCAGTTTTATGAAGTGCTTACCCAAGCGTAACAAAATCCTTTGCCAGTTCATCAAAATCACGATTAACAAGATGAACACAAGCTTGAATAAAACCATCTCGAAGTTCTTGCTTAAATTCACCCATCATTCCGAAATCTGTAAAATTGGTCTGTCATTAAATTGAGATATAAACGGAAATGATGACAAAGAGAATATTTTCTACAACAATTAAAGTAGAACAACACGGAATAATATTTATCAGGTATAAAGATACCAGAACAGAAAAGGAAAGTAATGCTTGAATTTGTACAGAATGCAGTTGGCATTATTGAAACATTTTCTAGAACACAACCACTCAAATCTAGAACCAAGTGCTTCATCATACAGAAATATTTTTCTTTTGTCAGAGCAGAGCTAAGACAAGGTTATATATGTTTTCTTGGTCTCAAAGGGATACACAACTACATCTTTATGAGTTAATCATTAAGGTTAAGAAAAAGCCTACTGGTTGGTTGGTCTAAGTTTCTATTTCGTTTTACAATGCATAAACTAATCATCAAACTTGATATGCCATAGCATTTTACGCGCCTCATCAAATTTTCGAGAATTTTAATTCGTATTACTTCATCAAATGGAATAAAAAGAACAAAGTTTAATTTCAAGGTGTCCTTGTTCAAGGTAATGCATTACCAGGGACATCCTTTCTTCCCTTGTTGGGAAAAAGATTTACTTTCAAGGAAAATATATAATACATCTGAATAAAATAAATTAATGCGACAACAACACTGTCATCATAGGGAAAATAATCTTATAAATGAGGCATACTCTTTTACCAAAATAATGTTGAGACTATGCCTATTATGGTCAAAGTAAGCATTCTAAGTAATGAATTCATGAGTCATCATGTGTCAATACACCCCAAAAAAATGAGATGGCTGAGAGAAAAATTAGACACTTACTGAATACAGCTAGAGCTCTTTTGTTTCAACAAACAAGTTCTGAGGCCATGTTGAGGTGAAGTTGTTCTCTCTAGTACTTACCTTATCAACTTGATTCCAACTAAATCTTTGGAATATCAAAGCCCAATGGAATTGTTGAGTAGATTCTATCCTCATGTGAAATTAAAGACTCACCTTTGTCCAAGGGTATTAGGATGCACTGCTTATGTTCATGTCCAAGGCAACCTAGTGGGTAAACTTAATCCATGATCTATAAATTGTATATTTATTGGGTACTCAACTACACAGAAAGGTTATAAGTGTTATCATCCTGCTTCTAAGAAATCCTTCATCTCAGCTAGTGTAACCTTTAATGAGTTGGAATCATTTTATGGGTTGAGAAATCCACAGGAGACAAAGAACCAGATCACTAATGTTGAGTTACAAGATAACAATGAATGTGATTCAAGAATGCCAATTCCTAGAATCACATAAGGACACGTATATAGGAGATGATCCAGAGTGGAGTCACAAAATATACCAACAAAAATGAATGATTTACTTGCATTGCAAAGGGAACTAGTAGAGGAAACTAGTCCAAGTACAAGAGACGTATCCCAAATTGATAATATTGACTAAGGACATGATCACTAATTCACTAGAACCAATGATGAGAAGTAACTAGATTGACCCATTGCTCTATGCAAAGGGAAGAGAAGTTGTACAGGGAAACCATTCTACCCTATGGCCAACTACTTATCCTATGATAGGTTAACACAGTCAGAAAAGACTTTTCTCATGAACCTGAAGACAATTATTATCCCTGAAATAATAGAAAAAGCTCTGTCACACAAAAAATGGCTAAAGGCAATTCACAATCTTATGGAATTGATTATTTTGAGACGTTTGCTCTTGTTGCAAAGTTGAATGCCATCTGAATACTCATAACATTGATGGCAAATCTAGGATGGGAAATGCATCAATTTGGCATGAAAAATACATTTCTTCATGGAGATTTGGAGGAGGAGGTTTACATTTCTTAAAGTTACACATTTACTTGTCAAAATAATGTTGTTTGCATGTTGAAGAAATTTCTATATGATTTAAAACAATCGCCCCAACCATGGTTTGGGAGATTCACTCAAGCTATGAAGGGATTTGAGTACGTACAAAGTTATAGGGATCACACTCTCTTTATTAAGGACGGTGCCCCATACAAGGTTACAACCTAAATTGTGTATACAGATGATATTATTATAACAGTAGATGATACTGAGGAGATTAAATGCCTTGGCCAAAACCTATTTAGAGAATTTGATATCAAATCTCTACGAAGACTAAAATATTTATCGGGAATTGAGGTTCAATATTCAAAGGAAGGGATATTTCTTTCACAGCACAAATACATTTTGGATTTACTTCAATAGATTGGAAAATTGGAGTGTAAACATGCTAACACATAATTGATCCCAACCAGAGTTTGGGAGAATGTAAGGACTCCGGTCAGGTGGACAAAGGCTCATATAAGCAGTTGATTAGAAAGTTGATATATCTAAATCATACCCGTCCAAATATAACATTTGCAGTGAGTGTACTCAATCAACATACGAATGACTCAAGGAAGATAGACCTATAGGCAGCATATTGAGTGTTGGCATATTTAAAGACAATAATAGGACAAAGCATTCTATTCACAAAAGGAGGAAATACATCTATTAAAATCTACATATATGTAGATTATACAGGGGTTTATCATGGATCATAAATCAACCTTTGATTATTGTAGATTTGTTGGTGGAAACCTTGTGACCTAGAGGAACAAGAAGCAACAAGTAGTTGCACGATCTAGTGTCAAAGTAGAGTTCAGGGCATTGGCCCAAGGGATATGTGAAGGCTTATAGATTCAAGGTCTGCTGAATGAACTGAGAATCAACCAATCAAATCATATCAAACTATTTTGCAACAACAAGTCAGCAATGGCTATTGCCCAAAATATTGTACAACATGATAGGACTAAATAGATTGAGATTGATCGATATTTTATCAAAGAAAAAGTAGAAACTGGAGATGTTGATTTGATATATGTTAGTACATGAAAACAAGTTGCTGACATATTCACAAAAGGACTCACGAGACCAATATTTCAAAAGATGGTGTCTAAGTTGGGCATGGAAAACATTCATACCCAAGTTTAGAGGGGGTGTTGAACTTTCTTTGATTTCCCTTTCTATTTGTTTTTCTTTTGATTGCATTTTTTTCTTTCCCATTATTCCTCTTGTTAAATGGATCCATTAGATTATTAAGGGATTCACTTGTAGACTAATTTAATGAACCTGGCCCATAACTCGTGTAATCCGTATTTAAGAGGGAAATCGTGAGAATTCACGAATTAATTAGGTTGCAGTAACCCTACTCCAAGAAGTGGCGGCTGAGTTCATCTTCCTGGAAGAGAAGGATTTAAAGATCGATTCCTTCATTCTCCAAGTTGAACAAACCTCGATCAAGATCAATTTACAACATTATCCACATAAAATCATTTTCTACTAACCACCACGAAAATGATATTGATTTTATCATTCATCATATCAAAGGATAAAATACTAGTTTCACAGAGAAAACAACCAAGAGCACACTTGTAGAACACATAGTTCCCATCTATACAATCATATAACACATTTTTTGGTCATGAAAACAAACCAACAAACAAGCATAAACTTTGCATATGTTGCTGCTGAACTTCTAAAATATAACAAAAAAAAAACTTGTTTACTGTTTTTAAGAATAACAAAACATTATCATGACTTATAAACATTAAAAAATATGCACAGCTGCACAGATTTTAGATAACAAATTTACGATTTTGTAATTTTTTCTCTTTGGTTCAGCTGGGAAGGAGACGAATAATTCAAAAAGGATTGGAGAAAACCTCTTATAAAGAAAAAAAAGTAGGGAGTTATAATTTTTTAAATAAAATTTTAAAGTTTTCTCCAGATACAGAAAAAATGGTCATTTTACAATCTGAAAAAGAGTAGAAAACACAATTTTAAAGCAGTACCTAAATAGGCTAATTTTCCATCAGTTGTCCGAAGAAGATTTCCAGGGTGTGGATCTGCATGATAGAATCCATAGTCTAGAAGCTGAGAAAGTGAACAATAGACTCCAACCTGATAAACGCCAAAAATGGATATAACAGTCAAGAACCTGGAAAACACGACCTTATTTCTTGATTTCTACTTGTTATGGAGAAAATGAATCTCATATGCCTTAAAGACAAAATGGAAAGCAAGAAAGCAAGATAAATGCGAGCTGATATATTATTTGAAATTGAAAACTTAACCTCAACTAAATAAAGGTCTTTCACTTCAGATAGCTTCTGTCCCTGCAGAAACAGGACAAGCATGAGCGAGCACCTTACAGAGTGTAATACATTCTTCAGAAACAACATTTTTAGATTTGGGGTGTTTTTTCTCTAGAAGAAAAAGTTAAGATAAGAACATACTTCCACCCATTCCATGATAAGGACTCGGCGGCTACTTCTGTCCAAATACATTTCTGGTACGAAAACATCTTGTAGGCTCCCGTAGAGCTTCCTAGTGGGTTTACAATGAAATATTAAGGTAAACACTGACCCAAAATCATACTACAAATATGATATACACCGAAATAATATTTCCCAACAGATCAAAAAATACAAACCTCGAGGAAAAACATCAAATGGATACACAATGTTAGGAAAACAACACACACATGAAGCTCATCATATGATTTGTGATTTATGCTGTAACTACAGGTTTCTTAATGCAAGGCTATGATGACTACGTTCAGTTTCATGCTAATACCAAAAAGATTACCAAGCATCAATAATCACCACACGAAAAAACCATAAGCAAATATTAACAAAAAAATATTTCCGTGGAAAGGAGTTGAAAAGATTATAACAATGAAGTAAATCACGAAAACACCAGCTAAAACGTTAAAATTCTATCAGAAAAAACCACACGAACCCAAATCTGAAACTATGCCATACGAAATCCCATATCTAAAGCATCTGAAACCCCAAGGAACTCACAGTTGCATCTGAGAGGGGAGATTGAACCCAAGAGTGTCTAGATCAGAGTCAAATCAAAAAAATATTCAGTGAGAGATAACAATTGAATTCAACCACAAATGTCCAGATGAAAATTGAGTCTGTATCGTAAGAAAATAGATACATAGGACAAAAACTTCAATTTTTATTTTTTTTCTGGGTGAGAGAGTAGCAATTTTTTTCAATGGGATTTTCCCTATATGTTTCCATGAAAAACATGTAACTGGAGGAGCTCACGCACAAGGAATTCAAGTGTTAAATTCTGTTTGCTTGGAGGTGAATTTGCGCTTTAAAAATTATTCCCGAAACATACATAGATCATAGTAAAATCTACCATTTATTCATGGAAAGTTTTGTTCATATTTTCGTATGTGTACAACAAATGAGAAACATAAAAACTTATCAATCTAAAAGTGAAGGCGCTCATTCCACAAAGTCAAAATTGATTTGAGAGGGGAGCATAAACTACAGTATTGGTGAATACCTGAACCTGAGTCCATTTCTTCCTTCCTCCCTGTAATCCATCTCCTGCATTCAATGTGATTCACCTGTATTCAATGTGAAGCTCTAAGAATGAACCCAACATGTTGCAGAATGAAGTAATGATTGCACAATTAGAATATTAAACACAGAAAATTAAACAAATGTCGGTACAAGGAACCCACACCGAACATAATTGATGGTCATGTTCCATTCCAGAAATCAATATTAAAACAGTGATGTCAGGGGCAAATGTGGATCCATTGATGCTTGTAGACTGGGATAAATTAACCTTAAAACGATGACGTTACGAAAATTGGTATAAATGTCATTCATAAGATTCATCCCGTAAAACTGTGTCAGTTTGAAAGTGTTAGGCAGGAATAGTGACTGGCTATTGAACTTTCTTCATAGGTAGGTAGGTAGTGAGAATTTGAGGACCTTAAATAAATCAAAGATGTGAGAAGTCCTACTTCGAATGATTTAAAACATCATTTTGATAGAAAAAATCAGAGGGAATGGTGCTGACACCCTGGAAGAACTCGCCCATATCATAGCACTCATCTCACTCATGCATTGGGGCAGCAGAAGATAATCTAGTGGAGATTACTGGAAAAACGCCGGCTGGTTCTACTTCACAGGTGCAGAAAGGAATGCTGGTGCTGCAGAGTTGAACTAGACAAGATAGGGCCAAAGAAGAGAGGGAAACAAGGGGGAAATCGAAAGATAGAAGAAGCTGAAGACATAATCATAATACTGAGATATATCCCTAAAATCAACACCACTTTTAACACAGAACAAAAGACAACATGTTGCTTATAGAAACCTTCCCTTCAAAATAATTACATTTAGAATAATAAAGTGTACAATAATTTTTTTTCCCCAAGTAGCATCATTCCAAGTTCTTATAAAACAACATGCTTCAGAAAGAAAAATTATATTCAGTCGTTAAACAAACACCAAAGTATTGACTATGTGCAATGACTGAAACAAAGTGAAAAAAAAAAATCCTTTAGTGATAATACCACCATCGTCATTCACAAAATCATAACTGATTAGGGTTGAGAGACTATTTAATCAGTGATTCAACACTAGTAAATGCCTCCATCCAAGTTTTCCTTTCCTTTTTTCTCCGTCCAGACTAAGAATTTATGGCCATATTTCACAACAGACAGTATCCATCAAATTTCTTTTCTTTCCTGATTTTTTTATGTTTCGACTCCATGTCAAATGACTTTTATAGATTCCATCCACTACTGTTGCTAGTCCTATGACCTACCGTCACTAGGGTAACAGTAATTTGAAATGCTATCACATATTGTATCTCTGCAGATCCATAGATGTTTCAACCTCTGTCATAGTGTCATTATAGTTCTTCTTAACAGTTTAACTCTCTGTGCTCTAAAACATAGCTGCCCTAATTGCAGCGTTTTGTTACTTCACTTCAGTCTAGGAGTACATTAATCACAAATTATTCTAATCATTTCAATTTATCTTGAGAAATTGCAATGTATATCATAGCACCAATTAGCATACCTAAATCTTTTTCCAGCTCTTGGCTGTCAAGTAGGAAGAAGGTCGCCATTTCTCCTTTTCTTGCTACTAAAATTACCAATAAATATTTGATGATGTTCAAATATTTAGCTTCTAACAGATTCTTTGATACTCTTGAGTTAGTTCCTCATTCATCCTTAATCATTTCTACTGGTGTCGCACCATTTACAAATTACATATACCAATGACAGTTTACCTTGAGACTATGCAATCAAAATTACAGAAGATGAGACAGACATCTTGCACTGCCAATGAATGTACAGTTACCAACATATATAAGGATATCCGTCAAAGTGGTGGACATAGCTTGCAAGGAGATAATTTAACATTAGAGAATCATTGCCATTTCTTGCAAATACAGTATGGTCGGATTGTCAACTGTACTTGATATAAAATTGTACAGAAATTGATTATAGGGCTCCAAGTTTAAGCAACTTTGGCTCAAGATCTGCTGATTACAGAACCTAACACACCAGTTTACCCAGTAAGGGAGCTACGATGCTAAAATTCCACAAATTAATTTCCTCCAAATCCCATTTAAAAATTCATATATATATGTATAATATAGTCGGAAGAAATTGGCTGATGTATTGACTTAAACGAAAACATCACAGTATTTCAAGCCCTTTAATATGGTGATCACATCAGATGTATTATTAGTTAACTGGAAAAACATAAACGTCAAAAGGCAGCTACTGCAACAAGAAAGATCACAATTTTCTGGCTAGTTTTCTAGACGATCACAATTCTTCCACAAAAATCACATTCAGCATAATGCATCAGTACGCGTACATGCAAAAAATAAAGGTTTATTAAACTTTAACAAAGTATCTAAGTGCAGATGCACAGATGATACTTCATGACACAATGATACAGAAAAAAGCAAATCTCAAAAAAGTAGTTATTTCTTTCATGACATGATGATACAAAAATAAAAGCAATTTTCAACAAAGTAGGTATTTCGTCCTTTTTATGAAAAAAAAGAAACATCACATCTAGATGACCAACAATACAAAATTCTGGAAAGTCCAAATTCACAAGTAAACAAAGAGAAGAGTTACGTACCCGAAAAAGGCTAGATGCCCATTCATCAACAACAGCCTGCAAGTCAACGTCCTTGATTATTTAAATATTATTTACATTGCATTCAATTGAATACCAAACGGAAACTTATTCCAGATGGACTAAAAAATTGTAAGTTCACCAACCTAGTTTGCTATTCAACACTAATCAACCATATATACAATTACCGGAAGATTGGTATTCAATTTGGCAGCTTTCTTAAGTAGCCCAGCAAGAAATCTTAGGATGAAGATATCTAACGAAATGGCAGCCTGAACTCCAGGTCTCTGTACTTTGACGGCAACAAGTTTCCCACTAGGTATAATCCTGGCTTGATAAACCTAAAGGGAAGCATAACCTTTGATACCTTAAAACAGAATGATGAACAGAAAACGAAAAATTGTTAAACCTCAGATTCGTAGTAAACTACAAACCTGACCAAGAGATGCGGCAGCAACAGGCTCTGGTGAAATCTCAGAGAAGAGCATATCTATTGGGACCCCAAGTTCTTCTTCTATCATATCGAAAGCAACTTCAGTCGAAAATGGTGCTATCCGGTCTTGCAAAAGAGATAGCTCTTCCAGATATGTTGGTGGGATAATATCCTATAAAGGGGAGCCTCTATAAGCAGGTATGCTCCCAATTGTGTAAAATTCTATCCAAGAGCACCAGCATTAAATCTTATGGAATGCATAATATAGAGTGTTCTATAAATATGAACGTTCTAGTATAAAAGCTGTGACAACTGCCATTTAAGGGATTTGAAAATTGAGGATTCATCTAGCAGAAAGTGCATCCACGGCAGATTTTCAAAACTGGATGACTAATGCAGGTTTTAGAAGAAGCATATGTAACAAATTAAAATGAAGTGCACCAAACGTTCAATTGAGTTTGTCACTACCAAAACAAATGTAATTGTAACTGACGAAAAAGAAAATAACTGAAATAATCAAGAATCAAACATGTTCCCATAAAAAGACTCCTTTAAATGATGCTTTCTTCAAAGGGATTATGGGATCAAATATGTAGATTCATTTCAATCATTTTCGTAGGATTGATGACAATTCTTATCTATAGCCTGAACCAAAAAAAACGTAAAATTAGAAACAAATTCAACTGCCCATAGTAAATCAGAATAGCTAGGAGGAAAAGGCACATGGAAGCACTACATAAATGCACAAGTTATAGTCTGAAATGAGAATAACAAATTGTCTTTCTACACTAGGTGACCGGAGGTCTGTCTTAGGATGATTCATTTCTACAAGAATCTAAATGTTAGTAATTGCTCCAGACTAAGACCATAAAATTACAAGACCATATGAAACAATAGCAGGTATAGCATACGCTGAAACATAGGGATGGCAAGAGTTTTAAAACAGAAATTCCATAAATAGAAAGGAGAAGAGGAGAACCGAATCTGCACAATTTTTAATATATGGGAACATAGAGAAACCAGTAGACATACTTGTTTTTCTCTGTAAGGACATTTAATATCGACAAGAATATACATGATATTCCAAGTTAAGTTTTGCAATGATTATTCCACTTTACTATTATGACAGTAGGTACCACAAATGCATTAAGTATCGTAGAGTTCTCAATAAATAAAACCTGCTATACAGCTTTTACATGATACGTGCCAACACTGTACATAACATATTAAGATTTTAGTCCCTTCAAAATCAAGGGATAAAATATTTTCTTATAACAAAAACTTACAGCTCAATCTCCCATTTTGGAGCATATAAAAATGATGACCCTTTCTTCAAAAAACTTATAGCACGTAAGCATCTGTAAGTCTCTACTGAACTCAACAAGTTGATTTTAATGATATCAAAGTCTGCAATTTAGTGCTTATGTGGTGATGTAGCCTAAGCTGCGTGGATATGAAATCTCATCTTTGAATGAACAATAGGGTCCTCTTGAATCCACAAGCGGACTAAAGATGAAGAGGGACCTTTAAATAGGCAAAACAATGTGTTAAACTTTCCCTAAAAAGGTAGTTGTATTATTATGACACCTTAATTTTGAATTTCAGTCCATTAAACTAATTTGAATTGGATAAAAGCGGGAAACGAAATTAAAAGTAGGAAAAATAAATTTGGATGTATTTAAGATGTTATTACGGGCCATATTTTTTATTGAGCCAACTTGAGCCAGAGTTGAGCCAACGTGTGTCTTCATGCTTTCTAGGCCTCTAGCCCACTTGAGTTGGGCTGTAGATGGTTTGCACCATTTGGGTTAAATTTTTGCATAGGATTTTAAGCAAGGAAATGAAGCTTTTTTCAATAAAAAATTCCATAGAAAATAAAGCTAATAAGATAGGCAATAATCTCCTAAAGTTAGAGGAGCAGATATGCAGAAATAAGTTGTTTTATTTGTAGAAATTTGAATTGGAATGCTAGTGTTAACCAATGAATTGAAAAGATCAATACCCGTACATCTTGGCCCACTAGACCAAAGTGCTGACCCAAAGGAAAAAAAAGTCAAAATACATGTGTTAACCAATATAGCTTGTGTTGACATTGGAAAATCAGTGATGACACGAGCTCAGAATCATCAATCTTTTGTAGAGAGAAGGAAAGAAATAAGTTCTGACTTCTTGATAAAGCACACCAAATGTGGATTCTAGAGCACAGATGATAGAAACTAGAGATTAGCTATAGTAAAAAGGTAGAATCACAACAAATGTACCCCAAGGGTAAACCCTAAGCACTTGAGTTCGAGAGGGCTAACTTTCTCCTACAATCCTGGCACCTAAAACAAAAAAATTGTTCTTCACCCTCCTCTTCTCGTCTCCAGGCCTGAGAACCACCTTCTTCTATCCTAATCATTTATTAAATTACCCTAAACTTAACCCTCACATGACACCCCTCAAACCTCTCACTCCTCTTGGAGTAAGTTACATTTATTGGGGGCCTTACATCACTCTCCCTTCTGACATCCACCTTGTCTTCAAGGTGAATTCAGGCTAGTTTTGTTGTACTGTAGTCCTAGAGTCCCAAGTGGCTTCGAAGATTGTTAGGTTGCTTCCAAGCTATCCATTTGTAGTGATTTTGTACCCACTCTTTGGCTACTTTTAGTGATGAAGCACCAGGGCTGAATCAAGAGATGTTGAAGCACATCTATTCCAACACCCTCATAGTCAAATGCTATCTTGAATTCATAGATTGCTGCTTTGTCTAGATTTATATGCTTGACCTTTAACTTTTGGCAACATCCTTTGGTGGATGATGGGGGTTGACTTGTATTCATCAAGGAAATATTTCATGCAAAAGAATAGATAAGTTAGAACAACCCAGACTTTTGTACAGAAAAATGGACCTCGTTCTCCTTTGCCTTCTCTTCTCACCAAAGAAATGCACCTGATTTGGAATACTAGCACTTCTTTATTCGAGATGTTAACCAAAGGTGACCATAGTGGCCGTCATTCCAGTCCCATTCTCAAATTTTCAACTCTTAAAGTTTCATGAATCCTTGGCATATTTTGCATGTGGAACATTTTACCATCAAACTTATAGATCCTCTCAAAACTGAAATCATCATTGTTAAATTTGTTTCCTTGGGCAAACTCAGCCTTCAGAGCAGCAAAGGTCAATGATGACTCCTGAATGGGTATTTAAAATATGTTTCTCCTACTTTCTAAATCATTATTGATGAAATGAAAATTTTCCTTGTTCTATGATATATCATGTAAAGTATTGTTTGTAACTGATGGTATTAAATAGCTAGTACTACTCTCATTCTGTAATATTTCCATATTGTGGTCATCAAGAAGGCTCCTTGCTCGTCTTAATGCATCATCAGAAATGGGTGGAGATCTTCCATCAGCATTATGAAACATGTTGGAGATGTGATACTTTCCAAGCCCACCGCCCTTTAAACCAAGCCTCTCCACCCCAATTTGGAACATTGGAGCACTAATTTCGTTTTCTCCCGCTTTTGTAAATGGTATTCTTCACCCAAAGTCTTCCCTTACATCCTTGTGCTCGTTTCACTGTCCTCCATGTGTTTCATCCCTCTTGTTTCCAATCCTCTTGCACTTTGGACATATTCACTACTGCCTTTCCAGCGTCCATAGGATTTGAGTCATAAATCAAAGTAAATCTTCTATGGATTTCTTGATTTTGATAGAAATTTTAACTCCACCTTAAGCTCGAGCCTCTGCAGCCCTATATTTATCTCTTCCATCTCCTTCTCCAAGTGCTCAAACCTTGCCTCATTGGTCTTTGACACCATCAAAATCTAACTTTGATATCAATTGAGAAGATTTTGGACCACACAAGATAGAAAATAGAGATTTACTGCAGTAAAAAGGTAGAATCACACCAAATGTTCCCCAAGGGCAAACCGTAGAGCACTTGAGTTCATGTTAGCTATTCAACAGGGCTAGCTTTCTCCTATGATGCCATCACCTGAAACAAAACAATTGTTCTCCCCCCTCACCTCTTGTCTCTAGCCCTAATAGCCTCCCTTCTTCCATCCTGGACATGTACTAAATTCCCCCCAACTCAATCCCCAAGAGACACTCCCCAGCCTCTTACTTATCTTGGAGTAAGTAACATTTATTGGGGGCATAACAGTCAAAACCCGATTGCTTTAGTTACAGAGACACCATATTTTTAGAGCTTGATAAAAAGCTTTAATAGCCTAATAGCCTTTTTTTCTCAAAATAAAAAAGCTGAACAAGCTTTAAATTGAGTGGTTTTCTACCGGTTAGAGAAACTTTTTACAATGTAGAAGCATTCTATTCCATAATAAATCATGTATTTTGTTTAATTTTTAAGAATACTGAAAATAAGAATCTCATACATGCCTCTAAGCGCCTTGCCTTGTCAAGTGTACGGGAATGGATTATCACCTAAAATTGCCTAGTGCCCACCTGCCCACTTACATTGTGAGTGGCATACTGATTCTTCTAATAAGAGTGCCTTTCCTCTCACATCTGTTGTCACTATTCAATAACCTCTCCCTTCTTTCTTGTTCATCATCTTCTTTACAAATTTAATGCTCCTAGCTACACGAAGTTCTCATTATCATACAGGTTTCCTGAAGAGATGAGTCAACCCCAAAGACTGAACACCCCAAACTCGGCAGCTCGCTGCCTTTTATGTTACCCACCTTTTTTTTTCAATATGTTTGAAAAGTCCTCTACTTTTCATGCTCTATGAGACATTTATTTCTACCTATGTTTCAATTTTTACACAAACATGAAACGATCACAGTGCACATCCTGATTTCACCTATGTAATTAAGCATTTAGTAGATCTCCAAAAGCCTGAACCAATCATAGACTTCTAAGACCTACTTATTGCGAACAATACTAACCAACAGTTTTCCCTCTATTTTAATATCTATATAGTGAGCAGTCAAATACAAGATTACCAGAAAGAATATACAATGAAAGCTGATATAAATTAGGTATTTATTCGCAGGTTTACAAGAAAACATCAACATCTTGTTAGACAATCTTTAGCTTTCTAAGCCGCTAGCAATCAAAATAATGGGCGAACACATAATGGATATAAAGTTACCGGTCGAGAAGAGACAGCTTGAGCAACTTTAATAAATGCCTGTCAGAAAAGAAAATAAATAATATCAATAATTGTCTAAAAAGTAATACAAGTATTAACTAAGTACCCTCATAGCTATGAGCATTGAGCCCCTTTAACTAAACATATATGTAAACCTATCTTTCTTTATAAATTGTAAGATGATCCAGGATGAGCAGATTTCCTAATCCTGCATTGAAAGAACAAAGGAAACCAATATCGACAACCTTTCTGTAACCTACAAAACAAACTATTAGATAGAAGCAATACCCACGTATGCCTACTCCCCAACAAAGACAGCTTAGCATTAAAACCAAGAAAGTAAAGTTACTGATCAATTCCAGTATATTAATATATCATTTAACGACGTTTTAGGAGACATCCTAGACGACAGACAGACTCAATGAAGGTTACAATGTCAACATCAAAAACTAAAAAAAAAAAAAAACAGATATTTTCTCAACAGCAACTGACTGTTAATGAGAATTCTAAACTTTGCACAGTCATATGAACAGCATCAATGATTCGAAAACAGAGAATAATCGTTAATGGTGTTTGACAGGATCGAGAAGTGGATTTAGTCAAATGCAAAACTCTCGCAGAAACATACCGGACCAAGCTTCGATAATATCATGCGAAGCTCTGCTGCTCTAATCTGCATGCAAACCAAGGAAACTCTTAAAATTATATTCAGCTAAACCATAAAATATATTTTAAGAAAAAACATCAAAAGGAATTTAGGCTCTTGGAGAATGATGTGAACAAGGCAGTTCCCTACAAAGATCAAGAGCAGTTGTTGATTTTTATAACTTGTAACAAGAAAAAAATTTAACCAATACGACTTAGAGAACATCAGATTGTATTAAAGCTCAATCTAGTTGCATCAGGGAAACAGTTGCAACCAGAAATTATAATTTGATTGTCGTTTTAGTAGCATAAAGGAGACTAAAACGCAAAGATTAGGGATGATTTGAAAATGCATGACTGTCATCATTTAAGATGGCCGCATTCATTTGAATTTTATCACCTCATTTCTCAGTTGGTTGTATTTAGATTAAGACGTAGAAATGATAACCATAGATGAAATTTGAAGGGTGAGTTACAACGTAGCCATCAGAATCATCATAGAACACTGGCTTGGCCAAGTGAAGTATCTAGCTCTATGTGGACTTTTGTTCTTCATGAAGATTCTTTGTAGTGTCTTCAATAGAGAGATCAAGACACCAAAGCTTACACATTAACATCATCAACTTACACAAGCTGGCTTCATGACGATCCTTTGTACCATTTGAGGCAATAGTTCTCAAATTTTTTTCGATCAAGAACAATCCAGCAGAAAGGCAGCTATCAAGCTCTCCAACAAAACTGAATATTATGCAAAAGCTATAACACTTTCCTACAATGCCCTAATATGTTCCTGGTAGCCTCATGATGAAAATTATCCCTTGTGATTTCGTGTTCATCAACTCCATGTTAGCTGCCTTAATAATCCGAACGTTATGACATGATCACATATTGTGGATCTCTAGGATGCTAGTGTTCTTGTTTCCCCCTTGGTGACAGTTTCGAAAAAGGAAAATGGTCTTCTTCAGAACATCAAGGTAGTGCAATGAATTTGTCGGGCTCCTATCAAATATCATGGATCCATTGGAAATAATTTATTTTCATGACCCCCAATCATACATTATGGATCACCTTTAAGTACTCTACATAACTACAGCTGAGTGCTGGACACTTTTTGATTCAAAGAAACCTAATTGTCTAGAAAATTCGTTCTCGGATCCCACTTATGCTTTAGCATCTTCCAAAAGTGATAGAAAGCCACGCCAAGTATGAAATACGTCTTCACGGGACATACACAGAAAGTTAAGGGTCTTCTGACCTCTAACCAACTATGGTGAGCAACATTGATTACGCAACACTTAAAACATCCTCTCTTAGAGACGGAAGTTAGTGATGAACTTCAGATGTCAATAACCTAGACAAACAGCGCAACCAGATGAAATGTAGCATTGAACGAGTGCAGGTTTCGCAAAACTGAGCTTAGCGCACTTTCAGTAATGATTGGTTACGGCCTATGCAATTTAATAGAATTAATAATCCGTGCATTCCTAACACTGCACTAAATTCAATGAATGGGAGTGCCAAGATGTAAACTATAATAATGCCCTGGAAAGATTGATCAAGGCCATGACAAGAACCCCCTCACCTTGAACATTTCGTCGGATCGTTCCATGAGACCATCAAGGTACCTGACCGCGAACCACTTCCCGAACGTGGTCCCGATCTGCACAAGCCTCCGGAGTACCACGAGCGGCTTCCGCCTGTAGATCGAAGCGATTGCCTCCAGGTCATACTTCTCCAGCAGGTCCGCCTCGGACGCGCCGCCCTCGAAGAGGTAACCCGAGTACTCCGTGAAGGCGTCCACTTCCTCTCCAGCGAAAGAAACCACCGCCACCCGCCGGCGCCGGCGCCAGGGATGCGGAGGACGCACATTCCAGTGAACCGGTCGCCAACGGAGGTTTCGCGACGAGAGACAGGGGGTAGGTTTGAATGTGGCGGGAAGCGCGGAAGCCCTGGAGGGGAGGAGCTGGAGGGACATCAGAGCACCGAAGAGCCACCGATCTCGTCAGAGAAGTTGGCCAACCTCTGCAAAACTCTGGGGATCGAATGGCCTTTTCGGATATATTTCCGACGCTCTCTCACCTCCAATTTTCATGGTGTACGGTTGCGCACGTGCGGCTCTCCCGACGTGGCGACGGACTACTGAACGCAGGAGGTACACGTGGACAGTTGGTCGACGTGTGGACGATAAAATGAGCATCTTTTCTCGAACACGTATGATTATCCAGAGGATACTTCTCTCACAAGGCTCCGACTCAGCAGTGGCCCACAACAAGGCCAAGAAAGAGACCTCAATTGGGAGTTGATCATGAAGCCCAAACAAAGCGTTTATAACAACATTTTTTACTAATACAAGGTGATATGGATCGCTTAACCCAAGATCAGTAGTAAAATGGCGTCTCACAATTACTGTACACATCATATAAGATTAAGCAAACAGAACAATTAACAATAGCAAGCACGGTGCTAAGTCTCACAATGCTACTTAAATATTTGTGCCCACCAAACATTGGAAAACTTAAATTGTAAAGACACCCAAAAATTGTATCTAAAGTAGTGAATAGAAATCATAATCTAGAAATAGCTGCTACATGTAAATAATACACAAACAAAAAATAACTATACATTGAAATAGAATGTTAATTGAGTGCCACACAACATTTATGGCTCAAAGGAACACTGAGATTTAGTGAATGTTAAATTGTTAACTGACAATGACTCTCTACTTCCTTCAACCTTCTCTTGAAACCTCAATGTCACTTTTACTCATCGATCAAAACCCTAATACTCTTTTTCCTTTTGTGAAAGAAAAGACTTAGCTGCCTCTCTCATTGAGTCTTTACTACATATTCTCTCAAGGATGTTTTTTGGTCCCGTCAAGATGTGGTTGTTGGGCCCTTTGGTCTCCTTTCCCTATCTAAAGCACATTACACCTATTAAAGGCTTATCATTACTCCCGTATGCAATAAATCTCTCATTTTTTTCTTTTAGTGAATTGTCATCACAAGGCCTTTATGAACTCCTAAGTGACTTTAATTTCAAGTTGTTCATTTCACTAGATCAATACTTTTGGGCATTTACTAGTGTGACAATGCTCTTGTTTAGTTGTGAATATGAAAAACAAGATGAATGTGTGTTGTGCAGGGAAATTATAATCAGTGAATAATAAGACTAATTTTTTCCATGACTTGATAAGCTCTAAAGAAGCATGGAATGAGCATCTCATTCAGCCAATAAGTGAGGATTTCTAATAAGGTTAGAGTTTGAAATAAATTAACTCTCCAACTTCATGACATATTTTATGATATTTTTCATTCACTTGAGTCTTCTCCTTCTTTGTACTAGAAGGAATATTTGTGTAGATTTTGTTCCACTTAAAATGCACCAAACATTCAGGTGTTAACCACCATAGATTATTTTGAAAGGGATGAATTTGGTAAAAGAATGATATATTGTATTAAACCAATAAACACCCCAAAAAACTACTTGCTTTACCTCCAAAGTTAGTTCTTTGAAAAACAATGTAAATGAGTAATGATTCACCATATTTGCTTATTGTGGGTGATATGCTATATTGTGGTGAAGTTTAATACCTTACAATCTAAAAGGCTCCAACTAAAATTGATTCATAAAAATGTGATATCAGTTAAGTACTATGCTAAGAGGTAACCCATGCAATCATACAATGTCACAAAGGAAAATATTTGCTACCTCAAGAGCTATATGAGGGTGTTTTAGTAGTGTGAAGTGAGCTCATATATTGAGTTGATCTACCATTGCCATGATGTAATTGTACTCTTCTTATCTATGTAATCCATCATTAAAGTCTCTAATTGATTCCTCACATATTTGTTTGATATTAAATTTTTTGTAGAAGTCTTACAAGGGGTATCAAGTTTCATAGTTTTTCTTTTGATAGGTAGCACATTATTCCACATTCTCAAATATTATGTTTCATGTTGCTCTAGTAATTTTATTGAGTGATGTGTTTGTAAGTCTAAGAATCTTGAGTGCCCATTCAAAGTGTTGATAAAGCAATCTACAAAGATTGTCAATATTAAAATCAATTTTTTGGGGAGAACAAGTCACCCCCAATGGTCATCCTTTTGACCCTTATCCTAACATATGTATTATGCAAGATGACATGTCCTTTGAAACTTTCTTTGAAATTTGTTACATGCCCAAAACACATTGAGAAAACTATTGTGGTGTGAAGTTCTACTTGTTCCTACTACTTAAAGAGAACATTTGATGTCCAATTATCAAGCTCTACTTTGTATTTGATCTCAAAATCATATCCCATGATTTTGGATAGTCATTTTAAGACCCCAAAGGGATCTATTACTATTCCAATAAGTATTAGATATTGTTATTATTTGTGTGGAAGATGAAGTGCTATCTTAAGAGATAGTGCCACAACTTTTGGACTACTAATATTATACCCATTAATTCATGCTGATAGATGACCTTTAATTAACTTTTAGTGATAATTTTTGACTTAATAAGGTGATTCATTGTCACAATTATATCAGCATCACATTGATCCTATCTTGATGTGTTAACTATGATTTTAGAATTGTGAGAAATCAAATAGAGTCAATACTAAAACAATAGTTGAGGTTGATTTGTGTTGCATAAATGGTTTGTACAACCTCTTGTCAATTGAAAGTCTATTTTAAGTTTTTAGGTCAATAGCCAAACCAAGGACCCATAATTCCAACAAATCACATGTGATATATTTTGAGTTTATGGGCCTAGCCCACTCTCTCTCTCTCCTCACCCCTATATGTATAAGGCTTCTACCTCTTCTTTATTTTATTTAAGTTATTTTTTGTTTACATGGTATTGAGGCCATAGTGCTCCACTAAGGTTTTCTATTGGTGTCACTGTCTCCTTGGCTAGCACTCCACTATCTCCACGACGACTCTTTGAGCTACATTGCTTTACTAGGATTTTCTATTACTACTGTCATTTCCTTGATTGTCACTCTATTGCCATCTTGACATGATTTAGTCATTGTATGATAAATTTAAATATTTATAAAACTAAAGAAACTAATTTTTACATATTTAGAAGTATTTTTAAACAAATATATCAATTATAGTTTAATAAAAGTTTCAAAAATAATAAAGATTTTCTAAGTTGATCACAAGGATGTAATATAATATCAGATAATTTTTAGAATTTTTTATAAAGAATATACTTTTCATGATTTTTAGACACTAATGAAAATAAAACATATTAAAATTTCCCATTTAAAAAATAGAAATAAGAGTGCAAATGTCAATATGATGTCAACACCAAGACAAATATGAATCAGGTGGAAATAGAGTTCTACATAATTATTCTTATGTAAGTAATTATAGATGATTTAATTTGTCAAATTAAGATCAATAAAAATTAAAAAAAATCATAATTAAATGAAGAAGGTTTTTGAAAATTTAAATCACACAAAATATCACTAAATTAAGTAAAAATTAAGTTGTAAGAATGAAAGACATAATTATGATATTGCGACAATGATTAGTAGAATACTATATGCTTAGGAGGATTATTGAAAATTTTATATGACCTCAAATACTCCCCTTGGACATGGATGACTTAGGCATTCGTTGAATCTCTTTTTGAAGTTTATAAAATGAGGGTGGAAGTTTAAACTGATTAAAAATAGTAAAACAAAGTTCTAGCATTACAATGGTGATGCGTCAAAATTCTGTGTTCGAAAAGAGTATCATGAGATGTCTATGGCCTCAAATTCTCTCTTTAGACATATACAAAGTAGGTAATGTCTAAATCTTCTTATGAAGTCTAGAAATCAATGAAGTAGGTCAACGAATTATCTTCAACGGTTGTCATCTAATGGAGTAAGAAAATGATGACTTTGTGGATCTCTGACAATTGTTACCTGATAGAGATAAGTTAGATGGAGGTAGGGTGTATTTTAGGGAGCTTCATCCTTAGGTCTGGAGTATGTGAATATCTTTATAAAGTGACATCATAAAGGTATCTCTTTTTCACAAATTAGGGGCATTGTAGGTATTAAAAATTATGAAAAACCTTTTTTGGGAAGTTGTGAGCAATTTAGTGCCACATCACTTATTTTTGAATTATGAGATGAATAAATAATAATACAAGATTCTATAATCAATAACTCTCTATTTCTCACATATATATGACTACTATTTGCCTTATGCCCAATTGGTCATTAGTGACATTAAAAAAGGAGTGACGCACATGTGTCACTAACCTCTACACATAAAAAAAGAGTGATGCACATGTGTGACCTAGATTACAAACCCAATTGGTCAGTAGCTCCTCATTTTTCTATAATTTTATTTTATTATATTTTTCTTCATTTATCTCAAAAACATGATTATCAAAAATTACATAAATTCACATAAAATTATATAATTAGTTAAAATTTTAAATTAATTAAAAAATTATTTTTTATAATTTAATATCAGTATAAGTTTATTTATCATGAGTTAAGGCTTATAATATAGTATTCATTAATTATTAATTCATGATAATGAAGACTTATTATATCTCCACGATGACTCTTTGATAGTCATTTCCTTTATGCATGATCTTGTCATGTTGCTCTCCTACTAAATGTTGTCAAGTGCTGGCCCACCACTACATGTGACCACGTGTAACCACTACTATGCGTTGTTGCACACAAGAACACGCCGTGCATAGTCATTGTTTAATATTATGTAGTCACATGATGCCTTTGCCTTTGCACATAGCAGCCAAGACACACTAGCATGTTAGCGTGCATGCCAACACACCCATTAGGGCTGGCCAGCACATAGCACTTGCCAATGCTCTCCAACTAGTTAGTACTCTTCTATACTCCTCTATGCCCTAGGACCACCCCAAGGGCCTGCCTACCCTCTTATGTGCCCTAAGACACAACGCAAGGCATGTTTGTCCTTCTTTGTGCCTTAGGGCATCCTAGGTGTACATCTCCAACAACTTGTTGATGTGTTTGAGGACTCCCTTGTATGTCACTTCTTTACCAACATGTCTAATGACTTGGGGAGTTTTGAGACATCTATGGGTGGGGGTATTATTTTTATAGTGCCTACAATGTATCTAGCTACTTCTTCATCAAGGGTTATGATGATCATCACTTTCCACTTATTAGGTGCCAATGATTATTGGCAATGGATCCATGTTGTTCATATTTATCTTGTAGGACATAATCTACTACATCTCATCATGGAAGATCCACCGATTAAGCCTGAGACACTTCAAAAGTGAAATCATGATGATTATCATCTATTGGGTTCTTTATGGGCCTCTCTAAAGCCTCATGTGCATGATATCATGTATAACTTTGACATGTGTTGAGAAGTGTGGGATCATCTCTAATTGATCTACACCAATAGTTTGACTTGTCAATATGAGGTCCAGGTTCGCTTTATGAGATGTAGAAGGGGCATCACTCATTAGTGGAGTACTTTAGAATATTTGTTTGAGCTATGCATGAAGTTATTTTATTGATGCCACTATCCACTAATCTTGCAATGATGCAACATTAACAAACTCATTCCAATGTCATCAACTTTTTGCAGGGTCTTCTAGTAGAATATGATAGTGTACAGAGCCAGTACTCGTTAGAGTCAAAAGTTCCTTGTCTTACTAAGGTTTTTCATTATCTCTCTCAAGCTCCTAGTACTTTAGTAACTTCCTCTTTATCGTTTGAGTCTATTGCTCTAGTTGCCTCTTCTACTACTTTTTCTAATGATGGTTGCCCCTAGAGCTCTAGAGATCAGGAACATGATGGAGACACACATGGTGACAAGTGTAACAAATCTAATCGTTGTCTTAAGTATTTTCATTGTGATAAGAAGGGTCATACTTTAGATCATTGCTACACTCTTCATGAGTATTTTTAAGCTCAAACTATTGTATCAAATGAGACCATTATGTATCCACTAATTTAACCATTGGCTCCATTCACTCCCTTTGGTTTTGTCTTTGATTGAAGAAGAGGTGCAGTAGGTTTTCAAGGAACGTATGATGACTTAGTATTTATCTCAATAAGTTATGACTCTAGTTACACTTTTGACTCTACACCATCTTGGGCATGTTGTCTTGATTACTCAATCATCATCTCAACTGTCTATAGCTTAATCATATACTACTTCAAGATTTATGTTTGTTAACACATTTCAGCCATGGGTCCTTAATTCAAGTGCTGCCCATCATATTTCTAGTATGCATTCTCATTTCACCTCCTATTAGAATCCTTCTCATTTTTTACTCACCTTTATCGATGGATCAATGATTCTTAGCATTGAAAATTCTTTATATGATTTTCAGTCTTCTTTCAACCTTGTTCAAACATCATCTTCTATGTGGCCCACTTGAGCCCATTATCTCTCTCTTCCCCCACCCATATAAACACATGTGTCTCTTCATTTAGTGTTAATCTAATCTTAATATTTAACCACTTCTTGTCAACATGGTATCAAAGTCCTAGGGTTCTTTTCAGCCATCGTCACTACCATTGTGTTGTTACTACAACACTTGTTGACACCATTGTGCCACTATTGCCACATCCTTTGCATGTTGTCCTCTCTCTTTGTATGCCATAGTGTTGTTGCACCATGCACAACCAGTGCACTGGTGACCCTATTACTATGGTCCCCTACTATCATGGTATTTGCCATCACAGTGCCAATGTGGCCCCCTTGTCACCACGGCCCTCCTGTACTATTGTGGCCCATTGTTGTTGTGGTCCCTACTATCGTGCCCCCCCCCCTTACTATTGTGGTCCCCACTGCTATGGCCCTACCATCATAGCCACTGCCACCATGGCCCCACTATCATCGCAGCCCTTGTCCTTGCAACATCTACTGCCATAGCCCTACTATTGTGGCCCTTGCAGTTGTAACATCTATCGACATGACCCCTCTTGCTTTTGTAGTATCTACTATCATGGTATCTCATGGTATCTCACATTATTTCTTAGTATATCATGTTCTATTATGGTAGTGTCTCATATTACACCACCTCTCGAGCTATCTCGTCATATCTCGCAATATTGTCTTACTACATCACCTCTAGTTACATTTTCTTCTTGTTGTGTGCCGCCCTTTGCTGCACATTCATGCGCCTGTATCAATATATTATTTTCCATCATCATTATAGATTAGGATAGTTCATCTTCTCTACTTTAGGGACCTCGGCCCACAATCTCATTTTTAGTCGAAGTGTCTCCACCATCAACACTCCTCCTGCAACACTTTATCATTGTGCAATTAACTCGTTAAGTATACATCCTCACTAATCTCAATTATGTATTGTGGGCAATGGGATTCAAACACTTCTTTATGTCCTACTATTTACTTCATCATTTGACGGATGATTTGTCGACTATCATTGACTTAGCCCTTATACTTTTTGACATCAAATTGACTCCATTGTAGTCACTAGATGCTTTAAAATGTTGAGCAGATTGTCATTGAGCCCCTTGCTCATATCAAGCATACTAAGCAACTTTCGCTCACAGTGGAGACCATGTATGTCAACAAGATAAATATCAATTGCATTGTATAGTTATTCACATTTCTTCTCATTTGTAAGTGAGATGATCTCTCACTCTAAGCACATGTTGGACAACTTTAGACAATCATTTAAGAGCTGTCTCTTCATTAGCATTCAACTATCAACTTTTGGATTCATAAGTGATATTGTTAGGAGTTCTATTTTAATGTATAACTTGTGGTCTACATTTAGACATTGTCTCATAGATTTGTCATCAAATTTTTTCTAGTGATTGTGTGTTAGGCCTTCCATCAATTTTTTTTGCAACACTTCAGGTGAGTACAAACACTCTTACTACTCAATTGAGAATCACTCAACTAGTTGCCACATCAACCTTGTCAGCTTTAGCTGCATCTATTCCTCATGGTTGGGATGATGGTCGTAGCCCGAAACTTGGTAGTGGTTATCCTCTCAAAGGTAAAAGCTACAATACCTTTCCACCATAGCCTTACTATGATAAATTGAGCCATCCATCAAAGAAGTGCAAGGAGTTTGGCAAGCCTAAGTGGGCTTAGACTATTATCTTTAGCACTCATTTGAATTCTCCAGCATCGACCTCATCTATGGTTCACTTTGCAACATCTCCTATTATTATTCATATGACTTTAATGCCAGTAGAATATGAAGTTTCGAAGTGATCTATAATTGCTCCCTCTTATACACCCTTTTCTTCTAGTTTTGCATCTATGTCGGGAGCCTCTATGCTAGGTATACATGTCTTTCCTCATTATCATCTTAGATTATTAATTCGGGGGTGTCTGCTCATATGACTGGTACATCCTTTATACTTTTCTCATTTCATCACATCACAATTCATTCCTCAATGACTATTACTAATGGTATGACTTGTTCGATCAAAAGTCATGGCACCACTATTGTGACCTTTACCTTACTGTTAACCCCAATCTTCTACATTTCTAGTTTTTTCACAAACCTTTTATTTAATAGTGTTATCATTCATGTCTTACTTTGTACTGTTATATTTTTTTCCTTTTATTATATTTTTCAATATTTACATATTGGACAGAAGATTGATTTGGGACATGAGAATAGTCAAAGTATTTACGAACTCATCTTGGATGCACTTTATTATGACATTTGAACACTTTTTACTACTTCCACTATTTTTTTGTGACATCACCATTTATGCTATTTTTATTTTTTAAAACTTTTAAATTTTTTACTGTGGTTGTCTCTTAATAAATTTTCGTACTAGTTACTTCAACTAGAAAAATATTATCATTCCTCTTATTTTAGTCATGATAGTATTCCATCTTTGGCTCCATTTGATCTTGTTCATTGTGATGTTTAGGGACCCTCTCAAGGTACTTCCATCATTAAATATCTCTATTATATTATTTTCATTGATGATTACACTCGTGTGAGTTAGATTTATCTCTTTCGTAATTAATCTCAAGTTTTCTTTATTATTATCTAATTTATCACTGAGATTGTTACCTAATATTTCATCACACTCAAGATTCTTTGCATGAATAGTGTACTTGAACTTGTTTAAGATACTATTCACACCTTTTGTATTGATTGTAGTACTATTCATCAAACCACTTATATATTTTTCAATAGAATAGAGTTGTTGAATAAAAATACTACCACTTATTTGAGATCACTCGCACACTACTCATTGAGATGTATGTTTCACTTATTTGACACACCTTTGATCGTCATTTATTTTCAAAACTCACTTTTTCTTTACGTCCTTAAATTTATTGCGGTGTTTTGACTGTATTACTTTCATTCATAATCACTCGTCATCTCATTTTAAACTCACTCCTCATACTCTAAAAGATGTCTTTATGGGTTATTTGTGCACTCAAAAGAGTTATCGGGTGTACTTTTCTAACACTTGTCACTATCTAACCTCTACTAATGTTACCCTTTATGAGATTTTATTTTTTTTATTCCATCTCTTTTATTTTTCCAACCATTCATGTCTCCACCTCCTAGGTTTCAACCCTTGGTCGTTCTTCCGGATCCTCTCTTGATGACTCCACTCTAAGTATAGTTCCATCCTCACCCACCTCGCCTAACACCATTGCTCCAATGATTGACCTTCTTATGCCTATGGATGATCTTCATCTTGTCATTACATTGTGTAAAAGTATATGCTCTTACACTTAGCATCTTACATCCCACTTTGTGTCATTTGATCATCTTCACCTCATTTTTCATGCCTTTGCCTTCTCTATGATCTTCAAGTCGATTTCACAATCATATGTTGAAATACTTTAGGCCCCTATTTGAAAAGTAGTTATAGATTTAGAGATGAGAATATTAATTTTTTGGGGTATGTGAAAACTTGTCCTTCGTCTGATTGATGTTAATGTTGTGATGTACAAGTAGGTCTTCAAATTGAAGTACAACTTAGATGGTTGTATTACTCGTCGTAAAGCTTGCTTGGTTGCTCATGGCTTCACTCAAGCCTATGACATTGATTACATAGAGACCTTCTCCCTTATGATTTGACTAAACTCTCTTTAGATTCTTTTTTCTTTGATAGTACATTATGATTGGTCACTTCACCAATTAGACAGGTCTAATGTCTTCTTCTATGATGACTTGAAAGAGTAGGTTTTCATAGAATAACTTTAAAGGTATGTTGCTCAAGAGGAGTCTTTCCAAGTTTGCTTATTTTAGCATGTTATCTATGGACTCAAGTGGAGTCCTCAAAACTGATTTATGAAGTTCAATGGTCTTTTTACTACCTTTGACTTCACTTTATGTATTGTGACCCCACTACTTTGACGAAGACTACACTTGGAGGTATGATTATCTTGGTTGTGTATGTTGATGACATTTTTGTGATAAGGAGTGAGAAGGTAGGTATCTCTACCATTAAAGCTTATATGCAACAACATTTTGTCACAAGAAACTTGGGGACACCATGCTACTTTATTGAGATAGAGTTTACTTATCAGTTAGACAAGCTAGCTTTATCTCAAAGTAAATATGTCCTCAATCTTTTTCAAAAAATAAGACTTCTTGGTTGCAAATCGGAGTCATCACTTATGGAGACATTTGAAGTTTTAGGATATTACTTCACCTATGATGGAGGATTCTAATCACTATTGATGATTATTGAGGAAACTAATATATCTCACTATTACTCATCACAACATATATAGTTAGTATTCTTAGCTAGTTTATATAAGAGCCTCATTAGGTTTATTGGGAGAGAGCACTACATGTCCTAACCTATATCAAATAGGCTCTAAGAAAAAGACTCATCTATAAACATCATGGTCACCTACATGTTGAAGCCTACTTAAATGTTAAGTATGTTGGTGACAAAGGAGATTGAAAGTCAAGGACTAACTACTATATATATGTTGGTGGTAACTTAGTCACTTGACAATTTGAAAGTAAAATGTGATATCTTGGTTTAAAACAGAAGTCATATATCGTACTATAGTTGAGATGACACATGAGATGATATGACTTCGTTCTCTTTTAGAGAACTAGGGTATCACACTTTAGACACTTATGCCTATGTATTGTGACAGTCAAACAACAATCTTTATTATTAGAAATCTCACATTCCACGAGCAAACCAAACATATTGAGATTGATTGTCATTACATTCAGAATGAGATTCTAACAAATGTTATCTCGACACCACATGTCACTTCATTCGATCAATTGGTAGACATATTACCAAGAGCCTTACAAGAGTGCCCTATAATGCTATATGTACTAATCTAGGCATGATTGACTTATATGCTCTAGCTTGAGGGAGAGTGTTCGATCATCTTCTTTTACATGACCCACTTGGGCCCATTATCCTTCTCTTTTTTCTCACCTATATAAATATGTATCTTTTCATTTAGTGTTAATCTAATATTAGGGTTTAACCACTTCTTGTCAACAAACTCTATTTTCATTAGTTTTCTTACCTACACACATAATATATCTATTATGTTTCTTCTTGAATATTATGTTATGTAGAACCTAAAGATTTGGAACAAGATTGATGAAAGAATTAAACGTAGTTATATTTATTATGTGTATCATCTAGATCCAATGGCTTGTGTTAATATCTTTTCATTTCAAATTTATAATTAGCTTAGACATGTCTCTTGTTTAAAGCTCAAGTATTTAATTTTCTAATTTTTCGTGTTTATCTACACTTGAGTGTACCTCTTGGCAATTTGGAAAGCACATTAGGGTAATCTTTATTTCCCATTTGTGTCCTAGAGTTACATTTCTTTTCAAACTTATTCATTCTAACATTTGGGATCTTAGTCGTGTGTATACACAACTTAGTTATAGATATTTTATTATTTTTATTGATAATTATTTACATATTGCATAAGTGTATCTTATGAAGTATCAATATAAACTATTTCATATCTTTTGTGTGGGATTTTGCATAAAATTTGGCATTACCATATGGACTCTTCACTCGAATAATATGGAGTATTTTTATCTACCCATTATTACCTTCCTCCAATAGTATGACATTCTCCACCACTCATCTTGCTCACATACCTTTTAATAGAATGACATTGTCGAATGTAAGTTTCATCATATTGTTGAAACTATTTGCACCCTTTTTACTACCACATATGTGTCTCTATAGTTTTAGGGAGATGCCATTCTTACTATTGTCAACCTCATTAACTAGATGTCATTTTCCGTTCTCCAACATTAGATTTATTTTTCTATCTTTTATCTTACCCTCCTCTTTCACTTACCTACAAGTATATTTAGTTGTGTTTTATTTATTCATCAGCTTGGGCTAGGTCTAGATAAACTTGCACCAAAATCTATGAAGTATATTTTTCTTGGTTACTCTTGCCTCTAGAAAGGGTATTATTGTTATTATCCTTTGACTCATCATTATTTTGTGTTTGTAGATGTTATCTTTTTTGAAGCATCTCCTTTCTTTGAAAAATTTGCAACTACTTCTCCTTCTTCATGTGACTTTAGGCCCATCTTGTCAATATTGTTTGAGCCTCTTTTTTCACTAGTCTTCTCTTGTTGTCTTCATGTGTCACATTTTCTCCTTCATCATCTACACTTGCCTCAGCTTGTGATCCTTCTTTGTCAGATGGTTCTTTATTTGCACCATCCCTTCTGCACTTTAACACTATTAGCCCCATGTTCACCATCATTTTTGTCAATTATTGACCTTCCAATCGCCCTATGGAAGATACCCCTATTCTTGTACTAAATATTATATTTCTAACTTTATTTCATATTCTCATCTCACCTCATCATATCTTGCCTTTCTTTTTAGTTTGTTCTTTAATTTTATTCCCAAGAGTGTTTCTCAAGCATTGAATCACCTTGGTTGACATGTTGCATTGGTGAAAAAGATTGAAGCCTTTCATCGTAACTTGTGTTGGCACTTGATTTCTCATTGCTCGTCTACTCTTATGATGAGTTATCATTAGGTATTTATAGTCAAGATGATTGTAGATGGTTCTATTTATTATCTCAATGTTCACTTGGTGGCTTGAGAATTTTCTTAGATATATGACAAGACTATATTGAAACTTTATCTCAATGGTGAAGCTTACTTCAATTCATATCTTGCTGGTGGTTGCAGTCCACTTCTTATGGCCTCTTTACTTGTTGGACATAAAAATTATGTTTCTTCATGTTGACTTTGAAGAGGTATATACAAAGCAACTTTTTGATTTTATTTTATCTAACTCACCATATTTTGTGTTATATGTAGAAATTTATCTTTGGGCTGAAGTAGTATTATCAAGCTTAGTTTAGTTGTTTCTACATACTAGTTTAAGATTTTGATTTTTGTCAAAGTGATGTTGATCCTACCATATTTCATCATTACATTATTACAGGTTATGTTATTCTACTTTTCTATGTTGACAATATTATTTTGACATGTGATGATAAACAAAGTATCTCTAGTTTCAAAATCTTTATTTATAGCAAAATGATGATAAAAGATTTAGGTCAATTTTAGTATTTTCTAGGCATTGAGGTTGTTTGTTCTTCCAAACGCCTAGTTATCAACTAGTGAAAATATGTGCTTGATTTATCAAAAGATGTATGGATGTTAGGTGTTAAATATGCTCCTACATTGATGGATCTAAAGGTCAAGTTGCTTTTAGATTTAGGTGATGCTTTTGAGGATTCAAGATGATTTCATCGCTAAGTGTGGTGACTAAATTACTTAGCCTTTACTCATCTTGACATTTATTTTGCAATCAGTGTGGTTAGCCAAGGTGGCCAATCCATGCACTACTCAGTAGGACGTAGTCATAATGACCATTTGGTATCTAAAGGGACATCTTGGCCAATGACTTTTGTACACACTTTCTTCTTACTTTGATGTTTATGATAATTCGAATGTAGACGGGGCAGATTTTCTTATAAATTGGCACTCTATTACTAGCTATTGTATCTTTCTTAGAGGGAATCTTATATCTTGAAAGAGTAAAAAGTAACATGTAATTGTGTTGTCTAGTGTTGAATTGAATATCAAACTATGTAGAGTGTTATGAGTTTATTATGGTGAGAAGATTGATGTACATATTAAGAAAAGAGGAAGGTTATCAACACCACAATATTTTAGGACAAGGTAGAATGTGAATAACAAGTATGTGATGTAATTATTGACAATGATAGTATCAAAGAATTGTTTGTTCTAGTATAAAACTATGGCTAGAGAAAAAACCACACCCATAATCATTTCAAATTGGGTAAATTAGAAAAAAATACTAAAACCAGGTTTTTAAAACTTACATGGTGAATTTTTTTATAGAAAAAATCATATTGATGAAGTTTAGTACGATATACTTGAACTGGATGCTTGCATAAGATTTTAAGAAGACTCTAGTAATTTAATAATGATGCCATGCATCATGTCAAAGATAATATTTACATTTTCTATAAAAATGGCCAAAAAATTGTCTTAGTCCCAATGAAAGAAATAGATTCTGTAAAAGGTGAAATGAAGAAAAAAAGGTAGTTACATTCATTGATTAAGAGTTTTTTTTAGAAGGCTAGGTGAGGAATTCAAATTATTTCTAGTTGTCTAAAAGTTAGATTCAGAAATCAAATTGATTGAGTCTACTCTAGAATAGATTCAAAAGGTGTTATTTGAATTTTAAATCATACAAAATATACTTAATCATGTTAATCCTATGGGAGATATCAACCATCATATTGATTTAATTCTAAGATCAAGTTTATCAAATTTTTACATTACAAAACATTCTTAGAAGAAAATTAAATTCATTATGAATAAGTGGAGGAGTTTTTTAACCAAAGGGTTGATTAAAGAAAACATGAGTAGGTGCTTCATACCTACTTTGCTAGTTTTGAAAAAAGATTGAAGTTCACATATGTGTCAATAGTCCAAAGCACAATTAATCATAGGTTTATAATTTTACATCTAGGTGATAGGTGATATGTTTTATGATTTAAAGATGTTTTCAAAAATTGATTTAAAGAGTAGATATCATCAAATCTGAATTTGACTAGAAAATGAGTGGAACATTACTTCTAAAAGAAAAACAGATCTTCATGAATGGTTGACTATGTCCTTATATTCCTCAATAGCCACTTTTACATACCATTTTATTTTTGTCATTTTTTAAACTTGATTAGAATCAATAACATTTTTCCTACCTTTACAATTATATATCTATAAAATAAAACCATTTTCTTCTATTAGAATTTGTTGAATATCTTTATAATTTTATTTTACAAAGATTTTTATTTCCTCAATTTTCTCTCTAAAACTTGCATAGGATCCAAGATAAGCTAGAGGAGGGAGTGGGGGGTGATTGAACTTTTTTGCTAGAATACTATTTTACTTAATATATATGTTAAAAGTTTTTGTTTATTGTTTGACATGATGTGTTTGTTTCCTATTCACATGTCCAAACATGTTGAACAATAATAATTTGTTAGCTTTAATCAATCAAGATAATGTAGTGTTAACTTTATAAATATGACAATTAATATAAACCAAGTAATATGATTAATTATCTAAATCTACTATAATTCAGATATGAAAGTATGGATAGATAAAATTGATTAAATAATTCAAATCATAGACTTAGAGTGGTCCAATTCATTGCTGACGTTCACCATTTTAAGAACTTCCCTATTCCTTGGGTTTCCACTAAACTACACAAAATTTTGGTTAATTTTAAAAAGTTAATAGAAGTTCATCTATTAATGACATAATCATTTGTCAATTGATCTTCATAGATCTAACACACTACACTCAAGGTTCCATCAAACTCACTTAGAATATGGTGTTGCATTAGGTTTCAATCTAACAAGGATATATGATTAAAACTTTTATGATCTGAAGATTTTTGAGTTTTGGATCTAATAGATGGGATTCTCCTTGTTGTGTTTACTAGGTTAGATTTCTCACTTGAGTTGTTCTAGGAACTTCAGAAATTCAGCTTCCTTGAAAGAAAGAGTGATCTTCTAGACCTTATTTTTGAACTAATATTATATAGATAGGTGAACATATATATAGAGATCTCTACCATTATTTTCCTTCATTTAAATAATAGTAACTTAATAGTTTCTAAAGTGTTCGAACATTACCATGCTTTGTCATGTGCTTGCTAGCTAGTCTAGGAAAGTAAACATTAATCTTTGAAAAATAAGATGAAATCAAAATCTTAACACTTCTGTTTTCAAATCTTTGAAAACTTGTTAGGTAGCACATCTTGTTTTTGAATCTTCATCTTTCCCATAAACTATTTGCATACATATATCAAGGAGGAATTGTAAAGTCTAAACAAGTATTTGAACTTGTGTGTTCTGGTTTAAAATGATAAGATGATTCAATTCGGCTCAGAATGTAATTGGAAAGCTATTTCTAGTAAGTCATCCTGAATGTAATGTAAAAGCAATTTGAAATCTGTCACGTGAAAAATCAAATTTATAAATGTATGTGTACTTTGAAAACAGAAGAAATGAATTAAACATTTTAAAATCTTAACATTTGAGATATTATAATATTTAAACTCATGCAATTAAAATGCTTAATTCAAGAAAATTATTCAACATTTAATCTTAATAGTTAAAACTTTGAGTCTTGACATTGAAAATATGATGACTTAGGGCATTATGAACTCATTCTATATAAATTATTTTATGCCATGGTCGTATCTATTTCTCTTAAAAATTGCAGACTTCTTTAGTGTGAAGATAATAACATAAAAAAAGGTCCTTTCTGCATCCATAAGAGAGAGGAAATTAGACGACGTACATGCCCACTTTCTACATCACACGCTGCTGTTGCTGCTGGCGTTTATTTAGTGACCGGCCACGTATCCACCTTATACATAATAGTAGATACGATGTATTCACAGACACGCGTACGGTGCGCGAAACGCATCACAAACTCTTCACGAGAGGAGATGCCTGTCTGTCTTCTTGTTCCTTGCCTTTGCTTCAGGAGATGTCGATGGCGCGGACGGTGGGCTGGCCGCCGACGGCTCCGAGCCTCTTGGGGACGGTCACCGTAAGGACGCCGTGCTCCAGCGAGGACCGGACGGCGTCCATGTCGGCGTCGTTCGGCAGCCGGAAGCGCCGCCGGAACTTCCCCCGGCGGCGCTCCACCCGGTGCCACGTGTCCGTCCCCTGCTCCTCCTCCTTGCTCCTCTCCCCGCTGATCTCCAGGATGTTCCCATCCTCCACGTGGACCTTCACCTCCTCCCTCCTCACCCCTGCAGAAAACGGTGGCATCAGACATCAGAGGACGGGGGCGGCATTCTAAGAAAGGGAAAAGGCGGCGCTTCGGACCGGGGATGTCGGCGCGGAAGATATGCGCCTCGGAGGTCTCTCGCCAGTCAACGAAGGTGTGAGCGATGGCCGTGGTCTCGTCGCGGCCGCGCCAGCCGGGCTCCCTGAGCCAGCCGCCGCCGACGACGGACGGGTCCCACACCTCCGAGAAGACGGGGTCAAAAGCCCGTCCCCCGCCGCCTCTCCACGGGATCAACGAAGTCATCTGCGCTGCCTTCCTCCTCTCTTCTTTCTTCTTCTTCTTCTTCTTCTTCATCATCATCTTCTTCGTCTGCGCCTTTTATCCTACGCGGCGGCCTCCATGCGAGGCGACGCGTCTGCGAGCTCTCGTGGCAGGAGTGGCGGCGCCGCCGGAAACACGTGTGGGGGTCGGCAGGGCGGGGATGACGAGTCGTCGGTGCTCGTTTACAGGTGTTTCACTTCATCAGCGCGGATTTATTTATCAATAGCCCGACAAATCGTACGAATTGCGATTCTATCCATGCGAGAAAGTTCCGAGTCAGGAAGTTGTTTTACAATTATCCATTTAATAAGGGCATACATGTAAGGCTCGACCAGTTGATATCGGAGTCAGTGTATGGGCCTTTTCACGGGCTTTTTTATGGGCCTTCACCGAGGGCCAATATATTCAGGTCCGGCTGTACCTGGTTTTCCGGGCTTTTTTCTTCTGGCCTGGGCTAGTCCAACGGGCCCGTTGAGTAACGCCATATATAATCCCGGCCTACCCGCAGTTCTTGGTCCTCTCTAAACCCCTGAGCGTGAACGACTCCCGAGTTCTGTCGTCTGGTAGAACAGCCCAAGGGAAGTAGGGGCGAACGAGAAGAGGAGCCCACGGTGAGAAGAGGGATACGGAGTGCTGCTGCTACTGCTGGACTCAGTGGGGGAGGAAATGGCGACCGTAATGCAGAAAATCAAGGACATCGAGGATGAAGTACGGAAGGAGGGATAAAACCCTACTTTGAACCAGCCTCTGCTCATTTGCTTTGCCCATCTTCTTCGTTTTGCCCCCCTGCTCGTTTTGTCTCATGAATGGTTGTCGAGGTTTTATTTTTGTGTTTTTATTGAACTCAAATCAAGAGTGTCATGCGGGGGATGATGTGATTGGTTGGTGAGATGGGGATTAATTTGTCCTGTTGGAGATTGACTGCTTAACAATTTTTTTTTTTAACAGAGTGTACTATTTTTTCTTTTTTAATGAGGCTTACTGTACTCGCTGTGGAGAACTTTGTATTAGGTGGATTGAATTTTCTTACTAGAATGATTATTGGTCTGGTTTCAGATGGCAAGGACGCAGAAAAATAAAGCAACTGCCCATCACCTTGGCTTGCTGAAGGTAATCTCTAGTGCCTTCTCTTGGCTCTCTACTCTTGTTACAGGCGTCTATCTACTTAAATTTCGCCAATGTTGATTTTAATATTTTGTCATACTGAAGGTATCTCTCAAGTGTCGCTGTCATTATTTTATTCCTTTCCATTCTCAATAATCTGGAACTGATCATGACCAAAGGCTCATTATCTGAGTGTAGATGTATCACCATTACATCATGTTCTATTATGAAGTGAGGCTGGGGCTATTTCATAGAAGTGTGAAAGGATAATTAAATTTTTTATAAAAAATAATATGTAGAACTGTACCATGCATCCAACTTTAGTAATCGCTAATAATTGTCACTTGGAAAAAATCAGAAATCCAGTAGATTGACCTGCTTAAGGAAAAAACTATATGGTCGTCTAATGAATATCTATTTAACTCTCATAAATAAACAGACAAATTTGGCCAATTCTATGGGAAATAACCCATAAACATTTTGTGGTACCCTACCTGGCTTTTGTGGAAGAGGATCCCCAGTTGTACTGTCGTGTTTTACCCATTTTCATTTTATAAATGACTGGTAGTTTCCAGGAATTGCTCTTCAATGATATAATTTACTTAGTAGATTGTCATAGTTTCCTTTTACAAGCCGAGAAAGCCTGTTTTGTTGCGAATTAGAGCTTCAATCCTTCCTTTGATAGCTTGTATCTTTGTTTTTTGATTATGGACATCTCCCTAAGTAGATATATCTCCCTGAAAGGTTTATTAAGTGTCAGGAGTCGTGACAATTCAATACACTGAGCATGGTCCATTTGCATCAATCAAGGAACTTCACTTGACATGTTATTAAATGTTATACTTGCACTTGACAGTTTAATTCGTAAGTATTTCTACAAAACATGTATTGCAACATCGTTTTTACTAACATTAAATTACTTATGACTTTTATGGCATGGAGTATCTTGAAGAACAGTTGTCCCTTGTATTTCTTTCTTTCTATCCTTACCAGGCTAAACTTGCGAAACTACGGAGGGAACTTCTGGAACCATCAGCGAAAGGAGGTGGTGGAGCTGGTGAAGGTTTTGATGTCACTAAAAGTGGAGATGCACGAGTTGGCCTTGTAGGATTTCCATCAGTTGGAAAGTCAACACTTCTTAATAAGTTAACCGGCACTTTTTCAGAGGTATTACCGCTTAGAAAAGACTTTTATAACTATTTTTCTCTGAACACCTTGTGTCTCTCATTATGTGTTCCCTTTTGGTCCTTTTTCCTAAATATCATTATGGTGTATCAGACTTGTTTATTTCTAAGTTGTGAAAAAGTAATGTCGGTTGTGCCAGTTTATATTATCTTTTGGATTTGTGAACGGAATTCTTTTGAAGAGAGGGATTTTTCCTCCATCTTCTGATTCAATAATTTGATCATGATATTATAATACATCAACTTGTTTAATAATTTCTTTTGGGGTCTCTATTCTCTCATAGGATTTTTGTTCGCAATCTGGGAAAGTGGAAATCATTGTGGGTTTTTCCTTTTTTATCTTCTGGTTTTATGGAGGTAAATTTACGAATCAGCCTATCATTGACTGTTTATTAAGGACAGAACAACAGAACATAATCTGGTTACATATATGTAGTTGGCATAGATGTACTTTTATGTTTGGTAGTTGAGTTTGGCATAAGTTATGAAGGTGCATCACCAACTAAAGGATGTACGTCTTGCCTATTTTTTCTAGGCGACAAAGCAGTTTTGCACATTCCTTCCTGAGATACATAAATTATTTTTAGAAATTTTGATTTTCTCTTTTATGAGATAATTGATGTTGTTCAGGAACAGAAAAAGAATCACCCCTCAGAATTTGCAAAATTTGTTTAAAGCATCAACTGTTATAATATGAAATGGTAATAAGTGGCGGGTATAAAACATTGTTCCTAAGCAGCATAGATTTTTATGTCCTTATTTCATATCACATAAAAAATTATGGTGGTTGAACACTCCTGTGTCTTATTGTCCTTTCTGAACTTCTCGAAATTTTTGAACTCTAGATAGTTAGCTAAAGCTGAAATCTTGCTTGGTTATTATTATCTTTGTATCTAATATTGGACGCTAGTGTCTTATTTTTCGCCTTGTAGAGAAATTGGTCTGGGAGCTGAGATTTCTACCGTATGTGCTAGAGTTCCCCATGCAGTTGTGTTGCATGTACTCTAGCTGCATTCACTCATGTCGTTTACATTTCCTTGTTTTCTTTTCATCAAGAGTATATTTGGCGGATAGTTGGATCATCACTTATTAATTCAACTGTGTGGACTATGAGAAGATGACTTGAATGGTCTTCACGCTTTGAATGAATATTTCTGTGGTCTAAAAGGTTTTTTTATTTTACATTACAGGTTGCTTCATATGAGTTCACCACATTAACATGCATTCCAGGAGTTATTATATATAAAGGTGCTAAAATTCAGGTACTAATTATTTCCTTTTCGTTTCCATCCCAGAAGAAACGTTTTGAATCTTTGGTGTAATTTATTTTTATGGATTAAGACCTTATTCATTTTATCATCTTTTTGAAAAGGCATCCTACACTGACTTGTGGTAGGCACCCGGCAGAAACCTTGTATATTTTCTCACAATGCATTATGCAGATCAAATTCGGCTAGAATTCTCAATACGCATTGCATTCACAAATTTTAAATCACAGTGGTCACCGCAATGCTGAGTTCTACTGTTGTTGCTCAGGATTCATTAATCTAGTTCTTTTGATGAATTTAGTAGCCTACTGTAATTTGTCTTTTGTTGACACTTTAATGTTTAGGTGACTTAGAATACTTGTATAAACTACTGCTCTAGTGGAGTCTGTTGGGGGGGAGAAATAGACTCACTGCACGATAAAACGACATTATTTGACTGGGAAAGATGTATTATGTTTACTAGCTTCTTTTGTGTACTTGGGATAAACCATATAATTGATCATCCTTTTAATATTTGTTTGGTTCGTCATGAGAATAAAACTGATCGAACATAAAAGTCACTGACATAGTACTACCAGTCGAATTTGCTTCATTTTAGTTTAACGTGAGAAATTTAGAATTTTTAAGCACCAGAAATAGGATCGTTTTTTTACGGTAGAAAGATTGATGCTCGAACCTCCGACAGAAAGAATTTCAATGCATGCGTTCTTTCTCTCCTCCCCTCAGCCACACATCTTTTCCGTTCGCCCCCCCTTTATCTATGTCACCGTCTCCTCAATGAGCGTAGATTGATGAAGAAGGCTTTTGTGCCGGTCAATCTGTATCCTATTCTTCTGCACTCTACATTTAAGATAAATCTCTTGCTGCTGAAAATTAGCAAGCTTTTGTTTTGCTCTTAAAATGCTCAAGTATGTTACTGTCGAGTTGAGAATTAGTAAGTCTCTGTTCCGTATTTAAAATGCCTGCTCACTTCATCCTTTCCTTTCAGTTGCTTGATCTACCAGGGATTATTGAGGGTGCAAAAGATGGAAAGGGTAGAGGAAGACAGGTGACTATACTCTTTTTAAACTAATTAGACTTTTGGTTTCATGAAGCTCTTATACCTTTGTTGTGCATAAATGGTACACTTATTATATCTAATGATTGTTCAATGCTTAGATGTAATTTCCTGTGACCTTTTCCTGTCTGTTGTAAATTTTGAAACTAATAATTGCAGTTAAGAGTGACTTGCCGTGTCATTGAATTTCAGGTGATTAGCACTGCAAGAACATGCAACTTAATTTTAATTGTTCTTGATGCAATAAAACCAATAACCCACAAGCGATTGATAGAAAAAGAACTTGAAGGATTTGGCATAAGGTAAAATCGTATGTATCCTTTTCTATTGCTTTTGTTTTTCTTTAAATCTCAAATTTTGGTTAACACTGTTTAACGATTTTTTCAGTACCCATCGAATTGTGAACTTGTCTCTTTTATGAACTTGGGAGCCCTCAAAATTTGAAAGCTGTTTATTGATTAACAAACAATTTCATGCTTTTTAAAAATCATAGGTCTCCATTCTTTTAGTGGTGCATAATATTATTTTTGTTGCAAGAGATCCGAATCTTTTAATCTGTAAACGTTTATAAAATGAAATCGAGTCTCATAAGCAGTTATGAATGGATGAATAGACTGAAGTTATGAGTTATGATGTTTTGGGGCCCAGGTCTTGGTACTTAAAAATCCAACTAATCCTGACTGCATTTCTTTATCATGAAATGGTTTACTATTTCCGTAAGTTTTAAGGTATGCAACTGTGATTATGCAACGTTTTGCTGACATCGCTGTAATTGTCTACAATGACAGATTAAATAAGGAACCTCCCAATTTGACTTTTAGAAAGAAGGACAAAGGAGGCATCAATCTCACATCCACTGTTGCAAACACTCAACTTGACCTGGAAACGGTGAAGGCTATATGCAGCGAATACAGGATTCACAATGCTGATATAAACCTTAGATATGATGCAACCGCCGACGATCTCATTGATGTTATTGAGGGCAGCAGAAAATATATGCCCTGCATCTATGTTGTCAACAAGATCGATCAGATAACAGTTGAGGAGCTAGAGATTCTTGACAAACTACCACATTATTGCCCAATAAGGTGAATATTTCCTTGTATCTTTACTCACCGTTGTAAGTGTCTGACATCTGATTTCATTTAGAACCTTGAGCAGTCAGAAACGACTTGGAATATTGCCCAACGCTGAAGGATTGACCCACCTTCAAGGGCTACTTGTCTATATTTCTCGTATCAGTATCACGACCATCATATTCAATCACCTCTTTCGTAATCTATTTCTGGGTTGGGAACGGGAGTAATCTCTGACGGTTTCCTACCGCCGTTCTGTTTTATTTTATTTAAACGACTGGTTGCAAAATGGGAGATGAGTTTAAGGCCGGCAGCAGTGACTTAACTTTCTCACCTCTTCTAATCGCTGATTTTGTCTTCCTTGCTGCAGTGCACACCTAGAATGGAACCTTGATGGGCTGTTGGAGAAGATATGGGACTACCTTGATCTAGTTCGCATCTACACGAAACCAAAGGGGATAAATCCGGACTATGAAGACCCAGTTATCTTATCGTCGAGGAGGAGAACAGTGGAAGACTTCTGCGACAGAATCCACAAGGACATGATAAAGCAATTCAAATAGTGAGCATCCTTAATGTCCTTCTCTATTTCGACTTTCATTTTCCATCCTCGTTCAACCATTGACGGTCCTTTTGATTCATCAGTGCTCTGGTTTGGGGTTCAAGCGCGAAGCATAAGCCACAGAGAGTTGGCAAGGTCTTCTATTCAGCGCTCTTTCCCTTCCCACGTCAAAGCTTTAGTTTGAGCTTTCTCATGGTCCTTCAAATCGTGCTTGCAGGAACACGAGCTTGAAGACGAAGATGTTGTTCAGATAATAAAGAAAGTGTAACGCACACGTCCATTAATCGTTTCTGCTGATTCTCAGAGACCAGATGATATTGGCTGAGTCTAATGGAGTACTCAGGAGGGCTCACTGAGTATCTCTACACCCATGAAGTAAGGCGCCAAAATGTGTAAGCTGCTGTGCTGATATCTTCTAGATGGCCAAGGCATGTGTGTTTCATTTTCTTCTACCCTTTCTCTCTGGTCTGTATGGGTAGATTTCCTATGTGAAGAATTTTCTGCACATTGTTTGCCTGCTCTCCTGCACTCTACGTGGAGTTCCTGTCTGAGGGAAGGCTTCTTCAGGTCCATAATCCTGCTGCGGGGGGGTAAATCCTGGGTAAGGATTCCGTGGAGGGCTCCTGGCGAGGAACCCTAAGGTAACGTTGAGGTCAGGTCCTGTTTCTCACTGGATAATGTGGGATTTTATTTAAAAGGTGTTTGGATGAGTCTGTGGTGGCATCTAATGAAGGATTGGGACTGTGGAGCACTGACATCTTGGGCATTCTCTGTGGTTAAATGTTGACTGCCATGGGCCACTGATGCTTTAGAGAGCGGGCTTCTCTCTTTTCTTACCAAATACAATATTAGCTTTACTGACTGCTAGTTATGGGTCGGATGTGGTCTCTCTCTCTCTCTCTCTCTCTCTCTCTCTCTCTCTCTCTCTCTCTCTCTCTCTGTCTGGAACAAGTGAAATGCATCAATCACGAGCATAAATGGTAGCTTCCAAGAAAATAGGATGTAAGTGTTGCAATGGATTCTATTCTGGATCTGTTCAGCTATTAAAATTCCTGTTGTGCCCACTCTTGGTGGTGCCATCGGTGTTTATACATCGTCAATAATTTAGTAAAAGGTTGTAGGAGGTATCTGGAGACTAGTAGTTGAGGACCCATCAATAGATTGGGTTGCTTTTAGGTCTGCTGGGTGATTGATAGTTTGCAATAAGAGGGAATTCTACTAATGTAACATTTGACAGGGTAATTTAGCTACATAGGATAGTGAAATCATATTTGGTGAATAGAAGTCAACGAATGATTAGAGTCAACTCACACTTCAGTGAATGGTGGAAACACAACCAAGAAGTTAAAGCTGTAATAAGATTAGTGGCTTGCCACACATGCCCTCTCTTATATTTGCTACATCATTACCAGTCTTGGATGGCTTGCCACACACTCAAGAGTTGGAATTATGCTAGTTATTTGGTACCATCACAAGATAATTAGGCCTAATTAGCTTAGGCATATGACCAATTGAATAGTTGCAAGTTCTTTTCATACATTCAAAATAAAGGATTAAAATAGCCTCTATGGGCTTCTAGAATTTAAGAAATTAAGTTAGATGTCCTTCATGCTTAATAAGCAAAGCTACATTGGTGGTTTTCAAAAATAAGAAACCATGCGTCAGAAACATTTGCCAAGTGCAAAAATGACACATTAAATTTCTAATTGCACCAGAAATTATTATGGATTAAAAACATAAACTCACTTTTGTATTGTCACAAAGGCGTGGGTGCAAGTGGCTAAGCATGTAAGACTTGTATTTTGGTATGTTAAAACTATGGAGTCAAAAAGTATGGAAATATGGAAAATAGCAATGATAGCAATGATTGCATGTCTTTATCAAAATTCATCCTCTTTAAAACATCAAAATGCCTCGTTTCATTTGGCTTCATGTGCAAATCACTTCAAAACATCAAAATTCATCCTCCTTGGTTCCTCATTGTAACCTTAGCATGATGGTGGTATAACTACTTATTTTCCTGAAATTAATGCCATAGAGGGTATGAGCTAAGCACTAAAGTTTGTTAGGGGGAGGATGAACTGTTGTAGATATGGAATATAGGCAAGGAAATAAATTGTCATAAGTAAACATGGACAAAAAAATCATGAAACTTTATAAAGGTTTAATCTAACTCTATATTTTACACTCCAAGTCTTGATAGACCGTAGATTTTGCTAATCACATAGATTAAATTTTACTATGTCAAAATTAAAAATTGATTATTTTTTAAAGATTTTTATTAATTCAAAATTCAATGTCTAATCACTGGACATTATAGAGTTTAAATCGTTACATTTAAATAGAAACTTTAATCACTGGACTTTTTATTAATTTATTCACTATGCTCATATTTCCTAATAACTTGCAATCATGATTTGGAATCATGACATATGATTATTAAAGAGCCTTGATAACTTGTGAAATAGAGTTTGATGATGGTCTAATGCTACACAAGTTATGTAAAATTGAAACTTGAACCTTCAAACAATATTTAACCTTTAGCTGTCATAGATATGGACACACATATCTATATACATTCATTAGAATCTTATTTTAAAGAAAAACATAACAAAAAAGATACCATGAAATTTGGAGAATTCAATTTGATATTGAATTTTCAACATTGTGTATTTTCTTAAGACACTTTGCATGCCTTTGATGTTAATATAGAAAATATCAGTACCTTTTGAAATTTTAAAAACAAGTATATTATAAAATGCATAAATTTTTATTTTTCAAAATCTAGAGATACAATGGGTGGGAGATGAAAAAACTAGAGAGTACTTCTCAATAAGCAATCTAGTTGCTAGTTTTGTGTGAACAAGAGTGGTCGGTTAAAATAATAGTCATTTAGTACCTGATCCATTAGTATGCAACGATTGTAATCTTTGAAGAGATTAATAGACAATTAAGATCACAAGGTGGGTTAGATAGAATTCTAAGAGGGAGGGTGGTAAATTAGCTCTTTAAATTATTTTTCTACTAAATGAGTCAAAATAGACTACACAAGTTAAGTTTGGTTGACACACTTGGTCAACACATTAGATTTACACATCAAACATGAGGAAGAAATGTACACTTAAATTTTTAGTGGTCTTGTCTTCTTTGACCTACATCCGCTTTCCAAGAGTTTTTACCCTTGATTTTCATTATTCTCTCTTATACAACTTTCTTATGATAAAATTATTCTTTTACATGATAATTTTCATAGTCTATCTCTCCACACTAGGTAAAAAGACACTAATTTGTTTTTTTCTCTTTATTACCATAACTCCCCAAATTAAGTTAACATAAAAATAATAGTTATGAGACATAAGTTTAGTTTGAGCTTTAGAGGATGGGCTTCTAGATTTTGTGGATGTTTGAACTTGAAAAGGCTGTGACATAGTTGTGTGTGGTAGAAAACGGACACAAAGTTTCAACAAGAGTAGAACTAAACCATCGAAATTAAAATCATTGAGATCTACTAATAGTTGCTTTGAAGAGGCTCAAATGTTTTGATGATGACAAAGGGTAATTTGATGATCTATGAATGATAGCTTTTTGTCATGATAAATGTTTAATCTACCATATATTAATTCAAGTGATCAAATCTGATAATTTGCTCAAGTGGACAGTGGTCTAATGTTTCTAACCCAAATGGCTAAAATGATTTTTAGTTGCAAGATGGTGTCTCATTGGAAAACTAATTCGAAGAGCAACAAAATTCAACAAAGATGCATAACAAAATAGCCCAAAATAAGAGAAAGGTTTTATTAGCTAAAAGCCCACAAATAGTTTGATTTTATAAATACTTAATATCTTAATTATGATCACATATTTCTCATCCAATTGACTTAGTTCTTTGCTTGTTCTTGGGTTCAAAACCTCATTTAATTGCCTAAAAGTCATGTAGAAATCAAGAAAAATGAAACATTGGGAAACTTTCTAATGGCTAAGATTGAATTATTAACTTCCATTTGTCACACGGTGTATCTACACGAATGAAAAAGTGTTAATTAGATTCTTCCTATTGTCTTTTGCATTCTTTCTACTATGGGAAACCACCTCAAGCTAAAGGTTTTGAGACCTCATGGATAGGGCGTCAACCATTGAATCAAAAATAGTTTGACATTTTTTATGTATCTACAATGAAAATAAGCTAAAGAAAATGTTTGAAATGGTAATGGATTCAAGGAAATAATAATTGACACTATTACGTAAAAAAAAACCAATTGCAAAGTGCTGATTTGATAAAATTATAAAAGCTAAATGTACTCGAGATCTGTTCCTGATAAGGTTTCTTCTCTTATAGGATTTAGTATCTATTAAATGCATTTTTACGAGAGAAAATGGAGTCCATATCAGCACTATGTTTACGAGAGAAATGCTGCAAAGCTTAACAAGTGTTGTAGATACAAGTCAAGATAGTTAAAGTAAACAAAACTACTCAAAGTAGGGTGAACATAGGTTATATTTTGCATAGAATAGGATAGAACTTCCTCATATAATCGATTAAATGCATTTTTTGATCTTGAGAGGATAGCAAAACTAGATTATCTTTACTGTCCATATTAGAACCCAAAAATTACAGTTTTTATCAATTAATCCTTTTTAACGTGTCGAAGAGTTTTTAAAGTTTTTATAGTGAACTATTTAAACTTTCTAGAGACAAGGGCCAGGCCATTATCCTCACCACTGACACTTTTGTTATTCAGACAAGTTGCAATTTAAGTACATTTTTTGGAATTGAATGCATGCATAGTCATGAAAAAAAAATCTAGAAAAAAAGAGTCAAACCACCTAATATAAAAGAGATAACGATTATAGTAAAGTAAAACTTTATACCACAAAATTAATGAAGTAAAAGGGCTCCACAATAGTTGAAGAGCAGTCATTGGGTTTCAGGACTATTTTATGTTAGTCTCATGCCTCAAAAACAAAATCATAGTTGTATAAAATGGTTAATCACAACACTCATTGGAGAACTCTCTAGGAGAATTCTATGGCATTCTTGTGAGTTTTTATTGGAAATTTATTGCTGCATCAAGAATATTCAAGCATCCATTTGATGGCCAAGATCTATGGTCACAGAAGATTTGATTGAAAATTTGTAAGCTTTTAGTGCTCACTACTAATAGAGGATATTGCTTGCTGAACTCGAGCCATTCTAAAGTCAAAAATCTAGAAGCAAATGTTGTGTGAGCTTGAGCTGACTTTATAGTTGTGAATATGGAGGTAGAGGTCAACTTTTCAATTGGGATATTAACTAGAGGTTAATAGAGCCTCAAGGTAAGGCCCTAAGAAGAGCAGAGAAGAGAAAAATTGTCTAGTCACCATAAACTATACAAGCAATCCAACCCATCTCTTCTAAGAAAAATAATGCCAGAAACCTAAAATAGTAGGCCAATAAAATAAAACAAGTTCAACCACCCTCTTATGACTCACCTAGGACTAACATTATTACACAAGCTCATTTAAAAATTATTTGTATATCGGAGGGAGAGAGAGAGAGAGAGAGAGAGAGAGAGAGAGAGAGAGAGAGAGAGAGAGAGAGAGAGAGAGAGAGAGAGGAGAGAGTTGGAAGTACATTTCACCATGCAGAAACATGAAAAATGGAAATAAAGCTCTGCATCATATTGATGTTATTCAAAAGTACACAAGGTATCTTCTAACTAGTTTATGAATTGGAAAAGTCTATGCTGACGCAGGCCCAAGATGGTTGATTCCGATTTCAATCTGAATCTAGATTCCATATTCCAACCCGGATTGGCGGATTCTAAATGTCAACGTGGAATCAAGACATGGTATGGCTTGTCTGACCTGTAGAAATGTTGGGCGGCATCTAACCCTCGTATTTAGCATTTTCTTAATATGGGGCACAAATAGTCTAAGGAGAGAGAACCCTCTTCTTTCCTCCTCACCGACCCCCACTCTCGCAATCAATTGTAAGCTATTTTCTCTCTCCTCACTCATTGGCGGAGATAGAGAGGAGAGTCTAAGGAATATGCAGCGTCCACACAAATAAAGGGTGACAGTCGTAAGGTATCTTCCCTCTCTGCACCAACCAATGGGAATATGAGAGAGAGAGAGAGAGATAGAGAGAGATACGAATTTAAGGTATCTTTTCTCTCCTCACCAGCCGACATCATGCTACTCCTAGCCAGTAAGATGCCATGGTAATATCTCTGATTCTACGGACCCTACCAAAGAACAGGAAGGAGACAGACTGTGATTGCCACAAGGCAAGATAAGCCGACCTACTCTGGGCTTCCGGGCCTATTCGTTAATCTTACTTGAGATGTAGGTCAAAGGGTTGACCACGCCGAGCCGCAATCTGAGCTGCCTGGTCCGTTAGCGTGTCCTTTATCTTAGATTTTTGCTGTGACTTTCAATCGGAGGCGATTGCAAAATCTTCCGGGGGTAGGAACTCGGCACGGATCTAAAGCTGGTTTGGACTTCTTGACGTGGGAGACCAGCCACACCAACCGTTGACTTAACCAAAAAGCAACAGCTATCACAATTGCTCTGGGATAATTCGATCCGTGGGGAGCTGCACTCTGGGATTTAACAACACAGAAAATGAATTGCAATAAAAAAATAATTCTGTAGGGTATGCCCACATTAATTTACGTCAATGGGTGCAGTAAAAGCCCGTAGCCCAGAAGGTTAGACCAAAGGCTCTCTCTCTCTCTCTCTCTCTCATCCTTTGCAGGCAGGTCATAAGCCTTACTGGAGCCTAGAGTCAACTGGCCGTACCAAGTGGCCTTCCAGATCTGGTAGCTATAGAGGGGATGGTTCCGTCGTTGGATTGGAATCCAATGGTAGATTGTCTCCCCGAAGGGTTTTTATTATTACTTGATAAATTGTGCTTTCTCTCTCTCTCTACTTTCCCCTATCCTCCCCCTCCTGTGAACCAATCAATGGAGGAAAAAACTGTGTACCAGTGGGATCTGTGGTTCACATTCTTTCGGGTCCCACATGAAGATCAGTTCCCCACTCCTCTCTCTCTCTCTCTGTCTCGCTTCCTCTCGTTCAACGGCAGATTCAGAGCTCCGGAGATTCCCAGGGATCTAGAAAACCAATTTGACGAGAATTTCCGCGGGCCCAACCCCCCGCGAGGAATCTTATTTTTACTTTTTTATTAAAATATTTGGATCGACGTAAAGAAATGAAGCCACTTGTCTCTTGTCCTCAGTGGACAGCTGGCAGGTCAGCGTGACGTGTCCTTGGCCAAAGTTGAACGCGATGAAACAGCGAATGAAATATCGAAACGTTCATATCGCCACGTGGTAATGGATTAATTCTGCAGCCGTCGGTTGGCCACGGATCAATCATTGTCCCCCCTCCCATCCTGCTCCTCATTTTCCTTCGATTTCCTCCCACCCTTCTTCCCGTCGACCTGCTGCTTTCAGGACGAGACAGACAGACGGGGAGATGCCGGGGAGGCGAGGACCGGCCGTCGTCCGCCTCCGCTGAGCTTCCGCGGCGGCGATTATCGGCGCTGATGAAGGGGCGGTGAAGAAGGCCGCCGGCGGAGACGCTCTTCAGCAGGCCTTCGTCCATTCGGAATGCCACAAGGAAAAGGTCCGAATGGAGCCCCACCTTCGAAGACATGGCTATGGGGTTTATTCCGCAGCCCTAATTTCCCGATTTCTCCCGGTTCCGTCTTACTCGAATGCGGCCGTCAATGGCCTCTGAGCTCGGGCCTGAATGGCGACGAGGGTCATACTCACAAAATGGAGACAGAGAGAGAGGCTGCCCGACGTACGGATTGGTGAACGCGAGAAACCCGTCTGAACGGAAAGGGGCATTACTTTTTTGCAGTAGAAAATACCACGCAGTGAGGATGAACGCCTGCGAATGATTGAGGAATCATCCCCCCCCCGGCAGGGAGCTTCCTTCCTTTTTTGGTCCTTAAACTCAGGCTTCTCCGAGGCGCCGAGTCTCCGCCGAGCGAAGCCAGACGAACCGCCGCTGGCTCTCAGGAGATCCCGACTCCCCCAGTAGCCACCTCGCAGGGGGTTCGACAAATAATGGTAGAGTGGGTGGTGGCCGGGTGGGTGGGCCTGCACAGATCGATGAGAGAGACAGAGTGAGAGGAAGAGAGGGAGGGGGGTATTTAAGAGTGGGCGGTCAGAATCTACCTTTTTTTAATTTTTACTGCCTCCCTCCCGCTATAAAATATAGTTTCCGACACTCGTAGGCGCACCCCCTCGTTTTTTTCCCTCCCTCCTCTGCGCTCTTTTCACTCGCCACTGGTTTCTTCTCTCTCGCTCTCTCTCCTTTCCTACAGACACCGCGCAGGCGCGGTCTGTGGTCCTTCCCCACTTGTCACGCGACGGGAAGAAGCTCCTTGGGACGACATGGGTGCCGTGAATTCCTCTCAGGTCCTGGTGGTGGTCATGGGTTTCGTCCATTTTCCCTCTCTGTGATCTTCGTCTTGTAGATTTCGACGGAGCTCGTGCAATCTTCTTTGATGCTTGAAGGGCTGCTTTCTGTGTCCATTTGTTAGAACTTGCTCACCCGCTTGGGATCCAGGCGACTGGGAACTGGGGTTGGGGCTCTTGACAGCCTCAAACCCGCTCCTTATTGTCTTGAATCGTTGTTTCTTTCCGACAGTTCTGTTACCATACGTATGATTATCCCTCTTTTTTCGGAAATTTTTATATCTGTGATTTACTCATGTCTGCTTCACGAAATTCTCGGTTCCTCTGTCTGGATTTGCTTTGATTCATCTCTTCTTATGATCTCTTCCGATTTCTCGTGCATCTGAATTATCGAGCCATGCCAGATTTAGGTGGGGGGTTGTGCTAGAGACATCTGTTCTATCCACACGAGATCCCATCCACATTCAGAGGCTTCTCAGTCTCGAGTCTACGATCTAAGTGAAGAATTTTTAGTCTCATCCTGGACTGTTTTGAGCGATTGATTTCTTGAATCGAGCTGCCCTTCCCTCACCTCTTGTGCTGGTGGGAGGTTATCCATGATTTAAACATCAACATCTGTCGTTTCTATTTACGGCAGGTCCTTGTGGGATTATCGTTCTTCGGTTTGGTGCTTCAGTTCATGCATTTCACAGAGATCATCCTCTTGTTCCTTGAATGATTGGATAATATGCCACATGATGAAAATATTACAGTTTTAGGGTATCCGATGGCCAATGAGCTCCTTTTTATTTTCCCATGCGCGATTACCTCAGAAGATTACAAAGTTTTGGTATAGAAAGTCAATCATGGGGCCCTTCAAATGCCTGTCTCCGTCTCCAATAAAAAGCTCCAATTAGTTTGATCATTGGATCTTTTGATTGATAGCTGACCCCTCATAATTTATTGGCTTCCGGTCTGAAATGTGTTGGGTTTAATCCGAAAGATCAGTTTTTTTCTTTTTTTTTCTTTCCCTCTGACGCATATCTGGTCTTCTTCCCAGGGTCGATGAACTTTATGGAGGTTCGTAAGGAAGAAGACTCTGCCCTCCCTGGTCGCAGCAGCTGTGCCCGCTGCAGATTTCATGAATGAATCTCAACATGAACGATCTCCTGGTCAACCGGCCCGCACGCCCCAGGGGAGATGATCATCTCGGCGGCACAGATCTCCGTCTGGACTGCTTTGGCTATGGACCTCGTGCTTCGCTCTCTGCAGAGGACGACGGCTGCAGGCTGGTCCTCGGTCTGGGCCCGACACCGAGCTCCTCCGCCGTTGGTGGCTTTTGTGGAGCCGAAGCCGCCACCAAGAGTAGCAGGCTGAAGAATCCCTCAAATGGCGTGGATCTTGATTCGGGGAGAGGTCTGAAACTCGGGCATGGGAGAGACGGCGGAGACCTTGAACTGTCCATTGCGCCGAGCAGCCAGAGCTCCATCTCTCTCTTCGATCAGGCGCAGCAGGCTACCAGTGAGAGGGGTGAGAGGAGCTCGTCGGAGACAGCCGTCGATGGGATCTGGGCATTACCCAGGAGGAAATTCGGAGGGTACACGTCAGGCCTGATCATGGCGCCGGGGGGGTCGGAGAGCAGAACCACCACACAGGAGGAGACGATTAGTGGCGCCGATGAGGTAAGTGAGAGCTCTCTTTGGGGCGATGAGGTGGGTGGTCCTGATGCCAGGCGGCGCCACCACCGCCCGAAGAAGTGCAGGTTCAACGGGTGTCCCAAAGGGGCAAGGGGGGCGTCGGGCCTGTGCATTGCCCACGGGGGGGGGCAGCGGTGCCAGAAGCCCGGGTGCAACAAGGGTGCCGAGTGCAGGACGGCCTACTGCAAGGCCCACGGCGGCGGGCGCCGGTGCCAGCAGCTGGGGTGCACCAAGAGCGCCGAGGGGAAGACCGAGCTCTGCATTGCCCACGGCGGCGGCAGCCGCTGCGGTCACCCGGGGTGCCGGAGGGCTGCCCGCGGGCGGTCGGGGTTCTGCATCCGGCACGGCGGCGGCAAGCGTTGCCGCGTGGATGGGTGCGCCAGGAGCGCCGAGGGGAAAGCAGGGCTGTGCATCTCGCACGGCGGCGGGCGGCGATGCCAGTTTCCGGGCTGCGGGAAGGGTGCCCAGGGGAGCACCATGCACTGCAAGGCCCACGGCGGTGGGCGGCGGTGCGTCTTCGAGGGCTGCACCAAGGGCGCCGAGGGCAGCACGGCGCTCTGCAAGGCCCACGGCGGGGGCAAGCGCTGCCTCTTCGAGGGCGGCGGGGTCTGCCCCAAGAGCGTGCACGGCGGCACAGACTACTGCGTGGCGCACGGCGGTGGCAAACGATGTGCCGTGCCGGGCTGCACCAGGAGCGCGCGGGGGCGGACGGACTGCTGCGTGAAGCACGGCGGAGGGCGGCGGTGCAGGTCGGAGGGCTGCGGGAAGAGCGCGCAGGGGAGCACGGACTTCTGCAAGGCGCACGGCGGCGGGAAGCGGTGCAGCTGGGCAACTGGGTGCGAGAAGTTCGCCAGGGGGAGGAGCGGGCTCTGCGCCGCCCACGGGAGCATGGCGGCGAACCAGGCGGCAAACCAGGCGGAGGAGCTCTTCCGAGGGGTCGTCGTCGGGTCCGCCTCTGCCACGACGAGGAGCAGCATGGACAACGGCTGCTCCTCCGCCATCAGCACCCTCTCCGGCACCGCCGAGTCCCCGGCGATCACGGCCGGGAGGAGGCAGCTCCTCCTGTCACTGCCTCCATGGATGAGACCCGCCTCCGGCTCCTCCGACGGCGGTGTTGACGACGCGAAGGACAGCGGAAGGAACAGCCTCAAGTTCGCTCTACCGGAGGGGCGGGTGCACGGGGGCGGCCTGCTGTCGCTGTTCGGAGGCGACCTGAGGAACGCCATTGATGCTGACCTCGGGCCGCAGGATGAGGCAACCTGAAGATGGGAGTCTACCCATCGGAAGGATTTAGATTCAGATTGCACAAACTTTCTTTTGTTTTTTCTTCATGATTTCTTTCCTTGTTCCCCCGTCGGTGGGGAGGGGGGAATTGAATTATCTGCAGGTGTGATCTGGTATGTCAGATCATTCATGTTCGTGTAATGTAAATAATCGCTGGTGGAAAGCTCTTGATTATGCCATTTCTGCTTTTTTCGGAACGAACTTGTAGTAAGTAGAGTATAACATACAGTGGACAATCGACAGACTCCCATCATAAAAAAGATCACAGATTCCACACAAGTCGGAGCCTGTCTAAAACAGAGGGAGGGAATACGCAGGCAGCGGCGGAAGGAAGGCCGGCGCCGGCGGTCAGAGCTCGTGGGAGTAGAAGTCGATGATGTCCTCCAGATCTCGCCGGGGCAGCGAGGCGGCGGCGCCGTTCTCTGCGAGCCAGAGCATATGCTCGAAGAAGATGGAGTCGACCCCAACGAAGACGGGCCCGCCTCTTCCACCTCGCTTATTCCTGCTCCGGCGGCCAACCTCCTTGTCCCCGGTCCTCCTTGACCCCGCCAAGCCCAGGAGGACCTTGAAGGCGTCGCTCTCCAGGACCTGCGGCTCCACCAGGAACTCCCTCCTCTCCTTCCCCGCCACAATGGTCACCGCCGCCGCCGGTGACCCGAGGTCGCCGCCGTCTGAGGCGAGGGGGCGGTAGCCGAGGGAGAAGGACCGCCGGGGAAGGGGGACACAGCAGCCGGCGGCGGCCCCGGGGAAGGGCTCGTCGTCATAGACGGAGAGGGGGCGCGTGGGGGCCATTGGGTGAGAGAGGACCCCGGCGGCGGAGGTATGGTTGATCCGGTCGGAGCTTGCGGACGAGAGAGATAACGGACTGAAGAAGCAAGGTCAGAAGTGCATGAATATAGAGACACAGAGACAGCTTTCAGAGGCCCAACGGGAGGTCAGAGAGCCGTTGAGATTGGTGGCGGCGCCCACCATGACCGCGTTTGGGATTTCCGTCTTGATCCCCCGTCCAATTCTAGATCGACGGGCTTAATTCTCCATCTCTCCCTCTCTCTCTCTCAGTCTGACATAGACGAACGCGGCAAATTGTTCCTTCCTGCTACCGTTTCGCCCTTTACTGGGTCCCCCGCTTGCCGAGTCAACGACGCGGCCGAATAATTATAATATTATTTTGGGGGCGATTATTTATAATGTAGAACAAAATGTAGGCAACTGCGGAGTCCCTCAACGGGATCACCCTCATAAAAAAATGTACCATTTGAATGATTCATAATTAGAAGACAAGGTTTCACAGAAATTGTTAGCAATTAACTAAGTTATAATATCAACTAATTTATTACTATTAAATCATCCCAAGAAATATTATTATTTCATATGTATAATATGAGTATATAATAATAAATAATGAATAAGTTAATGGTTATCTAGTTCATAATATTAAATAATTAAATAATTAAATAATAAGTATATATCAAAAGTTTCTACGAGAAAAAAAGGCTTTTAAATGAATAAAATTATATTTTCACATGGCTATGATTTAATTGGAATCCCCTCTCTATGGGCTTCTAAAGGCCATAAGTAGGTCCATCCAATAGGCCCAGTCAAAAACTCGGCCTAGCATGTTTGGGCCAAGAAGTAGCTGCCAAACCTGTTCCCCTTCCCCCCCCCATCTGATCATCTTTTAGTACTATCAACTGCAAGGATGTGGGGGCCCCTTGCTCCTCATATGGCTGCAGGATCCTATTTTTTTGTTGTTTCCTCTTGCAATTTACCATAAAATAGAAATAGGGTATATCTTTTCTTCAATGATTTTAGACATTTGGGTATCAATAGGCATACATGAGAACCAACATGATCTAGAGGGAGTTAACTTTTTGTCCCAAAGATCTTGAAACTTCATCTACACTCAATACATCGGAAGTCGACTAAACATTGAGCTCCATATGAAGAATAACTTCAACATTCTAAGGTTGGGGTAGGTCAATGACACTTGGACTATTCCAATCTTTTAAGAGCACCTAAAGATGCTACACTGGTATTGATGGCCACTCATGAGAATCAACCAGATCTCAAAAGAATTGACATTTTATCTAAAAGATGTTAAGGCCTTGTCTCAATCTACTACATATCATTTTGACTATTCATTGACCTTCCTCTTAATGTTGATGCTAAAAGATACACATACCATCCAATGTGACTTACTAATCTTGATACTTGGGCACAATACTCATCATTTGGTTGATACTCTAGCAAAAATGACCTGATTAGGTCCATTGAATTTGACTCCAAAATAAAATATATTTAATTTATAAATAGCCTTTGATCTTCATTGACAAATGACGTCATGTTTTTGAGATTGTGGTGAGTCAATAGCCTTCATACAATTCATATTTTAAAGAACATTTGAGGAGGCCATAAAAAAATTGGCAAGTAGCCCTAAGAATTGTCAAGATCTCAAAGGAGCATAGTTTGTCTAAAAGCCTCAATGACTATTCAACTCATGTTGTGGAGAGATCAAAAATCAAGATTATTGAGATAACATATCAGACACTTAGTTGACTATTCTTAAGGTTGACTCTATCTTGAGGGAGTCAATTGGTATCAATCACTAAACAACACACATATAACACCAAATTAGGCCTGCTAATCTCCATACTTTACATGTGCCTAATGTATAAAAGGTGGACTGATGTTGACCTTCACATGAGGAATGACCTCAAGTTCTCAAAAATACAGAAAGTCAACAATGTTGCTACTTTGTACAACACTTAGGGATTAATAAGCCAATCTATTGTGTGTATTCTCAAAAGAGAAAAAGGTAGCAAACCTATAGTGGGGGGTGTATTATTTATAGAGGGCTCTCCCTCCCTTTGATTCTAGAACTTACGCTATATATAGTTAGGGGAAACAAATGGGGGGAGGGAGAGATTTTATTTGTCTAGAATAGGGTAGAGTTAAAGCGCCCTTGTGACCACTCTAGGTGGAGTGGGACATGCACTGGCCGTTATCAGATATTTATATTATCTTTTCATTTAGAATATTCCCCCTTATTAACCATCCCTTATTTTAACTACAAAGTCTTCAAAGCCTGGTATTAGAGCTATGGGTCATGATGAAAGATGCTCAACATACCTTCCCCCCCCTTTTAGCAAGTGGATATAGTAGAAATGAAAATGGATACCATAAACGGTCACATAAGATAGACAAAGCATAACATTGCACCTCTCTTAAGTCATCTCACATAGTGCCTCAAAACTTTGAAAATGCATGAGAGATCCTTAGAAAGTTGGAAGATTCCTTTGATGGGTTGTGGCTGACAAGAGACTCTAGAATCAAGAGCAATCACCCATGAGCAACATGTTGCAACCAACATTAACATCCTAATATTCATGGTTGATAACCCTATTAGGTGAATATTCATAATAGAGCTTTTCTTTAAGCTCACCAACACCACATAGTGTGACCATATATACTATGTTATGATGAGGCTAGAAATGATGCATTTAGTATATAGGGTGGAGGCCCATCACCCCTTTCATGACTGACAAGTTATAAGACCTAACTACTCTAGTAATTTGGAGCCATTTAGGACAAAAGTTTTTATTTATCAAAATTTCCTATGATTGGCACAAAAGGAGATAGTGGCTGAATTTTGATGAAATTACAAATTTTTATCTACATTAATCTCTAAGTTACTTGTAGTAATGAAAAACACTTTTACTAAAGGGTTGAAGCTCAAATTTTTAATTGAGATGAGTATGTTTAACCCAACAAGCTTGATAGAAGTTATGAACATGACACAAAAGACATAGATGTGACTCATGAAGCTATGGGGTCAGAAAGATAGAGGGAGCTTTAAGACACTATTTTGGTGTGTTTAAGATCCTACATCTAGATAGAATAGACTATTCCTACCAAGCATACCACCACTTATTATCATTGTGACCAATCAACGAGTAAACCATAACCACTCCAAAGCTATTTACAAGAGTAGCATGGGGCTTCAACTAATTAGTGGACAAGAGTAGATAAGGCTGAAAGTACAACAAAGGTAGGTCAAATTGACCAATGCTAAACTAGAAGAGCAATGGTCAAAACAACTCTATTTTCGTTGTGACAAAAAATTCCTTTTGATTCATTATTGTAGAAATGAGTTGCGAATTCTTATCATTAGTGAGTTAGACAACAATAAAAAAGAGCACACCAAGGTTCACAAGTACCCCCTAAAATTAGAGACATGATCTCCACTATGACAACAAAAGTCTCTCTCAACTCAATTATGGGAAGAACAATCCTTAGGAAACAAAAGCTAAAAGGGACTCTAATGATATGATCTACTATTAATACTATTGATTTTGATATTACATGTAAAATTTTATTTACTACATATTTATGGAATATTTAATATATTTCATGAGAGCTTGTATTAAAGGTTTAATATTTTTTATAAATATTCAAGATGTATAATATTTATGCTTGTGTTACCAATGATTAACAAATGAATCCAAATAGTTATTCTATGATATATTCTATGTTGGAATTAATGTGACATCATAGAGTTTATGTCTAAGTATAATAATTCAGTGCTAATGCATGTGATGAAATATTTAAAAAATATTGAAATATTAAAGTCATTGATAGGATTCAAATTATAGATTTGAGCAAGAAAAACACTTAGAAAGTCATAAAATATTAAGTTAAGTGTAGGATTTGAACTTAAAATCTAAAGGATGATAAGTGGGAAGCCTTAGCAAGAAAAATATTTAGAAAATTCTGAAACATTAAGTCAAGTGTATGATTCAAACTCAAAACTTGAATGACGATAATTCAAAAATCTCAATAAGAAAAACACTTAAAAAGTCAAGAAGTATTAAGTCAGGTGTAAGATTCAAACTTAAAACTTGAATGACAACAAGTTAAAAACCTCAATGGAGAAATATATGGAAGATTGAACTCGAAATTTGTACAATGACACATTAGAAGTGTATGCAAGAAAACATTTAAGAAATTACGAAAAGAGAGGTGTCATTCCCACACATTTTAGAGGCGACATGTTGACAGAATATGTGAAGATAATGACAAACTAAATGAGCTTATTTGGACTCACCCAACAATGAAGACGTTTGTTGACAAAATACAAATCTCTAGGCTAAGTTTCAAATGCAAAATATGAGAGAATAATGAGCTTCAAACTAAGGAACAAACAAAGGCCTTTGTTACTCATATTGAGTAACATAAAGATTTTTGAATCTACATGATAAGTCGCTAAGACATGAAAGATCGAAGAACATTGAAGAATAAAAGAGAAAAGCTTATGAAGAAGAAAAATTAACAAATAAATATATCTCTACAATGACTATGTATGCTCCAATGAGCTTTCATTCTTTATTTATCAAGGTTCAACAACCATGAAATTTAAATGAGAATAGAAAGTTGTATCAATCTTACATTCAACTTCAATGATTCAAAATGTGATATTTCAAAGGTTGATGCTCTTCATCAGGCCTTAAGATACTTAAGTTGTGAGTGGAGAGTAGTTTGAGTTAAAGCATGTGGAGTTGAGAACGTAGACATGCTTGTGAAGGGTGAGGTCTTTAAGAAGATTAAACCTTTGTCGACACACTCATATATAAAAAATAAGAATTAGACTAAAGTAATAGAAAATTTATTTATTTATTTCTCATGGTGTTTTACCTAACCTCTATTCACTTGTCATTATATTAAATGACTTTGGAGTAACCACCACAACTTCATTTCTGTATAATTATTCAAAGAATTACAACTGAAGGTCAACCCAAGATAAATGTATGAGGTTTCCTCCCTCTCAAACTACATAATCAAAACCTTATCCTTAACATCCAATTGTTGCTCACTTTGAGATACACCATGATTTACTAGAGACTATTTATCATGAAATTTAAAATTTACAATAAAAGTTTAACATTGTAGGGAGATACATCATTAAGTAGCACAAATCTATTCCTCAAAACCATTTTTTAGGATGAACTTGATCCTTTTAATACTACAATGATAGTATTGGAATAGAAACCAAACTATGAGTTTGAAGTAATAATAATAGCAACTCTAGGGATTGAAGCAAGGAGGAATTTCAAAAGTAAGGGCAATGACATTCAAGACAACATATTAGAATTAGTAGAGTCAGCATCAAAAACACCATGTGTCTGCATAGAGCAATTCAAGTCAAAATTCTCACAAGTATTTACCTTAATCAGCACTCTACCCTCTCCTCATGAGGTTAACCATGTAATTTACCTCGTAAGAGTGCAAACAATTAATGTGTTGCCCTTTTACTACCATCATATGAAGGACATGATGGAGCACCTAATATGTGATTTGTTAAGTCAGGAGTCATACAATACTTGACAAGTTCTTTTTCCAACCCAACACTCACTTCATAAGAAGGATTGTGGTTAGAGGTTGTGTATTAATTATAGGACCCTAAATCAAGTTAGAGTAGTTGATTGCTTTCAAACCCTAAATCAAATCAAAATTTTGATGACCTATAACATGACTAAAGTAGAGTATAGGACTCACAAGAGTCACTAAAAATTCTTAGTGATGCCATTCAGCCTCAAGAATGTTCAATTAACATGTTCTTAATGAATCAAAATTTGAAACCTTATGTGCATTAATTTATTATAATTTCTTCGACGACATTTTAATATATAGTAAGCTATGGGAAGGTAGCATTAGGAGTATATGTGGTTGACTTTCATTGTCCAAGATCACCATTAGCTCCATGCCAATAGAAAAAATACATCATCGCTTACAACAAAGGAAAGTTCTTAGGCCATTGGGTCATGACAAAATAAGTTGAAGCCGATGAAGAGAAGTTAGAGGCAATGTTGTAGTGGCCATCTCCTCACAACACTAAAAAAATTCGAAAGGTTTTTAGGCCTCATTGGTTATTATAGATGTTTTATAGTGAGATATGTAGGGTATCGTCAGTCCTATCACCAATCTATTGAAGGACAATTAATGATGAATAACTCATCAAAGAGCAACCATTCTAAAAGATGAAAATAGTGATATGCTCACCCCCTATCCTTATATTGTTCAATTTTTCACATGCCTTGGCCAAGGTGTGGGTGTAATTATCATGTTAAACAACTCTTCATTTCTTATTATAGTCATACCTTGTCCCCACAAACTCATATATGAGCAAGAACTGATGACAATAGTTGTCATAATCCAAAAGTGGTGGCACTGTCTCATTAGGTAGTGATTTATTATTTTTACTAATCATTACAACCTTAAATTTTTGTTGGAACAATAGTAAACCCCACCTCAATACCAAAAAATAAATATTGAAGCTCATCTACTAGGACTTTGAGATTTGTTACAAGGTTGGATTAGAAATACCACTACAAATATCTTATCTTGCAAGGCCCCCTTAGCAAACTTCAAGTAGTGTTAACTACTCATCTTCCTTCACTAGACTTGTAACGCATTTGTCATGATGTAATTAAAGATCTAATGTTCAATAAGACCATAAATATTACCTAACAAGATGAGACATCAACAACTCACATTTCACTATTTAGTGGCATCCTCTTTCACAAGGGGCATGTGGTAGTATCCTCAACCTCATTTCTCATATCTAAGCTCTTTAATGATTACCACAACATCGTGTATATTATGCCGAAACACAAAGATAAGTCACTTTCACTAATGGGCTTGTTACAACCACTTTCGATGCTTAAGTGTAGGATAACCTTACCATGGATTTCATTGTGGGCTTACTGCCCTCCCACAATAAGAATTTTATTTTAGTTGTCGTTGATAGATTAACTAAGTTTGGGAGTTTGTGACACACACCACTACTTGGCGAAAGACATTGCTGAAGTCTTCCTTCAAGAGATCATTTAGGTACATAGGATCTCTTGTTCCATCATTTCAGATTGAGAGAAAATTTTCCTTCACTATTTCTGGATACTGCTCAATAGATTGCAAGGGACTAGGTTTAACTAAAGCACTACATTCCACCCTGAAACAAATGGTCAAATAGAATGAGTCAACAAATATTTAGAAACTTTCTTGTGCTGCTTCTCCTCTAGCAAGCCCCATCAATAGAGTAAGTGGCTCACTTGGGCCAAGTTGTGGTATAGTTCAACCTTTCATCGCCCCCTCTAGATCACCCCTTTTCATGCATTGTATAGCAAGGACCCACCTCTGATCATTCACTTTAGTTCACTGTTAGTGAAACCCTCATCATTGGTGGACCTCCTCAAGATGTTAGACAGAATCAAGAACTTGACTCAAGCATAAATACAAATGAAATAGTTTGTAGATCATTAATGATGAGACATTGAGTTTGAGGTGGGTGATTAAGTATTTGAGATTGCTCCTCTACCTCATAAGACATTGGCAAGGAAAATGACCAATAAGCTAACCCCCATTTGTTTTGGACCCTTCAAGATCTTAGAGTGCATAAAACATACAATCTACTGCCTAGACCTCCCTACCACAGCCCAAATTCTCTCTATTTTTCATATTTTATAAATCAAGCATGCTTTTGAACTTCAACATAATTGCCAACTGATGCTTGCTAGCTTGGACATTGATCCGCAATGAGTGGTGTGATCAGCTAAAGTCCTAGATGTGTGACAATTCCCCTAGGGCTCATAACTATTGATCTATTGATAAAACCTTCCCTCCTTCGATGCCACATGGGAGTCAACAAACTAAGTTGCAACCTGCACCTTGAGGACAAAGCACTAGAGGTGGCAGGGGGTAAAGTAAGACACCTGTGGATTACTAGGCTAATGGGCTGTGTATTTGTGAAAGAGAAAAAGGCAACAAAGCTGATAATGGGAGCCTGTTATCTACAGAGAGCTCTCTCCCCTTCGATCCCATAATCTTATATTATATATAATAAGGGGAAAGAGACAGGGGGAGGGAGATATTTTATTTTATCTAAAATAGACTAGAGCTGGATCGCCCACTCTAGGTGGAGTGGGGACGTGCACTAGACTGTTTGTCGAAGATTTATCTTATCTTCTTCTTTTGATTCTTTCCCCTTGTTAGCTTACCCTTGTTTCAGCTGCGAAGTCATCACATACATTTCTTATTTTATAATTTTTCTTCCAAGAAAAGAGCTTAAACAAAAATAAATGAGAAATAAAGCCACAAGTTTGGGGGAATACGGTGCAAAGATGGTCTCTGCTGGGCGAGAAATCGTGATCAATCAGCGCCTTCACCCAGACGAACCGCTTTCAAGCTGCTTAAGCGCCATTTTTGCTTTTGCAGTCTATTAGGGTGCGGCGCTCCTCGTATGATGCTGAGAGAAAGTGAGCATGCGAGAAGATGCTTCAGCAGATGTGGATAATAATGAAGGATGAGGATGCTCTAAGGAGAGAGAGGATGATGGAATGCATTGGCTTTTGAGGAAGTCAAACCGCTGCCAGCCATGCAGAAAATGACTCCTATTTTCGGAAAAAAAAAGTAGTGTTCTCCAAGGACTGGAGGGAAAATGCGTTCATAATTCTTTCAGATGGTGTAGTGTTTTAGGTCATCATGGTTCTGTACTCAACTGAACTGAAGAAAATAAGAGTACGATGAGCATGGGGTTCTACGGAAAAAACAAAAAAAAATAGAAGCCGATAATGGAAAAGAAACTGTGGTAGCAAACTAAAAAATTTCATTTCCTGAATGTGGTTACTTTGTGAGGAAAGCGGGGTATGGAAACGGCGGCAAAACATTTTGCCACCAATAATAACAGGGCGAATAGACCTTAAAATTATGAAAAATGGCACTGACTATTTCTTTCCATTGACATGATCAACACTCCGGAGCATGCCCTCAGAGTAGTTATGGGTACCAACCAAATAGCGCAGACATTCACGACCAGAAACTGCCTATTTTATTGACTTTAAAAATAATACAAATGCCATTTTTGCTCAGGCATGAACCCACCCACCCAGGGTTTTGTCGAAATGCCGAGCAGAGAGTTTTGTCTCACAACGATAGAAGAACATCACCCCCCCCACTTGAACCATGACTCCTCGTTCTTGATGATAAATGGAAATTATTTCAAGTCAAAGAACTGGAATATTCCTGTCATTCGTCCAAGGGGGAATCTTTTATTACTTCCAAAACTGGTATCAATGCACCTCAGGCCTAGGTGCACCCAGTTCACTTATGATTCACAGCTGACTTAGAAAAAATCAATCAAATATGCTACTACCATGATACGTTTCCCACATTCCTAACCTTGTATTCTGAGGGGTCCAGGGTTTCGGTGTCCAATGCTCGAAAGATGGGAAAAGGAGACAATTGAACTATGGTCGAACTGTGAGGGGGGGAATTGCCTATCTAGGCCATGATACAGCAGCAAAGTGCATAGTTGGAAGAAAACGAGAATCATTTAACAATAATAATACTCACGCTCTGTTTGCCGCGCTAACAGAGGAACATGGTTTGGTTTCTTTGGATTCTCTCTGAAGGGATAGTCGTTTTCTCCTACAAACCGAGTGGGTTATGTGAGTGCAGAGCAGGAGGAAAAGACGGAAAGCTTTTAGGAAAATAAGCACTGAAGAACACCTGGGTCAGACAAGCAGTCGAGTGCCTCTTGGAAGATTGCAGCTTGGAGAAGGTAGTCATGGAGTGTCTTCCTCAGGTGGTGACGGAGAGCTTGCTGTGCATCTACGCGCATGTTGATCAAGTTTATGCGTTATTAAAGATTTCTCATAAGGAATTCATAATGTAAGGTTTTAACTGATGATCATGCACAGAAAAGCATCCCGAAATCCAAAACATAACGTTTTATGCATAATAAAAAAAATATAAGGAATTCCAAAACATAATTGATGATCAAGTTTACGCGTTATTAAAGATTTCTCATAAGGAATTCCCCAGAGATGCATTAAAAGACAAACGACTAGCAACCACGATTTGAAGACTTGGACCAAGTCGGGCAAATCTCGGTCAAATTTTCAGATTACCTATTCCTGAACTGGATGGGATCTAATGAGTTGCATTTTCGAAGACTTTAGAGAGAATTTCAGTTTTGAGATATTCGTCAGTAGAATAATATGATTGAGGACCAAGTAGGTCCAGAACTTACTGAGTTGTAGATGATCAATGATCAACGAAATCCAATTCAGTTTTTTATTTTCTGATCTTCCAAAAAATACCAAGTTGTCAAGACTCGAAAACGACACAAAAAGGGCAACACAGTTTTCTGAACTGCACAAAATTTAGAACTAAATTTATTTTAAAACCACCCTTAATCATGTTCATTAATAAACTATCATCGCGGAAAAAATAAGTTATTGACATATTCATCCATCTTAATTAAAAAAGATCAATGTTCCGAGTGAACAGAAAAAATGTAAGGCCTGTATGCTAGAGGAAGATGGTCTGATGGTCTCATCCATCCTGAAATACCTGGTGAACACGTGAACTTGATGTCATTGAACTCACAAGACCGAAGGACTAATGGAAGCTCAGGTGCCATATTGTACTGAGGTTTTCTGGGAACCTTGGTAGTATCCAATAGCAAATCAATTACCTACATTGCATTACATAGCAACCAGAAATTACTGAAGCTCTAAGCAAAACATTAAAGACGTGCTGAGGAGTTTAAATTAATTTCTTAATAAAACATTCAGGTATGCAAGGTGACTTTTTCAAAACATGGTCATATAATGGTGTATTCTGCGCAGGTAAGCGAATAATCCATTTGATAGCTACACCTCCTAAAATATTAAAAAATAATTTGGTATAGATGCTTTGACTTTGATCATTCAAGTGCATTCTAATCATCTTTTAGGCAGGATATGACGAACATCTTTCCTTAACAATGCAGGTACTTTCTTGGATCATCACAAAATCTGCTCATTTGGGTCTACAAAAGTTTAACCGCGCACATAAACTTTTGAATGTCTTTGGTGCATTTCCTACTAATCATGTTTCTATTGACACATTCACACTGTTAATGGAGACAACACGAGGCAACTATGCTTGTCATCTCTGTGGATGGACATAAGCAAAACTACCAAATATCACCTCCGAGAAATTCACTTACATGGATGCCATATGCCAACACATTGAGAATCACGTAAACCATTTCTCAGCTTTCGCACATCATTGGGGAAGGTACCATGTAATTAAATCCTTCCTATATTGCTCTAATTAAAATCTCCCTGAAGAGAGCACAGGATACAAACTTTCTGGTCGTACCAGCAGTGCTTGCAAGCACATTCTTTGAAAGGCCTCCTGATGGCTAGGAGTGGATCGATCCAGGCTGAATCTTCATCGATGGCTGTTCAAATAAATGACTTGCTCGTTCTTGAGATCTCACTTGAATATTATCTCATTCTTTGACACCCACTCCAAGAAACCAGAAGATCAGTAGATGCATACGGTAGCCTGACTAACCATTTTTTTAGGGTTAAGTACACTACCTGTGTTTTCAACAGCCGTCTTTATCACTTTTATGGAGAAGACTACATGAAAAATAATGGATCTTGGTTTTACGACTGTTTGACATACAAACTCGAGAGTACCTATAGAATTCTGCCTTAGAAACCCATAATGAGCACATTCCATCAATCAACTGTCCAGAGAAAAATAAGCGGGGTACTTTACTTTTCTCCAAGCACTGTTGTACTCAACTGCGACAAAAACTAACCAAAAATCCTTTAAACATATTAATTGATTCACCAATTCATAGGTAACTTTATCAAGATCTTTACCATGTAACTTTTATTTTTCACTCAGAAGAAATTGGGCATAAAACCAAACAAAAAAAAATGGTATTAACAGACTATACAGTTTCATTTTATTTTACTTATATTCCTAACCGCAAAGCTGAAATTAGATAAAAGGCAGTTCACGTGAATAATGTTCACATATATATCATTTATTTCGATGGATGTCAGTACATACACAAGGAGACTCATGACCTTCACCAATCATAAACAGCACTGCAACCATGAATCGAACTTGATGCCACAGAAATGCGCTACCTTTGATTGTCATTGCCCAAAGCTCATCACCACCAGATCTGCAGGCAGAAAGAGAGTTATTGAGTTCAATGTAATTTACCATAATTTCACCTCTAAGAATCAGATAAGCAAGAGATACTAAAAAGTAGACGAGCAAGTCAAAATGTAAGGTTGGAGGGACTAGAATCACATCAATTGTAGGGCTACCTCTGAGTTTCATTTCAACCAAAATCTTGGGCATCGTCAAAATCCTAGAACCTACAAGAGGAATTGTTCTACACTACAAATATTTTTAACTCACTGGTGAGACAAAAAGGCCGATCAGAAAATTGTGTCAAGGCGTGAAGAGAAATCAGTGAAGGCACGATCAAGAAACGGTAGATCTCAGATAAGAATGTGGAAAGATAAATTATACATGACAGAAGAAACGACTTCATAAAAAACAGTCGCCCAATATATGCAGTCTGTGTGGACCAGAGCCAGATAAAAACTGAAAAAACATCAAATAGTGTCACGAGATGAATACCAACTTCGATTAAAAAGAAAGAGAGGTATAGTAGCTGTCCTCGAGTCAGTTTCTTTTGTTGCTTGAATTATCCAGGAGCTTCATTGCAAAGAGACAAAAAACCATATCATCATCATAAACCTCTCACAGCATAGATTCATTATCGCCAAAAGCTGCAAAAGTAAGTGCTCTTTAAGGGACCCCAGGTCAATCCACATTTCACTTATATCAACCTTGAAGACAATGCAGCTGATTTTATTGTCTGATAATGGTTACATGATGTCGTCTACGATGTCCTTTGCTTGCATAAAAACTACAGAACTGTTGTGAAATATTCTGTCCACAGTTACATTTGACTTGTTTGGAAACAGTTTTCCACCATCGGTAGTAAACATTAATCAAATTGTTAAATCTGAATCTTCTGCTAAATTAGATCCATTTTTGGTCATTAGATATAAAAAGATGCAGTTTACATTAAAATCCAGGTGAAAAAATATACTGCTTTATGCACTCCCTGTCCATTGCCATCTCTTCGATTCTCATTTTCTGGGATGCTGGGCATAAAGTGCAGCTTTCAGCTGTGAAAATAAGACTCTATGTACTCAAATTGTCCTTACAAGGTCTCACATAGTTTGTTAGCACACGACCTCTTTTCTTCTACATTCTAATAGTCTATTAACGAAGATTGCTGTTGCAACACTAGCTGTGGCTTCCAGTGCAATAATTGGCATCTCCCAACCATTCTTTCAGCAGCATGAAAAACTATCTTCGAATTAACAATAAAATTTTCTTATTGTTGAGAATGTCCTCTGTGACAGAGGACAGAGGGGAGGAACGACAGAAACCGCCTCAACCCATCATCGACCTGTCACATCCCTTAAAGGGGAAGAAAACCCTACACAACATTTCCCAAAGTACCCTTATCACTTTCAACACTTATTATTTTGATGGATCATAGATATGTTGATTATCTAAATCGCTCGTTTCTCTCAGACTCAAAAAGAAAATAGAAGCACAACATGCAGCCATCAACTTTTTTCTCCATCTTCACCCGCACTAGGGGTAGAAAAACAACAATTCGATCATCTTGCCATACACTACATTTGGTTTCAGAGCATCGTATCAAATATAATTTGATTAAACAAAAACACAGCAACCTCATTTTGAAAGTTGCACTCCTACAGCCATTTTACATGAGGCAAGAATTGAATTCAGAACCGTAAGATGACAAAGGAGAGGAATATTAGCATCACATTCCAAAAACTGCCAATTTATCAGAAAGATAACCTCATTTTGCAACAAAAAAATAGACCGCGCAATGTGTAGCCAGGAACCACTCACCTTTCGTAGCAAGGGTTGATTTCAAAAGAGATAATTTGTCTGGTATAGTTTTTAACGTTTACTGCATCCATCTTACAGAAATTCCTGAAATCATGAATCCCAATGAACTTCTTGGCAGCGTACTTCATTTCCTGATGATTTATGAAACAAGAGAATGGTGGTAACTATTTGTTGATAACAGGTGTAGGGGTATTTGTTGAACCTAGAGAAAATAAAAGGTTCATACCATGACATTAAGAGAGCCTCTCCAGAAAAAATACTTGTATTCTCTGCTCAAACAACTGAACCTGCAAAGCAGGCATCGTTCATCTAGTTAGTTCTTTGGCTTCACAAGGTTCCATTTAGAAGAATATGATTAAGAGAGAGCATGAAAATATGATTAATCAGATTTTTGACAGCCCTTGGAGAGTAATGCTATCATATGACCCTTCATTGCACCTCTTCGTGCATGATACAATGAAAATCACTCAGCAATTCAAAACCAGAATCATATTGAGTATTACATAGCAATTTAGGATTCACTGGGCGTGTACAATGATTCCATGCGACACTTTATCTAAGTCTGAAACACACATCCTATTTTCGTGCAGAGAAATTGAGCGCATATTTCCCATGAAAACATTACAACATATAAGATGGTGGCGGCAAGACCGACATTAAAATGAAGAATTGGCCACAATTATTTTGACAACTGATTATGTAAATTCATGGATTGGCCAATGGGTGTATACATTTAGAATTAAACGAAATAAAATTATCTCAAACACAAACCTTGCATTGAAATGTGTGGAAGCTGCACTCCATCCAATAACTCTTATATCGTTTGGGAGAGCCCTATTGAGTACCCTCACATAGTCAATTTCCTCCTCTGGATAAATAAAAGTTCAGAAAGATTAACATAAATGAAGGACAGCATTTATACCATGTTTAACTGACAACAGTTTTTATTCCCTGTATATTAGTCAGCATAAATACTTAAACCTAGCAAAGTAAATATATTGAGAAATGGAAATCAATGGCAGGGAAAAGTTTAAACTTAAAAAATATCATTCGTGCCAAGGGAAAGCAGGAACAGAGCGTACGTGCCTTCCTTGGTGATAATGTTTATTCCTGAGTCCTTCAGTTTTGAACGTAGAAACAGAGAAATCACCTGCACGGGATATTTCTTAGGAGACGTCAAAATAAAAACTCGAAAGTCAACCGGGTGATGATAAATAACATCATCCTGAACAAACAACCACGTTAGCCAGTAAATTAGCCTGCATAGAGCAAAAAAGTAATGCACGATGCTTTTCAGTTTGCGTCCAACTTAGGTCTATGAACTACTACTTTCATTCCACATTTTTTAACTGAAAAAATAATAATTTAAAGAGAAAATGCATTGCCCATCAAAAGGATCAGAATCTGGACCACAGTCTCCATCATATATTGAACCAGAAATCAGTGAATTTTGGCTTAGACCAAGTCATCTATAGAGAAACAGGAATAGAGGAGATAATCTATTAGAGGATCTATGAAACGGTGAGACATGAGAAGAAAAAGCAAACAGAATTGCCCTAAAAAAGCGTAGTACATTATAGTGAGATTACAAATCTTCAAACCTTGGCACTGTTTCTGCGGCAACGATCACCTAGGCCATGCCACTTCTTCCTATCGTCACATGCTCATGTGCATGTGACAGGGGAGGTCTAAGCAACATCTAAATACCGATTGTTTAGACTGGAATAAGAGCTTCCCTAGACTCTGGAATCAAAACATATCCATGGTCTTTAAAATGGAAAAAGGATCATTGATCAGCCAGGTTTAAAATGGAAAATGATCGTTTGTCAGGCTAACACAGCAGTGCCTCTCTCACAGTTTTGCTGACACTACAGTGGGATTCTTGAAACATATTTTAGCCAATTCAGGTTGAAGGGGAGAAACCCAATTCCACAGAATTTCAAAATGGACTGGGCCTAATGTGGTCCCTTTATATCACCCTTTTCGAAGACATTATGGAGATGATCTAACTTAAATCTTAATCTTTTCAAAATTAATATCATGTGCTGAAGATGTCTGAATCAATACCATTGGTCAACCCAAAACTGTCCAATATCAAATTTCAAGGGAAGTGTATCTTTTTATTGATCAACAAACATCATCATCCTCCATTAAGAGCCCAGTACCAAGTAGGCATCAGGCCATGAAGAAAAACAAGCTATACACAGGTTTCACATGTGGAAAAACGGTTGACAAGATCCCACAATTCAGAAATTATAAATCTTATTCGTATCAGCATGCATCTTTACATATCTCCTTCCACCGCCTCCATCAGGAACAACCAACGATAGCTAACAAAAGCAAACAAATAAAAATTTAGTGTCATAATCCTTGAATAACATCTGTTTAAGACATTACACTTTTTTAAAGTGAGATAATAACACAGAAATCTATAACTTGCTATAAAGTAAAATCAATTAATCAATTCCTCAGTCTATTCTTGGCATAGGATGCGACATAACCAAAATTTTAAAAAAGAGGATTCTATTCATTGTACCTGACCAGTGGAGGAAACTCCTTTGTCTGTCCTGCCACACCTTGAATAGCATAAATCTGCCCTGTTACCAGTAGATAGCTTTGTCTTGCCTAATGCCTTGAAAATTTCAGACTGGTCCCACCAACAAGATCAGTAAAGGGAAACAGGGTGAGCTACCCAACATAGCCTGGAAGTATGATGCATAAGTTTTAGCAAATCCATTGTGCTTCTATAACTTAAAAATGGCTATTCATGATCCAAATACTTGGATGAACTATATAATCTGTTTAAATCAAAAACATATTGACAGGATTCTCAATAACTGTAGTGGATTCAAATGGAAAATAAATTTAGGCCTTGGTGCTTAGTGTGGGAAAGAACGTATAATTGGAAGTTCGATTCATACTTGGACCGTTTCCTAGTTTGTCGGTTCGTTTCCTTGTTCTTAGGTAGTTTCCTTATTTTGTAGCCCTGGTACTTGTATATAACAGTCATTTACAATGTGAATACGATTAGAGTTTTTCCTCTGCATATCCTCCTAGGACTTGTGCCACTGTTCCTGAAAAATAGCTTTTATTGGTCATAGGGCCTTCCCATTATTCATTTCGGAACATAGTTACTAACAGACTTTACACCAATATAAAATGCTTAGTCAATATGCATTTTATATAAACTTCTGTTAATAACTTAAAATATACACATCGTTTTTTGACTAATATCAACTTAGCATAGGTCGATATGCCATTTATTTAATTTGGGCATAAATATTGATCTTGGAAGATTTTCAAAAGTTGCATGATTGAAAGAATAATTCCTTCCGATCCTTGTAATAAGACACAAATTATTATTTAGAAGAGGAACCCCCCGAATCAAATACTTTTCGGACCAATCTTAGAAGACCCTGAGTTCAAAAAAACAATTGAGTTCAAATAAAAATATAACTCTTGAAATCATGGAAGGGAAGAAAAACTTTAGAAGACGGAAATAAGACTTTCTCAGAGACACAGAAGAGTAATGTTCACACTAACTGCCGCTAGCAGAATATGCTGGAAGAGTAATGTTGAACCTATGCCAACGAAATTAGCTTTTTCTCTTAGCCCCCTGGGGGGGAGCATACAAAGATAACAATTTTGTATTCCATCAGTACGTCCATTTCTGTTTTATGGTACACCACAGCATAATCTGAGTGAAATACCTTGATTCACTTTGCAAGGATTTATAGCTAAGCAACGCCACAGTAGGAGATGATGCACAGATCAGAATAAGCAAGTGAAAAAGAAAACGATTCCCACCTTCTTTACATTAAGTTATACAGGTTTGAAGAACTGAGAAACTTGACTTGAACTTAGTTCGAGAAAAACATGAAGGACAAAACATTTATGGCATTCACACTTAATGGCGAATCAAGACAAAATTGGTTTATCCTAAGAAGAAAAGGATAGAGAAAAAAGATAGATAACCTATTGCAGATGAAATATCTTTTGATGAGACAGTAAAAGGAAGAGTTGGGACTCAGTTAACTAATCAAATGGATCAAGAAGAAGAAATAAAAGTGAATGATCCAGCTGCAGAGACTCATATAACTTCCATCTTACCTTTTTTTAGATGTAGATATCTGAATTTAACTTCTAGGAATCAATCTGTACATGAATAACCTAGGAAATCATTATTATGGTTCTCTCAGATTACGACTGTACAAATTATTTTTCTCTCTATGCAGGCCAATTCCATTCTTCTTCATAGGTATCTTCAGGCCCTGACTTGGAACCTGATCTTATACCATAAAGAAACATCTACAGAAGGAAGGGACAAGGAGGCAGCGGAATGGCAGAATGCAGCTGGTAAGACAAGGGTTCTGTTTCTCATACACACCATCCCCTCCGTTTTCTATCTATTTAATCTACAAGACAGATGCCCAAAGTACGAGAGTACACCTGTTATTAGAACAAAAACATAATTTTCAACATGCCTGGGAGAGTGGCATTGGACATGCTCAGCATCAAAAGGACAAAGATACCCATATACTTCTATAGTAGAGTCGTTGTGATGCCAACCCAATAGGTCTGTAAAGAGACAACAATCCATGGTCGTGCAAAGCTAAAAATTTTCAGGCTAATCGTCGAAATATCACTTCCTCATTGAAGATGTTTGGCAATCGAGATTTTCTGTTGGTCTTCTCTTCCAACCAGAGACAGTCAACCATCAAAAAGGAATTATAAGAAATGGTACCTCAACAGTTGGCTCCTGTTGTGCTTCTGAAGCAAAACCATAAAATCTGCAGAAACTCACGAGGTGTTATTCTAGAATCAATTTTTTTCTTAAACAGTACAGAATGAAGCAAATGTCCTTCGTAATCCATATCTCAGCATGAAGGCATAGAAAGAAGGTCAAATGAGTACAACATGCAAAAAAGAAAAAAATAGGTCAGGTAACAAGTGAGCAGATATAAACCTTTGGCCAAAATACATGAGCTTTAGAGCAACGCATCTCCTAGGATGGTTATGAATGGTTCTCAGAAGGCAACCTGCATTGGTTGGAGAATCAACTTGTAAGTGAGCTTTGATAGCTTTGACTCAAGATGACATCGAGTTTACTTCTTTGGTTGGAGAAGTATTATGTGACAGCTTTGATAGCTTTGATTCAAAGTGTCATCTCAGAAGACAACTTGTAAGTGAGCTTACTTCTTTGGTTTGAGAAGTATTATGTGACAGTAATTTGAAGGCCCAATATCAGGCCAATGAAGAGGGAAGATTGGGAGAGGGGCGACAGGGCAAGGGGGGGATGCTCGAGAAACCATATCACTGAGGAGGGACTCCCAAATATAACTCCAGGTTATATAAAAGAGAGCAAACATCATTGCTACAAAAAGAAGAGTAATAAGAACGATCCAGGAGAGATCTGCATGCTAACTATGGGTCCATGGAATAATTAGATTCCGACAGAAAAAATTAGAGAAAACAACATTACTAGTAAATGATAGCACATGGGAATTTTTTATGTTCATAAAGAATTTTAATTGTATTATTGAGACTGTCATAAAAATAATAGATATCTGTAGGCAAATAGATAAATAAGAGATACTGTGATAATGCATCAAATTACAACATAGCATAGAATTGTCGAAAAATATGTAGAGCTCCGAACCTTTGAATTTCTCCGTCAACTCCTGCTTTGTACACTCATTTGGTTCATTGTAGGCGCTGTCTATTGGAGGAACCTCTTCCTGTCAGGAAATGCCCTCAAATTTTACAAAAGCCAGACATAGCATGATGAAAGCTGGCATTAAAAGCTGTCGAAAGTCATAAATTAGCCTCTGACCTTCACAGAAGCACTAAAATCCATGGAAGATTCAATCATTTGATCAACCATAGATTTATTAGAATGGTCACCTTCTTGGGAAGCTCCACTAACTCTCACACAAAACTGTTAATAAGAGAAGATGCAATAAATTAAAGTCTAGAAAAAAATCATTCCCGGCAGAAAATGGCGCAAACTTCGTTACGGTATACGAACAAGAGAGAGAAACTACAGACGAGACCTTCGAGCACCGCCGGCAGCTGGCCATCCGCGTCCGCAACAGCTGGTTCTCGCAATCCAGAAGCTGAATTCAAACAGATACCCTCCAATACTAGTTCAGCAACACCACCAACGAAGAAATCGGGGAAGAGGGAAAAGGAGCACGCGAACAAGCAACAGGGGTTATAGGGATCACAATGGATCCAGCACTCACCTCCAAGTGCCTCCGCAGGATCTCCATTTCCATTTCCCGATTGGCCGCCATTCTCTGCCCGCCTGTGCTGCCTCCAGAGGTGTCGCCAGCAGCATCGGTGGCCGCCATGTCTGCTCCCGCCTCCCCCCGAGAACTACCCACCGATTCTTCCTATTCCCGCTACTCGCCGTAGAGATTCCAGTATAACCCCAAAATAATGTCTAATTAATCCTAGACCCTGTTTTCATATTTATTCTATAATGAAGACAGACTAATTTCTGACACTTCCTCGTTCAAGAAATAAGAGCCGTTATCGCCTTCCTCACGTGTCAAATCGTCATAAGAGACCAAAAGGTGAGGTTGGCCCTCGACCGTTTGCAACATTTCATTTCAGCCCATATGGAATTATTTTATGGAATTTTATCATCTATTCTCCGAAAAATACCCCAAAAGTTAAATTTTCTCAAATTCTAAATGACATCAGTAGGGAAAAGGGGGCATATATCTGAATTCGCTACAATCAGGTGCCAGATAATAATAAAAAAATACCATATGCCTTTAAAACCTAGGAGTTCAGCTTCCTCATTCAAAATGAAGCTATCTGCCGCTGCAGCATAAACAGCTGGCCCACCTCCGCCGCCAAACTCCCATTTCATTCTCTCTCTCTCTCTCTCTCTCTCTCGGAAGATTCTCTCTCCCGCAAGCACCGGCGGTAATAGAGAGTAATAATGCTGGTGCTGGGCCATTAAAGCGGAAGTAGATGGAGAATTCGGGTGAACCAGACGGAAATTTCAAGTGCTGGGATCTTACAGCGGCAGAAGACGAGGAAAGCGGATCTCGGTCATTTGCTGATTTCGTCGTCCGAGGAGGGCAAGTCTTCTACGTCCTGCGAGCAATCTTGGGCTATCTGACGGAGTTTTCTTCAGCCTCCTGAAGCACATCCTGGGTTTTTGGAGAGATTTCTGCGTCTATCAGGTTCTTCCTCGTTGGTAATTGTTGGCCCTTTCGGACCGGAAGAAGGGGAACGGAATATCGAGGGAACTGCTGTTTTCTCCTTCTTGAAGCTGTGATTTAACTGACGTTCGGAGTGCTGCAGGAGAAGAGCGAAGGAAAGATGCGAGAGAGAAAAGATGAAGATGGGGAAAGATGAAGGACGAATGAAGCCTGTTTTATGCCCATTGTTCGTCACTCGATGGCTTCTCTTCCCTCCTGCTCTTGAGACAAGAAGGGACCCTAGGCCTCCTGAGGTGGAACCAGAGCATCTCGGGGAGGGAAGATCTGGCCGTAAACACGGCCAGGTTCGTTGAACCTATAAACATCCGTGTTACGATAGACGGGTCAGGCAACACCTAGCTGGGGATCTAACGCAAAATTTACATGATTCTATTAATTGAGCAGAACATAGGCACAATAATTAAGAATTTGGAGCTCTTTCTAGGACATTCCGTTGGGTGGCGCCGGATTTTCTTTCCTTCATCTGCCTGTGTTCTTGGATCGAGTACCCATTTTAGTAAACGATTAGACCCCCAGAAATGGCGTTAACGATGAAGGCGGGCCTCATAGGAGATGCTTTCTCCTTGGGATTGATTACTGATGTTAGGCGGAGAGAGAGAGAGAGAGAGTCAGATGGTGTTTACTACAATATCTTTTACAGGACGAACTATATATAATGAATAAATTGCTATGTATAAGCCTCTTGTCTGTCAGACGTATGTCCGCCCACAGAGTGGCCTTGTGCTCAATCAAGTCATCAGTTTAGAATAAGATCGATTAAGATCAGATTTGTTGGCTTTCTTTGAGAGAGGACCGCATTTATGGAGGAAGGCTCGTGAATTAACGCGGACTACTGCAGCTGGGGTGGCTGTGCTGATAAGGGTTCTCCGTGTCTCTAGAAGTATTTACTATGAATCTGGTCGGCTTCTGGCGTATCGTTCACGAAGCAGCAGTGGAGAGGAGAATAAACCTGTTTACGGTCACTGGGCGAAGTGTGCTATATGCTGTTAGTCCGTATCTTTATCTCTCTGTGTCTCTGCGCGCCTCTCTCTCTTTTCCCCCTTTATCTCACTGTTCAAGCACAATATCTCTCAACGATGGGCAACAAGCACCTGCAGCAAGCCATGGTAAGAGAGTAAAAGTTTCTTCTTTATCCGAGCATCATAAGACAGTCTACAAGCCCTCTCTCTCTCTCTCTCTCTCTCTCTCTCTCTCTCTCTCTCTTTCTCTCACTCACTCTCTATCTGTCTTGGCCAAGGTAATAACACAAATGCGTCATATGCAAAGAAAAATTGTGCCTGCTTGATTCTCATCTTCTCTCTTCCTTGTGGGATTCATTGGCATCGTCACTATGAAAGAAGAGAATCTTAGAAAAGAAAGAGACATACAAAACCTGACAGGGCCACGAAAGGTGAAGCTGCAGTTTGGTTTACCTCTCCTTGCCCACAACAACGACCAGGTTCGATGAATGTGGGTCATCTTTCCCCAAGTTGGTTCACTCACTACCTTACACGGAGTATTCATATATAGTAGGGAGGTTTGTGGTTGAATCCACGCAGAGATAGTAGTGGATGGGGAGCCGAAGCTGATTTCAAGGCCAGTTGTGTTGTCCCCGTACACACAGAAACATAGATAGATAGCGAGAGAGAGAGAGAGAGAGAGAGAGAAACGACGTGTCGAAACTGGAAATTGAAGACCAAGTTCTCTCAAACACTTCATTGTGGTAAAGGAGAGAGGGAGCTCTCCGAATGAACTCACTGAAGTGTTTGGGGGAACTCTGGGCATCATTCAATTTTCCTGTTTTCTATTATTCTGCTGTCCCCACTGGGAAAATATGGTTGTAGGGATTTTTATTTTTCTCATACTGCTTTGATCTTTATATTTCTATTGACGATGACTACTTCCTGTTATAATCTGGTCTAGACCTTGCTGAAAAATCTCAAAACATTTGTAAGACCGCTGATAAATTCTGTTTTAGGGAAATAACTAAGGCATGATTGAAAATTGGTGAAAATAAACATGCACAAAGTCTAGACCTTGCCAATGTCAAAACTAATTAAAGCATATCGATTTAAAACTCCATGTGGTTTAATATTTTGGCGTTTTTCTCTTGTAGGTCAAAATCCATTAATCTATTTGCGCACCATATGCATGCATACATATATCAGATATAAGTTTGCAAATTATGTCAATAAACAACATATCTCTAAATTAAAACATTGATTTTAAGGGAGGCAATTTTTTTTCATATTTAATGCTTGGAATGAAAAAAATACTTTGGACTGATGGATTGAGATTCGTAGGTCCTTAAAGGTCTACTAGGGTTTTTTTTATCCAAATCTATACATCAAGACCTTGTGACTTTTTTAATCCCATCTGAGTTGGATAAGAGTTACTATTTTTAGTAAATTCTATGTATGCAATGTCCAAAGATGCTTATCCCTTGTATCATGCTAGAATAGCCATTGCATTGTGTAATACATTTAAGGCTCCTATTAATGTCCATGATCCCTAACTACTTGTTATGTTGCAACATAATTAAACTGAAGTGGAATTTATATTGTTTAAAGAAATATGTAGCTAGGTAGAGACTCATCTATAACTTTATACTCAATTGTTTCTAAGCAAGAAAACTTGGATTATGTCATATGGTGATTTCCAAATTATCTAGGATAGCCAATCTATTCAATCTTGTAAGTCTGTGGACTTGATCTTTCTTTTGGGGATCATTTTACTATGAATGACAGTTGTAACTTTCAATACAACTTTCAATGATTCGGGCTTTACCATAGGTCCCTTGATTGATGCTTTAAGACATCACTAAATGTGATGCATTTAAAGCCAAACTCTTGATAAATAAACTGTTGTATGGACAAATTATAAGGTGGAGGGTCATAATCCTCAATACTTTTGCCTTATAGTCTTTTACTCGGGTAAGCTCCACCCATTGTTGAGCTTAATGCATAAAAATCTTTTACAATCAATAACATTATCATCTGAAACGACTTATAGATGATAAGGAATGAGACCAATGTACAAAACTAGTGTCAGTTCTCTTGCCAGTGGAAGTGTTTAGTTCTTTTTTTTCTACTTTCACCAACTTTGGTAAGTTAAGTGTGGAGACCACATCTCTCTACACCTCTACATTTCTTCACACACATTCATCATCATAAATTAGGGTGTGCTGCAAAGAAACCCTTCTATTGTCCTCAAAGCAATAGAAATATCTATTGATGAGCATCAAACAAACTTGACTTTCAAAGGGAAATAGCCTCTAAAAACAAGGAGACTACTCTTTGCATTAACAACTTCCGAACATGCAATGTGGAGATGTTTCAGTAAAGGTATACGGAAATCTTCCATATAGAAACTCTTTGCATTAACAACCTTCCATCAAGTTGTCATATGAAAATCTTCTGTGGGTTGTCACATCTTATTAGAACAACCCCAACAAAGCAATATAAGTAGCATCTCAATTGTGAGCATATATATGGTTGGTGGGTGTTGGGTACTTCCCTAGAGCAGGCCAAGGTTAGGAAGCAATAATATAAGGAATTAACTTTAGAACAAGTTGACTTCTTCTTGTAAGTCATTTCATTGAGTCCAATTGATTACAAATAAATAGATAGGTAGAAAGATATAGTGTGTGTGTGTGAGATATATATGCATATATATATATATATATATATAGATAGAGAGAGAGAGAGAGAGAGAGAGAGAGAGAGATAGACAAACAAACAAACATAGACAAAGAAAGGAACAGACAGAGATAGAAACAAAGTAAGTCATCAAAACAAGTGTTATACAATCCAATGGCTTCTATTTCCTCTATTGAGAAAATGTTGGAGTTTGATGTGGTAAAACTATTTTGGAGGCTGACAGAGGTTTTTTGATTTCCTCCATCTTAATGTCAACTATGAAAAATGCTGTATTTGCTTGAAACTTGTTGGTTTCGCTTAAATCTAGTTAATCTACATATGATAACACATAAGAACCTGCCCTTGGGAGGGAAACAAGGGAGAAGCAGATGGATAATTACCTACATCCGAAAGAAATAGAAGAGTACTCTTTCCTAAAAAAGAGGAGAGAAAATAGTTGGATAAGTTAGTGCTATGCTTTTCCACATGGAAATGAAAGCATTTATTGAAAATGTTATTTATCCTTTGCTGTCGCTCTAACATTAGCTTTAGTGAATACTTCCAAGTTTTAAATTTAATGTGTTTAATTTCCAGAAGCTCTGGTCAGACAAGTGTCTTACGTCCGTAAAGTTGTTGTAAATAACTAAGCTAAATTTAATTCTACATAGCGATATGTGGTTTGCTTAGCCATGTGGTGCAGTTGCCACAATATTCACAGAAGAAAGTAATTAACTGGTCCTAGTGGTTTGTGGGTGACATTTTTCTCATAAATAAAGTTCTCCATCTCTAGGAATTATTCATTTTTTTCAATCTTCTTATGTTTTTCAAGTCTGTACTGATGAGATTCCATTTTCATGCTTCTGTGCAGCAAAATCGGAAAACTGGTTGGGACGGTCAATAAGCATGCAAAAGCTCCTTTCATTCCTACAATTGCTGTTCATAGTCAAAATGAGGAGTATGCTCCATCTCTCTTTGCAAAACCCTCTCGATTTTCAATCTGCTTAAGAGGAGATACTGACATTTTCTGGACATTATTTTTTGCAAATGCTGCTTTCGCAGGATAACACACTGAATTTTTGTGGTTATGAAACCGAATACACTATGAAACTGTGTTTGATAACTTGCATTATCAAACTATTCATAAACATGAGTGACATCTGTACTTTAGTTTAACTATTGTTTACTATTGGATCCCGGATTCTGATTTTAGTGTTCCATCAAGAGCGAAATACAAAAAAAATGCACGCCTTCATTCTGTGTTTGATACTGAGATGCATTTTTATCTCTCTGTATTTGGTTAGAATGAGCCACTACATTGTTGTCTCGGTCCAGGGAGAAGCAGTGGTCAGTAAACAATCTAGATGCAGGCAACAGATTCAGTTTCATTATTGAAGCTCATTAATGCTATATTTAATGACGTGTGATTTCACCTATCACCAGATAGTTCTATGAAAGATACCACAATTCTGTAATATGCGAATGAAGCTTCTGTAAAGAAATAAGGCAGTCAGCCAAACTGTGATGCATCTGAATGCTAGATTATCTGATGGAGTCTACGGTGCCAGACGAATATCTAGAGAAAGAGTGTCATTGTCATTGGCAGTGGTCTCTTGTTGAGGATCACGAAGGGAAGATATAGACTTTTAGGATGAAGAAGGTAAGAGGCCTGTTCGGTCACGAGACCCGAGATGCAGAAGCAAGGGTCAATGGATGAATACTAGGAACGCACCTAAATTAGTGACCCAGCAAATTGTAGATGAAAGTGTCAAGGATGCTGTTGGGATCTGTGACTGCATGGGAGAACCAAGAAAGCGGGAGTACAAGGGCATATCTCATGAAATGGATAGGACAGTTAGGACCAGTATTCCATTTACATTTTCCTTTATATTGTGTAGAGTCACACCGTGAAAACTACACTTATAATGCTGCATATTTTACTGAGATGAAAGATTTGCCAACTCTAATGTTCCATAATGGTGCCACATGACATAGACATTTAGTTCATTACTCGATCATTAATCAAATGGAATATTTACTTCAAAAGAAATTAACGAATTGATTACGTGAAACTGAAACAGTAACTTAGTCTTTTAAACATTTCATATATCTTGTGATAGAGTACATTGGATGTTGTTCTTTCTATTCTTATTATCCTCAGTTCATGTTTAATTTCTTCTGATGATAGGAGGGGGTTTCTTTCGGAATCCTTGAGCTACTAAAAGGATCCAAGCATATTTTACATCTACCTAAAAATAATAGAAAAAGAGAAAAAAATAGTGCGAAGTATATAAGCTACATGCTATAAAAAAGAAATAATATCCACAAAAATGAAGAATAACGAGGACAAGATCGTTTTCAAACTCCCTATGCAAGAGAATTAAGGAGTATAAGCATTATAAATGCAAACAACTAACAATGTAACAATCAAGAAAAGTAAATGAATTTTGAAATTCATGAGTTATCTTTACATCCTCTCCCCTAAATCCCTTTCCATCATTTGTGTTTGCAAAAGTTACACAAGAACTTTATTAAGGGTTTGGAATGAGGAAATATTTTAAATGATTGAATATTAAATTCATGGAATTTTTCAAACCATTATGATGAATTTGTGACTTAGATAATTGAATGAATCATGGCACACTTGCATTTTATGAGCTTAAAGAAATAATTTTTAAACATCATTTGATGACTTCTATGTTCATAGGTAGATCAATAATTTACTCCTTTAGATTGTCTATCTAACCATCTATCAATCTAAATGTAACCAATTTATTTTACACATTCATTATGTTAGGTATGCAGTCAACATGAGTTTTATGCCTTCGAAGATCATTTTTTTCAATTTATTTTCATAATATGAAGTTATAAATGGTAAGAATAAATGACAGCACATCACGTGTGCAGAATTTAATGAATTTTAAGGCTTCTAGTAGTTTAGTACGCACGCATGTGGTTTAAAATAAGCCTACACGACTGGATGGTTATAAAATTTTCAATTTCTTTAAAATATTCTAAGATGTTATTCAATCTAACGTAAAATTTTTTGAGGCAATGTCAAAAGTTAGTAACTAGTCTTTAATGGACATGTAAAGAATGTTCCAATCAAAAGCAGTTTTGACGCATCTTAAAAATCTTGCGCCTTAATTTTGACAACGGTAATCCTGATAGGGTTTGTCATCTGCCCAAATCTACTCATTTAGAGACATAAAGTCCAATCTTATCATGAAATTAAGGAATTATTTATTTTGCATTCCATAATCAAGTGGTTTAGGCTTTATACCTTGTAATTGCCCAATTATATTTGAGTCACATTACATTAAAACCTATCAAACTTGAAAAGAAAGTATCTCATTGAATACTTTCATTCTTACTAATTATTTGCTATAGGACATGCCACATTTTATCCCATCAATTGTGATCTTGGTGTCGTGCAATTCACGCCATGGACCTTGGGGTCAAGGTGGAAGGTCAAGCCTATTATGGACAGATCTTGAACATTTTAATTGATGGTTTCCATTTCTTAAGCTGATACTCAATCTTTTTTCCGACGTCACTAATATATATATATATTTTTATGAACTGCTAATACCAGCGTAAAACACACTTGTAATTACTAATTTTTTTCTTGTTTTTGAAGTTTCATTAACTAAGATAGGCATTCGATATCTTTTGTGTGGGAGTAGGAACTTAATAGATGGGATTTTATCAATCTATCAATAGAACATAATTAAATAAAATTCAAACTTAATCATCCATTGCTATTAAAAATGCTATAGAGTTAGTGTTTTTCTTTAAATTTACTCCATTGATTTAAAATATTTCTTAAAGTTCATGGTTCAATGAATGAAAATTTGTCATTTCTTAGCACAGATAATATTGAGGATGATTTTCTTATTCACTCTATAAATGTTTCACGAGTGTATAAATAAACATATCGCTAAATACAATGCATTCCCAGAAAGGGCCTTAGGAAATTGAAAATAGAACAAGGCAATGAGCAAACTTACTATAGCTTAATCACTTGATAATATGTGATACTTACTATTAGTTTTCATTCTTAACTCCACAAGTCTATATACTGAGGCATTTTCAAGTTACAAAATTGAACTATCAAAGGATAAGTGAATAAGTAGTATCTTTTGTATTCATGGTATTTTACATAAGCTGATAGCCTTTCATAGTTTGGCGATGTCATCTGTTTGTAATACTGATTCCTCTTATGAAATGTGCGTCAACCATTCTGGTGGCTACAGTAAGTCCACGGAAACAGCAATTCCGAATTCCTACTTTGGGAAATTAAAATGATGTCTAGTATTATGATGGCTAAAGTAACTCCTAAGCACAAAATCTGTAGACGCATCCAGTTGATGTCTAGTATTAATGATATTGTAAACACAATAAAATAATATGTATAGTAGAAAATATAATCTTGTTAAAACTTCAACCGAATCTTTCTTTCTTTTTGCTTTCCCATATGGTCGACAAAACATGCTTATCAGACGAAAGAGTACAAGTTAGCTGGGTTACTTTTAAATATATTGGGGTACTTCAAGCAAATGGAAGAAGATAATAAATATTTTTTTTACTAAAATTTTGTGTGTACACAGATTTATGTATGGCATTGTGGGTTTGCGTCAATATGCCTCTATATAGATAACTGGATTGAGCAAGAGAGTATCCTGTTCACCCATTATAGAGCTTCGAGATGAACTGATGAAGCTGTCGGATCAATATTAGTTTCAGAATATAATCGTATCTTCCTATAATCCTGTGCATCACGTTGTAAAACAGATGGACAAAGGTCTAGCCATGAATGAACAGTAACTAGGGAGAAGGTTGTCTGGGCTCAAAGGCGCGTATTTCAACTAGGGCTGTCCAGTGTTTCTCGAGGTGCTGGCGATGAATCTGGCCGACTTCCCGCTTACTATTCGTCGACAAAGAGCGTGGTGGATGAGAGAATAAGCCAGTCGGTGGTCGTAGTCCTCTTTAGCCCTCTTTTCTCCCTGTGCACCGGCAAGTGTGCTGCCAGTCGTCTTCCTACTCTTAGTCTCTCTCCCTTGCACGACTTTCTCAAAGATGCCCAACAGGAATCTATCTATCACAAAACATGGGTAAGAATTTGGTTAGTTTTTTCTACTTTATCTCTTTCTAACCGTGATAGAGTACAGCTGCTGTGATGCACGACAAGTATCTAACCGCCAACCATGGGGAAATTTTTTTCCTATTTTCCTCGATTTCACCTTTGCGTAACCATGAAAAAGCACATCTTTCTATTATTCGTTTATCTTCCTTTCTTATCCTCTCGCTCTTTTGCCTCGGGTAATCTCCTAAATGATTTAAGCTGAGATAACTCTTTTCCTTTGAGGATCTGGCGTTGCCAATCCAGGAAAAAATTACGACTTTCAAGGTGAAAGAAAAGAATCTTCGTAAAGAAGACGACCTGCACACAGAAGGGGATCGAAAAAGGTTTGGCCTTGAAAAAGATGAGGCTGAAGCTTGCCGTTTATCTGTGTACATCAGAATGGCGACCAGGTTCAATGAATCTAGGTCAGATTTCCTAAACTTGCTCTCTTGAAAGCTTCGGTTGGCACTCGTCTCTGATAACAGTAAACGAACCCCATCAAAAGGAGCAATTATCGACAGGGTATATATACTTGGGTGGTGCATGGAGGTGTTCAGAGACAGGCGAAGTCTGGTTAGCAGGAGATAATCGAAGGGAGGGGTTGAGTTATCGCCTAGAGTTCCCTTAGGCATTTCGGGGGGGGGGGGGTTCCTCACTGCTTATAGTCAATCCACTAGAGTGTTTGAGGGAACTCTGCGCCGTAAGAGCTGGTTGGAAGACCTGTTGGGTGTCTCCTTGAGTTTCCTCAAGCACTTCATTGGGGGAAAGGGGTTCTTTCCTCGCGATTCCCTACTGAAGTGTTTGGGGGAACTCTGGGTGTTACTCAACCTCATTGCTTCTGGCCTGCCTGAAGAGCTCAAGGCGGCTTTCATGAGGTATGTCATTTTCCGATACTGATTAGATGCTCATATGTTTGATGTTTTGGGTTGAATAAGAATATTCTCAATTAATGATGCTTAGAATACTCATCTTTCACTATGGTTGGCACAGAAATGAGGTAAAAATATACATATTCTAAGATATTTCCGTTGAAATTCATGTTATGAACTTCATGAAGAGTCTTTTTTTAGGAAAACCTCTGTTGTTTATGAATGGTAGGTTAATAGTCTCAAGTAATGTCATGTGGGTTATCTTGCAGGACAAAATGAATTCCGGTAAAGGTGTCTTCTAAATCTATGATCTGGGACTACATCGGGAAAGTGCTCACACACTGCTCAATAATAAGTTTAGGTTAGGAGAACGCTAACGAGTGTTTAATGACGTTATGAGTATCTTAGAAATCTATTATCTAGGTCTAGATAAGGAACATGTTTCCGAGACCGGTCTATGATGGGTATCCTCTAGATCTATGACATAGGTTCACATACTGTTCTGTGGTGCAATAATTGCTTCCTATTTAATAGTAGATCTCTGAAAGTGTATAGAGTCTCTGTTGAATCTCCTGTCAACTGGGTGGTGCTACAGTGACCCAAACCAATATGCGAATTAGATAACTGTAGGGAATCGTGCTTTCCCACGTGAAGATGAAGCAATTTAAAAAGAGGATGTTATCATCAGCTTTCTCATAGTCGTACCCACCTATTGAAAATCTTGGCATCCCCATATAGAATTGAGATCGGATTTCATTGCATTATTGTTATTATGATTACAGCTCAGCTCGAATCTCTACTCTGCATTATTATGTTACGACATATTTTCAGCATGTCTAGTTGTTTTCTGAGAGGAATTTTATTTCAATTCAGACATTGATTTTGGAGAATAGATCTTCACTCTCTATGTTATTCGAATAGATGATGAAACGTCTGGTTGTATATAACACATGTCAGTTGTAAATAAAACAAGTTGCACCATACTCAACACATGTAATTATACTTCTCATTTAATGGGAACACCGGGTACAACATTGTAATCAAGCTCTCTTGATGTATAACACAGTATGTTTGATTTCTTTGTAGATGTAGCATGCTAAATTTAAAAACTAAGCTCTAGCTTGTATCCATTTACCTTGGAGTGAACGCACTAAAATACATTTACCTCCTGAAAATGTGCACTTAGAGGAACTATATAAAACATGCTATTCCGTAAGTTGACCTGACATGGTTTTAGAATTTCAATCGTAAATATTATTTTAGTCAACTCTAGTTGATCAGCTTTGGAGAACTCAAAGATTTTCCTTTTGTTGTGTTCTTAATTTACATGTTCGTGAATGTTATCTTTGTAATCATATCTCTTTTTCCATACAAGGGGGTCACATCACATTGTTCACAGCTTAAGGCCACAAATCAGTACATGAGCACTTAAATTGTGGTGGGAAATGTATTATTTATCTCTCTATCATATATCATGATGAGGCCACTTGTCTCTCCATTTGAGGCCTGAAAGTGTCGATTGCCACTATAGAGAAAGTTTCCATCCCATATTCATCTATTTAGTGACATTGGAATCTTGACTTTATCAATGCTACTAAACCTCAGTGAATTCTTATCTCCAAGAAGGAATGGACTAGCTAATATTTTGTAGAGACTTTTAAGATTTACAATCCTAGTTCTTTGCTGCAGACATGGGGTTATATCAATTGGATTGGTGGGGTTCCTTAGCACATTACAAACATGCTTCCAAGGATTAAAAACTTCAACTTTCTTATGTTGCCTATTAACCTTTAAGTGTTTCTCAAATGCATTTGAAAACTCAAAGCATGTTTGGAACATAAAACTTCTATGAATTGATGTATTTCAGAATTCAAATGCTAAGGAATTGTCTACTGGTTTAGGAGCCATCGGTAATTGTTGCAAGAACCCATGTACTACTGTTTTTCAATTCTTATTAACTGTTTCTTTCGTTGAAAAGTACCCAAAACATGCATAATTTCGCAAGTTAGGTGAATGTCATCACAATTTTAGGTCTCTCTTTTATTGTGAGATGCTTCTAATTGTAATTAGTGCACACTTTTTAAGTTGAATGGATGTCACGTTAATTTAAGCCCTTTTATAGTGAGATACATGTCATTGTAATTATCATTCGCCACTTTTCATTATGGATCTAGTGTGAGGAATGCTTGAATATCAATAAAGTTTTTTACTTATTTTATCCCAAAAATCTCTCAAGTTTTCAAAATAATACATTTTTCTGCACAAACCCTGAAGTTTAAGAGTCTGACATTGTCTCAAGACTTCAATCAGTGAAAGTATTGGACGTTTCTAAAATAAAATGTGAAAATAGTATTGGTAAGCTCTTCAATCAGTGATAATGACAAGATTGATGATGCTGCTTTCATAGACTCCATGTTTTTTTGGAAAGGGCATAGATATCAGTAACCTTATTAGGGTGGATTATCTTAATTAATGAAAGGTTAAAATATTAGTGACTGTGTTAAAAAAATCAAAAATAGTCTATGATAATTTTTTTCATCCCTTTAATGTTTCAGTAGCTTGAAGAAAATGAATAAATTGATATGATGCCTAGTAACTATGAAAATGCAAATAAGTTTATGATACTTTGTGACATTAACTTAACCAATACTTGTTCACAAATCTTTGGCTTAATAGTTGGGGATTAAAAAAAAGCTAACAGTTAATGCATGCTCACAAGCTTTTCATTTTGAGGTTTTTCCTATCCATATTCTGATAAAGGACTGTGATTCTTTTAGTAGCTTGAATAAAATGGCATACTCAAGCATGATGACAAAAATATAATTCACAAAATCGTGAAAATAGAAACTCTGATAATCGTATGATTTGGCCCACAAAGGAATTTTAGAATAAAACTATTGCAGTGGTATGCGAGTCTTAATACTAATTTCTTTTTTTGAGAAGACTATGGTCAAACATTGTACACATTTTACATTGAATAAATTGAGACATGCTCATCATTATATTAGCATTTGAATTGGCAGTAGAACTGAATTCTGCTCGAGCTGCTTTGAAAGTTATCAGAGTACTGATTATGATTGTTAATGATGAAAGCAAACAATTTCAGGAATGCTATGGGATTCGAGAATTAGAGATCATAGCTAGCACTATCTGGCTGTTCTATGAAAAGACGTAATAAGAATGTAATGATATAAATGAGTAATCTTAGTTGACAAATACATTCCATGACTTTTCTTCTTTATTTTTTTATTTTAATGTCTTACAATTGATCACTAAAACATTTACATCTGCTTATATATTTTTTTCTGTCAAACATTAGTTGGTGGTTATTATAACGGGCACCTGAGTTTCGAAGTTAAATCATAACAGTAATGATTATTTTGTTTTTCTCTTATCAGACGATGATCTGCTAGATGTTGACTTCTTACGAGGACACACAGATTTCAGGTACAACTCCCCCTACTCTAGATGTATATTTCAAAAGGACAAGCGGCCTTTAAAAATGCACATATTTTGTGATCCACTGTCCAAAACTCGACGATATGAACCAAAATAGAGAATGAGATAGCTGGAGCTAAAACATTAGTGTAGTTGTATTTTCTTTAAAACTAGAAACCAACGTTATAAATGTCGCTGTCAAAGGGTTGGGCCATACCAAGGCCGTAGGACGCGCAGTCTGGGCTGTCTGCAGGACACCGGTGGCGCAGCCGGAGGATGTGGTGGTGAGCAGGATGGACTGAAGGGAGCAGTACCCCAGTTTGGCCAGAAGTATGATTGAGTGCCGGCCTGTATAGGACACAAGGAATCCATGTTTTAGAATCTACGAGACAATGCAGTTGAAATAAGAAATGAACCAATAAAACCTTGTGATGGCAAGGTAAGATGTGTTCACCATGGGAGAACTGAGCCAGTCATTTTGAACGAGGACTGGAGCGAATCCGCCCCCTGGAGCCGATGCTTTCCTTTCTCAAGATGCCACCAGGTTCCCTAGCCCGACGTGGCCTAGCCGTCAGCTGGCGCAGCTGGGGACTCGGCAATGGCGTCTCTGACCTAAGTCCCTACGCGGCATTCTTGTTTGAGGTGCTGGGATTATTGGCGAAGCGTGCGCAGCATTCCGTCGTGGGGTTGGAGAAGAGGGTGGCATCGCTGGCGAGTAATGGGGCCAGCGTTCTTCTCAGGGATGACGCCTACTGAGATGCCCACGCCTCCGCCGCAGTATGGGTGCCACAGGATGACCGATCGCACTCAGAAGACAGCCCCTTATACCCGGAAACTTGAATAAAGTTCGATGACGGAAAAGACGCCAGAAGTTTGACCGGAGTGCTGGTTTTTATCGATACCTTTGAAGTGCAGTATTATTACAATTCCTTGTAAAAGTTACGAACTTTAAGGTATTTGTTTACGTTAAATCTGTGGTGTGCAACTGTGCACGGACATGTCATTTATATTCTTGGGGCTGCGATGTCTCTGCCTTTCGCACATTTTCATTGCGAACCTGACCAGCTTCCTTTACATTATTCAAGGAGTAGCTGTGAGAGCACCGCAACTATTCTCGTTGCTGATGCCTTTTACTCATTGCATGGGAAAAAGTGTCAGAATCCCTATTTTCGTCCTCTCTCTCTCTCTCTCTCTCTCTCTCTCTCTCTCTCTCGCTCTCGCACGTGATGACTATATTATTTTTCTTTCTTCTCTCTCTCTCTCTCTCTCTCTCACACGTGATGACTATATTATTTTTCTATCTCTCTCTCTCTCTCTCTTTCTCTCTCCCTCTCTCTCACACACACACACTCCTGCTCTCTCGCACGTGATGAATTCTATGCTTTTCGTGCAAATTCCAACCAACCATGTTTAGTCATTTTCAGAACCTTCACATGAAATTTTTCCTGCAATATCTCTGGGGACGGACACCTTTCCTCAATTGTTAATATTTTATATGTTCTTAAGAGCGAATTTCTTGGTATTCCATGTTGATTATCCACAACATGTTGAGGCCACATCCAATGCTTTATGTCTTGAGTCTATCATGCTAATTTTACTACTATGGCCATTTCTACTTTCCCTTTCCCTACAATAAACATCTTTGACATTATTGACATAAATAGTTTTAATATTATAAAATTTCCAAATATTTGCATTTGAAAAATCGACCAAAAAATATATTTTAATGGTATATTAAAATTTTAAATAATTTTGAGAAATGATTCTAGAGGAACATTTATTAATGTTTTTGGATACTATTAAATATAATTTTGAATCAGTGAAAAAATCCATAGCAAAAGGATTATTTTAAAAGGTAAACTGTAGGAATTTCATACTAGATATATTGATCACTATTAATGGAATCTCTAGTCATGGAAAACGTGCTATGTGTGCGCTAACTGATGAATGATCTGTAAGACATTAATGAAATATCAGTAAGACATCAAGTAATATTGATTACCTGAAATACTAATACATCGAAGATTAGCTGAATATTATTATTAAGGAAATTTTATTTTGTTGAATACTTTCCCCCCACTTTATTACAAGATTACCCATGAAATAATTCTCTTGTTGCTATTGGAATGTGATCAAGGTGGAGATGATCAACTTTCTTGTACGACTGCTTTTCATGGAAGTCTTTAACTTTATGTAAGCCTTTAAATCATGCCATAACATTTTTTCATGCTCAAGTCCTAAGATGTCGATAATATTTTTCTTTATTTATACTTCAAAATTGATAGTTCGTTTACCGCCTCTCGCTTAACCTAAGCATAAAACTGATACGCGTTTCAAGACATATGCAATACTTTTGAGAGAGTTGCCTGTTTATTTTGGAGGAGAGAGAGAACTGTTCTCCTCTTCATCCCCAGATTCCTCTTTCGTCTCCTTCCCTGACCTACTTTGGAAACGTGGGAGGGAGAGAAGGATAAGGGAATGGAGAAGAAGTCGTCGATAGAGACAGAGCGAGGACGCTGACCTTCGATCAAATCCGGTACGCAAAGGACACCCACACACAAATATAGAAAGTGCACCGTCGTGGAAACAATTCCATGGAAATGCCATCTCTCTCTCTCTCTCTCTCTCTCTCTTTCCATATATGAACTGGAAGGCGAATGTATTTCGTTTTCATATCGCTCTCTTCGTCCTAGTTTTTCTGTGTTTCCCTCCACGGACCTAAACGTAAAAGTCTGAGAGCTCCCTCGATATGAGGAGGAAGGGTTTTAAGGTGCGCCACATCTCTCTCTCTTTGCCGTACCTTTCAAGTCTAGAACCTGTGCATGACGGGCAGACTTCTGTGTTGAACGGAGAGAAGAGGCCAACGGCAGTGAGCTGTGAGCTCTTCCGGGGGCGAAGCTCTAAAGCCCTGGAGTCGTAGTACCGACCGGATCACCTTCCTCTTTGTCGGCACTGTGGAAGGTCCATCCTCATCTTCCTTTTAGACGGGATTCAGAAGCCCGTTCTAATTCTCTTGGGTCTGGACAGTCCATCCCAGCTCATCTATGCCGGAGAAAGAGAGAGAGAGATAGAGAGAGAGAGGAGGTATATCTTACAATCCTGAACCCCAATGATCAGTTTCTTTCCCTTGCGACCGATGTCCAATCACGGGGAGAAAGAGATTTTTATGTACATGACTGATTCCTAATAGCTTATTTTTTCTCAATAGGTGATCTAGAGAGAGGCAGACGCACAGTGTTGGTGCAATCAGTGAGAGAGGGTATCTGTGCGTGTGAGCGGGCAAATATTGACAGGGTAGGAAAGACGAGAGATCGTGAATGGGCTACTTTGTAGAGAGAGAGAGAGAGAGAGAGAGAGAGAGAGAGAGAGAGCGTGAATGTACTGCGTTTTCTTCTACGATTTCCATCTTACCCTTTTGCGAACTGTGGGAACTCCTCGGGATTCCTAAGCTACATGTACTAACAAACAAGCGTATGTATCGGGATACCGATATCACGTATGATATGTACAAATCTATATACGAAGGTCAAGCCCACAAAGAACTGATTTCTAGACAGTAACAACTTCTGCCTTCCAATTAAAAGCTGCGGAAAGAACCGAGATGATGATGCTGCACGCTGAAAATGGCGTGAAAAAAGGTATAACAGTGGTCCGTTGTGACCCACTGAACCGAGGGGGAACGAGCGCTGAAAGAAGACGCCTCACCAAATTCAAAAAACGTCCAGGAGTCTGTCCCAATTCCAAGATTCTCAGACCTTACATCCATGGGAATTCATGCAACATGTTGATAGATTGCACGGATCGTAAGGCAGATACTCTATTTTTCTACCTATGGGAATGAAAAGATCATGCTGGAGAGGGCGGCCAAACCAGATAACACGCTAGCATAGGCGATATTCTGACTGAAGGACAGAACGGAGCAATGCAGGAAACTTCCTCCCAGGTGAACTCCGAAATTTCCGAAGAACACCCTTCTACTAAAAGTCAAGGTAAAGGAGCAACGCAGAGGTAGATAGATAGAGAGCGGGAGAGAGAGAGAACAGTTTAGAGACGACCCATTGGCGGCTGTGGACGAGTGCCCTTTTTCCAGAAGGTTGTTCAGCTGTGATGGATTGGTGGGTGGGAGAAGGGGATGGCATCTAAGTGAGCTCAGAAGAAACTTTCTCTCCATCAAAGCAAATAGTAAGATATTGCCAGATAGTAAATTCATCTAAGAGCATTTCTTAACGTGGAAATCATTTTACCCGAGGGAGAGCGAGAGAATAACTTGAATCAAGGATATTTCGTGACTGAAGACCTTGAAACTTTAGCCCCAGATTAAATCAGATTTAGAAGCCCCAAATTTTGTTTTGATAAATCTAACTTCCATTGCACAAAGTTGAGTGGAGATTCCTTCAGCAAGGTCGACAATGGGAAATGTTTGGAAAGGGCAAGAGAAATATGCATCTGGCAAGACAGATGGGTACCATCATTGACTATTTGATCTTCACAAGGTGAAATGACCTCTGCCGATGTAGATTCCAGAGCCCTCCTTGGCCTTTCTACGTCTAATAGAAATTTTAAGAAATGGTCAGTGAATGGGGCGAATTGAGGAACTAATAATCTCGGGTGGATGTGATTTTAGAGAAACACAAATATCACCTTGAAAAAAATCTGTGCTCCACTGTCAGATAGTCTTCTGGGTTTCCATCTAGTATGTCCATTCTCAGAGGCGTGACCCTTCAGCTCCTAAAACATGGAAAACAAACGAGATCAGAAAATGGGAAACAACTCATTCGAGTAGTCTGAACATAATGTTGGAATAAGCGCGTACGTCATACTGAGTTTCCAATTTCAGTACCTAGCAGGCAGAGTCAATACTATGTTCTGCAGCTGACATCTGGCTCACACTGTCAGTTTCTGGTAGTCTAGACGTTCTGATGCCCGGTCAGAAGATTCAGAGAGTTATCAGCTCAAAACTATCAAGAAATTGGTCGCAGATGTGTTTTTGATGTAAAACTGTGCATCATCGTGCCGAATTTTTCAATTTTTGATGGTGATTCTAGTTGGTTTGCAGAGATGCATCCATTTTGTTGTACATAATTTTCACTGTTTGGATTGAGTGGAGTGACAACAGTTGGTCTCTGGCACTGCATTCACATTGCAAAAGGCTTCTTGCAAAGAGAAGCGAACCGATTCTTCGCAGCATTATCTCTCCTGCCTCGAGCAAAGGAGAATGGAGAATGTGGAGATCTGAATATCCCACATCCAATCCGAGCTCTGTTTTTGTTTTCCTTGACGGAGTGCTGTTTACCTGCCTGAGACAGCTGATCGGAGCATGGGGAAATAAAAGGGCGTGGAAAGAGAATATATTTCTATTTATAGGCAACTGATTTTGCAAGAAACCGTTGAAAAGCCAGTCTCAATCTCACCTCTCAAGGCATCATGTTTTCTTGTGTTTATGTATTCACTAAAACAGTAAAACCCAGTTGCCGCATGCATGAAGATTACGCTCCCAAATCTTTACACGATTTAATCACATTGGAGGGCCCCTCAAGTCCCCACCTTCCACCTCCTCTCAGACGCAGGAGCAGAGAAACAGAAAGGAAGGAGGAAGAACAAACAGTACATACCGGCGATGCTCTGAACTCCTCCGGGTTTCTAGATCCCACACAGAAAATGATGTCAACCCAGTTGTCTACAATCAGGATGAGTATATTTCTTCTCACAATCCGACCATATCTGGAGCTTACAAATGACCCCAGTCTCCCCCTCGTCCTTATAATTTAGGAAAGCAGCGAGAAGTAAAAGAGGATCAAGGGCGGAAGCCCCATGCGCAATTGCAGAACTCAGAAGCCCTTGGCCCTGGAACCCTCGCCGGAGGGCTTGGCTCCCTCGCCGGCCATGTAGAGGCAGTATTCGGCGATCTCCCGGAACTTGGGAACGCTTCTGAGATCCACCTTGGTGCCGTCCTTGAGCGTGATGACGATGTCCCCCCACTCGCCGATGAATCTGGGCACCACCTGCACGTCCTTGATGACCTTGTAGGAGAAGTCGCTCCGATCCTGGCCGGTGAACCCGGAGACGACGGTGACGCGAAGGTTGGTGAAGCGGTACCGGAGGAAGAAGGCCCTGGAGACCGCCGCAATGGTAAGGGGAAGCCAGAGGAGGGTGAAACCCAGGAGAAGGTTCGCTAGTAGGTCCCCGTAGTGCGCGCCCCCATCGAAGAAGACGGCTTCTTCCCCGGCAACGGCGGCCCTCGCGGCGGGGGCGGCGGCGGCAGCGGCGGCGGTGGGGTTGTTGGTCGATGATGAGACAGAAACCTTGGTTTTGCCGGGGGATCTCGTGATGGGTCTGGAGGGGAAGGTGGCGTGGGCCAGTCGGGGGGGAAGGTGGAGGCGGCCAATTCTTGAGGAGACAAGGAGAGGGGAGATAGGGGAGGAGGAGGAGGAGGAAGCCATTGACAGATGGTGGGGGGCGTATCTATCTGCTAGGTGGGATGGTGCATTGGAGATGGAGAGGAAGGACAGGAGGAGCTGCCTCAGATTTCCCACCTCTCGGACAGGAGGAAGAGGGCGGCAAGAAAGGATGGGTGGAGGAGGGAGATTCAGCGCGGCTTCAGAAGAAGCAGATGATTTGACGGGGTAGTGCCATGTCAACGGGATAAGGTGGGGTCCATCAGAGCTCCTCTTAACTCTCATGGATTGTTCTTTGCCGAGATGCTTGGGCCTTGCAGAGCGTGAGAGGGTGATCATTACTACAATTTCTCCAGTGGAATTGCAGAACGATCTAAGTCTTTACGTACAATCGGCGACTCCAATTAAGAAAATGTTTCTGGAAAGTTTTGCATGGGGCTAGTGCGTCTATCGTCTCCCAATGCTTGCTCCGTTCTCCTCATATTCATCTCAAATAATTATTAGAAAGCACCCAATATTTGCATTTACTAGTAGATTAAGGACTATGGTTTTTACACCGTAGGTAATGTGGAAGAGACAGCCTGAGTGTACCCAGTTAAAAGACGGTATACGAGCAAGACCGAAGGTCAACCTCATCTGCGTTCCTCCCCTCCCTCATTCCTCGGTGCCTTTGAATACATCGGCTATATAGACTGTGAATCGATTTCAGAGGGCGGATATGAATTTCTATTCTGGCGTGTACTAATGTGAATAAAAGGTACACAAGTATTCCGAACGATTCTGATGAAATCGATCTCATTATTGGTGGTAACCGCAGAGCAAATACTGGAATAAAGAATTTCCATGATTTGTAAGAATTTAAAATTGGGCATGTGGAACATGATATTAAATTCTTAGTGTTCTAGGTAAGCTGGCGTTAAAGTATTATTAATTTAAGTATGCTGGATTTTTTTATCGTTCCATGAAAACTATATGGTACCCAGTGTTTCATTGAAAACTATATGAAAACTATATAAATCCTTTTTAGATGTCTTCTAGACAATTTGTACGGTAATTAATTATGTCCAAGAAGATCTTATTAAATCTATCAAAGAGAAGCACAACATCATAAAGATATTGAAGCTGTATTGCACAACTTATGTTGATGTCTAGTGAAAAGTTGAGGTGTAAGACATCCTCTTATATCATATGAGAATCTGAGACATGGTACATCTGATGTGCCATGTAAAAATATCTCAACAATTCTAGGAAATTTCCTCAAAGCATCTTTCTCTTGAAGTGCTTATGTGGAAGCTACCAAGGGATGCCCCATCTAAGGAGAAGATAATTTTAAGAATATATCGAAGCTTTTGTTTCTTTCTATTGATCATCATACAAACATAATTTTGTTTCTCTCCAACATATATAGACATATTTTCTTACTATAGTCATAGTCCATCCATCCATATCCATTGCATTTCACAACCAATAGAAAGTGTGTACCCTTGTATTGTGTATACATCACCTCAAATTTATAAAATCTTTGGATTCATTTTTTAATATTTTTGAAGACTTCAGAAAATTTGGAAAACAAGGGAAGAGGCTCCAGCCCTTTGGATGTAGCCACACACAATAAAATATCATGTGGAGTAGAATGAATGCAAAGTTGATGGACTCCACTACCAAATCTCAAAACATAAGTTCTCATAGCATTCTATTAAAATTTTCCCATTAGAGGAATATTTTATCATAGTAAAATTAATATGTAGATAATCAATTGGAAAAAAGGTACAATCTTGTCAAGAGGTGTAGTATTTGCGCAAGGCCACATTAAAGCATGAATGGGCGTCCCTCATGCCCCGCATTATCTAATTTTCTATGAAGAAATTCTAAGACCTGATCGGAAAATAGCTTGAGCCCCAGCCCAAAGAACAAAGAAAACTAGAAAATGGCTTTTACATGGGCTTGGAGACTATTTTCAAAATCCATTCTCTTCTAGCCTTGCGCAATCAAGTCTTGGCTTCGAGTAGTCTTAGGAACCCCAAATGTGTCCCCTTCTTCATTAATCTACGCTCATTTTGGAGCTAGCCTTGCAAGAGCGGGTGTGCGGGAGAACAGAACTTAGCATCAAGGTTCGAAAAAGTGACATATTAGAGAGAATGAGAGAGAGAGTTATTTTTCCCTGTTGCATTCTCTCTCCCCAAACTCTCTGCTCATCCAATTTAGGTTTTGAGAAAAAATGTTCTGCTCAGATTCACCATCAAAATCACCTCTCTATGGATGCCATCATAAGGAGGCATTTGGTCATTGTTATTGAGAATATTCGATTCTTGCTAAATGCACATAAACATTCAATAATGGTCATTTGTAAACTTGCTTAAGATCATTGGATTTAAGTGGAGGCGGGTGCGATCTAAAAATATTTCAAAATCATCATACCTCTTACTCTGATCGCGACTTTTCAATGAACAGTCTATGATTTGGGTGAATCCCATTTTTGACCTTGACATCGAAGGCAAGGTAAATCATCTATTACACCAGCGTTGCAGTGATTTTATAGCTTTGTATACATACATTCCCAGATCTGCTTCTCTCAAAACGACACCAGCGTGAAATGGCTCACGATTTGTGGGCAGAAGAAGGAAGATCATTCATAATCATCTATGAATGATGTCACATCACTTCAACTCATATTTCAAGGTTGGAAACAAATTGATTGAAATTAGCCTATATCTCATCTTACCATTTGAATTTCATACACAGTATTTTTAGTGTATCTTACATCACTAAAACTCAAATCTTTTAGTTAATTGTCCATTTATATTCCTTGTTATCCAATTCCATCCATATTTTAACACAAGTGGTGGAGAAAAGAAAGGACCATAGATCTGTTCTGAATTTCAATAATATGATCTCAGAATTAATAAAATTGAATTAATTGAAGTTCTAGACAAATGCTTGAATATAGTTTGTTTGAAGAATATGTTTCTTGATCTATGTTTTCACATCCTTTCATATCTATTATTCAATTTATTATTAGAAATTTATTCACAATCATTTCATGGCATTCAAATCCATGAGTTCTTCTATTTCATCTACTAGGCTCTTCCATGTGGATGACTGGTGAAGCCCTTATTATGTACACTACTTTTATGACCCTGGTTTAACCTTGGTCTCACAACCACTTACAGGTGATAAATATACTTCATGGTGTCAAATCATTATTATTGCCTTATCAGTCAGACATAAATTAAGTTTTATTGATGGATCAATATCTAAATCGATCTAAATTGATATGATTTTACTATGATCATAGATTAGAAACAATAATATGTTTAATTCTTCATTTTTGAATTTTGTATCTCTAGATGTTTCAGCTAGTATTATTTTTTCAATTTCAACAAAAAAATTGTGGAATGATCTTAAGGAAATATTTAATAGAACGATGGGCCTAGACGTTTTCAATTATGTCATGGGCTATTCAATCGCAAACAAGACCAAGATTTTGTGGGAACATATTTCACCAGACTAAAGGCTCTTTGAGGGAATTGAGTCATTTTATACCCTCATGTTCTCCTGGAAAGTGTACATGTAGAGGAGTAAAAGAACTTGACAATTATTTTCTATTAGAATATTTGATGTCATTCTTGATGGGTGTTAAATTATTCATTTACTTAAATTCGAGCCCAACTATTACTTAACAATCTTATTCTACCTATTAATAAGTTTTTTCCCTTGTGTGACTAGAAGAACAGCAAAGGCAAGCTAATTTTCGACCTTCTTCAAGTATTGATACATTAAATGTTGCCATAATTGGTGCCAAAACAACTCAGTCTGTGTTCTAGTAATTCTACACATAATCTGAGCTAGACCATTAGTAAAAATGATTGATATTGTACTCATTCTAATTTTCATGGACATACAATTGAAAAGTGTGACAAACTTAATGGCTATCTTCTGGGTTATTAGCAAAAGTTAAAATTTCGCTTATGATATATTAATTAAACTTTTTCTTAAATTGATTCTACAATCACAACTAGACATCAAGTGACATTGAGACCTTAATACACATCAATTTCAACAATTGATAACCATGTTCTCAACACATCTGGCTTAGTCTATGACTATAATTGACAAACAAGTCATGAGTCATGCAGTAGGTACATGCCTCTTAGTTGCTTGGACTCTTTGTCTATCTCCTCCAAATATTTGGATAATTGATGGTAATGTATCAAGTTACATTGGTTAAACGTTATTTTCTTTATTACCTTATGTCCAATATGTAATTCAACTATTATCTTAGATAACATTGCTTCTATTATAGTCAACTTAATTGATGATGTGCAACTATATTTTTATTTAATTTTAAAAGTTATGTTATTTGTACCTCATTTTAAATATAATCTATTATTTATGTGTGACAAAAAAATCAATTTGAAATTTATGCTTCATTTTTTTCAATCATTTTTTGATTTAGGTTATATCACAAGATAATGATTGACAAGGGTGATAAAGTTAAACGATTTCATCTTCTAAGAGTTAACAATTTTCTATTATCTAAAGAACACCAGAAAATTACACTCGTTACCAACACTACATCTGTTTGCACATGGAAAAACAAGCCATGTTATTTATCTTCTAAACTACTTAAGATACTAAAAAATCATTAGCCATTTGTCTCTTCGGCTTATAATGAACTAACTCTATATTCAATTGTCCTTATAGAAAAAAAATATTGATTACCTTTTATTTGTCACTATGATCTTTCACGTCATCTATTTAATTTAGTATATTGTGACATATGGAGATCATTTTCCATAGTGAGCCACTCAGGTTAATGATATTTTTTTGTCATTTTTTATTATTCCGCTCAATTTTTATAGAACTTTATTATGAAAAGTAAATCTGATTTAAAGAGTATTTTTTCCCATTTTTTACCATAGTTTGCACTCAATTTGAGTACATAATGGAAAAGTTATGATCTGATAATGACAGTGAATTTGACTTCACTGCTTTCTTCAATCAATATGATATTTTACATCAATATTCATGTGTTGACAAATCATAACAAAAAAAATTAGTATAATACAAGCATCAATAGTTATTGAATGTTGCCATATCTATATTTTTTTCAATTCTATATTTAATTATAATTTTAGAAAACTTGTCTTCCATTACATTTGTTATTAATCAACTTTCGTCTAATGTTCTCAACAAGAAAAGTTTATATGAATTATTATATCAGAAGTTGATTGATTTTTCAACATTTCAAGAATTTGGCTACTTAGCTTTTGCCTCCACTCTACTTACAAATCGAACTAAATTTCAATCACATGTTAGACCTTGTGTCCTCAATGACTACCCTCATGATAGGAAAAGATACAAATTTTATATATCAGAAGCAAATAGATATCCATCTCATCTGATGTCATTTTTCATAAAGATTTCTTTACTTTCCATTCAATCATTACTATCAATATATTTTTGGATTCCTTCCTAGATTTAGTTCTTCCCACTACGATGGTCAAAATTAATTCCTTTTTCTTTATAAATTCTCCCCATAGACTCTCCTATTCTCGTACACCCCAGTCACTTATACCAATAGAATAGTATAGCCACATTGGTAAAACCTCCTTAATGCCAATTTCATTATAATAATATATACACACATACATACACCATTATATATCAGATATCTTGTCTTACACATCCATATCACCCTCCCTTCAATAGTTTGTCATGGTCATTTCATCTAACTATGAACCCTTAGTTTTCTTATCAAGTAGTTGTATATCCTCATTGGCACATAGTAATGAAGATTAAACTAGCTGTTATGAAATCAATCAACACTCAAATCAGTTGTAACTTTAACATCTAACAAACATACTATTCATTCTTACTATATATACAAAAAAAATATCATTATCATGGTTTTATAGAATGATATAAAGCTTGTCTTGTTACAAAATGATACAACTAACAAGAGATAATCAACTTTTTAGAAATAGTTTCGTCTATTGCCAAATCTTTCACTATCAAAACACTACTAGGACTTATAGTCAAAGATGATTTGGACATTTAGAGCTAGATATCATTAATAATTTTCTCAATGGTGACTTGTTCTAAGAAGTCTATATTGACATACCTTTTGACTATTATCTCAAGGGGGAACTCTTGGTTCATCAAGGTAACTTTGTTATAGATCAATTTATACTTTTTGGTAAGCATCCAAGTATTCATATTCCAAGTTATCCACTTTATTAATTACATTTAGCCTCAATAAATTTAAATTTGGTTATCCTTTATTGACAAAGCACTCATATGTGTTGATGACACTATAATGGTTGGACCCTCTATTATTAATAGTAATACGTTGAAAACTTTTTTGAGTCATCAATTCAAGCTTAAGAACTTTGGCAACATGTTTTTTTGGGTTTAGAAATTAAATGTTCCTTGACATTAATCATTTTATCTCAATGTCATTACACTCTACACCTATTTGAAGGTACTAACTTTCTAAGTTCTAAACCTAGCTTTGTCCCTAGAGAACCTCACACCCATCTTGATGCCAGTACTATAGAAATTCTCGAAGATGCATCATAATATCAGATATTGATTGGGAGACTCTCATCTTTAACATTATCATGACCCAATCTCACATTCATAATTCACAAGTTAAGTCAATTCATGACTCACCCTTGACACCTACACTTAATAGCTGCACATCATCTAATCCACTATTTCAAGGTTAGGTTAAGGATTATTCTTCTCTACTTCAACTTCTTTACAACCTCATATATTTTCTAAAGATGATTGAGCTGCATATTTCAATTTCCTCAAATTATTCATTGGAATTTTCCTAGAGATTCATTATTTAAAAAAACAAAAAAATAAGTAAAATATATCAGTTATATGCTAAAACAAAATATTCAACATTGGCTGATGTTATTGTAGAGGTTATCTAATTGAAATAGCTGTTGCAAGATTTTTGCATCAAAGAACCTATTATAGTCATTTTTCTTGTGACAGTCAAGTGTCTATTCACATTGCTTCTAATCCAGCCTTTCTTGGACGCACCAAAAACATTGAGATTGACTGTCATTTTATTCATAACAGACTCATGACTAGATTCACCAAATTTCTCCTAGTTTGATTGCAACATCAACCACTGATATTTTCACTGAATCACTATTACCCAGTTATCTTTTCCTTATATTGTCCAAGATAATTCTCAAGAATACTTATAGGGCATCTTGAAGGGGAGTCTTCCTAACCCCACACATGTCCCCTAGCTGCACCTGCATCCCCTTTTCATTTCTCTTTCCTCAAACCCTTCATTCATCCATTATAATTAGTTTTCGGAATATATGAGTGTGCTACAGCACGTATGACTCACAAGTCCTATGCGCAATCTTCCATGAATTTTCTTAAAGCTCGCAATCAAAGATCAAGTCAGACATAAAAAGTAAGTTCTACCCAGACTTCGTCAAAGCTAGAAAAATATTTTAAAGGGATTCAGTAGCATATGTGAATAGTCAATTTCCTTAAACATTTTTACAATGACAAATCACGTGGGATCACATCTCACCTTCGTTATTTTTTTCTCTGTCAATTTTGTGATTCTTTCTCTCAGTCACGTAGCAGCAGATTCATTGACAGCTGTGTCTACTATGATTCCTAAACATATTTGGGTGAACCTGACCTTGGAAGTGAAGCAGATCCCCAGTTTCGTAGAGCCATGATCTTGGAGGCTCTCATCAAAGAAGCCCTTCATCAAAAAGCATGCCGATGGGGCTACCCTCCAAAGAATCAGCCTAACCCCTTCTACGTGGATCTCTCCTCCTGTCAGGTGGGTGATGCCTAAAATAAATTTAATCATCCTATTTTTTGTGATGGGAATGTCACCTCATCAGTTTTCGGGGATTCTCATGCGGCTGTTCTATCTTTGTCCTTCTTCTCTCTGCTGAGACGGCCTTATTCAGGAGTCATTCCACTGGGTACCGAAGGTATGAGTTAAATCCTGTGATTTGGGTCTTGCTCTCCTTTTCTGATATGATGATTTTTCAAAATAGTTCCTTGTACCTTGTACTGAAGAGATTGGTAAAGTCATACATCCCCTCACTCTCTCTCTGTCCCGATCAGTCTCCTTTCTGTCATAAGATGCTGGCCGTCAAGAGTCATTTACAACTGGTTCACCGCGACTTGCTTTCGATAAATGAATCTCAGGTAGACGTTATACTTCTCGTTACCACTCTTCCAGATCAGATTAAGGTAGAGGTAAAGAAGTTTCTCTCTTGTTCACTCTCCAATAGCCTCGAATAGAAAGAGCAGGGTAGCAGGATCAAAAGAGGAGATTCCATTACAAAGTTCAGTCATCCAATTCAAAACTAAAAACTTAGGCACCTGAGTGAACTGGGTACCTACATTTAATCATAAGAGGAACCTTAAATTTTACATGCAATGCTCGTTAAAAGCCAAAACGGAACTAAAAATATCCCGTTTTACGTTAATTGGTTGCATTCGAAGTGAGCTCATAGGCGCCTATATATGGAATATTTTTATAGTACGGAACTGCTCCGGGTTAATAGGACAACCACACACCTCATTCTTCCCAGGAAGGCCGTACAACACACAAGGCTTATGGTACATAATCAGGACGCACCCCTTGTCTTCCTCTCTCTCTCTCTCGCTCTCTCTCGCTTGGTCCTGGAACTGGACGCGGAAAACTTGAAAGTTTCTTGGAAGCTTCGAAGCACGGCTAGGCAGGTTCTCTTTTAGATTCTTAAAAGAGGTGTGGGGAGAGAAAGAAAGAGGACAAGAGGAAAGACACAAAGAAAATGCTATTTGGACCTTCAGAAGTTAGTAATGTAGAGAGAGAGAGAGAGGTTCTTATAAGATAGCTTCACACAGAAGCTAATACGCTTGATTATGACTGCACGGCTTAGGAGCAAGATGGTGCAACCCAAACAAAAGCCACGGCACAATCTTATTCTAGTGTCTGGCAAGTTACTCTATCGACGAAAAATCCCGTCTTCATTCCAGATTATTACGATAAATAGAAGCTTAGCTGCTCCGGCCAAGTCCAGAGGCCAGTCTGGTCATCGATGCCGCAAAATAAATTGGAGAAACTTTCATCCTGGACGTCTTCTTCCGTCTTCCTGCTGTGCGCTTGTGAATTCCTAAAGAGTGACCAGTCGGCACTTAGGCTTTTGTTGATGTCCGCGTAAGAATCGGAGCTATTGATGCCGGAGGGTCTCTCGCTGTCCTTTTTGAGGTTGTTTATGGTGTCTGATCGCAGGATCCCTCTTATCGCCACTGCCTGGGTGGACGACAAGAGCCGAGTCAGAAAATTCGAGTAGAAGAACGCGGTATTAAGTCGATCAACCAGGAAGGCAATCAAGATTACGTGAGAAAAAAAGAGAAATTTATGAATGAACGAGAGAGAGTGAGATAGAGAGAGAGGAGAGGAGAAAGCATCTTGATGGCAGTACAACTATCGTATCACGGAAAAACGTTAAGCAAGTCGAGATGGCTAGATCGTCTGGAGAACTAGAGTCGATTTCATCATGAAGGGAAGACTAGGAAGATTTATGAGGTCCACTGCATCACAAAAAACATATATTTGCAGAAGAGAGAACTATGGGCGGTTCTATGCATCTCTCATTTCAAAATGACAGTGATCTACCTTTTTCAGTTATCCACAGAAATGCTGTTCGGGAAGAGAGACGAGGAAAGATGTGAGAGATTCGGAAATGGTTCACTCCAAGTAAATCTCGACTGTCTCAAGCATTAACAATGAGCACGGTTTTTTCCCCTTTCTGTGGGATCCTGTCCCAAGTGATCACATGAAGAAATATCTGACAGAGATAAAGAGAGAGAGAGACGTAAGATACTAATTGTCTTCAGCTCAATCGTATGCAAAATCTTATTCCGAGATCTGATCTGATGATCAAAGAAATAAATCTCAAAAATACTCAGCGTTACCCTCAGACCCTGGAAAAAATAAGATGTTCATCGAAGTGATTACATAGGGAGCGACTTTGAGTATGATAGAGAGCTGTACAAGTGAGATAGGGATGTAGGAAGAGATTATATACATGGAGAGAGAAAGAGTCCGTTATACCTCGGCTTCTAGCTTCTCATTTAGCCTCCTGATGATCTCGTTCTCAACCCTGACTTCCTCTAGCCGCCGCCGGAGCTCGTCGTAGTCTCTCTCTAGCTTCTTCGTCTTCGAACGAGCCTTCCTATTCTGAAACCATATCGCCACCTGCCGTCGCTTCAGCCCCAGGGCTCTTGCCAACTGTATCTTCCTCTCCGGCTCTAGTCTGTTCCCCACCTCGAAGCTCCCCTCCAATGTCCTCACTTGATATTCACTCAGCTTCCTTTTCCTCTTTCCCATCGCCGATCTCTCGTGGAAGAACTGCCCTGAGGGGTAATTATGATCACCGTGACAATTGGCAGGGCTTGAGAATGGCAGGAGAAATGCAGAGCGATGGAACAGGGAGTCCTCTGACGAGGGCTCATCAGGCTTTTGCATTTGGAGGAAAAATGTTCGAGGAGTGACATTGCAGCCCATCTGCCGCCTCCGTCTTTCGAGCTATCAGCGATAGCCATGGGGACCTGGCAGTGCGGTCATGATAAAAACGAGAGGGAAGAAGGCTGTGTGTGTGTGTGTGTGTGTGTGTGTGAGAGAGAGAGAGAGAGTGAGAGAGAGAGAGAGAGAGAGAGAGAGAGAGAGAGAGGGGGAGAGAGGTGGAGAAGAGGTATCTTCGTAAATGGAGAAATTAGAGAGGAACGGGACTTCGAGGAAAGCAACAGCGAATGAAATGGAATGGAAGGATTTGTACATAGGGAGGAAAGAGTAATGGAGTCGGTGATATATCACTGCATATTAAGACAACTAATGCTAGAAATATCCTTGATTCCGAAGACGACAGAGCCTTGGAAGATGCAAACCAAACATTTTATTATAATTCGTTCTGTTTATTGCGATGAACGGTATGAGATTCTCTAATTTTCAATCTTAGATTTGCCCCGAACCCTGCCACAAGAGTGGTGGCTTCATTGCGTTAAATTAAGAAAGATTTATGAGAAAGTTGTATTAGAGATATAGAGAGATCGATAGAGGGGTGACTTCTTCACGGAAAAGCTCTTCTTCAGTGGAAAATAATTAGGACACGAGGTAGATAAATAGGGAGAGACCTTTGGCCGAGCTAGGGGTTGCTTACATACTCTTTGTATATATATGTGCATGTACCAAAAAGTATATCAATATCACGAAATGTTAATTCTTAAATCTTTAGATTAACTTTTGATTTATCAGCTTGACCCCTGGGACCCGACGTAAGGTGGACAGGTCGGGGTCCATCCAAACAACAGGTGGACGAACCCCCAGTCGTTTTCTCTGGCAAGGCGACCTTCCGGAGATAGTCCAGGCGAGGACAGTCAGGCGGTTTCCTTTGCACGCTCTCTCACTCACTCTCTCTTCTCTCTCTAACCCGTCGGTTCTCAGAGTAAACACGTTGGCGCGAACGTTTTTATCCTATGTTATAGTCCGGCAGCAAATTGGGGCATGTGTAAAGAAACAAGAATTGATATTTGATTTTGGAGAGAAGCGTGATTGTTAATTTTCGTAGAACAAGCTGACTGGTTACCTTTTCAATCAACTCATTACCAAATAAGCGCGGTCTCTCTCTCTCTCTCTCCCTCATATCGAAATAAGAAGAGCCGGACCTTAAATTTTATTTTTTTTGTCTAAAGACCTAAGCATTAGGAAGGATGGGGTAACTTCTTCCCTTTCCCTATGAGCGTTGCCAAAGGAACTCGAGTGATGCCTGTCCCCCTAGAAATGTAGAGAAGGCTAGTATGCATGCAGATTCTATAATTTAGAGAGGGCGGCGGAAAGATTTCCGCGATGGGTTTATTCTTCTCAATGAAGAGACAGGCGCTGTGAAGAAGGACGACCGCTAAGGTCGCGCAAGAGTATTTTCTCTCATTTTCTTCTACTTCCTTTAAATTAAAGTATAAAAAGTAAATATAAAGCTAGATTAGATCAACGTCAGGATGGACGACCTTGATGTTTCCGATGAGGGAATTAGTGAGCGCGACAGAGAGGGGAGAGAAGCAGGGAGAGAGACTCCTTATGGGTGGAGCTCAGGGTTTGGGACCGAAGGGCTACTGAAGTTTCTACTTGCTCCCATATAAAACTATCCTCTCTGTCTGTCTCCCTGTCTTTGTGTGGAGTCTACATCGTCCATTCTCGGGAGGTGCAATGCCGTAAGGGCGAGGATGCTGATATCCGACCAGAAGACATGAGCACAGTATCAGCACCATCAGCTGGAAGACAGTGCCACCGAAAAGGAGAGGAGTTGCCGGAAGAGGGGGAACCGAGAGAGGAAAGGAGAACATTATCTACTGTTCCTTCGAGAGGTTATGTGAGCTTATTTCTCCGTAGTCACCATAGTCAAAACCCAAAATGATATTATATCGCCCTAGACCCTGGGAGACAACAAAAATCCATTCCAATGAGTCGACTTGGACAAAAATTGTCGACAGGATTCTTTAACACCTCTTCGAGGCTATTGGGAAAGCAGATCCTATCAGATTTTTTCAGGGCTAAGGGCATTGTGGCTCGACGTTCCGATGAGATTTGTGTTAGATAGGAGCCTAGGCGGAAAAGTATCTAACAAGACTTCATGTAGTCTTATTATTAAATATCCAATAAAACCTTACTTGAGCATGAGGCTAGTTAACTATAGATCGAAAACTAATGTCCAATTGAGGGAAGAAAGGTTTCTGACCCAGATGGCTAAAGACAAATATTTGGAGGCATCAAAGTGACTCATAGTTCACTTTTGTGGTCAACTGCAATACAAGCCTATTTTCAAATCAGTTTAGATAGATGATGTAGCCCAACTCAACTCAATTTAAGTGGATTAAAAGCCCAAGAAGTGTGAAGACACAATTCAGTCTAATTTAGTTTGAGATAACCTAGTAAGAGATTTGGACACAAGTTAAACATGCCAAAATCTCAATTCTCACATTTCTTTTATTTTCACTTTTTTTTTTATAAATTGTAAATATTACCCCACTACTATTAAGGACGTTCTACTAAAACCTTCCAGTTTTTAAGGGGCATTTCAATTGTTTCCTCTTTTCTAAATTAATTATAACTAATTTTTTGCCTTCACATAGTCCCTCTCTGGTAACCTTAGAGTCAATTTTCATTTTCATCAATCTATTTTCAAGTTCCTTTTCTCTCTAGAGGTCCTCTATCTATGCTAGTGGATTATAGCATCCTTGTGGACTCAAGGAGTCATTTTTTGATCTTGTAGACTACCTTGTGGACTAAAGGAGTGAGGTTTCTTCATCTTGTGGACTCAATGTGAAGGAGCTTCACATAAATGAAGTACTTTTTGTATTCAAGGATGACATTTCAACTCTATGCAACTTAGGCTGCATCAACTCGATCAAATCACCATGAGGTTAACATTTCCACTATGTCAATTGGTCAATCCCACTTAGTTTTCCTCTTGCAAGCCACACCTAGGTAGAGCATGGAAAACTAGAAATGTAACCTCTATAATAACTAAAACAACAAAGAAAATTGTTATCATGACTGATGAAAATTTCAACCATTTATTGCAATTTCTAGAAGTCTAAATGAGGCAATCTATGTAGTGATTGGGAAGCTTTCCAAAATTAGTATATATGATGCAGGCATCTCCTACTTAATCTTCTTTGATGTAAATGTTGTCAAAGTTATTGCACAAACTACGAGAGCTATTTCTTAAATAGAAATTTTGAAGAGATCACAATGTTAAAGGTATATTTATATCCCAACAATCGAATTTAATACCGTAAAAACTGGCTTTTCACTATCAGACAAGAACATAATTAATTAAATGCTTTGATGATTTATGTTTTTAATAATACTTCATAGAATCTTAGAAAAGCATGCATTAGGACTATTGACATCACTCTATTCCCATATCATTGTTTTAAGTCTACATTTCTTTTGGTGATGCAAAGGAAGAGTAAAGAATATAGAGAAATCATATTTTTGACTAATTTGCATTAATGTTATGTGATATTATAATTTTTCTTAGTTTCAGAGTAGTAGCATTTATAACCTCAAGTACATGATGTACAATGCAGTATAATAGAAACTAAGGGCTAGTCCATAGAGCATCAATGTTAGCATAAGCTTTTTTATCAACCTATTCCACCAAGGTTCTGCCTAGATACTGTAGACAGCAATCAAGGGACTTAAATTTCTTGAATTAATACATTTATATTTTGTAAAGAATGTAAATCATTTATATTTTGTGTTGATCACTATAAAAACTTTATTTCTTATTGAATGTTGCAACAATAATAGCATTGACATCTATTTGGATCGCCAAATATGATATAAATTTCTAGTAGAATGAGTTAAACCTATCACTCTAACCACCACCAGCTTATTGTAGATATATTTTCTCATGTTACTGAAATAACAAGACAAATTTAAGTGCACAACACTAGTCATTTGGTGAAGAAACACGTTCTTTAACCATCTCTTTCAAGAATGTTCTTTTAACATCCTTTTACAAACTTTCAAATTTCTCACACATGTAAAAGAATAAATCTTTCTAAATGCATTAACTCTGACATCTTGAGCATAGTTTCTTCATTTTCTATACCTAATTCCCAAAATTACCTTGGGGCTGCTAATCTTGCCTTTCTTCCAACTTTTTGTTTCCCATTTTCTTATTAAAAATCTAGCATGTTCTAGACACAAACTTGTGCCATGTCCCATTAAAAAGAGCTTTAATATATATAGTTTAAAGGTTAAATTAAGAAAGAAGGAATTATAAAAGTTAGAGTAAAATTTTAATTTAGAAAATATTATATTAAAAATTACAAGCCTTCCTATTGATGCACGAAAATTAAAACAAATGATTAAAAATCAGATATTTTGATCTCTATTTTTTACAAAGTGATTTTTATTCAGCATCTTATACTTTAAATCATTAAGTTCCACAAGCATTTAGTGATGGCACTTAATAGTTAAATATCACTTATGCATTCCTAGTGTTCATTAAGTCATTTACAAAACAGTTCATACTTTTAATTGAATGTATAATTAGATGAGACTGAGTGTCTTGTATCTCATTTTTTTATCTGCTAAACATATTTAAACCTCTTCTTCACTATATGATTGAGCCACAGTATATCTTTTTCTTTTGGTGTGCCTCTCATTCCAATGGAACACAATCAGTTCAAAAAGTTTCTTCACTTCATCCATTCAAAAAAAAAATTAATATTTTTCCAACAAATGTTTAAAAGATGAATATGTAAGCATTTCCCTATCTAATCTTTCTAGTTTTCCTTCATTCAACAGTATCTAAATCCCCTAGAGAGTTAGGATGATCTTTTGCCATGAAGGTTTGAGACTTTGTCAACACTCTTTTATTGATCTTAATCCCATACTTTAAACAATCTTAAGTATACAAAGAGTATCTGAATTTTCTCAAAGGCATCTTACCCTAGTCTTTTGCTTCTTGTATGACATTATCTTTACTTTCAAGTAGAGTGAGAGAGCACAAGACCTTACTACGGATCTTTGAATTTACAAACATCTTACTCAGATTCTCAAGGCTGTTAATGATATCAATGGATCATTCAAAGATGTATATGATGGGTTTTTGAACTACACAATAAAGCATTCATTCCTAATCTTGAATTTATCTTATACATCCTTTGGTCCTTCTAAACTCAAGATATAGTTAAATTCATTCATATCTAGTGCACAAAACATAACATCCATGGTTTTAGCAGCATAATTTCATTCATCACCCTAATAATATCTAGTTTATTGGAGGGGTGAATTATGTTCTCTTTTATATCTATTGAAACTTTTGGTTATATATTGGACAACAAAGCAAAGTTTTTTTCTTCCTGATGAGTCCTTATAAATATCTGAAACCCTTGATTTATATTTTCTAATACTTGGAGACTACTATACTTGGTTTCACCTAGTCTACAATACTACAAACCTTGAACAGCAGTTCTTTTACTAGCCTCTAAATTTATGGCTCTAGGGAGAGTCAAAATTTTAAAATATGCTTTAAAATTATTTTATTGGGCATAGGTTCCCAAAATACTTTTTATAGATTATATACTACTGAGTAAACCTTAGCACAATTTGTTCTTACTTTCAGTGTTACCAAATAAAATAAAAAACCCTTCACACTAAGGTAAAGATAACATGTTTATAATATTCGAAGTGTAACCACTTTGACCATAGAGGTGTGGGATATTGGTGTGGAAAGCTCTATTTCAACAACTTGAGCTCCAAGTTATTGCCCTTTCTTTGACATTAAAGTTTTATCATAGATGCTCTGATAAAATTTAGTTAATCCTTTTATATGAAAACATTTTGAATGTTTTGAAGCTTAAAACATCATAGCACATTCTAGAACAGTTAGCCATAGCCATCCAAAGGCTAATCACAAGAACCTAGTGGCTAATTTCTATATACTATAATGTCTTGCGATTTCTCTATTCTATTGTTCAATGCCACTATTACTATGAAGGTAAGTTTTCTCCATATAAATTGAGTTAACTCTTTTCTTAAAATTAATTTGAAACACAATCTTGAAAACAATTGGCCATCAAGAGATTTTTAAAATATTTTATTACTTGTACCACATAATATTGGTAGTCAAAAATTATTGATTTACCTTAACATTCATTTTTAAACATCAAAAAAGAAAAGAAGCTCAAAAAGTCAACACCTTCTAAATAAAATGTATCTAAACGTTCTAATAAGTCTTTATTATCATGAGTTAATAATTAGTAAATAATCTAGTTTTAGTTTTAACTCATGATAAATAGACTTATATTTATGTTAAATTGTGAAAAGTGGTTTTCAGTTGATTAACATGAATTTTTGGCTAATTGTGTGATTTTCTACGAATTTATATGATTTTTATAGTCTTATTTTTGAGATAAATGAAGAAAAAGAAATTAAAATAAAAATATAGCAAAAAGGGGGGACCAGCTGACCAACCAAGCCTACAAGTGGGTCGGAAGTGCTATTAGGGGGAGCCGCAAGTAAGGGCTCAAGCAGCTAGGACCAATGGGAACATTAAATTCACATCACACCTTTCTCTGAAAAGCTTCAAAAATTTTAATATCTAAACTATCCCTTAGTTATAATAAAGATATACCATGATGACATTACTTGATAAGAATATTAGAGTACTTATTTCAATCTTTCTCATGTAGGTAGGTAATCAGTACAAGTTTGAATCCTCCCAAAGTCAAAACTTATATTTTTATCTGATTATCATGACTTTATTATAGATCACTAGTGAAGGATTAAGTTACCAAAATCATTAGATCATCAGCAAAAATCTCGTCAACACGATTCACAGAGTATTATTACTAAAATTACTGAACAATTCACAATCATGAATCTATTAAGTAAAGGATCTTCAATTAATCAACAAATAAGTCATTATTGAGAAGAGGACAATTCATTAAGAGACAAGTCACTACCTCTTGAGAACATATCAGATGTGATGAAGAGCCTCTTTTTACAGCATGGACTTGAGAATGAAGCTCTCTAACAGACGTCCTACCTTCATTCAACTCTTTTTTGTTGGATGACAGCAGCCGAAGAGCCACAAAGTCGTCATTTTTTTCATTTTATTAGGTGACAGTTGTTGGAAACAATTTGACAACTTATTTTATTGATCTCTAAACTTCACAAAGAGATCTAGAAATTGTTGATGTTATCTTTGTCTAAGAAAAGTCTTCAAGGTCGTGGATACTACACGATGATCTTCTTAAACGCTTAGGATTTCGGTGCATCACTGATGCATCACCCTCGCGATGTCGAAATTATATTTTTCTATTTTTAATTTAATTTATGCACCATTTAATGATAATTTATGTGATTTAAATTGACTAAGTTATACTTTATTCAATCATGATTCTTCTGACTTTTATAGATCTTAATTTTATCAATTAAATTGTCAATAATCACTTACGTAAGAATTTTTAAGCAGAACTTTATTTCCACCCAATTCACATTTGTCAAATGCTAATGTCATCCTAATGTATGCATCCTTTTTTTTCGTAAATTTTTATTTTTTAGTATAAAATTCATAAAAAAATCATATTTTGAGAAAATTTTTGAAAAATTATCTAATAGTATATTACATCTTTGTGATCAATTTGACAAATTATCACTATCTTTGAAAGTTTTATTGAATTATAATTGATATATTTGTTCAAAAATACTTCTAAATATCTGAAAATTAGTATTTTCTAGTTTTATAAATTTTAAACTTACATGATTTATTATACAACAACTAAGTCACGTCAAGTTCTAAATAACATCATAAACTAACATATGTATTTAATTTTAGTATTACTTTAATAACTAATTATGTATTTTATTTTTTTTATTTGTTAGTAAACTATCTAAAAGTTATGTTGAACTTTGAAATCTTATTTTTTAGCACACATTAAGTAAACATCTATGATTACTAACTATAGTAATGATAAAAGCATTATTCTATATGAAGTTTATATATCAATGGATTTTAAATTACATGATTCTCTTCCTTTCACTAGTGGTCAAATGTCTAAGAATTCACTGAACTCATTCCAAGTTTCAATTGAGTTGCTGGGACTAATTTTTCAAGCTCTTACTTCCCTCCCAATTTTAGATTTTAGATGGCCACAGATGTGTAATCGTTTTTGTAAAACTTCCTATGAATTTCTCATTTCATCAAACCACAAGGTTTATAAGCTCTACTAGCTCTTACTAGTATAAAACACTGAACGTCAAGCCTTTTGCAACCTTCCACTACACTTAATGGTTCTAGCCAGCACATGTTCCCAAAACTATGTTTTCTAGGTTTACTCTCCCAAGGAAAAAAAATCAGATTAGTTCCTACCAAACCTCTTTTTGGTTGATGACTCTAGTCATCTCGACTATGTGACATTAGCTAGTCATCTAGTCATCTCAACTAAAATTAAATTATCAAAGAGTAATGTTTTTACTGTTGAGCCATTCATTAGCTAGCCACATGGATTAAGAGCGAGGTGATTTGATCCTTTATATTAATTACCTTTTTTGCGGTTTTGTGTATTTCCTGAGATGAATTTGATGAGATAAGAAAGAGAGACGAGGACTACCAAATCATGTTAGTGCCTCCTAAACCTCTTATAGTCTGATGGCTCTAGACATCTCGACTATGTCACGTAGTAAATTAAAATATCAAAAAGAAATATTTTTATTGTTCAGTTCTTGATTAGTTAGTCACATTGATCAAGGAGGTAAATTGGCCGTTTATAATCCTCACTCTTTTGCCTATTTTGTCTATTCAGGATAACTTTTTAAGATGAATTTGATGAGGTAAGGAAGAGAGACAATGGCACACCATTCTTGAGCTGTTCAACCATACCCTGACCTACAACTATTTTGGAATCACAATTCTTCTTCCACTAGTCTCATCCCAAGAATAAAGTTGATTTCAAAAGATTGATAGCCTTACAACATAGAGTCCATATTTTTGTAATCATCCACTAGATTTAGGGCTCTCTAACAATCTATTATAAATTCATTTCCATCCAAGAGACTAGTGTAATACATTTATTATACCAAATGGTTTAAAATTTCATGATTGTATCTAAGAAATTATGAAGCCAAACATTGCAAAACAGAAAATCAATCTCTAAACAGTTGAAACCCTTCACCATTCCTTGACAAGCCAATATCTTCACATATAAAGAGAACAATTTATGAAGTATTCCTTAAATAGATGTTTGAGGCTAATTCAGTTGAAACAAATCAAACTCCTCATAGGTTATAAATGTTGTTATACTAGCATAAAAATGAATTAAAATAATCAAAACTCTGAAGACATCTTCTGAAACTTTTTGCATCCTCACATACACTTAGGCTTACAATTAGTCATCCATAGTACTTGTCTCCAACATGACCGAAGAAAATTTTAGTACATAACATTTTTGCATACATGAAACGTGCTTATTAGTTTAAAATTCCTTTTCTTCTTTGAAAGATTTTTGAGAACATTTGAAAGGTTACAAACTAAACCAGTATGTTTTGTTCCCATTATTCGACTCTTTTATCATATGTCACTTTGACTTGTGCACAAGAGTTACTTGAATATTTTACCCCTCATGTTGAGATTTTTAACCTGCCTACGGTTCTTAGTTTCAACCATCATAACCCCCCTTGTTGAAAAAGCTTCATGCAATCGAACTACTAAATGTCTCTTCATTCTCATGCTCATTAAGTCTCCCAATGTTTCCGTTTGTATCACATTTCACCAACATAAATGAGGGAAATATAGAATCTGAGTATCACAAGTTCGCACCCCGTCACTGACCCTCTCTCCCCTCATCCCCTTGCTCTTTATCTCTTTCAGGCTGTGTGCGTTTTAGGAGAATATTGCACGCAACTATACTTCAACTTTGAAGGTGGTAATGATATGCGACACTCTTTTATGAACCGGTTTTCATCTGTATTTAAGCATGATCTCATACTTCTTTCCTGTTCTAGGCCGATTTATATGAGCTTACTAATATTTTTATCTTTTGTTTCAAGGCTGGAAAAAGGATGCTTAAGTCACATAGGTTACGTCTGATCATTGCTGATGAAAGATTACTCTACATAGTATGTTGTGCTCATCCGAATGTTTGATTGGATGAAGGTGAGTCTTGGCCATAATGTAAAGACAATCCCATCTAATTGAAGGTTTTAAAATCCGAGATTAGCATCTACATGGGAATATTCTCTAGCCGGTTCCTCCCTGTCACGTTGCAAATGCCCTTCGATATTGTACTGCCTGGCATATGATACTACTTTCTGATTCTAGAAGGGACAGACTTGGAGGCTTTGACAACCACAATCCAGTGCTAACCTGGGGATTTTCAAAATTTCTACCGAAAAAGATAAAAGGGAAATCTAGAAAAATAATTCAAGTTACTCCCAGCTAGTCGTTGTCGCCGTTCGAGAACTCAATTATTTTTCTGATTACATCGTTAGTTCAAGTTTTCATACGGTTTGTCAGTTAGTTTTGCGGTCTTTTCTTTACAGAGGAGTATTACAAGTTTAAAAGAGACGTATCAGCTTCGTCAGTTAATTTATTATCATTTGTGGATGGTCTTCTTGACCTGATACATTGAAACAGCGCTGGGGTTGAATGTCGATGAAAGCATTCACGTTTCTATCTTTGAGAAGAAGACAACAAGTAATCTATCGAGACTTGGGTCCCACATTCATTCAAGTACATCTGAAGGACTTTCCTGACGAACATTTGCCCCAGAATCATAAGCTATTGTTAGGTGTTACCTCTAAACCTCTACTTTTAAGAAATTTGCATAGACTGTGACGAGACGGCGACATTGAACCCCCCCAACCTCCGGGGGAGTGAACAAGTGTGATTGATTAACCTAAATATTAATATATATATATATGTAATATTGAGGCTGATAATATGTAAGCTTGAATAGAATATATATGTGAAATGCAAATCTTAATATATGCTCATTCTGAAAGAAATTTGATATTTTTTGAGGCTCAAGGGTGAATGCAGAAATCCGAACAGTCACCTCCAGTACTTATTCACTTCTTCCCTTTTGCTCTTATTTTCCCTCACGACCCGAGTCGTCTCACCATTCCTATATCACATAAATGATATCGCCACAAGACCACAGAAAGACTAAAGTTATTGATACCAAACAAGGTCACAAGTTTGTTCACGTGAGGGACTGCAACTTTCTTGGACGGCTCTCTGCTAGTTATCCCAAATTTTCGCTAACAACCATAACAACATTCAAAACAAATTCAGCCGATTGCGATTTGGCACCTCCTGTAGCTGTTTCTCCATCCATGCTAGAAGCCAACCAGAAAGAAAAACAGACAAGAAGAATGGATGATAGGTACAAAATATTTATAACGACTGACGAAAGAACGTGGTATATATTGTAACCAAGCATGTGTTATAGGCAATATCATGAACATAAACTATGGGCAATCGGTTCAAAAGAAAAAATCATTCGTAACACAGATAAATATAATTTTTAAATGATTGGAACAAACGAAATTATATTATTTCCTAAGCTTCATAGTTAGTGGTAATTATTTTTATTTTTATAGGTTAATAAAAAACTTGAATGTTGCCTACGAAATCACTCATAATACACAGCCTAAAAGTCAGCGAAACCATAGATAGAGTTCGGAAGAATACTTTTTTTACAGAAAATAAAATGATACAGTTTTTTTTTATGAATGGACTGGTCAAGTTTTTCAGTTCTTGTTCCCGTTTTATACAGAATTATATAAGTACTCTTATAAAATCTAACAAAACACTATATAACTGTAATGACAGGGAGGAATCTGATCAGAATGAACTCCTTTCACTCTATAGCCATATGATTAGGCTTATATGTCAACAATAGCGGCATACCGTCAAGTCCATGTGCTCTTCCAAAAGGAAATGAGATGAGAGAATCAATTTCTTCGTTTCCAAGGTGTCATTGAACTCATGCCATATATTTAAACCTTATCTTAAATCATACATTAATGGATACATCAAAAACACTTGAAGCTTCCTCATCATATGATTTCTGAGAATTATAAAATATTAGTAACACTAGGACAAACAACATGGCATATGATAGTTTATAGAGCTTAAGCTATATTCACCTTGTTAGTTTAAGAATATGCATGCATAACTAGCAATCGGTAATAACTACTTGGTTCTCAATCTTCAGGACTCCTGAGTTCATAATATATTAGTGGAGTGACATAAAACTAATTTGACCAAAACTCATGTTGGATTTCAAAGAATGCCCAATTTTCACTTTATCTTTATCTTACCATCAGAATTCATACACAGGGATTGGATTAGCTCTACTCAAGGGGTTGCCCAGATTACCCACCAACACACTTTGGATTCTCAATCAGTAAAGCCCTTAACTAAGCTAATATTGGTGAAAACCATGCATTTTTTTTCTTGAATGGATGATATGATACTATCGCTCAAGAAATTCTTATCTTAATGTCGAAAATTATTGCATTGGTTTTCTTCGACAAAATCCAGTTTCACAAGAATTAACTTTACATCACGTTCCGACAGAGAGAGAGAGAGAGAGAGAGAGAGAGAGAGAGAGCCAGACGAGCAGGGATTGAGTCGGACAAACTGAGAAACAGACAGACTGACTGACTGACTAAGAGAACGGAGAGAAAAACAATGAAATATCGAAATCGGTCACCATCAAAGCTACGAAGAATTTGTTTCGCCTTCGTCAAAACCTTTCAAGAATGTTGGCAAATCCTGTCTTCTAATTTAAAAGTGAAGGTTTTTGTCTTCATTTCCAGTTTGCGTGTGCTGTGAGGGTAGAAATAAGGAGACAGCATCAAGCATGTCACACTAGTTCCAGGTTGGAAGTAGTTCAATATTTTTACTTCTCTCTCTCTTACCCGTCCCCAGTAGATGAAACTTACGGACCTTACATTTGTTGACGTCATCACACCGTAAAATGGATTCGCATCTTTAACAGTACAGACCGATCAAAAAGGTCCAGCAAGAAGTGGAGGGAGAAGGGATTTAGACATGCCACGAAGCTACAAACAAGTTGAGAGAGGTTTTGTGGGAATTGTGGAGATCAAGTGAGTGATCTCGCTACCTCTGAAACCTAATGCCTTAGAACAAGATCGGACCACTAAGAAGAAGAGGGCCGGTGACTAGAGAGGATGACAGAGCTTAAGAACAGAGAAGATGCAAGATCTGAAGAGGGAGGCGAATTCTCTCTCCTCTACTGTGTCAGCAAGTTCCTAATGATCGCTGCTTGGGCGCTGCTCATCTCCGTTGTCGCCAGCATCTGGGAGAGCCTTTCGCTCAGGTCGTCGACCTCGCGGTGCAGGCTTTTGATGTAGTTGCAGGTATCCTGTAGAACCTTCGACGCTGATACCTGTACCGCGAAGTTACACAGTACGCGGCAGTCAATGCAATGAATCGACACAAGCAAATATGAGAATGGCCACATAACGAAAGAGATGAGTTAAAACGTATGACCAAATCTTTGAATTTTCCCATAACCAACAAATTTTAAGTTGGACGACTCTATTCTTGTGTAATTATAATCAATGATTGTGCAAAAGATGAAGGAGAACAAAGAATTGAGAGTTTTGGAGCACTGGCGTACCCTGTCGTTTCCTCGGATGCGACTCTCGGGAAGAAGAGCTTGTAGCTTGGAGACGAGCTCGATAATCTGATCCTCGGTGATCCTCGTCGAGCTGGACTGTCTAGACCGCAACCTTCTGCTGGACATTTTCCTGTAGAGCTCTCAGAGGGAAAGGGAGAGCTTAGGGCTTCGAAGAGGAGTTTAAGCTAGGGTACAATGAGAAGAGATGCTTTTGGCTAGATGGATGGATTACGTGGACAGATTTGAGCGATGGATGAAGAGAGAGGGGTGGAGGGAGAAAGAACGGAAAGTCGAGAAGGGGGGGTGGGGAGGAACTCAGGGTGCTGATAAGAGGAACAAGTGCATGGGAGAAAGAGACGGGGTGATGCATTTAAGTACAAATCTAGAGAGAGTGCAGGTGGTGAACGGACCGAACCAGAATACGAGGCTGAGGTCTTGACAGAGAAAGAGAGAAGAAAGAGGAAGAGAGAGATCACGTCTAGGGATGCGCCTAGAGAGGAGAGAAGAGGAGGTACTTGAGTATAAAATATTTCTCCAGGCCACAACCTCTCTCCGCCACCTTAACACACCCTTGTGTGTGAAAGACAGACGGTCGGGCAAAAGGAAGGAATGGATCAAAACAAAGAAGAGATCTAATAATGCCTCTCAGAAGCGGCAGCCACTTCGAACCGTAGGAAATCCTGCCTGTATGCAACTTGTTGGACGCCGCAAATAAACACAGCTCATTACTTTTGCATCCAAAGAGTAATCGATAGAGGATATTCCTCATACGCTCAAGGGTAGGCATTCCACGACGAAATCATTCGAGAGACCGGGCCTTCGTAACTGCGCAGACCCTGCATGATACAAGAAGATGAAAGAGAAAGCTGTCCAGGCGACCTCGATCCGAAGCCGATTAATTTACAGGGAAGGACGTCCCGCAACCACGAGGCCTGCATATTTATTTATCTTCTCTCTCTAGCCTCTTGGCTGCACTAGTTTCTTACATTGGCGTAAACTAATGCCTGTCTTTCGTTGCCAAAGAGGATTTATTGAATTTCTCATCTGAGTGAGGTAACCACTGGGGAGAGAATATTAAACCACGGAGGTTTACTCTACATTGCTCGACCTGGCGCCACTCCATTGGCGGAATACTATACGAGTATGAGAATCTTTCTGTATTTATTCTCATGTGCCCGATTTAAATTTTTTGCCTCTATTAGTGCGTGTGATCATAAGACAATGATGGTAAGTTATACATGGGGAAGTGCAGGGAAAATTACTCTCTCGCTCGCTCTTTCTCTCTCTCTCTTTCTCTCTCTCTCTCTCTCTCTCTCTCCTCTCTCTCTCTCTCTCTCTCTCTCTCGCTCTCTCTCTCTCTCTCTCTCTCTCTCTCTCGCTCGCCCTTTCTCTCTCTCTCTTCCCCTCTCCCTCTGTCGCGCGCTCTCGCTCGCGGTAATGATCTATTGACACTGGGGACAGCCAGGATAATGATTGCCAACCCATCTGCGAAGAGCTTTATTTAAAATGTGATTAGCAGGTTCATGGCAGTGCTCCACATGGCCATGTCTATATACCAGTAGGAACATGTTTGACTTGTTGAGATTCTTATTTCTGGCTTGTAATTGGACGCAGTAGATCAGACGATACAGAGATGATGATGATACTGGAGAAAAAATTTGGAGATGGGAAGAGAGATGTACCGTGTTTACAAACGACAAGGACGGGGAAGAAGGTAGACGACTAGGCAACAGCATACTTAGTACTTATGGCTTTTTCAAATATTCCCCCCACCAATACAACTTGAATCAATGACAGGCAACTTGCGAGTAAAATAAAAACCAGCTCGATTAAGAAGGCTTGCTTATTCAAAGCGAATACCCAGAATGACCTAGTAGCAAAATTCTATTTTTTTTCATTGAAAACAAACTAGAACGCTATGGGAGTGAAAAATTAATGTCAAAGTCTGTGTTTGGTTTTTCATGTAAATACAGTCTCTCTCGTCCACTTACCAGAGTGTAAAATGCTTGATGGCCCATGTCAAATAATCTCAGTAGAACTGTTAAAGAACCCAATATAAAACAGAAATATTGCCTGCGTGCTGGAGCCATCTTTAATAGCAGAAAAACTGTTAAACTGCTAATAGTTTTCTGATCACATGAGTTTCAAACAGGATCAACAGAAATATTGCCATCTTCAAAAGAGTGAATCCTAATGCAGAAAATCTAGTCTCTGTTTAATCACTATATTATGTTATACTGTTTGGCTCTGTTGTCAAATAATCATTTCTCATTTTACCTGCTTGCTGCAGCCCAAAAACTCAACAGTCGTATGAGAGAGCATGATCGAATAGTGGTACATGGAAAACAGAAGTTCAAATCATGTTTGAATTTGTTAAGCCGATTGATCTTAAGTTCAAGAATTACTTTTGCGCACTGAAATTCATGTTCTTCATTTCATGGTGAACCCATACTTTTTGATGTCAGATACATAAGTCACAAAAAAAATATTGTGAATTTTTATTTTAACTATGGAGATGAGATTCCCATAATTGAATTTTTGTTTACCAACTTGACTTCTCTCTCACATACAACCTACTGAATTTCAAGCAGTACATTATATGAGCGATGAATTTGACAGAACATTAAGTGGGCATGTCTTGATCCTTTGGTAAAATCCATTCTATGAAAAAATAATTTACTCTTTATCTATTGCAAAAAATCCTTTCGAGCCTTGGTTACCATCCACATAGAACATAATTTTAGGAGAATACAATATCACGTAAAAATATTAAAATTATATTAATACTTATTTTTATTTATATCAATTCTGATAAAGATGATTCATATTGATATTACTCACTAATTGAGTCTTTGTAGGACTATAAATACAAACTGAATAATTAAAATTAATAGTTATTTATCAAAACATGGAATTCTACTAGAAAATCATAGAATGAAAGAATTAAAGAAGCTTCGAATGACATCTACATCAAAGGTTTCAAATAAATGAGCTTGAAAATATTTTTGTAGCAGCACTCACAATCATTTCTAACACTTAAGCTCTCAACAGGATTTGAATCTTCAGCTTTTAGAGTAGTATATCCTTCATCATAAATATCTAGATGGTCAAAACCACTCATCATTAATCAGTTAATTTACAATTTAATTCAAAAGATCCAAAATCTTATTCAGGTTGTTTTCTTTCAATCATCTCCCATTCACTAATCTTGATTTCAAATGCCTTGAGATCGCAAGCGAACGTTTGGATATTTCACGATAGGGGTAATCAAAATAAATCCCCTTTCTTATTATTCTGAATATTTGGTAGCAATCAAAGGATAAATAAGTAGATATAATTCACTACTTTCAAAGCATCCTTTCATGGGGTAACAACGACTTATGCTTTTTAAAGATTTTTGGATGAATAACAGCATCCTAGGTCTAACATACTTTTAAACCTAGCTATCATTCCCAATGGAACATATGTTCCTTGGGCGGTAAGGATCCTAATCTTGAGACTACGACATCCATTTAAAAAGTATTTCTTCTCTACGAGTTTTAAGTCATATTTTTCTCTCTTCCCCTAACCCCCCCACCCTCAACATACCCCTACAACCTATGATGGCACTCAATTTGTTCCCACGGCGATATGGACCCCGCCCTCGTGGGATCCAAATCTTCTGACCCTGCAAGGTGATCTTCTGGCACGTGCGTCCCACATGCCATCTTCTGCGGCGGGTCAATGATTTGGCGTCCTCACCCAACGCCCATTAAGAGAATCTCCACAGCGTAAGGTACTGCGCTTCGGAGACTACCCTTGAATAAGATGGTGGACTTCCTGCCCACCGTATCCTCCTAACGGCGGTTATCGGCTCGCCACTGTTACATTTCCCCCCAAATCCTCTTGCGTCTATGCAAAACGGCTAATATTGGGTCGACCCAAGGGGACACATTGGAGAAGTACCAGAGCGAGCCTGTGGGTGGGTCTCCTCCTGTCGTCAGCTCTTCCGACGGGGAGTTAACACCCATGAATACAGACTACGTTCCTGAGAAGACCAAAGAGGTGGGGAGGGAGGGGGGGGGGGGAAGAGTAGGGGGAAGTGCTAGATAAAGTATTGATGACCAAAGGAAAATGAACATTTGAAAAGCGATAAGATTTCCCCTTTGGGGCTCTCTTTATACATCCCAGTGGGTTAGCTTGTGGTATAATTTGTCTCCGAATACCCTGAATCACTGCATCAAAATTAAGTATAATTCTCCCGAAGGATTTCACCATGATATTTTATGCTACGCACGACGCCAATGTAAAGCAAGAGCATGTGCAATGTTCGTTACATTCTTATAAAACGGCAAATGTGTCATAAACCCTAGTTCGATAGCCCGAGGGGGTCTCTCAAGAGTAGAAGTCCCGGTGCAAGAAGAGGTTGGGGCCATGTTTGGGATGACCTACCACCCCAGGGACCATAGTAGACTGGTCGGTGGACTAACCCATCCCTACGTCGCCGTCAAGAGGAGGGAAGACCCGAAGGGATGGGGGATGGCGAGAGGGGTTGCAGGTGGAAAGGGGAGTGGGTGTATAGGTACTTTGGAAAGACCCCAAGAAAGATTTTCCTCGAGGGGGACAACTGACGCGAACTTTGCTGTAAAATAAGCTTAGGCCAATGCTCAACCTTCAGTCGAGGTCAAAATATGATATCGTGAAGTTTAAGGGTAGTCAAGTCTTATACGAACTAGGGTGTCAAATCCATTGTGAGAAATAGCACAGCAGCAGATTTTGGCCTCGTTTAATGATCTTATACGTACTAAAGATATCCAATCCGTTGTGAAACGTCAAGTCGAGCTTGCCAAGTACGATTTATTTTTAAATTAAAGCATGTATTCGTAAACTGATTATTTTCCATATACTTGGCGGAGAGACAGAGAGATGGGGGGCGTATATCATTTATGATACAATAAACAATAACCTTCTGAGTTAGACCTTTTCAGTTCTGCAAAGTTTCCATGCATCATGAAATGGCAGTATTTGTGTTTGTTTGTCTATGTGCGCGCGTGTGTGCAAGGAGAAGAAGAGATCGAGAGAAAGTCTGCAAAAGCCATGTGCATGAACAGAGGGCATCAAGGGACATTAAAGAACAGAAATGTCCTCCGGGTTTCCAACATGCAGCCGGATCTAATTGGGCAGAAGCAGCGACCACCTAGGTTTTCGTGCTAGGTCTCCTTTTCTCCACTACCCAGTGCCCCACTCGACACATGTGCATGTTTCGTCTAGAAGTCTCTCTCTCCCTCCCTCTCTCCCTCCCTCTCTCCCTCCCTCTCTCCCTCTCTCCTCTCTCAATCTCAACGAAACAGTAATAGCTGCAGGGAGAAAATGGAACGACTGTCTTTTGAATCCAAAAATATGACTGTCAAGATGCCATCAAGAAAATCAGCGTTTCTACTATATGATAATATCCTCCACAGAGTTTAGGACAATATTGGTATGAGTTCACTTTAATCCAGTAAGGTAGAGAGAGAAAGAGAGAGAGAGAGAGAGAGAGAGAGAGAGAGAGAGAGAGAGAGAGAGAGAGAGAGAGAGAGAGCGAGAGAGAGAGAGAGAGAGACAGAGGACTACGCAGAAGACCGCGGAAATGCACTGAGCCCCCGGCAGTGAATATGAGCTGTGCAGGGTCTCCCTCCCCAGCAAGAAGAAGCCATCCTTGTGTTCAGGCTGGGGCACGCGCGGGCTGGTCGGCTGCATGGGGACCTCTCTCACCTTGAGGGAACTGGGATGTTGTCCTCTTCTCCACACGGCATGTCTCCCTATGATAGGGAAGCTCTGCAGCCTTTCACTGGTCTCCAAACTCCTCTCCCGTAACGGGTCTTGTGGTGAGAGTTGTGATCCAGTTAACATCAGTATAGTCGTTCTCTTTCTATATACACGGACTTGTTGCGTGAATGCTTCGCCTTAATGAGGAATCACCACACCTTTGGCACAGCGATTTCTCTAGGTTAGCACGGTAATGCAGAAACTTGTGAAGTTTCCTTCCGAAAATGACTCCGTGAATAACCGTTTCCACAAACCAGATTTTAGGAGCTCGGCATGAACATTTCGAAAGCAGATTCTTCCAGTGTGCGTTGCAAAACTGGATTATGATAACTCATCATAGAGGAAAACGGCTCGAGTTATGATGCTTTTCGAAGTACTACTCTTCTTGTTGGTTCCTGTTTCTGAAGAAATGAGAACAAGTTTATTTGCCATTATTCATGAAATATATATCTAGAGAGAGAGAGAGGGAGGGTGGGAGGGAGATTATGTATGCATGTTCTACAGTCAAACTACTTTTAAATGCTTTAATATTCCGTAATTATTGATATCACTATGATCTATTTCCTCGTCCCCAAGGGGAGCCATTTGGTCGGAAGTGAGGGGAACGCAAGGAATATGTCTGTTCAGGGAAGAGGAAGGCCTCATGCTTCATGCTTCATGCTTCATGTAACCATGGGAATCCCACCTGGTCGTCCCTTCACCGACGCTCGTCCCCGCCGCATGAATGGCGAGCCGCTGCCTCAACGCAGAAAAGTCCAGTGGTAAGGAAGAATGATGACGTTACAAGTCGTATATGCCCCCCGTGAATGCATGCAGTGATATGCATCAAGTCAAGGAGCAAAAAGGATCCGACCCGCAGATATGATCAATCAACTGACCCACTGATTGTGAATGCGTTGTTTACATAACTGGGTGTCAACGGGAGCTTACCAAGGCCCCGTCGAGTCTGGCTCAGTTGACTTCTGAGTGTTCAGTACTGATATTAGAAAAGAAAGTTAGTTGCTAAATCTCATGGCTCCTAACTATATAGGCTTCATAGCCTAGCCACCCAAGTGGAATAAAGAAAAGGAAATACATCCGAGGCCTAATGATTGTCAGTATAAACTGTAACACAAGTTCCATCCTAGAAAAAGTATAGTCGCTACTTTGAAATTAATGATGATAGAACGTCGCGTTTCCAACATCTTGCCTTGATATTTTCCTCTTTAATTGATTAACCTGCCCTAGACTATAGATACGCAGCTGTCAAATTCTTCATTATTGGATTCTGCTCTGAGGGGCCACACCATATAATCTTGTTTTATGTTCCCCCTTAAATCTATGGAAATGAAGCTGAGCACCCCTACCGGTTTAAAACATTTGAATCTGTTCTAAGGAGTCCCTTCTCCTAATTTCATGTGAATCTGCTCCAAGGGTATTATCGCAAAGTTGATACTGCAAAGTGAGTCTCCATCGAAGAAATCCTCCAAGATTTGGATTCGAAAATAGGCTCTGATGCTGACATGGGGGCTCCGAGGAAAACCTCGATGAGCGTTTCTCCGACCCACCTGATCAGCTGAACGGGTGGAGCGATCCACTTGATCATCGTGAACCAAAAAAAAAAAAGAAGACAGGCACATGATCTCTGCCATGCCAGCCCCATCTCTTCCGGACATATTGGAGAGTGGTGACTTTCTCTCATTCGCTCAGAACCAGCCGAAAAGTACAGCGGGCAGCCCCTCTGGGTCAGTGTCGATCGATCTGATCGGTGTCCTGCTGCTCCGACCCACTTGAATCACCCAAAATTGGCATTTATGCGAAGGGTTTAATCAGTTGGTTTAAAAAAACGTACTTGTATGTGTAGGTCTGTAAACAATTGATGTGAATGGTTTAAATAAACCAACTGGTGTTTATGCAAATCAGCTTCCTACTCATTTCCTCGGCCGACGATCCGCCTACAACCGGTTAAATCGCCCAAAAGGCAGCACCCAATGCAACTTTCCGCAGGTGATGAGGCTGCATCCGTAAAGCTGCCGCCTTGGAGTTCTACTGATAAGGGCCCCAGAGAAGTAGTCCTCCCATCCCCTTTCTTCGGTGTGGTGGGGTGGAAAAGTGATGACGCTCCAGAAAGATCAAAAAGAGAAGTCTTTGGATAAGATGAAGATAACCCCCTACACAGACCGTCAGATATGCCCGCCTGCTGAGGAAAGATGCTAGAAGCACCCATCATGCCTCAGCCACCAGGTACTCGAAGACGACGTCCTTGCCCGACAACTTGCGGTAAATACCAGCGAAGGTGCAGAGCTTGCTCTCGGTGCTGTTCCTCTCTTTCGGGTCCAGAAGAATCTGAGATGACCAAACCATATAAGATACCCAAATGAATAATATGTACGAGAGAGAAAGAGAGAGAGAGAGAGAAATGGTGTCCTACGTAAGTTTTCTGACTAATAATTGCTTTTAAAAAAAAGCATAGAGTCACTTTAGGCAAAACAGCTCAATATCCTTCAGAAATGAACACAAGGCATCAAAACTTCTGCCTAATCGTAACCTGCATGGGCAGTCTGCAGCATCGTCTAGAAATGACAGAAGTCTGTATCTACCAAGTTCCCAGTTAGCAAGTACATGGCAAGGCATGATTGCCGTCTAAATGTCAATGCCATCATCTTAACCATACCTTGATGATCTTCGAACCGTCAAGGTGGGTACCTCACCCTCTTTCCAACAATCTCCGCAGGAAAAACGATGTCCTCCAACATGGACTCATCGACGGCAGTGAGTGTCCGATTTCTAGGGCGCACAACAGCTGACCCTTTCTTGGGCGGTCTCAGTATCCTTCTTGATGCAGTAAAGACGACGTCCTGACATACAGAAGCAAGCAAGAACTTCATCGATAAGGTTTAATGGTACACCTTTCTCTTCTCCAAAGCAACATGAAAACATGACTCCCCAGGAAGTTTTGTCTCAGATGAGCAGTTGAGAAGGGCCACATGTGATGGAGATCTGACCATGAATTCTTTGAAAATATTGCTCCATTAAACAGAAGCAAGCATTGGATTGATAGAAAGTTATCAAATCCCAAAGGAAGAGAGGGGAGAGAAAGAAAGGTTGATTCCTCACGAAGAGGCTATTAAAGCAGTCATATATTCACCGAGAAGCTAGATTTCAGGTTAGAAATGTATGAGCAGAAAATATTAGAAATCGTTCACACCTTTCCACTGAACTTCTTCCCTAGTTCTCTGACAAGTATAATCTGAATCTTCCGAAGAGCTTTCCTGAGTCTGTAAGGAACATGAATCACTACAGCCTTCTTGTTCCCAGCAACATCAATTTGACCGCAGCACGGATAACTTTGTTACCATTTTTATGAAAAAAATATACAAATATTCATATATATAGATACGCACAACAAGAAATAGTATGGACTAACATGGCAGAGTTGATGAAAAGATCTTTCAGTTCGGTCCTAAGCTCCTGATTACTATTATCCAGATCAAAAAATCCCTGTGGTTTGTAGAATGGAGATGAATACCAGTGATTCACATATTTCCAAAGAAAAAGAAAAAGTTTTAGCATTAATGAGGGATGATTGACCTGCGCAACTGTTCCCTAAAACTCGGTAGGCTCCGGGCCTTAATCCTTCTGGATTTTCTTCATTGCAGTAAACAGACTGAGGAAATCAAGGAGATATCACCTGAAAAGTTTGAGAAAGAGGTAAGGATGAAGAAATCTCAGAAGACGTTACTTCAGACAAACAATTCCTCTTTTATGAAAGCGATAAATGTAAAAGTAAACCAAATCCATCATTCTAGTTCTGTACAATCCAGAATTCTGCGTACATCTATTCTCTAAGACAAAAGCATGAACTAAGATAATCCAAAAAGCTTACATCAGGACTGACTAAGCTATGATAAAACCTGCGTGAGCATCTATTCGATTCAATGGGCACCAGGCTTGACAACAGTTTTCTAGAAAGCAGTTAGTAGATTTTAGTGTAATAAGACCTCAATGTTTACACTAATATGTCTCCATATTATACATCAGGTTTGGGGAGGAAAACGAAGGTTTTCCAAGCCAAAAATAACCACAATATAAAAGACCAAATGATAAATATGGATACCCCAAAGTTTCAGGGCAATACACAAAAATAACAAGCTCATGTGTGCAGAAACGTGAGGCAAAACGGAGAAGTTGACCCATAGTTCGAACCATGTAACATAAGATAGAAAATAGAGGAGTACACACTTACGTCCATTAATGTGTAAAATATGATTTGTTTTTACAAAATTTAACTCTCAAGGGGACTTATCTACAAAAGAAGACGCTATTTTCACAAGAGCTGACTTCACAAGTCAACCCAAACGAAAAATAAAAGATTCTTTTCACAAGAGGTGACCCTCCAGTCAACCCATGCGGAACCCAACGAACTGCTTTCACAAGAATCGACTCTCCCACAGAACTTACGCAGAAGAACAAGTTGTCTCAACATTAGTTGAGACTTCAAAATGATCCATATGGAAAACAGCCGTTGTTTTTTTTTTTTTGCAAAAGTTGATATGCGGGGTCACCTAGGTGAAATCAAACATGCTGGTTTGCAGGGGTCAACCTACCAGACAACTCACACAAAAAAGTTAGCAAGCTAGCTCTTCAAGAGTCGGCTCTTGGTCTGACCTTTGCGATCGCAGAATAATGTAAAGGGTCAGCTGTCAAAAGTAGAAGGATGGACTCCACTAGATGTCAAGTTGATGAGTCGACCCATTAATTCTGGAAATCAATCCATGTAATTTTGCACGACTCTTAACCTCAAAAACAGTGCCCAGGAACTAGCAAATCGAGCTGTTTTTGAACAGTCAGGGAAGCTTTTGCAACTACTAGTAGAGGATCGCTAATTATAAAAAGACTGTGAAGAATGGGAGATTCTGAACCGTTCACGAATCAATCTTGTAAACCCTAAAAGCGTCTTCAAGTTCACAACATTCAAAGAGAATCCCAGGTCTGAATGAGCTCATATCCAAACAAGAAGAGTGGTAAGTACTGTGTTTCTTTTATCCCTGTTTGTCCAAGCTTACATTTAAACAAGACTGGAGAGAAGTTTAATTAGTACTTCGATAAACCCAACTTAACTGAATAAAAGTTTTGACTAGTACTTCGAGAAAGTGAATCTATTCAAGTTTAGTGGAAACACCCAAGGAAAGGTTTGGAAAGTTGAATATATTGGGGATTGACCAAACCAGAAACAATTATGTCCCCACTTTTGGTATGTTTTTCAGATATTTTGGTGCCATTTACTTTCACCACCATCACTCTAAAACCCAGCTAGAAAAACAACAAGTCTTTACGTATTAATTTAATTGAAGAGCATGGCAAGCTAAAGGTTTTTAATTATCGGTGTAGTACATCTAGATATCATTACATATAATTATCAACTTAAAATGAAAATGGTAGAACTTGTACAAATATGATAAAAGCGTCTTCACAAAGTGGGTACATCATGATAGAATCGGTGGTCTGGCATAGATAGATTGTTCAGAACCGAACAATGACAACTGCAGCTCTTTGAAATAAGGCTGAGGTCGCGTGTCCAAAGGTCTAATAAAACAAGTGGTTCATCTGCCCAATTCATATATCAGACAGTTTTATTGGCGACAAAATTCATCCATCAGACAGTTTTATTGGCGACAAATAGGTCACAAATTGATTGTGCTAGATAGGTATCTAAAAATGTCTCACAAATATCACAGCATCTACAACAATGTGCACTCTGCTATCACATAATTTTTTTTTGGAATTCATCAACATGATAAATAATGCACAAAAGATAACGGATTTTTGTTATTGATCAGAGGATAATACAGAATATCATTGATTATAAGATAAATGCAAAATTAAGCCACCACTTCTTCATCATAGAATAATCCCCCGCACACACACTACTCAACAAAAGTCCACAATCACATGCCCACCCGAACTCTAAAGATTACCATGAAACAATCACATTGACATCTCAATTTCCTGATCCTCTTCATCAGCTCCACTCTATCTTCTTCCTACACCAAGAAAAGGCAGCCCCTTGCCATTTCACCAAGAATGCATGATTATGTTCCCATACGAGTTGTCCCCAATCTTCCTAAAACATTTTCTTTCGTTCACCAAAGTGACAATTGATATTATACTGTTCTACCAGAGATGCAAGGCCGAATGCCTCAGTTCGCTATCTTCATCTTAAAAAATATCATTGAGTTATATAGGAAAGGCACTTTCTGTCTTGCATCAGTTCGCCATACATAACTAGCATGATATTGTTAATGTTGCAAAAGCAAAGATGCCCAAGAACTTGAGCAGTACTGGATCTTTTTTTGCATCACTTTTAAAAAGCTGACGAATTGAGGTATGGACTACCAAAAACCGATTAGAATTGGAAATGGGTAAATTCGATTTTTCCTAATTATTGCATCAATTGTTTAGTTTAAAAAAAATCAAGAAAAGAACACAATCAACTTGAAGTGGCCAGCTTTCTCTCAAGATTACTCTACTCCTTTCAGACTGACCCCATTATGACAGGAATTAGTAGCAAAAGAAAGACAGTCGAGTTTACCAATCGAGAAGATAGAAGGAGAGGGAGGACAATAAGAAGATAGCAAGGGCTGAAAACGTAGCAGGCCGAAAAAGTGCAATCTAGCCAGTCTGAAAGGATAAAACTTAAAAGACCTCAACAGATTAGCCTTACATGGCCCATAAGACCCAAAACGTGTCTGCTTCTCATTGGGTGAGTAGTTACCTCCTTTTAAACTAAACCATCTTATCGATAATCAGAAAAACTTTTATCAGATTCTTACTGTTCAAGGAATTGATAAATACTTTTCTCCTGGTCAAAGAGCCACACGTTGTAGGCAAAAATTATTTTTTTGACGCGAAATATTATTTTCATATGTTCCTCTCTCTCGTTATAGATTCAAAGAACCTCTCATGGATTCAAGGTAACCCCATTTTCGAACCTTTCAGATTAAAGGATCACCCTTATCGTTTCTTGTGGATCCAAGGATTTTCAATTTCATTCCTCATGGATTCAAGGTCTAACATCTTCCCAACTTGTACTACATCAAAATCTCCAATTATCTCTTTAATACAAATGATTACAAGCTGGGTCCATCAAATTTTCACCATTAACACTAAGCGGAGGCCTTGGGATGATAAATATCAGAAGAATTCCACATATGCGTCTACTAAGGGTCGCAAAGGAATCAAATTTGTACCTTTCCAATTGGAAGTCCTTCAATGTCGCCAAAACCAAACATTGAGGGAGCATGTAATCCACATCAACGTGTTTAAAACAGTAGTTAATCGTCGAAAGTATCCAGAACAAGTGAGGAGTTTGGAAATCAATCCAATCACCACTTCTTTTTTTTTCGCAGAACAAATTCCTCGATATAAAGCTGACCAAAGTTTCTGGCCACAGGTGACATACTCACAGCTAGGAAGAAATCACCATTCATGCGCTTAAACTGACAAGAAGATCAACAGATGATTCCCTTTCATCCTGCTTTCATCTTTGACTAAACAGATGCTACTGCAAAATTATGCTCAGATAGAGTGAAAAGTGCTCGTTTGTCAAGGAAGGTCTGTCTGCATCAAGGAACTTGACCAGCTATTACTGTGCAACAGTCTCACGACTCTCCCCGGTTCAACCATTCGCCTGGAGTTCATGAAAATAGATACAACTCTGGGTCCACGCCACTTCTGACCCATTGTACGAACCGCTCGAAGTCAACCCAACTAAACGAAAAAGGCGCAAACTTCTACCACTCATTTAATGGACTCGCCATTCCCTCAGTGAGCGCCTACACTGCCCCTGAACCTCTACTTGAGCACAAGTGATCGTGACAAACAAGACGAAAGAAAAATTTAGAACTGAAAAGAAGAAGAAGAAGAAGAAGAAGAAGAAGAAGAAGAAGAAGAAACCTCCGGCAGCCTTCGTCCGCGCGGTGGCGAGGCCCAAAGCGCCGGCAGGGGGTGGGAGAGACCGAGAGAGGAAGAGCCCAGCAGCGTTGGCGGGAGAGAGTAACTTTTGACGAACCCTAATGATGATATCCCATGGTGGCCGTCTTACGCCGGGCCGTAACGGACCGACCCATTCGTATCTTGAATACTCTCTCTCTCTCCCTCTGCATTTCGTCGTCGTTTAGACACAGGAAAACCCTGAAAGTACAGGATTTGCATGCAGAGAAGCCTAAAAGAAAGGATTTCATTGAAGATTGATACAATACGAGACCAGATGAGCGCCGCAAAAGAAGTGCAGCCGGAAAACGCCCGCTGGTGGGGTCAACGACGCGGGGTGTTATGCCTACTAGATCATTCTTGATTAGCTGGTTGGGTCCGTCAGCAACTTCCTCCAGAAAGAGGCCACCACCCGAAAAAAAAAATGGTTTGATGAAAACACTGTGGCCCGTATCGGAGGGCAGAATTATGGAAATCAGAAACTTTTCTCACAAGATATGCCGTCGTTGACTGAAAGTTTTCATATTTTGCTCTCTCTCTCTCGTAATTAAAATTGTAGAATAATAATTGTATTTTGGGAACACAAATGACCGATTCCGCTCCCCAGCCGCCACTGGTGGTGAACAGGTAGCGGAGCAAAGAGAGTGCAACGAAGGGCGCGTAGGTGTGATCATTCCCCTCCTTCCCCTTTCCCAGTAATATCACCCTTTTCTTTCCTGGGCGACCAAAACCCTTCACTCGCTCTCTAGTCCTCTCTCTCTCTCTCTCTCTCTCTCTCTCTCTCTCTCTCTCTGGGGAGAAATTCTCCATCTTCTTTCTGCACCAACGGGGAGGGAGAAATCTGTTGAGGTAAGAGCCCTCCGAGCCCTCGTCTGATGCACGAGCCTTCCCGTCCTCCTCCCCCGATTTTTGTAGGTAGGGTTGGAATGACTGCGCCGGCAACCAGCCTGCCGCCCTCGTCCTTCTGATTGGGACGATGGCTCGATTCCTCCCCTGATTTCTTCCATTAACGAAGGTGATTTCCCCAATTTCTGCGGGCTGTTATGTCATCCTTGTACAGAGGGACGGAAGCCCTCTCCCCCGGTGGGTCGTCCAGGGATGCCCACTGCGGGATGTCGGTCGCAGCTTCCCCACCGCAACAGCAACCTCATTTCGTGGTGAATTATCTCATGAAATCTTGCGGATTTCCTCAGAATGATGCCGTCAGGGTCTCCGGTCCTGGTTACCACGAGAACCCCGCTGGGGGAGTCTGCTTCCTTGGTCAGTATGGATTGAAGGATTATCATGGGAGGCATGTGGGCTTGGTGGGAGATTCCTCTGCCCACTGTGTCGCCCTGGACTCGTCCGAGACGATGATCAAAGTCCCCAAGGAGGAGGGCCCATCTGGGTCTGATATCATGCAGCTGTTCTCCGGCAAGCTGCCTGACGCCCACGAGTCTGGGGTGAGGCCCAAGGTTGAGTTCCTGGGGGCTCTGTTCGGATCGAAGGACCGTCTTTTGAAGGCGAGCCACAAGAATCGCCACCTCATGATGTCCAACATTGACGAGAAGATCAAGCCCAATGTCTCCCTCCTGCGCGAGTGCCTCACCTCTGATCACCGGGTCATGAGGTTTGTCTCGAGACGGCCGAGGTTGATCACCTCTAACGTCAACAAAATGAGGGAGGTCATCCAGAGAGTAGAGAGCTTGGGCATCTCCAAGGGCTCTGGGATGTTCGAGAAGGCCCTCTGTGCGGTCTCCGACATCAGCAGAACCACATTTGATTCCAAGTTCATGCTTATGAAGAGCTTCGGGTGGTCAGAAGCTGAGTTCCTCTTGGCGTTCAGGAAGAACCCAACTTTCTTGGGTTCTTCTGAGATGAAGATCCGATCTATAATGGAGTTTTTGCTGAAGGAAGTCGGCTGCATGCCCTCCTATGTTGCCAGTCACCCCATACTCCTAACGTACAGCCTGGAAGGGAGGTTGAAGCCGCGGCAGTATGTTCTGAGGTTGCTCAAGTTGAATGATATTATCGGCGGAAAGGACGACTTCCTCAATACGGTGAGCATGACCGAGAAGGCGTTTCTGAATAGATATGTTATCCGGAATACTGAAAAGGTCCCGGACCTGCTGGAAGGTTACGTGGCTACTTGTGCTAGGGGAAAATCGAACTCTGGGTATTAGTATCCTGTTCATAATCGTGTAATGATATGGGCAATTTTCATTTTCTGGGTTCCTCTCAAATATGAACATATCGGCACAACAGTAATGAAATGGAATGATCTTTTTCTTCTGTGATTTTTTGTTTGAACACGGCAATTCTGCCCGCTTGATGTTTCTATTTTTTTATTTTCTTTTGGCACCTCAGCACCGGAGTTCTGACGACATTGGTTCTAATAATTCTTTTGGAAGAAGAGACAAGGGGAAACCTAGAAGAGGGCCTTGTAGCATGTTTCACATCTTCATGCTCATTGATGCCAAAAGCCTTATTCTCTGTTGGTTCAGTTGTTTCCTCAGTTAGTAAAGAGATCCCCCTTTGTAACAGCTTTGGCAGCCCTAAAATAGCAGTCTTGCTCATGTAATTACTACATAATTTAACTCCCAAGGTTTGCATGAGGGTTGGGCCTTTTAAAATTTGGCAATTTCCTTTTTTGGTATTTTTGCGTGTTTTTGGTTTCTTCCTTCGAGGTGGATCATGGCTCTGCTGAATATTTCTCTTGCTTTTGATTCAAATTCCCCCAAGCTTGTCACCTCTCTCACTGTGATTTTATGTCTGTCCTTCTCCATCGCTCCATTCAAGATGAACTAGTATGAGACAGCAGTCATCAGACCAGCAAATGAAACGGATGTTGAAAACATAGGCATGGTCAAAATGAGAATGCACAGAAAACATTCTGCTGAAGAGTTGGTAGCAGATAGTTTGTACATGTGCAAGGAAGATACAAGGGAACACTTGTTGACAATTAGCTGTGTTCATCATGCTTTCGTTAATGGTTTTTACATAAGATAAAAGGCTAAAATGGCGGCTTTTTCAACCTCACTCATTCTGAAAGGTCCTAGTTGAATGAATTTTTCAGGTTCCAATCAATGAGAATCTCCTTTTTTATTTTGAATCTTTGATACCAATGCAAAGGAAGATGCATAAAGAGTTGGAAAATTCTTCACCAGCTATTTTGTGCTCTTGGTTTTGGCATTTAGCCTTCTTTCACGTTCCAACTCCAAAGTTGAATGTTTCATGTTCTGATTCTACTGTCAAATATAATGACGCCAAAGGAGGATATTTTTTCTACTTTCGGATTTCCTTGTTCATTTATCATGGCTTCTTTGATTTCCTGTGCTAATAAGCATAGAAAATAGTAATTAAAGATCTCCAGGGGTGGGGAGAGGCTCGGCTCTTGACTGAAAAAAATCGCAACACTGACCTGCTATATTACAGATACTTAACGTTAAGTGAAGGAATTGTGAGCCCTATTTCTCAGTGGAATAATGATTGCCTAAAATAGTAGCTGATTCTTGAAAGTCAGCGCGTAAACCCAGTGAAATTTATTGATGTGATGGCCTTCTCCTGATCGTTACCTAGTCCCATGTTTCGGTAACCAGTGTTGCCATCTTCAGGTAGTATGATCATATTACTCTCACAAGTTCAGATGACTCAGGAGGTGGTCTGTTCAGAATCAGGCAACTCCAATCTTAATCTGGCAATGCTAATATGGATTGACCAGATTTGTTTGGGCAAATCCCAGGGCCCAACTGATCCAGGTACCCATTCCAATTCGGCAAGCTAAGTTTGACTTTAGGAGGCATCCATTACACGCAACATGATGACTTCTGCTCCATTCTGCTTTTACTTGAAAGCTGCTCTCTCCCTCTCTCTCTCTCTCTCTCGCTAGTGTTGGAGTACATCTCTGGTTGTGTTTATTTCAATTAGTTAACACCTTCTCTCCCCCAAAGAAATTGAGGTGAGCAAGAAAGAACTTAAAAATACCAGCACAAGCCTGCTTCCCTGACCTTGGGTTGGTCAAAACTGGGTTTACTACCAGACTGAGGCCAACAGCACAGACAGGAATGGAACCTGGTTCTTCCAGTTTTTCTCCAAGGTAGGTAAGCCCCCAAAGCTCAGCTTGGCTTAGCTCACCTTCTCAGACTTTTCTCCAGTCCCTCATAAAACTGTTCAGACCTGGGGCATGCTTTGTTCTTCTTAAACCCTAATATAGGCTTTGGCATGGAGATGATCTAAGTATAGCGAAGCGGCCATTGTCAAGAGGATGCTGAATATTTGGGACTATTCCAACGATGTGGAAGCACCTCGAATATTTCTCTCTTCTCCTGTCTTTGTGGTGATTTTCTGCCTGTGATTATTCGGCCTTTCCAGTGAGTAGACTGATACTAAGAGACTCTCCGTCATTGAAGAATATGGCACAATTTAATTTCTTGTTCATGGCACAGGTTGAAAGCAATACACTTGTAAATGATGATCGGAAAGGTGTTAAGGCAGTCTCTTCCTTTCTCAGAAGGGAGCCTGTGTTTTACAGTATCTTACATGGGTACATACATACATATATATTTATATATGTATGTTAATTTATCTTTTTTATGGGGTCTGACTGAGTGGCCATTCTATCTGATCTGACAAAGTGGTCATCTGGGTCAGCGCAAGTGGGTTAGCACAAGAATCGCCAATAATGGAGAGAGGTGGCACTACAGGGCATTTAGATCTGAACTTCCATAGCAGGCCTATTGAAGCCTAGCCTTCTCTCTCTCTCTCTCTCTCTCTCTCGCTATATATATATATATATAGAGTTAAAAGATTAGTCGTTGGATATGATGACAACTTTTGTAAATCATCTGTACCTCATATGTTTTATCAAAATCTGAATCTCATAGGGTCTTTTTTAAAGGTGGGCAAATAGTGGATATTACATAATCCATGTCCCCTATTAATCCAAAATGTGCGGTGAGTATTGGCAAAAGTCTACGTTAATTGTTCAAAATAATATACAGTAATTTTCAAAAAGCCTACTAAAGGGAAAGATGCTGATGAAAAATGGATGAGAAGGTGCCCACGATCACCATGAAAATGAGATCATTAAATGAGATGATGTAGAGTCGATGCTTATGGTCACCTCAAATCATTAGGGCCACTTATGTCATTGTATATGTTGATAGTCAATAACAAACTAAAAGATATCTGGTGTCATTATTGTTAGTGTTTGCCTCTTACTAAGTATTTAGGGTATTATTAAATTTAAGAACCATGAAAAAAAAGTATCCACATATTCTTTAAAATTGTTGGATCAAGGGGTCATGTGCAGTTCCAAAAAAATTATAGATTTTTTTGTCAAATGATTCAAGGAAGGTAGTAGAAATCTAACATTAGTATTGTTCATTATGATAGAGACAAAAAACTTCATCCTTTACAAAAATGGTCATAAAATTATTTTGGAACCAAATATATCTGGAACTTATTTTAGAAAAGAGAAGTTCAATGTTTATAGAGAATTGATCATTATTGTATTTCTAACACTTTAGAAGATCAAACATAATTGATCGATCACCTAGTGACACACAACTTTCAGAAAAGCTGGACAAATGAACAATTTGATTGCATAAACTGCTTTGTGAATTGAATCATCTAATCTTTGGTCCATCAAATCTCAATGATTTAAAGACCAATGGTCAAATTTCTGAGCTCTATAAGAAGTGCATCCTAAGAGCTTTATAAGTATACCTCCATGACACATTAGTTCTATCAATTTATACTGAAATTAATATACACTTTGCTAAAATTTCATCACAGATTCAAAAGGTGTACAAAATAAAAGAAAATTATTATCTTAACTTTAAGATCATTTTGTATCCTACCAATCTCTCTTGTATTGAAAGCAGTATGAGGAGTGGTAGTAATAAGGAAGAAAAGACAAAGTAGTGTTTTGTTGTTTAGCAGGGGAAGATAGACTCATAAAATTCATTGTGTATGTAGATTCCTTGATCCTATTAATTTCCATTGTAATTTTGTGAAGGAGAATAGTGGAAATCAAGGGTAAAAACTCATGACAAGTGGGTCTAGGTTAAAGAAGACTAAACTATTAAAATTGTATATCTATCTCTTATCAATATTTTGTGTCAATACAACAAAATCAACCTAGTATAAGATAAGAAGAAGTCTAAAAATCTAAGAAAAATAAAAATATTTTATAAAGAGCATGTTCACCATGTTCCTCTCTTGGTATTCTATCTAACCCTACTTTAGACCTAAAATGTTTTATTCTAAAAGCTTTAATAAATTATGATGAAATCAGCCTACTTATACGTAAGAGTCATATGTAGTCATGCAAGTCTTATAAACATGATTGCTTCTTCACATAGCATAAACTTGCCTCATTTAATAATCATCATGCAATCAAATCAATCAATGTCCCAACCATTATTTGTAGAACATGTGGAAGAGCTGTGCTTCTTTAATGATTTGCTTTCAGCTTAGAATGAAAATTAAGTCAACCATGTGTAGTACCCAATAAATATTGATTGACTTTTAGGATTGTCATTACAGCTTTTGAATGTTAGATTTACATGTGAGGCTTTTATTAAATTATGTGCAACAAGCAAGAAGTGGTTTGATAATTAGAAATTTTATTATCAAAAGTAAATTAATTATCCATATGAACACAATGCTTGAGAATAATTTCCATGAGCAGAAAAAATATTTTTCATATGGACAATGGAATCACTATCTACTTGTAAAAAGAGAGAACCCCAACAAGCATGCACAAAAATGTGAAAGACAGATTTATGTGCCATAAATACTTTATTTCTCTCAAATGATCAATAAAAAAAGTTATATTATGCATTGACTATTGTACATAATCATTTTCTTAGTTAATACTTATATGTTGCCTTTATGATCTCTATCCACTAACATACCAAAACTTATTTCTAATTTCTTCTTGATTTGAGAGATTTATGTAGAATAAAAGCCACATTATAATATAAAGCTTATAAAAAGTGTAATTTGGAAGGCCAAAAAGCGTGTGACATGTGGAAAACCCAAAATATTCAAAAATTGAGCTCATAATTGGTCATTAACTATGCGTTGAAAATGTATATATTTGGTGGAAATTGTAGACTTTGGGGGGGTTGACTCATTAATTCTATAATACATGGGAACGTTGGAAACCATTTCTAGGTGGCCCTCATTCTTGGTAGAGCCAATGAAATACTTAAGGAAATAGATTCAAAAGTGGGACCCAGTAGAATCTCATGGGACCCACTAGGGGAAGTTTAGGGAAGATACTGCCTCGGCGGCGGGGAATCACCAGTCCAATCGGTGACTTTAAACGCTTCTCTCTCCCTCTATATGACGTCACCGCATACGTCATCATCAATCCAGATGACAATCTCTGGGCCCTCTCGATGACGCGACCGCCATCAAGGAGAACAACTCCGCTACGTCAGCAGGCGATTTTCTGTGACCCCCCCCGTCGAAATCTCAAGAACTATGAAGGGAATGCCACGTGTCAGTTGCAGTCCGTGCCTATCAAATTGTATACATCTCTCTCTTTCCCCAACAAGCTAGCGCTGTAGGGGCATATAAAACAGTAATGAAGGATAAATTACAGTAACATTACAATTTTCATTCTTGTAAGGTGCCCCCCCCAGTATAAGTTTGACGCTTTACTCGCATTTTTAATTAATTTTCGTACCTAGATAACTTGCTCTAGTGAGGATAGTCCTGAATTAGAGTAAAATGATAATTATAATTCTTGTGAGGTTTTTCTTGTGAGGGAAGCCCCTCTATTCGGTCGATGCTTTACTCATTTTTTTGATTAATCATTGTCCAGTGAGGACATAAATAAAATTGTAATTGTTTTGAGGGTTTAAAGAATGACGCGGAGGAAACTCTCCAGCCGGATGGGTGGCGGTTCGTTCTCAGGCTTTGTCTCCTTTTGTTGACATAAAAAATACATTTTTTTTTATGCCCACCGAGACTTTCCGTCGCCTTTGGCCTCCCTCCCCGGTGGCGCTCCACCAGCGGGATCGATCGAGAGAAGAAGGGGAGGTAGTTGGGGGGCTCTGTAGAGGCCGCTCGCTATGGAGATCGCGCCTAGGGTTTCTTGAAGTGGGCTGCTTCCTTTCTCCCCTTCGCCCATCCCTAGTAGTGTTTGCTCCTGTGATGCTTTCTGGGCTCGGTCGTCTATACCTGTAATCTAATAGCCGCCTCCTTGTGGCCCCTGGTTGGCATCCATCTTCCTGCTCGCCTGATCCCTTCCCTGAGCTCTGTTCGTGTTGTCTGAGCCGACGACCTCGAGTTTGTGTTTCCCTTGTCTTTTTTTTTTAAATTTTAATTGGTTGGTAAGTCACCCTCGAGGGGACGAGCTGTCTTCCGGTGATTCTTCTTCTCGCCTTTTGGCTCTGCTTTCGTGGTTCTGTGGAGTTTAATCTCACTTTGGTAGCTCTGCTCCTGTGAAGAAGGATTGCTCCTACCCATAAAGGGCAGTTGCTTGCTTTTTCTGCGGTTTAGAACGGATCCTTGGGTAAATCATTTTGAACCGTGGGTTCTGTGGTAGTTTATAGATATGTTTCAAGAATGACATGACATCTGGGAACAGAAAATGCTGAGAATTATGAATCCAACCTTTACGTGGGTTTTAGACATTTTTTGAACGATGGGGAAGTTTGGCTGCCCAGTTCATGGTTGATGATTCATCAAAACTTCGTAATCTGGTGTCTTGGAGAATTTAATACCCGATTGATCTTTAGATTTTTTTTGCATAATGTATCAGACAAATACTTTCCCACAGCACAAGTATGAGCCTTTCTTAGAGTGGGTGTCTAAACCTCTTGAGAGAGGATTTGACCGCCCATTCTTGTCTTCTATGGCGTCCAATTCCTCTGTGAGATGATCTTTCATAGATATATAGAGCTGGAGTGCCTTCTACATTGAAAGAATCAAACAAAAGGATGATCAACAGAAAAGAAACAAGAAGAATCCGGGTTTCGTTTCATTTTCTCTGTTTTTCTTAGATGGTATTTTCCATTGGATTTCGCTGTTGGCTGTTTTATTTGATATCACTCTAATCTTGAGTTTATCTGGTCCTGTAGATGACAAGCACGACTCTTATTTGTTTCAGCCAAGGTGGTAATAAATGATTTCTCCATCAAATCGGTTACTTTCCTCTGCAACAATGGGTGTATATGGATCAAACAACCAGATGGGTTTGTGGAATGACTCATTCAAGGCTGACAGCAGTCAACAAGCTGGTCTATCTGCTTCAGTGGATGCGGATGCAAAACTGGACCATAGGGTTAACTCGATTCCTTGTCTCGGGAATTTATAAAGTTCTAAAATTGACAATACTCTCCCTCTGATCTTCATGTGGGTTATGTGTTTTCTCTATTACTAGCTAGAAGACATCCCACTTGAGATATCGGGTCCAGAGAAGAAATTGGATCAAGAAGCTGATAAACCGAGTGACAAGGTAAATATGGTTTAATCTGTTGTAATTCTGATCTAGTAACCATGATTCGACCTGATATCCCTTGCTGCTGGAGAATTTTCTGCCAATATGGAAGTCTGGGACAATCAATATTGTAGCTTTTGATGCAGAAATTCTCAAGACTTGTGCTATTCACTTCCATCCCACTGCACTAGGCATTGTTTCATTCATTGTATCGATTATCTTCGATTTTTCGGGATGTGATGTTGAAAAAAATCCCTCTGGGAGATTCGTAATCGCTCTTTCTGAGTAACCCTTAACAATCCAAGCATGAATGGACGAACAATGGAACATTCTTCAGTTCTGTGCTCTGACCTCGATTTCTTGTCAATGCACGCATCACATATTCACTGGTCGCTGCTGCTTAGTTTTAGGGTATGTGAGAACCAGTCATAGTTTGAATATTTAGGTATTCTTAAAGTAAATCATTTATTTCAATTTTATTTTTTCTAGGTCTTATTTGCATGTGATTCAATATCCGTCACTTAGGGCGGTTATATGTTCTTTGATCTCTCGTGCTCAATATTTTAATCAGTAATTGACAGAATTTAACAGCATGCTGTGAGTTCTTATGTGCTAATGGATTTCTGTCTATAGATGTTAAGACGGCTTGCACAGAATCGGGAAGCTGCTCGGAAAAGTAGACTCAAGAAGAAGGTATACTGGAGAGAGAGAGAGAGAGTTAGTGGTTGATATGCGTTAGTGGACCATAACTTGTATTGTGTTGCAGGCCTATATCCAACAATTGGAAACAACACGTACAAAGTTATCACAGATTGAGAGCGAGCTTGAGAATGCAAAGAGGAAAGTAAGTGGAACATTGTTTTATTGAATTATGCTTATTATCTTGTTCTTCTGGCATTGTATATTCATTATTTTTGTGACTTATAATTCAATAAATACCTCTCTCCACCGATTGTTATGAAAGCAAGCATGCTCGGAGAATGAGCAGGATAACTAGTGGTTACTAATCTTATGTAATTAAAACATTTCTATCTGTAAACTAAAACATTTCATCTTTCTCATGTAATTATTTCATTTCTATCTGTTCTATGTAATTAATCAGAAGAGGAGGCATGAGAGTTGTTGATGCCCATATAAGTAATCTGATTTGAGCGTGTTGATTCTATCGCAGGGTATTTATAGAGGTGGATCTTTAGGAGATTCTGGATATGGGTTGTCGGCAACAGTCGATTCGGGTATACTTTTTCGAATTGAAATGTTAAGCGATGATTTTCCAGTTGCTTTTGGGTACTAATTTGCTTAAATCTGTGAAGAAACTTGATTTTTCCTTCAATTTTTTTGATTTTTATAGGACTTGCGGCATTCGAGATGGAATATGGCCACTGGGTTGAAGAACAGAACAAATATAGATGTGAGCTGAGGGCCGCATTGCAGGCGCATATCTCTGAGATTGAGCTTCGGATACTCGTAGAGAGTGTGATGAGCCACTACGATGAGCTTTTCCGAATCAAAGCAGCAGCTGCTAAGGCAGATATTTTCTATCTGATGTCTGGCATGTGGAAGACATCTGCGGAGCGATTTTTCCTGTGGATTGGCGGATTTCGCCCTTCAGAACTCTTGAAGGTGAAGTCAACTCTGATCCAGTATTCATTGAACTGACTAAGCTATAATTTTATTTTTATTTTTTTGTGTGTCTGGAATTCAGCTGAATCCTTTCATACTAGCAATAAGAACATCTAGTATGGATTTCTGACGATGTGATGCTTAGTTCTTGATGTGGCTCGTCTCAGATTGCTGTTCCAAAGGATAAGAACAGCCATGGATCTGATGATGAGGAACCATTTTCTGATTGTCTTCTCTTCTCTTCCAGGTTCTGTCGCCACAGCTTGAACCTCTGACGGAGCAGCAGTTAATGGCCGTTTATAATCTCCAGCAATCATCTCAGCAGGCCGAAGATGCTCTTTCCCAGGGGATCGACAAGCTCCAGCAGACTCTCGCCGAGTCTCTCACTTCCGACTCACTAGGTGCTTCACCCGTTGACAATCTCACTGAGCAGATCGCCGCCGCCGTGGGCAAGCTGGAGGCCCTCGTCAACTTTGTGACCCAGGTGAATAAACAACCCTTCATCATCGCTACTCTCTCTCTCTCTCTCTCTCTCTCTCTCTCTCTCTCTATGTATATATATATACATGTGTGTGAGTGTGTTTGTCTCTTTCTCTCTCTAAACGTCAGGGATGGTTTGGTCTTGCAGGCTGATCTTCTCCGGCAGCAGACACTGCAGCAGCTGCATCGGATTCTGACCACCCGGCAAGCAGCAAGGGGGCTTCTGGCGCTGGGGGACTATTTCCAGCGCCTCCGAGCTCTCAGCTCCCTCTGGGCCGCCCGCCCCCGCGAGTCCTCCTCCATTTCATGACCGTTGACCAGCTCCACGCCATCACCGGCGGCGCCGCTATCCTGCTCTTTGCTCCTCGTTGACCGACGCGTGTCGCTGTACATAAACCCCCCTCTTCTGCTTCTCACTGGCGGATTTTTTGCTATAGATTAAATCGTGAATATACCGTCCAAGTGTCGTCATATTATTCGTCATACGTGGATATCATGAAAGCGACCACGTGGACCGATCGGCGCCTGGGCCCGGGCCTGGGCCTGGGCCGGGCCAGGGTTGGGGTCTTGCGGGGCCCATCGAGGAGAAAGAGGGGTTGAAGGGGAGGGGGGGTGGGGGAGGGGGGAATAAAAACCCTAGCGATCGTCGACCCTTTGCTAGATTCTTTCACTCACTGTCTTTCGTTCCGCCGCCATTTCCCCACCACCTCTATCTCTCTCTCTCTCTCTCTTCCTTTCTCTCTTCCTAGGGCAGCTCTCTGCGGCCATGGCGTCGAAGAAGCGGAAGATCCGGCGAGAGGACGGGCGGCAGGCGGAGGTTGACCAGCACCAGCTGCAGTCGAAGCAGGAGGAGGAGGAAGAGCCGGTCGACTACGAGGTCTCCGAGGAAATCCACCACTCGCAGCATCAGCCACCGCAGCCGCAGCAGCAGATCCATGCGCAGCAGCAGCTTGCGGGGGAGGAGGACGACTACGGGGACCCGGACGATGACCCCGAGGCTGAGGACGGCGGAGGGGAGGATCAGGATGGAGAGGTCGAGGCCGAGGAGGATATTGAGCAGCTCCTGGAGCCCCTATCTAGAGAGCAGCTCATCTCGCTCCTCCGTTCCGCAGCGGCTGTAGATCCCCGCACCATGGAGGAGATCCGTCGGGCCGCTGATCGGGACCCTGCGCACAGGAAGATCTTCGTCCACGGCCTTAACTGGACCACCACCGCCGAAACCCTAAGATCCTTCTTCGGCCAGTATGGCGAGATCGAAGAGTGCAAGATCGTCACCGACCGAGTTACCGGCAAGTCCAAGGGCTATGGTTTCATCCTCTTCCGCCAGCGCCGCTCTTCCCGGCTAGCTCTCAGGGAGCCTCAGAAGAATATCGATGGGCGAATGACCGCCTGCCAGCTGGCATCCGTCGGGCCCATCGCCAATGCTCCGGCTCCTCCGCATCAGCCACCGCCATCTGCTCCGCAGCAGCATCAGCAGCAGGTCCCTTATCATACCCCACAGGATGTCCTACCGAGGAAAATATTTGTGGGGAATGTCCATGCGGATGTCAACAAAGAACGTCTCTACCAGTTCTTCTCTCAATATGGCGAAATTGAAGAGGGGCCATTGGGTTTTGACCGCCAGACGGGTAAGGCTAAAGGGTTTGCTTTGTTCATATACAAGTCCGTGGAGGGGGCAAGGAGAGCATTGCAGGAGCCGAACAAAAATTTTGATGGAAAGTTGTTGTATTGCCAGAAGGCCACTGATAGTCAGAGAGCTAAGGCGGCAGCTGCTGCTGCTGCGGCTGCTGCTGGGCCCACTGGTGCTCCCAGCTCAGCTGGACCTGATATGCAAGGTAGCATGGGCTATAATGTAACGCCCGGGGGCTCTATGTCTTTCCCTGGTACAATGGACCTGGGGTTTGCACAGGGTCTTCTCGGTGCTGCTTTGCCATTTGCTCAAGGAATACAAGCAAATCCTGCTGCTCTTGCTATGTTGGCGGCGGCTGGGCAGAATCCAGCAGCTTTCGGTGTCCCGCCATCTATGATGGCATCACTAAATCCTGCTTTGGCTGCGGCTGCGATGAACCAAGGTGGTGCTCAAGTTGTGCCACCATCGCAGGTGCCACAAGTACAGGGTTATGGCATGGGTGGAAGTACGGGTTACCAGAACGTTGGATACCAGGGTCAGCCAACTCAGCAGAGTGGTGCTTCTTATCAGGGTGCGCCCATGGCTCATACGCCAACTATGAGACCTGCACCAGGGTCTATGGGAGGATATGGACCGCACTAGGTACAGTTCTCGTGACGACTGATCAGCTAATTTTTTTTTCTTACTGTGGAACGCAGTCCTTTTTCATCATTGATCCCGGCTAATTGATTTCATATCACATGTTTTAGTTTGAAATTCCGGATCGCAGTTATTCGCCTGGTTTAAAGATCGGATGGCTTTTGTATCTGTAAGGCCCAGCCAGGAGAAATCGACGTGTTCAAATGCAATCAGATATTCCAAAGAAGAACTTCTTTAGGCATTTTTCTTTTATTTCATGGACACGCGGACTTAGATTTTGTTGTCAGGATTTTCTCAAGACTTTTGTCTACTGTCGTTTCTGTAATGGGGTATTGTGAACTCTATTTTCTTGCGAGTTTTAGTTGAACTTCTAGTTTTACATTCAGTGTTTGGGAAATGGTTTACGTGAGACAGAATTCTTGCTACATCTCATTATGTTTTAAGAATTTCACTATTTTCTCTCTTCCATCTCTTATTGAATGATGAGATTCAGATTTGATGATTTGATGCTTTATCTGGTATCCAACTTTTTACGGGTTAACCAGAAATATATTTGGACTTCATGGCTATCCTGGATTTGCTACTTCGGCTGATAATCTTTGATTTGCTGACGTAATTTAGCTTCTCTTTTTAATATGTCATCACCCGAATTATTTTATCATCGGCCTGCGTTCCACGTTCTTAACCTTTGATCAGTGAAAGGCCACAGCTTGACTGATGAACCCGTCAGCTGGAGGTTAACTTGGATTGAACGGTTTTACCCGTGATCCGTTGTAAAGGCATCCTTTCATATTTCTTCTATAGGTGCTATTGTCTAAACATTGAGACCTAAATTATACATTTATTGATCTACGCTCGTACTTTTCTGAGCTACACATTACCAAAAGCCAACATGGAACTAGCTTCCATTCTAGGGGACGAAACCTGAAATTAGCGATGGTGATACCCGTTCATTCTCCATTCTTTCACTGTAGTTTAATCCATGTTGTGCTTGTCTTACCTAGGCATGTAGCTTGTTAGCGGCAGGAAACTGTCAGTTAGATAATTTAAATATCGGAAAAGGTGGATTTATTTGTACACTGCAGCAATATATATGGTAAGTTACAGTGTTACCTGGGAACACAAATATTTCTGAGGATCTTGAAACAGGGTTATCTGAGCATTTTGATGCTGAAATTCTGAGGAATCATTTGATCTTTCAATGTGTCGGGTCATTCTTGTGGACGAAATAGGAGGGTAACGCATCGCAGACGTTGCTAAATTTTGCATATATAATGTCCCTTTGAATGAATGGACTAGAATAATAATGTCTGTACAATTTTACACTTCCCTGTCCCCTTTTTTTTCTAAGTGATATTGCGGATTTCTATAATTGGATACCGAGATGTTATCAGTTTCCATATTTTTTTGATGTCTGTCGCGAAAAATAGATTGATGTTCTTTTCGGATGTGATGTATCCACTCACTCCCCCCAACATTGTGGCATTCTATGGACGGTATACAGCTCGAGAACTACCATTTCTAGCAGCAATACCCTTCTTTCTAGGACTATTTCTCTTGGGACTTTGCCTAATGAGGATGTGCATATCTTATAAATCTGATTTATTTCTTTGTAGTATACAAAGAATGTAGTATTGCAAGTAGATTAAAGACTTGTCTTTGTGAGTGTAACTCTAACATGTTGGGATGGTGTTAGCGAGTGTGACTGGATAGATTGTGATTGGGCTTCCCCATTGCCTTAGATCTCAATGCTTTCCATGTGTACGCTTCTGTTCTTGTCGGATCTGTGTAGATATCATTCTAGAGGATCGATTGATTGCGTAGTGGAATGGAAGAACAATCTACGACTGAAGATGAAATATTATCTGCCAGGGTGATATTGGTAAAGATCATAGACTATGTTATAATACCAAAAATATCATCTTTATGTACTGATTTCTCCAAGATTTTATTCATAGCAAATGAGACCTCCAAGGGATGAGAGACAGGGCTGAAGAGAGAGCCAAAGGAAAGAACAAGGGCTGAAGGCTGTTTTCTCTCTAAAAAAACGTATTTTGTGATGGAAATCAGTGATTTTCAGGCATGCCTTCTCTTTAGGGATGAGTTGGAGTCTAATCACGTAATGTGGGGACATTTTTCTGGGTATAAAAGTTATGTAAGTAGACGGGAGACGCCAATATTTTGCTATTGCGGGGGTATCATTCGAGGGCATCCGAGGGGGGCAGTGCATTTCATTTGGCTCCTGGGTTCCTGATCGTGGAGATTTGGGCTGGAATATGTTTGGAATATGAAGGTGCTATCCCTCTTACTAGTTTACCAAGTCCTGGAGATTCTTGGAGATCAGTATATATAAGTGTAAAAGCATCTATATTTTAGACTGCTGATAATGTGTCTAGAGAGAGAGAGAGAGAGAGAGAGAGAGAGAGAGAGAGAGAGATTTTCCCTTACTTCCCCATGTCCAATTAATCAATGTGTTATGGTCACGCATTATTAAATGCAAAAAGCTAAAGTCGAGCAAAAGATAATAACATTACATAAAGATTCTTGAGAGGGAGAGAGAGAGAGGTTTTCCCTTCACTTCCCATGTCCAACTCACCATCATTGTGTTGTGGTCACGTATTAATAAATCCAGAAAGCTAAAATCGAGCAAAAGAGAGCAAAATCACCTAAAGATTCTTGAGAGAGAGAGAGGGGTTTTCTGTAAGGACCCATATTATGTCACGCTGACTTGGTGGTCCCATTCTTGAGAGAGAATGACGCCACGCCATGGTTTACAAAATAGTAAGGCCATTTTCAACGAGTATCGTTGTTGCTCCCAAGTTTCGGTCTTCAACGATACTGATCGCACTGATCAGCAATTTCCTTTTCTTATAGGGAAGAACAAGAACGGAGAAGCAATTTCATTTCCTTGTAAGAACTTTAATTAGGGTGGCAATGAATATGATGCAAGCAAATTCTCCTGGATAGCAACAACATTCCATCTATATATACACTAAGAACTCTTTTTCTGCTACTACTTCTTAGTGGCTTTGATGATCATGGCCTGAGTTCAATGTTGGCACATCCAAACTTTAATTCTATTGAACGTTAATTAATGTTTGAGTGTGGGGTAAGTAGGAAATATGATGAATACAAATTATGCAAAGTAACATCAACATTCTATATATAGACACATCTACATACCCTAACGCTCTCTTTCCACTGTTACTTGTTGGTGGCATCAATGATCATGACTTACTTCGAGTCCAATGCTCACCCATCTGAACTTAAAGTCTACTTGATCTTTAATTAGGGTATTAAGGAAAATAATGAATACGAATTCTGCAAGGTAAAATCAACATTCTATATATAGACACATCTGCAGACCCCTAAAGTTCTCTCTCAACTGCTACTTCTTCGTGGCATCAATGATCATGAATTACTTTGAGTCTAATACTCACCCATCTGAACTTTTAATTCTAATTGATCTTTAATTAGGGTATTAAATAGAACGATGAATACAAATTTTGCAAGTTAACATCGACATTCTATCTATAGACACATCTGCATACCCCTAAAACCCTCTTTCTGTTGTTACTTTGTTGGTGGCATCACTGATCATGACTTACTTTGAGTTCAATGCTCACCATCTGAACTTTAATAAGGGCAGTAATGAGTAAGATAAAATGGTAGGTATCCTAGGCAACAATGCACAAAATAAAAGGAAATAATGGTAAGAAGGGCATGATAAAAGATCAAGGGGGGATCCCTCTCCTCGTAGATGCCCTAACATACCTACTCTCTTTGTGTGACGTAGAACTCCTATTCCCGCAACCCTAACCCTTTACCAGTCTATTCCTTCAAACCTCAAACCTCAAACCTCATCACCTCACTGTAGGTGATGTGCGTTGTGGGTTCCGTATAATGGGCCATAAGCCCATTGGGCTGGCTCGGGGGGGGGGGGTCCATCAGAACACAAAACTCTATAGGATAGTAACAACATTCTATCTACATACTCACACACACATATCTGTAGAGCCCCCAGAACTCTCTCTCTCTCTCTCTCTCTCTCTCTCTCTCTCTCTCTCTCTGCGGCTATTTCTTGGTGGCGTCGATGATCTTGGCTTGGGCCCAATGCTCACCTATCTGAACTTTACTTCTGCTGGACATCAATTAGGGTGGGAAGAAATAAATAATGAACACAAATTCTGCAGGGTAACAACAACATTCTATCTACACACATACCTGCAGACCCCCAAAACCTCTCATTTCTGCTGCTACTTCTTTGTGGCGTCGATGATCATGGCTCGAGTCCAATGCTCGATGTCCTCAGACTGCGATGGTGGAGGGGGAAAGGTTGGGTGCTCCACGATGTCCCACCCTTCAACGAGGCTGTCGGGCTTTCCAGGTTCAGCCGCCTCAGTGGTGAAGAAGAAGCTGGCAGCTGCCGAATCCGAGAGATCAGGGTGAGGAACACTTCGGCGCCGTCTCTGCCAAGTTAGATGAACAACAAGCAAGGAGGGGAAGAAAAATCATATATATATATATATCTATGCATATATGCGTGTGTGTGCATAGAAGCTTGCTAATGACGTGAGGAGAATTATGGATCTTAAGAGGAGAGACTTCACCTGTAGTTGTGTGCTGTCTGCCAGGCTGCCGGTTGATGCCACAGAATTTACATGCCACACGGATTTATTCAACTGTGGTGCTTGCTTACCAGATCTGGAATGGAAGCATACCGAATGTTATTGCCTTACAGGAAAAAAAATAAATCATCTAGGTGGGTTTCTGTGCATAAAAAAAGGCATGATCATGAACTTCTGGGAAAGAAATCTGTTCATCATCATCCAACATCTAGGTGTGTTTTAATTGGCATAGGAGCTCATCAGCTCAAGTTTTACACTAAGAGCATGCATACAGGAAATAAAATCATAGAGAAGCATTCAAAGTTGTCACCCATGTCTGGAATCATGTTCACTACAACTGTTGGCGATAGGAAAAAATAAAAATAAAGTTATAATTCTTTGTATTGAACTCGAACTTTCCCTCTTTATCCATGCATTCCAGGATTCAACTGGATATGGGAAACTGGACGATTAATAGCACCTAACTTGGGGAAAGTATATCTACCTTGAGCATGCCATCTTCACAGAGAAAGCTGATCGGACCTCCTTTGAAGAAGAAAGAGTGACCAACAACTTCCCAAACGCCTCAAAAGTGGATGCTTCAGAGGGTATATCCAGACCCAGCGAATTATAGCAATATGCGGTAACATTGGAGACACTTTTCTTCAGGAGTGATATCCCTTTCTGCAGGTCCTTGTGGGTCTCAACGCTGTGCAGAGAAGCACAAGAATAGTTGAAACTGACGCTCCCTGCCGCATCCAAGGAAGGCTTCTTTACGGACTCCACTGATGTGACCCCAAAATTACTCGCACTCTTATCATTCCATGAGTTTTCTTCTCCAGTGGATGAGCAGAAACTTTGGCGAGGAATGAAGAGCGGGTACTCATTGCTGCATGAGATATGTAGATGAACAAGTCTTGCTGATGATATTTAAAAAATAAAAAAAATAAATAAATGATTTGACCATTGAAAATTTATGTTGGCCAGCGTTTACCTTTGTGAAGAGGGGCGGGCATCCCAATATGTCTGTTTCTGCCATATACGTGAGCATGAGCCCTGAAAGAAGAAACTCATGTAAGATCAAACAGAACTGACCAAACAGACCCAGCACCATATGGAGGCCACTGTAAGTAGCCCTTCAGAGAGCTATATTGAGAAGACCCACAAAACTCACCGCAAAACCAGAATTATGGAGTGCAGGAGCAGCCAAGATTGGGATGACCAAGTTCAGAAGTTGGACCATGTACCTGCCATTATTAGCATTGGAAAGAAGCCTGAAGAATTCCGATAATACACCAGCATATGATCGAGATACGTGGAAAAAGTATACAACAACAGGAGTAGAGAAGGACGAACCCTAGAGATGCACCAAGCTCTTCACACGGCACAGAATGTGGATCAAGTGCTCTAGGCAGGTGTGCATTACATATCAGATCCGATGAGCAAGCTGGATTCCTTTTATCTGCATCTGAATTCACCTGGAAACCGACCGACATAAGGACTTTGCAGAACGTTTTCAAAGGAACTCAATTTAGCAAAGTCAACGAGCAAAATCATGATTAATGCCACAAATTGGTTGTGAAACTCAGAAACTGGGATGTTTAATCTTTTATGAGCTTCATTCTGGGGACAATAGAAAAAGTAAATGTCATAGGCCTGATTTCATAATCATCGCTAATATTTGGTGCAGAATAATTCTAAATGTTTCTCCTTTTCTGGATGAGGTAGTTTCGCAACGTATTATAAAAAGACAATGAAAACCAGAGAAGATTGACAAAGAAAAGGGAACAAAAGATTAAAAGAGCAATGCAATCATCCTTCTCCACTTAACTACAAAAGGCTCACTGTACTACTCTCCCCCTCACTGTGTACTGCAAAACAAAAGAAATCACCAGATTTCCAGCGGCACCAGAGCATCTTCCAGATAATCCATAATAGGCAGGAAGCAAGTACCATATTCATCCTCAATGACTTGGGCAACGTGTTAAGTCTCTCAGCCAAAAGCAGTCCTTATTTTCCTTCCCACACAAATATGGCGTGCTGCGTCACAAACGACCACACCAGATTTTTTTTTTCCTTTTTCTGGGACCATGAAAGTCCGGTACTACTTCTAGTCAGCACAAAAACGGGCATTCAAAGGTCCGTCACAATTGCTTCCAGGAAAACAGCCAACTGAGAACTTAGGCGGGAATTTGCTTCCACCAATCTCGGGTCAACATCATTGAAACTCACATGAGGAAGTTCTTCCATCTCCTAATATCATGCATTCAAAGGTCCGTCACAATTGCTTCCAGGAAAACAGCCAACTGAGAACCTAGGCGGGAATGTGCTTTCACCAATCTGGGGTCAACATCATTGAAACTCGCATGAGGAGATTGTTCCATCTCCTAAAATCTGCAGAGATGCTAATGCAGCAAATGGATGACTAAAAGATACGATTGGATTCATCACGATGGGAAACGAAGTGAGCGGATGATTTTAGAGGACAGTTCGATCATAGGGTTGTATCAGTATCCCTTCAAATATCCTCGACAGCCTTATAGCTATGGATACCAAAGACCTTTTCCTAATGTGTTTCTCGGAAAATATGATGACACCACCAAGTGAATTTAAGCATTTACTTTTTTTTCATCAGCATTTATTAGTCACCAATATAGTTTTTGGTTGTCATTTGGAGGATAATTTTGTGTGATACGGAAGTTTTGATGGTGATTGTTTCCTTCTCACAAAATGATACTAAATAGATCCATTAAAACCCAGTTCTGTCAAGGGAGATATTGAGTATCTATGAGAACCTTCCATCCAAATGTGGGCTACAATGAAATATAAATTAAAGGAAAATATTTACCAGCCCACTGCAAAAAGTATCTGTAGAGAAAAGATGAATTTAAGCTGACCTATTTCTGTGAGAGTATATGAACCGTTTCAAAGACGCTATAATGCTTTGTGGTCAAGATGACCAGCAATGGGCCATGGCTACGAAAGTTTGTTAATCGGTTATGAGGAATTATCAATTGTTAAGTTCATGCAAATGATTGTGCCGTTGGAAGAAGCCTTTCACAAAACTGTTGAAGTTGCGAAATATCTTAAATTTTCTATTAGTCGATGGGTGATTCCTCACATCAAAGGCAGCAAATTGAAGCAACCAAGGCCCTTATAATCTTCAGATAATCCTTAAATATTCATATCATGAGGTGCAACTTTCTCTAGGGTGATGTATATTTTTGCAGCTAAACGACTTCCTCATCCATTCAACGTGTCTGCATATGGTTCATACATGATAGAGATCGTTAGGTTGGTGAATGAGTTTGAAAATGCGTCTTTAGAGGAGCTTCCTGATGAGAGAGGTATACTGCAATTCCTTGATCTTATTGATATTATCGTCAATTAACATTCATGATGTAGTCAAATTCAGTCACTTCCGCTTCCACAGCGAGTCGGGTTTAGTGAGTGTGGCTCAATAAATAAAACTGTGAGATAATTCGTCGTAGGAATTATCAAACCTCTTAACTTGGGTAGCGGATTTTTTGGTTAAAGTTGGAAAAAGTTACCTATGTTGATGTTTTCACTCAATGAACATGCATCGTTTTAGAATGCTATGAATCCATTGACACCTGCTGTCTAAAAGAGGGAGTCCATTGAACAACATAATCTCCTCGCATTGTCCCACAAACCAGTAAGAACTCCAGTAACTATGACAAATAACGTGGGAAGATGGAATACCCATTCCCAACCTTTCAGGCCAATATCAACCGTCACTAATTCATATCCCTCGCACAAATTTCGTAAACATTACTCTTGAACAAAAAGGTCTGATTTGTACTTGCTAAGAGGTCTCGCAACAATTTATTTGTCCAAAACTAATAGGTTCATTCTTGCTAGAAGGGCTTTTGGTGTCTGATGTGGATCCTACATTTAAAATGAGAGATCAGAATATTATACTCCATAACATTCATACGTGAAGAAATGTGTCATGTCTCTCTTACAGTAATACTCTACCATTTCAAAAGACTTTGCGTCTTTCAAAAATGCTTGAGACAAGCCCCCTCCCACCCGTCCTCTGTGTGTGCAGATCGTTACTATCTGAACTGCTCACTAATATCATATCAAATCTTCTGCTAAAGACTTATCATGTCCCTTGTCAGTAACAGTTAGTATGAGGACTGCTTTGCCGTGGCTGAACTTTCATATAGGTTCTGACAGGATATTTCAATAACTCTCGATCACCATGTACTGCTTTGTTAAGAATCTACACTGGTGGATCTCCTTTTTTACAGTACATGACCAATTAACAACCATTAATTACTTTTGGAAAAGATGGAAAAATACATAATGGTAGAAGGGCCATGTTTAAGTAAAAAAATATTACTAAAATTTAACACCTTTTGTCTGATTTTTTTTTAATACTGTAAACAGTCAAAATTTAACATAATGCAGCACAAAAGAAAAGCAAAAACTATTGTATAAAGCAATCATTAGACTAAAATGCAAAAAATATACACAGAAGAGTTGAAGTTCTTACATGACGTAGAGGAAATAACTTGCAGATTTGTTTCATAACAACTGACTGCTTATGCAGGAGCTCAGAGGTTACGGTCATCTGCATGAAAATAGATTGTGTTCTGACTTCCGAACATTTTTATAAATAAAAATAGAAAGATCTCTTAACTAAAATGACATGGAATGAGAATTTCCATTTCCAACGATTGCAAAAGAATTCCTTATTAATAAGAACAAAACTTATGCATGACCTACTCTACGACAGAGTTGAACAAGACACAGATATACGACATCTTTTCAATCATTCCAATGGTCCTATCACATTATTCTGCTTCCCAAATAAAATACCCTAAAGTAAAAACAATGTACATCATAAAATATGTTCACCAGACTGAATAATTAATATCTCATCCCTAGATTACTCCTAGTTAATAGAATTCCATACTAGACTGTATCAATTTTAAAGGAAATGTGAGACCTCCAATATCTAAATGGACGATCAGGGTTTTAGGTGAAATTTTTGACATAAATATCTCTCGTTTGGTGACCATTGAATTTTGAAAAACAATGAACCCTAGACATTTTTCAACCTGAATGTCCAGAACAAGTTTGTATGGTGATATAATAATAAAGTTCAGTATACACAAAGCATAGTAAGGCATGCACCTACAAAAAGAAGTGGGAGTCAAATGAGATGCATATCCCTTTGTCAGATCTGAAACAAACATAATTAATTGAAAGATAGTCTTGAGAAAGGTAGAGGGAAAAATAGATATTGCATCCAATGATCTCACTCTGATTTGAGTGTCAAAGAGGCAAAATTCGAGTAATACTTTCATGCAATTCCTTATTCTGGTGTGATAGATGAATTCTTCTTTTCGATATTTTCTATTGGTTACACCACTCTAAAAAAGACAAATCCTTGCATTTCAAAGAGGAGAAACATAAAGCTGGATAGCAGTTATCGAGTTATTTACCCATCCACATGGGAACATAGGAGAAGAAAAATGCTAGCAAAGGATTTATCGCTGGAGGTATTGTCTTAATTTCTTCCATGTCTTTAAGCTTAGCTTTTACACTAATCTGATGAAAAAGGTTTGCTGCATCCAGCAGCAAACGGGATGTGATCTAATAATTTCGAATAAAGTTTAAAAAGAACTAATATTTACAAAGAAGTAGCCCATGAAGGCACGTGTCAATCTTTAAGTGGGACAAAATAAGAAAAAGTGTGATCGGTATCATTATACAAATTTGATGAGAAATAAAAATGTTACAGAATAAAACAAGCATGAGATACCAATGCTAGTCCAATTAGATCCAAATCCTACTCAACTTTAGAAGCCTGTCATTAGATATTAACCAAATTATCTTTAAACTATTACATATGACCTTCCCAAAAGGTACCGAGTAAACATTTTACAGCTTGTGGTTTTGCTCAATAACTAGCTCGTTCAAACATAATATAAAATACATTTTAATACTGAATAAAAACCTAAAGATATTAATGAACAACAGTGACGAGCTTGGAGCCTCACTTGGATCTTTAAAAGAACAATTGAGTACTTCTGAGTTAGAAAGACTGAGCTTCTAAGTCCTCGACCTTGAAAACGTCAGATGATCCTCACATGACGAGCTTTCCATAGCTTGGGAAGGGAAATTATTTGCTAAAAGCTTTTTAATGGCTTGTTTTTAAATCTTTCCTGAATGTTTTTGAAGAAAGATATTGGATAGCCTTTTCAGTGTGAACTATTATTTATAACAGGTGCAAACACTCGAGCGTAATGGGTACAATGTTAAGTATTAAGTGTCGTCAACTCAAGTTTTCATATGTTGACACTTGTGCACTGGATTTTGACAGATTTGCAAGTAGAAACCCCTGAACTATAGTTGCTGACGCTTATCGACTTGACTTTCTATTTTACTTCTAGGTGTTGACTTGAAATCTGTTGAAAAACATAGAGGTAAAGTGATGGGGATCATCTTTGACAGGTACTAGGGTCGACATCAGTGAAAAATTGAGAACTAAATGCTCAAATGTTGGCTCCTGAACTTTAGGTGTTAATATCTTCAAATTTTACTCTCATAGGCGTCAACCTGTTTTCTTTAGGTGTCAATGCTTGCTACGTGTTACTTCAAGATCTAATTGGTTTAACGAGCTTATATGACAAAGCCTTTTGGGTTATTAAAATAGTTTAAACATTTTTTTTCAGCTCAAAAGTATGTCAAGTGAAGGCGATCCAAGTTGCTACAATGCGGCTACAATCCAACAACATAGTTTCACTATTGAGACACTACAAGATAAACAGAATCAAACATCAGGTGAGATAATTCACGCATCATCTGTCTGTTAGAGACATTCAAATTCCAAGAACTTGATATGATCATCGAACCACTAGTATCATACTTCAAAAAATTCATCTGTAGCCACTGCTTGGGGGTTATATTAGAACAAAGTTAAAAAGAAGTTTGTTCACATTCGAACTACATCTGCTTTGGACGGTGTATCGTGACTATTATAAAACAGCAGCAAATTTAATGATACTCGGAGAAACTGGAGACAAGAATGAGACTCCCAATAAAATCATTCAATACTTGATTTTCCCTACATTATGAAAGACATTTTATAAGAATTGAAACGTTTAAAGGATGATCAAACATAAAAAAGGAAACAACAAGAAAAAGAACTCACATGCCACAAACTCTGGGTGCAGATAAGGTTAGAGGACTTTTCCAGCAGCTCTGAACGGCTCCTATTTAACTGGGGAAATTGTAGCATGGATAAAAAAATGTATAAAAAATAAATTAATTAAAAATGAAGAGCAAGACAGAAAAAACACTTACCATAGAGAAGGCTGATTCCACCAATTTTTCCCTGGACCTTAGATCATTTGTTGCTTTAGTCACCAAGGTCTTGCCTGAAGGAAAACAAACATAGTTCAATAGGAAACCCTAACAAGTCACGAACAACAAGAAAAACAAAGCCTCGAAATAAGGTGTACATTATAACTATGGAATGGACCTTGTGCAAGCTTCTTCTCTAAATGATGTAGTCTCTCCTTCAAACGCGTAAGTTTCACATTTTGGGATACTCTCCAACTTATCTGCTCAGATGCCTTATTCTGGATGAAGAAGAAATTACCATTATAAATTGTAGAAGTTGTACAGGGAGTGAATACGAGAGGAATGTCAAAGCATTAACTGGTTAATAAATCAGAAGTCTTCTCTGGTAATGTCTCCTAACACTGACCCAAGAAAACTTGGGCAAGCTGTAATGAAATGTAATGGGCCCAATACCAACTAGAAGTATTGACAAAAAATGGTGTCTACAGCAGGTAATACTACGATTTCTCTCCTTGGAGGTGGGTGGGGGAGGGAGGTAGGAGACATTTTTTTCTATCAATATCTCACAAATCTGATATTGACAACAAAAAGGAAAATATTGGGCCTCAATTTCTGATCACTGACATTTTAGCCCATATCCTTAGGTCCTCCCGTAGACTAAAAAAAATTAGAGCACACTTCCAAATTTTCTTAGCATTTTTTCAGTGTTAGCTTTTGTATGAATCCTTGGAAAGAAGAATCAACCAATTTCGACCAGTAATAGTGCCAACTGATATTCTGAGGTTTCATATAAAATGAACCTTCAATATAAAAGAGATCTCGTTGTCATAAGTATAGAGCAGATGTTGATCTTCAGTTCTGTACTGACAAAACCAGAAAAATATATGTTATCCGTGTTTATTCATATACAAGAATGCATTCAGTCGAACATTGAATGGAAAAACTCTGGGGGACAGTAGATTGACAACAGTTGGCGTCAATTAATGGCCATGGCTCTCTTGAAATATTAATCACCTATGCGGCCAGCTGATATCCTTCTACTCAACTGATGCATACAGTTCATAGCTTTGTAATGAACACAAGAATTATCATATAACTATTGGAAGACAATCGGAATGATTCAACTTTAATTAATTAATATCCACTATAATTCAAAGATCGTCAAAGACATAATATGCATTTACGAGCTTTTAAAATGGCCCCTTTGATACTGTATCATGTTATTTTCTGCCAGTATGTATTTTCAGAAATTGCAAGTATGCTATAAGATCAAGGAGAAATTCATCCGGTGAGTACAGGATTGCAACTTTCAACCGCAAATGTGCTCTAAGGTATGTGATAGAAATGGGACAGCAAGTAGCAGAGACATTTTCTATTTCATTACAATGAGTCTAGATTGTTTCAAGCCAAACACGATGTCATGCAGGGAGATCTAGACCATCTGTGCTGTATCGTAATTCTGAAGACAACAGAACCTGGTTTTATGTCTTGGAATGTCATTATCAGTGTTCAGACATTTGGGATTATGATATGGGATTGGACGAGGGAAGAAGTGATTTTTCCCGGCCACTCTTCCACAATTAATCAGTTGCTGCCTATTATTACTGTGCAATTATTGATCACTTTCCCCGTTCCTCAGCTACATTGGCATCACTTCTTAGAAACTTACTGCTTTTTTATCTAACTAAAGATACTATCTGTTATCCACGCTGACTTAGTTAATACATGTTTACAATTATTGCCAACGCACTACATTTTTTACTTTACTTAACACGATCCGATTTCGACTTATTCCATCTAGTGACAGAATTCTCGTGATCTTCACCTCCTACAAGCAGTCTACAGATAACTTGCTTGGTTTTCCGTTCCATGTAAGGTAGCCTTATTGAAGGTATATGACAGTGATGTTGTTTCCGCAGACCTTGAAAAAATCAAACTACCTTCACTAAGGTTAAAAAGTGATGACCCTCTGTGAGGGTTGACGTCAAAAGAGCTCCATATAATATGCCAACCAGAAGAAGCTCATTTGACTTGTTCAAGGAGTTTAGATATACATGCTCAGAAATCTCATTCTCAATAGAATTTTCAGCATAATTTTTTCACTTGATGTGTAGCGACGCGGAATGAAGACTGACATGGGGCAAGTGACGATACAACAATATACGGTACATAAAATATAAGACCAACGCTGAGAACATAATTCTAGACCTTCCATAGGGTTCCAAAAAAAGTTAAAAGGGCACCTTCGCTATTAGCACAGCGTTGAGCCTCGCATACAGGGAATCTCGCGTGCTCTTGGACGACTTCAATGACGTACCGGAAACATTCAGCCTGGTGAACGCGAAATTTACGAGAAAACATCAAAAAAAGGCTCATGATTCCACCTGTAGAGTGGTGAAGCGAGAACATAGGAATCAGCCAGAAAGGGAAAACAACGCCAAGACCTGTAATTGACGCAGCCGGCGCATATGGACGGCTGGTTGGAGCGCTCGCAGAAGGCGCAGCAGCTGCTGCCGTTGCCCTTCCCCGCCATAAACCTGCTCTTGCTCCAGCCAGGGAGCTATGGCGGGAGATCCCCAGAGGGAGAACCTATAGGAAGCTTGCAAAAATTCGTTGGTTCCTTCCTCTTCCTTCTCTTGCCGTCCCCAGAAGTCACATCTTTGACGGTGGAGATGGTTTCACTGCTCACTGGATCGGGAACCGGGTAAACCAGTCCAGACCGGGTTGCCATCGGTCCGGAAACTCGGCTCGGATCGACCGATCGAACACGACTCAGACAAAAGACAAAATTTAAAAAAGCCATACAAAATGTTTACCAGTTTTAAAAGGCCCACAGTTTATTTTTCTGTGGCACCGAACCATCTCGAAGCTTGCGCTTCTCTCCCTCTCCCTCTCTCTCTCTCTCTCTCGGAGAAAAACAAATTTCAAAAATCTATATAATAGTTTTTCAATTTTTAAAAAGCCCTCGAGTTTATTTATTGACACCCAGAGCCATCTTCAAGCTTGCACTCTCTCTCTCTCTTTCGGAAAAATAATTTTAAAAAAGGCCATATAAAATTATTTATGATTTACAAAGCCCTCGAGTTTATTTATTGGCGCCCGAGCCATCTTAAACCTTGCGCTCTGTCCCTCGGACAGAAAAGGAAATTTTTAAAAGACCATACAAATGTTATAAATTGTTATCAAGCCCTCAAGTGTATTTATTGTGGCCCCCGAGCCATCTTCAAGCTTGCGCTCTCTCTCTCTCGGGCAAAAACCAAATTTAAAAGAGGACACAAATGTTTAAACATTTGTATAAAGCCCTCAAGTTTACTTATTGGGGCCTCCTGCCCGTCTTCAAGCTCTCTCTCTCTCTCTCTCTCCCCGCCGCCGCCTCCCCGACGTCTTCCTCTTCATTTTTCGCAGTCCCTGGACTGCGTATCGCACAGACCATTTATGCTCCCGCCTTCCTCGCTATTCCCCACGTCTGACGACCTCTCTCTTGCACATCCGGAGCACCGCTGGGGTTTGGCTGCCTTCTGAGAAAGGCTCATCTTTAGTGGCTGCCGGAGAAATTTAGTTGTCTCGACGAGGTAGGTGAGTTTTTCACTGCGTGAACTATGTGAATGTTAGCCGTCAATGTATCCGAGTTTCTTCTACTTCAACATACGGCGTCTGCTTTATTGTGGATATGTGCCTATGTTTTTTTACCTCGTTACGTTTAATTCCAATAAATCTTAATAGTTTTTCATTTAGAGGTATCTGTTTTTTTTTTCTTGTGAATGAATCTGCTGCTTTCGTGTATGTGACTGTGTCTCGACATATCTACCTGCTTTTTACTCGTTTCGTATGGTTTTACTGAGGTTTGTGTTTCTCTTTTGGAATTATAGTGGTTGATGGGAATCTCTATCATGTAACAGTTGTGCTCCGGAACATTGGAAACCAAGGATAAGAGAAATCACGGAAAAAACCATGTTTTTCTTGGTGTTTGGTAGAGGTGCCGCATACATTACATATGCTTTTCTCAATTGACGGAAATATTTCTGGAATTTTAACTTTAAGATCCGTAACCATATCAGGAAAACTATTAAACCAGCAATGTCGATTAGTTGTGTCATATTTTTGGAAATCTATTGTGAGGACACCATTTCATTACCACTCGTATTTATACATGTACAAGTGTGATTGTCATTCTATATTTTGAATTTCTTTGTTATCATGTTCTCAACACTGGATACCCCATTCTATCTTTTGACTAAATAACTTGAAGTTGCAAAAAAAATTCTCACTAACTTTTAGAATTGGATCCTCATTTTCAGTCGAAAAGTTTTCTTCCTCTAGGAAAATATGAGGGATGAGATGCAGGTAGAAAGAAAAACAAACTACTTTTGATATATATGTATATAGAAATGGATACGAAGAGAGAGAGAGAGAGAGATTCTTTCTTTGAATGGACTTTTGGTTGAATCATATCAGGTGTCATTCCATCTCAGTAAGATTCTATACGCAAATGATGCTTATTGTTGATCTCATCTAGTCGAGATGTCCATTGGCCCTTTTCTTAAGAGGGAGTGGCATCACTAGATAATATGTACTTATCGTGGGACTGGGCATTACTTCTTATCTTTTCTTCGGAATTATTTTCCTGCAAACACCTGAGTTGATCTATCAGTCTCAGTTTACGAACTGAGACTGTTCAACCAGTTCTTAGTTTCTGAAGCAAGTGAGATAGCTAGATTTAGGGTTGACGAAAAATTGCTTATCAATGAGAGGAGTTTTTGGTTAACTCATTTTTTGGTCCCAATATGTAATGAACTGTGTAGATGATAAAGGGATTGATTGAAGGCGCGTTAGTAATGAACTGCTCTACTTGGTTAGGTAATGTGGGTTTGATTTAGGCAAATAAGTCGGATTTTCTTTGCATGCCTCCCATTATTTACAGCTGATGCTTATAATTGGAAATTGATAACGTCTTCCATTCTGAGAGGGGGGGTTAATAGTTACATTGACGAAAAATTTCATTGTGCTAGTATTGTAAGCTATGAAGAAGTTACCTCTGGGGACAATATTCCAATAACTGTAGAGATTTATCGACATAATATAATTTTAGAGATTATATTTCTTCTGATGTTGAATTCAACCACCTTTTTTTTCTGTCACTGATTCTTTTTCTAGCTACTATTTGATGATGAGACGATTTTTTTTGAAAAGCTAGAATCATTACCCATTATGGGTATTAAGGTAGTATCATTTTACTGCTCACGAGTTTTTAAGTCTGAAAAATCCGCATGAACAGTAAGTCGAAATATCATACAAAAATGATATTTTCGGCGATAAATTATGCGTCCAGCAGAAATCACCAATTTCTGTTCTTGCTGTTTTTCTTTTTCCTTCCGCCTTTTTATCTTTTCCTTGCCTCTGCAATGACTTATGGTTCGTTTCACTGATATGCTTGAAAGGAATGGGGAAGGCAAAGGGCGGGTCGATATTCATCAGGCTGGTCTCAGCAGCAGGAACTGGATTCTTCTACGTGAAGCGAAAGAACCCACGCAAGTTGCAAGAAAAGCTCGAGTTCCGGAAATATGATCCTCGTGTTAATAAGCACGTATTGTTTACTGAGGCAAAGATGAAATGAGCTAACTTTTTTCATTCAACTTAGAAAACAGCCTCCCGTTGCTTCCCTGTTGTGACTTGTGCTTCCCATTTCATCCTTCTTGCCATCTTTTCCGATCATAGATAGCAGTTTGAGCATATGAGCATCACAACCTGCAATGTCTCTGTTAAATTGAATGCCAGTTAATATGAAGGCTGTTGTTATCCTCAGCATTGTTCTATTTTCCTCCAGCGAATATCAATCACTTAGTTTTATGATTTTTTGATGCGTATCTATGAAAAGTTATATGATTAAAAGTTATATGGCAGTGTGAGGGGAGATTTGTCTTCAGAAAGTTTCGGCCATGAACTTGGCTGCAGCAAGCTTGTCAATGGTTGGACGAGCAACACTATACTAATGCTCGATCTCCAGTGCATTCTTTTTAATATTGGCAATTCTGATAGTAGGATAATCTTGAAGATTCAGCTGAATTTCACTGAAGTAAGATGAAACCAGAGCACTCCAGGGTGCTGGGGAATGCCAATGTTTTTTCCTTAGAAAAATTCCAGCCACTACTGTTCTGGAGAAATCTTAAAAAAAAAGGGCCAAGATCCACAGCTAGCGACACATCTGCAACTCCGAGAGTGCACTCTTTTCAGCCAATAAGCATTGGAAGTATGATCACTCGCCCATTGGATTTGCGTGTACAACCAACTAACGTACATCCATTGGCAAGCATTAAGTTGTCCATCTTAAACAAAAGAACTCAACAAAATTTTCAGTCTTCCTGTCAATGCTCCATTCAACAACACTTAGTGAAAATCATCATTCCTGGAGTTCTTGTCTGGAGAAATCATCCATGGCTAGAGTGGTGCCAGATTCCTAGTCCAGCCTTTCAAGCATCTGGGATCAGAGAATGCCTTCATGTAGGGATCTGAACTGAAGTGTGTTCTTCAGGATGTACAATTGCCATTTAAACTTGAGTTCTTGCCTTTCACAGGAAATTGTTCTGTAGTACTTTCTTTAGCTCTTCTAGTCTCTGGATGACCTTTGGATTCATAAGGTCTCTGGCCTCCCTTATAAGAGTTCCTTCTCTACTGAAATTGTATGCATCCAACACACTTGTAATCCATGTGAACAGCTTCTCAGGAGTCCTGTAAGAAGATGATTTTTATCAGAACGCATATAGAGAACTAATTCCCTCATCAGGTGGTGGGGATCAATGGCAGGAGCCATGGAACACAAACCTACTCCTAATATATTTTGCAATGCTCAGGTCTCCCCTCTAAATAAATTTAAAATAAAATAAAATAATCTAGGGCAGATCCCCTTGAAGAAAATGAAAATTGGACGGAACCAGCTAGAACTGCACTCAGAGTCAAACCCAGTCCTAACAAATTTTGTCATGCTCAGGGCCAAAAACGAAAAATAAAATAAATCTGGGGTAGAGCCCACTTGAAGAAAATGAAAATTAGGCGGAACCAGCTATAAATGCTCTCTGAGCCGAACACAGTCCTAACATATTTTATCATGCTCAGGGTAAAATTAAAAAAAGAAAAACAAAGAAAAAAAAAGAAAAAAAAGAAACTGGAGCAGGAGCTCCTTGAAGAATATGAAAATTGAGTAGAATCAGCTATAAATGCAGTGAGAGCCAACCGGGAGTGGGTGAGGATGCTAGGGCCTGGGCCTGTGTGGCTCATTTTGTTTATCAATGCCTGGTTTTCAGGCCAAGCCCAGGGTTACCTGGTCAGTTGACACCCTAAGTTCTTTAAGGATTAATCTAAACCAGGACGGATTTCAAGATGGGCTGAAATGCTTACGTGTAGAGGGCATCCATGTCCTTCCCTTCCAGTTCATCTCCCGGTGTAAATGCATCCCTTAGAGCAGAATTCTGCTCCTCAGGATCTTCAATTGTGAGGAGATATTTGAGTATTCTGATCTCTTTTGGCACGAGTCTCTGAAGATTACCTCTTGCAGTCATATACAGATGGTATAGGATGTCCTTTACCTGCCCAAAGGAAGACACTATTTATAGACATTCACTAAACTTTGTCAACAAAATCACTAAAAGTATGGAGCTAAAGCCATCATACCTCATCTTTCATCATATTTGATTCTTTTGCAGAAGACCAAGCTTTGGTGAGCATTAACATCAAAGCAGAGTCAAGTTCCTTCTTCTCAGCCAGACTGTCAATCTTTCTGCATGCAACATCGAGAGAAGGAGAGTTTATGATATCTTGAAACTTCAGTTCTGCGGCATTCAAGGCCTCAATGCTCTCAGATGCGCTGTCATATGCTTGCACAGCAGCCAAGCATGCATTTCCCAGGGCCGCAAGAGCTAACAGAACAAAGCAAGCATGCATCATACCAAGTCAGATCAGTTCAGTGAGTTGAACACAATAGTTTATAAAATCATTAATCTATGGGGGAACATAATCATATGGAAAATGATTGAATAGTTATACCATTTTGCTTTGCAGGGTCTTCATGGTAAGACTCTGCTACAACATGAAAATGCTCAAAGAACTCCCTGGTGAAATCTTTCCGTCGTCGGGTGACAATTTCGCCAATGTCCGCAGGTGCTTCACTAATCACTTCAAGAAGCTTGTTATGCCTTTGCACGTCATCATCAACCTGAGAAATTCGATTAAAGCATGAAGCTGGAGCGCAAGTGATAGAAGAAAATGTCACCCATGCAATTAGAAATCGTCTTACCTCCTTTAGTTTCCTTCCCAGACGAAGGAGTCTGTGTTTCATTCCAGGATCTTCCTCAGCATCTGCTTTCTCTTGGCAGCGGCTAAAGAAACGAGGTCGTATGTTATCCCACTCCCTGCTGAATGCTAGTAACCTCCTCCAATCGGTTGCCCTCGGTTTGTCAACCATGAAAACCTCAATTAATTTGTCACATACTTTGACCATTTTTTCGTCATCTAACTGGTCCATGTCAACTCTTCTGCCTTCAACCCTTCCGCCTTCTTCATTGCATTCTTGATGTTCTAGAGACGAGCTTAACTCTCCAGCAGAATCACTTGGGACTTTTAAGTCGCCTACTGCAGCAAGGCACCTTGACAATGCACCTCGATCTAGAATGACATAAAAGGTCAGTCATATGATGAGACCCACTATGTCAGCAAGCTTTTGTAAATGACTAATTGGGAAATTATGCCATTTTTTATTAACAAAATAATGGACAAAGCGAATCCTTCACCGCACTGTAAGAATTCCTTTCCAAAAACAAGGTATTTACATGGAATATATTGGTAGGCTTTCAAGTAATGATGCTTTGAATAAAACAACTACCCATCTACTAACAGAACATATAAAATACATCCATAAAATCATGTAGATTGGCCCTTTAATTTTTAATATGAATATATAAATCGACACAAACGGTTTTTTGTACAAACATTGGCCTTTGCCTTCTTGTCATCATCAAATATCCAAAACCAATTAATAAGGTTCAAGGGATATATATGTACTAATCCTACGTTCTAGTCCATATCTGATTACATTCATGCTCAATTCGACTAGTTCAGGTCTAAAAATCGCATGTTGGGTAAAATAGGACTAGTGATAAGAGTGCATCTCATACTGTTTTTTTTGACACAGATGATCACACGAATCCAAGACAGCCCTTCCTTTATCTGATAATAATACATTTTGACCTCAAAGCATCTCTTTTCCTCGCATAACAGCTCATTATGCCTTCATTCTAGACTGGTTATTAAAGAGAAAATCCTAACAACCATACTTGTCTATTTTAAAGACCAAACATCAAGAAGATTGAGGTATACACCATATCAGAGTCATCACAGAAAGTAGCACTGCTCGGACTTCTGGCAGCCTAGGTCGGTGTTCAGGGATAATCAGATGGCACAGTTCTCTTCCACTTCTGCCTGAAAATAGTTCGACTTAATAGTCATAGTTAGCTGGGAGCAGCCAGTTTCCAGGACAAATATAGCTGCCACCTCCAGTTTTGATTTCATCTTTTATCACTCACCAGGGCCATACAAAAGAAAATCTTTCTTGTACCAAACCATGAAAACTTTTGATTATAATCATGAAATATTCTTAGTGGCAATCTTATCATTTCACATTATGCAGCAAATTTATTTCCCAGAAAGCGTTTCCAAACTTCTTTCTACCTCGTTCATCAGCAGTAACATCCTGCCAGAAAACCCTGCTTCCCCAATAAACCCTGGTTTCTTACAAGTTGACTATAAAGATATAAAGCTTTATACCGCATACTGTAGGAGATTTTAAGGTTTTCTTTAGAAACCTTGCTTCAATCGGCATTCTGAGACAGAAAGAATACCTCGCTAGAGGATTGGGAACTCTCTGGGCATGCATTGATGATCAGATAATGTCATTTTTATGGGTACAAAACACGTAAGATACTCAAACAACTAAGCGCAGGGGTGCACATATAGCAGAGTCTTAAGATCCACCCTTCTCTTGATCTTCAACTAAGCGTGTTTCATAGGCAGAGTAATGAGTAATATCTAATCGTTGTTTATTACTTATTTCCTGCCATGAAATTGCAGTTGGATGGTCTTTGACTGGTTAAGGGACTCAAAATATTCGAATAATCTCCCTAACTCTCCATGATAATCTGCAAGAAAGTTTTCATGGCAGCGGTTTTTATACAGGACACGTCTTTCTCTCAGTTCAAAGATTCTTGAGCTTTGCATCGGCATTATGGGAAATTTGCAGGGAGAAAACAAAAACCCTAATCATCCAGAAGCTCAGTCGAATGAAGTGCCAATAAAGAGCCATAATCCTTTACCTCGAAGTTGGTGGAGAGAAGACGGCCAACCAGCAGAGGAATTTCCACAGCCACAGGTGACTCCGCTCCGGAATCTCAAGCGCAAGGCAGTGGATAGAAAACCTGGAACGTGAGGCAAACTCTGGGCGACCCGGAGAGAAGGCACCGTCGGACAGGAGGGGCGCAGGGCAGATGTCAGCTCCATGCCACAGGGAAGAGAGCCACCCTCTTTCAGTACTGCGACCCTGGCGCGACACTTACACAGACACCAGATGCCCCTCTTCCCACGAACCTGCCCCTCGATGATTTCAACAGAAGCGCTCGCGACGAGGTGAATGGCTCGCGAGTGTCGGCGAGGAGATGTTTCAGATGGGTGATAGGGATTCAGATTTTTAATGGCACGGGGAGGGGTGAGATTGACGGTAGCTGCCCGCCCGAGTGCTTCGCCGGTGGCCGGCAGAGGGCGACGAGGGCTGGGCGATTATCGCCAAGCTTTTCCAACTACAGAAGCTCGAACCCAGAATAAAATCAACTGAGACGATACCATAATGTCCATATCTATTGAGAGAGAGAGAGAGAGAGAGAGAGAAATAGAGAGAGAGAGAGCCTGGTGGTTCTACCGTCTTCTCTTATTAATCATGCAATCTTATGCTCTAGGAGTTAGAAGCGAGGAGACTGAGGAGACTAGGGAAAGGCTTCTTTCCTTGGTGTTTTATCATTAACTTGTGGATGTACACAATTACGGGTCATTGGAGGTTCCAATTTATTTGGAGATATACATCACATTATGGTAAAAAAAAACCATTATTTTTTATTTTTACTTCTTTTTTGAGCTCCACACTCATTTCCCCAAAAATTTTAAATCCGTCCCTTTGAAAAATTTTATCATTCATTCTTACGATAATGGATCAAATTTTATTCATGTTTCAATTGGACTTCCCACCAAATGAAATTTTGTTATTAGCAAAAATTTTAGCTCAATATTTTTATAACCCTATGAAAAGTCACATGCTATTTTAGGCCAATTTTTTGAAAAATAGTATCTATTTCCGTTTTCAAAAATAGAGTCAATTCACTTAGTAATCTCAGATTTATGAGATTACATTATAAACATATGATAAAATTCCTTAGATATTTGGGCTTTCAAGTTTTTAGTAGCCATTTCTTCAAAAAAATATGAATAAAATCATTTATTATGATAAATGACAAGGTGGTTACTAAGGTAGCCTATGGTGTTTTGATGATGACCAGATGTATAGAGGGGTACTTTAGTAGCTTCACTAGTGGTAGAATAGTTGATAAATAATTTTGATTGCTAACCATTAGAAAGATTCACCTACGTAACATAAAATTTCCTTAGGGCAGAAAAAGTCACTACCTATGACTTTGAATTAATTAAGGATTTTTCATAATGGTAGAACAGTCATCATTTACATATGACATTGAAATAATTAATTTTCTATAATAATTGGTGTCATTAATTTAGACACTTGAAAATTTTCTAACAATGAAACTCAATGCATCAAACCAAACAACAGAATACAAAGGTGTTGGATCACTATGGATGTTATAATATTAATGTATTTATATAGTTTAAAATATATATGTAGGATGTGACATTTTTTATATTGTTAGGTGACCATTAAGGTGGCTCATTACTCTAGATACCATGCATGGCCCTGTAAATTCTCTCTATATATAGGCCTCAACTCACATTCAGTTAGAGAGAAATTGGAAGAATGAGAGTGATACTCAGAAAATCTAGAGCAAACTTTAGTGTCCACCTAATAGTTATTGGAATGAATTAACTCATGAATGTCCTTTTTTTTTCAATGACTTAGGGAGTGAGTTGATTCCTTAATAGGAAAAAGACAGTCCAATTTATTGCTCAAGTAAATGAGTCAACTCAGTTGGGAAGAGCAAGTCTTAATTTTGAAGAAAGTATACATAGGAGTAAAATGATAGTTTTACATTATAAATCTTTTTGAAAATTTTCTTGACTCTTGATTACATTGAAAATGCCTAATTTATTTATGAAAAAATAAAAAATAAAAAGATTTTCTATTTTCTTGCAAGTTTGAAAATTTTACTTTGTAAAATAGTAATTTATTTGACTCAAAGTCTTAACACTACATGAAAAAATAGAATTTAATACAAGTCGATATAAATCTTAAGACTAATTGGTAGAGTGTATGTATTTGGGTGACCTTTTAACTGTTTTTTACCACTAAAAAAATATGGAAATCAAGAGAAAAACCATCCGTGTATAGCAATGAAATACCCCAAGCCTATAAGATGAAAAATCACTCCATGAACTCTCATGTACATTCTCTATTGACCATTTCACTACTCTCCAAAAGATGCCACAATAAATTGTATATTAAATTTGCACAAACATTTCTTTTTTCTCTTATTTTGGATTTGATACTTCTAACACTTGGTACAACCTAAAGCTTTAATCTAGAAGAGATTAATTGGGTTATAATCTAGATGGCCTCTATAGTCGTGAATCTAGGAGCGTTTTGAGAAACATGAATGGCTAAAGTTGTAAATTTAGTGTGGTGTTAACTAAAGCATTTTTGTTCAACTTAGGTACAAATGAAGTTAATAGAACCTAAGGATGAAATCCTTACAAAACTAACCAGGGCAAATGTGCAAAAACACAATAATTTTTCATTTCACTTATTGTTCAAATTAGAACTAAGAAGAGAATATAAAAATACCAATTCACTCCTTATTTGTTCTTATTTATCCGTTTCTGTTCGATTATTCGTTTATCTATCTATCTACCTTTCCATCGAAGGCGTCGCATACATACGAATTATACAATATTAGAGAAAATTAATATTTTGTGTTTATGCGTGATGCCTATAGAGGCTGTTCTTTTGTCTTTCCTTCCCCTAGAAATGCATCCGACGTTGACCATGATTTGCTTTCCATTTTTCCGTCGAGCGAGTAGCATGCCGTCTTGTTCGAAAAGGAATAGAAGAAGAATATACAAAGTCGACGCCATACCAGATGCTTTCGGTGAACAGAGGTAATATAATAATTGCACCATTCACGCCATGCCGAGAGGTGGCACGGCACCGCTATGGTCGGGGAGAACGTGAGCGATTCTCTGCCGAGGTGGTGGAGCAGGTGGTGAATTTGAGCGATCCTCTAGTCTCCTTTTCACGTAAAATTAACGCCTAGGGTTTTCAGTCTACGCTTGTTTCCGAACTTTTAAACGGCACATTAGATAAAAATGGTCTTGTGAGGGCAGCAGATCGGGAAATTAGCATAATCGTATTCTTTATCGGGCAGAACAACAGTGACCCAGGAAGGAAATATAGCTAGAATCAGCGCAGCCATGACCATGGCGATGACAGGAGAGAGCTTAGATGAGAACGAACGCCATTTATTAAGTGATGAGGTCGATTCCCTGCGTTATGAGGGCGTCGGCCAGGACCCTGTTGGTGGCCTCGGAGGGGTGAACGCTGTCCCAGAATACGTAGCCTGTGGCATTCCTGCACGTCCCAGGAGACCTGGAGTTGCAGAGAAGGGATGTCTCTACGGTGCCTGTCCCACAGCATCCTCTCCTTGACTCGTAAAACCCTGCAGAAAACAACACCGCACGTCGATGATCAGTTCTCCTCCTTATCCCGTGCTTGTTCACGGTTTCTTCCACTCACAAACACGGGAAGACCATCTATCTTCCGTAAAAATAGAAGGGTTTCTCTCCTTTCGTCCCTCTTGCTTAGATGATCTTTTTATAGATTTCCAAGACAGCGGGAAAACATGAAATGAATCCCTTTACGTCGTGGACTCACGTACCATTTCCGGAAGGGTTTCTGATGAGGTCCAATACAGGCTTGTAGATGTCGAAGACCACAAGCTTAAGTCCAGAAAGCTTCCTCCTCAGTGTCCTGGCGGCCGTTTCCAGCTTCTTGTTGAAGAGGATGGCGTCGTGATTGAAGCGTTCCACGCAGTCGCTGCTTCCGCTGGGAGCATACAGCGTGATGGAAGCCGGAAGGCAACCCAAGGGTGGAAGCGAGGCGACCCCGATTCTCCGCGCTCCCAAACTGTGGAGTTCCTGTTGAAGAATCGGAGCAAACTGAAAGGGAAATCTAACACAAAACTAATGGACGACGACCAACAAAATATATTGAAACGGTTTTTCTTCAAGGGGAGAAAAGAGGAGAGACTTGCACGTTTGACGATATTTGGGAGTGGACAAAGGGAGAAGAGAGAACCTGAACGAAGGAGGTGAAGGAATCGACGAGGGAGTCGGCAAACTGAGCGGGTGTGTGAAGAACTTTGTAAAGGGGATTGATGTAATAGTTCTGGAGGAAGTCGCTGCTGCCAGTGCTCAATAGGTGGATGCCCTCTGAGAAAATAGCGTCGGATCTGGTCTTGTTCCTGGTTATCCTCCTCACCTTCTGCTGGTATTCCTTGTAGTATGACAACTGCTGATTCAGGGAGACCGTATGCTGCAAGCAAAGCCATACAGTCAACAACATAAATTCAATCTTTCTCACATCAGTGAAGAAGAACATCTCCGTGCAATTCACTGCGTATTTGTGGCGTTGTTTTGCACTCTAACATCTGAAAAATTAGGTAATACGACGTACTAGTGTAGAACTACTAACTCTTTCCACAAGATAACGAACATTCTCCCTGACAGTTATCCCCCTTATCTTCTATATGATTCGACAAAGGAAAATATAATGGATTCTCTTCTACGACTTATTTAGTATACAAGAAAATGAAGCGGTGCTAGTTGTTCCTTGCTGCCGAGAAAGGAAGTAGACGTCTGAATGTACTGCTCACAAGTAGAAACTATACTCCACGGTGGTGTTTACGAATGAAATAACCGCGGGGCCCCCAGCAGGGAGGCCCACTTTGTCTCTCATCTCAGGAGGTCAGAAAGTAGCCAAACATTGTCCCGCGTCACGGGTTGCCATGGTAGGTCGGAAATCTAAGACAGACAACGATACTCCGGTCAGTGAAACGGTGACTCAAGAACCATATACTTTCTAAAAACCTGACTGAACAGTGAGTAAACGGAGACTGATCATCCGATTCGTTCGTTTATGAATAATCGTCTCGTAGATTTAGAGTCAGTGCGGCGTGACTGCTCCTTGCCTGTTACTTTCGGCTCCTATGTCACCGTCGATTGGCAGTAAATGATGGAAGAAGCGAGATGAACCAGTAGAGGCTGACCACATGAAGCCTGCCGCGAGTGGGCCATTGCAACAGCGGGGTTTCTGCTGCGGGGAATATACTGTAGACTATATTCATCAATCGCATACTGACAAGGTGGGGGAATGAAGGCGTACGTACTTGTGTAATTAGTTTAGAGCAGAGAAGAAGATGAAGGCAGGGAGGAAGATGGCCACGCCAGTGAGAAAGCAGAGAGTAAATGACGAAAACGTACGTAGAGAAGTGCGGTGCTCTCAAGGTACCCGGACGAGGCGGAGGCGAAGTTTGCTCCAATCAGGAGGTTCTTTCCTCTGGCGTTTTCCCCCAGGTAGGCAGGTGGGTAGACCTCGAATCCTAGCGTCTCAGCTGGACGGGAATGATTCATAGATAATGTATCTGCAATAGGGTAGAGAGAGAAAGAGATGGAATGTGGTCGAGAAGGGAGTGACGTTGCAGAAGCCTAGCGTCTCACCGGTGAAGTCCACGGCGAGCTTGCCGTTGCAGAAGCGCCCGGTGGGGATACGGCGGGGGAAGTCGCGTCCGTAAGGGGGGAAATTGGACTTGACAAGAGTGAGGATGTGGTTGTTGTTCCCCACGTCTACCGCCGAGTCCCCGAAGACGACCAACGCCGGCACCAGAGCTTGCCCATTCACCATTGATGCCACAGCTACCAGCAGCGAAGCTGCCATCGCCAGGAACTCTGCTACGGAGCTCCGTTTTTGCCTCCTTTCCCATATTCTGCCGGGGCACAAAGCCATCCCTCCCTCCTCCCTCTGTTCGTCCTCTTCTCTTCCCGCTCTCCTCACCTGCTCTTCACCCGTATAAATGAAGCTGTGCTTCCGTCGGTTCCCCTCTGGGAGGTCCTACGAGCTTGCTGTCGCTGAGTAATCCCTCTTTGTCCGGATCACCCACCTTCCGTTCTCACTCTCTCACTCCTTTTCTACAACTGCTCGAGAGAGTGCAAGTCTGGGAGTCACGGGAGAAACCACATCACAGTTATGTGGACTCAAGCCCAGGGGTGGGGGTCGGGGTAGCGTAGAAGGGTTGGCCAGTGTAGAGGGAACGTTGGAGGTCCACCTAATCTGGGAGAAGCCAATCTCATTTCCTTCTTATCATGCAACTCAAGAAGAAGAAAACTGAAGGGAGTTGTGCTTAACTCCGCCTCAGTAGGGAATTCACAAGATTATAACTCACTCAGAAACGCAAGCTTTAATAGAAAAATATGCACCGAAAATCAAGCACGTGACATATTTCTGTTGAAAAAATATGCACCAGTAATGTTTGTGGTGGATATATTTCAAGGTAATTGGAGCAGACGCGTGCAATCGAAAAAATATCAAGAAACAACTCGAAGTAAACGCTTAAGCTTTTGTTCCACATATTTCTCCGTGCAATGCTGGTCTTGCAGTAGTCTGTATATATGGAGTTAGATGAAATAAGATCTTCTTCTCAGCAGTGTTTGAGTCTATAATTCTGAAAAGTTCATTGGACTAGGCTGCCAGATGAATAGATTCCCTAGGTTATAGTCTTGACATGATATTGATTGGAAGCGAATAACAGATTAGCCTACTTTTGTTACTTCATTAGAACGTTAGACTTTCTGTAGAAATTTAGCGTGTAAAAGTTTTATTTTCGGAATGCATCTCAGGTTGACTATTGCCAAAATCTTGTCATCATTTTGGTATTGACTTCCATTTTCATTGAAATCCAGGTAGTGCAAACAAATAGTGTGCATTTAGGTATTTAACAAAGGCCTTTTAATTATTTTCTTGCGCTGGTTGCTATATTTAGACTCAGTCCACCAACAACATATGACCAGTTTGGTGATTGTGTTATTCCATCTAGTTCCTTAAATGCATAAAGAACGTGATCTACAATATTTGAGTCCACTGGACTGGATATGGTTGACCCTTGAATCCACAAAAAAAAGATGGGCGTCCCTTGAATCTATAGGTAGAGAGAAACATCTATTGAATTTATTATTATTATTGTTATTATTGTAAAAAATATTTTACTACCATTGCAGGCCTTTAATATGCTGAAATTAATAGGATACAAAACTAACACCCTATCAAGTATTTTGGGCCTTATAAATTCGATTTGGGTATTCAAAATTGTGTGCTCTTTTCTTTCACTTTTTTGTGCCATAATTTATGACATTTTCTTGTTTCTTAGAATTGCTTCTACATCATATCATATGGATCTAGCAATCAAGCTTTTTAGTTTCTTAGATTGGATCCCCGATAATTATTTATCTTTGCTTCCACCAACTTTCATGGCTCTTGCCCATTACATACTCAATAGTTGATAATGGATGATCTCTATTTCTCTCTAATAGTCACTAATACTCAAAATCATTATTTGTCTTCTATCTATCATCCACTTACACTAAGTATGCATCAATCCTAAAAATGATAAAATAAGATTTAAAACTTTGAATTTCTTGGCAGTTTTGTTGATTATTTTAATTATTTAGATATCTTTCAAATGAATATTTGCATGCTTGAGAGAGACATAAAAGCATAAATATTAATTAAAATTTCATGTGAATTTTGACATCACTAGCAATGCTTAAACCTCTAAATAGATCCAAAACATTCTTTAAGGTATAGTAAGTCGATAATTACAAGTTAATGTGAACGCTCTTGAGAATTTGTTGGTTTAAAATCAAGTCCACAAATACATGCACTCACACTTAAACCTTGACAGCATATATGATGGATTAAACATTTTAAATCATAGAGTGAAATATTAATCTCCCTATTTAATTAAAATATGTGATATCTAAATTATTAAAAATCATTACATTTTTACGTATGACATTTTTTTACTTTTAAAATTGTTACCATCAAAATCAAGAGTTCAATATTACAAGCTACCTAATCAAAACTTATTCTTACACTATTACTCTTTTAAGCCTTATGGGCTAGACATGTACTTTTTGCATTACTTGCAAATCTATTATATTGCATGCCAAAATATTATTATCTCCACAATCAGTCCAATAATTACTCTAATATCTTATATCTTATCAAGAACTACAACCTTGATTTTTATTTTTCAAGACAAAATTGTGAGTTTTTTCTGATTATACATATTCCTTCTGATGATTACATGAAATTGTGAGTTTCTTCGAATTATATATAAATCTTAAAAGAGTTAGCTATGTAGATAAGTTGATATCGACAACTAGATTTGATGATGCCTCTCATCATATTACTCATCATTTACCTTCTCATAAACTATTTACAAATTAGTAGTTTGTCTCTTTATTAAAAAATCATTCACTATAGACTTTCAGAACTAAAGGGAGGGTGAATTAGTTCTTTTGTCAACATTTTGAGTTATTTATTATTTCCTACTCTGTTGCCACCAATCAAATGGGATGATTTTCTATGTCAACTTAGAACAAGAAAAGTCAGAACCAAAGGTTTGCACTACTTAGGGGCCACATCCTTAGATTGCACTAGCACTTGTTAATATGGTTTACTAAACATCAAGGCTTTAACTTGTCTACACTTAAACAGCTCTAGCCAACACAAGTACTCAGCCAAAAATAATCATGCTAGATTGACAATGCTAGAAGTCCAAATTCTATTTTAAAATTTTCACACATATACCAAAAAGTACAAAAGATTCTTTTATCATGCAACTACTTTAAATGTTTAAGATTAATGACAAATTACAATTTGAAAAGTATGAAAAAATTTCCTAGATCTTATGGAGGTTAATCCTTTCATAAGGTATATTTCTCCTTGGTTCTATATTTGGAACAATCATAAAATACTTTTTAGTAATTATTCATATGGCTATTTGCAAATTGCCCATTGACTAGATCATGATATTGTCATACTCTTGGCTTTTCTGTATTTTTCTTATAATACTAAAGTTTAACTATTACCCATTACAACAAGAGAGTTGACTCACAATATAGAAGTGAAATATATAAATTTTCAAAAGAAAAAGTCTCAAATACTTATTGGACTTTGGCAAGAGTTAAAATCGAATATTGGAAAAAAATAGAGCCTCTACAAACAAGTTTATCATTTAAAATTACTATTATACCATTTTATTTTGATTTGGTCATTACAAATGTTAAGACTTTTTTGTGTCAAGTTGATTCACTTCCTTTATAGAGTAAGTATCACATTCATAGTGAACAGTGTGACTTCTTACCAAGTGACTCAATTCAAGTCTCTGTGTGTGGCCATAGACACTTAGTATATTTTGGTTGAGTGCTCATTTGATCAAACCATAGGTGTCACTACATTGAAAGGGGTTGTTCTCATCATATATTAATACTTCATATCAAATGAGTCAATTCTCTTTCTTTATGTGGTATCTTGGTGAGTACAAGTCTTAAGACTTCTTTTTACTAAAGTGAGTTGACTTAATACCATTATAGTTTTGATGATTTTGTTATCAAGTGAGGTTGACTAAACACAAGTGAAAATGCAAACTTTGTAAGAATAAACTCTTAGATATGTGATTTCTTTAGAAATTCTTCTTACTAAATGAACCTACTTATGAGTTAACGCCATTCTTGAAAATAGGAAAAGAGATGGGGTTTTAGAGACGTTTATGAAATCACACCAATATTTTTATAAATAGTTTAGTAGTGCGTAGTTAATAATTTTTATATATCTAGGATTAATTGCATATGATCTTACCATAAACTAATTTGCCAAAACCCTTAATGCACACCTCCCTTCCTTCTCACCCCTTGCTTCCCATTTTCTCTCTCATCCAAGAGCACCCATGTGGTCTCTCTCTCTGCCTCTACCTCTACCTCTATCTCTATCTCTCTATCTATCTATCTTCTATCTTCTATCTATATATCTATCTATATATCTCTCCCTCCTTCCATTCCTCTCTCTCTCCCGTCAGGCTAATTAAGTGGTACCACCCTTCTCTCTATCTCTATCCCTCTCTCTATCTACTTATCTATATATCTACCCTTAAGTGGTACAACCCTTCTCTCTCTCTCTCTCTCTCTCTCCTTCCATTCCTCTCTCTCTCCCGTCAGGCTAATTAATTTTTTGTCCAGTGTTCTTCACATGGATTCAAGATCTATCTCCTCTTTTGACCTCTTCCCATGCCAATCTTCAAGAACAAAATTTCCTCTAGAAGCACTATTTTCACGAGGTGTAAGAGATGCATCCATATGGGTAGTTCCATTTAGAAAGTTGGTGAGAGTGGGAAGCTCCCTCTCTCTGTCTCCCTGTCTCTCTATATACGGTATACTAAATTATTGTTTTATTATATTTTCTCATGTTTTCAAAATAAGCGACCAAGAAATTGTAATGTTCTTCCAACTACGTTGAAAATTATCTGATTGATTGTGCATGATCTTGATCTAAGTAGGATTCGGCAAGCCTGTTCCTATATAGAACGATTCAGACGAAGTTTTTCTCGGCAAAAATGTCGTGTTGCCTTTTGAGCTATAAATGTTGATTCTCGTCCGCTGGTCGAATGCGTAACTAAGCTTATGATGCGGTACAGTCCAGCGGCTGCCGGTGTCATCTACGGTCTTCGGTTGAGGGAAGCGCTCCTGTTGAAGTGGCGTCGTAGGGAAGGCTAGACATCATCTGTAGAGAACAGGACTGAAGAGGGATGGACGAAGATTCCGGGGCCATCCTTCGCCAGATATCCTCATTCAAGAACATGATCGATCAGGTCTGGATCATCTATCTGCCGTTCTCTTCTGCGTGAACTACCTGTCAACCGACCACCGATTTTGATGATGACGCAATTTTTTGAAGAAAAAGAATGGTAGCACAGTTGGTTTTGGGAAGTCTTTCGATATTCTGGATCATGCGCGCAATCCTTCGAATATTTCCACGCAATGCTCGTCGGTTTTGGGAAGTCTTTCGAGATGCGACTCTCACTTGAATATTTGTACATTTTTTGACCTATTGTGCCGTCTCGATGTGGAAACGGTCATAGGTTGCCTCTGTGTCCTGCATAATGCTTTCCATGATTATTGCAAGGAGAGTATTTGGAATCGTGATTTGCCGGAATTACTTAGGAACCTGATGTTTTTGGTGGTTTCTTGCACACGAGTGCTGCAAAACAAAGCTCAAGCTTGAGGGCATTGAATTACTTGAATATATTGTTCATATAAATTACACAAAAACGAAGGCACTCAGAACAATACTGAAAACTAAAGAGAATAGGGTAAAACAATTCTTTTCTCAATTCAGCAAAGAATCAGAGAGCCTGTAACTGAAATGGGAGATGTGCAAACTATAAAACGATGGTAGAAATTTCAAGGACGAAACTCTAAATGACTCTTGCTCCTGAAATACAATTCTGCTATGAAAGGATGAATAAGAGATGTTGAAGAATTGACTGAATTTTTGTTCTAGTTTGTTCAATGTGACTTGCTGTTAGTGAATGGATTGATTTTATCCCTTTCTTAGGCTTTTCCTCTTCTTCTTCTTCTCTTTTCCCTTTTGCCCCTCGATCAGGGGTACGCAATTGGTCACCCAACTAATCACTGATTATTATGCATCAGACGCCTCATGTGTACCATAGAATGCTCAAAGATGCAATTCTGTCGTGTTTTGACATTCGAAAATGCTACATTAGCATAACATGAACTGATTGAGTTTGTTTTATTCTCACATTTATGTCAGGGAATGCATAAAATAGCATAACATCTGTGTTCTCAGATGCATAAGGAAACTTAAATATTAATGGTGTGGACGTCCTATAGACATCGAATAATACAACTTTCCTAGGAATTGAAGTTGAAGACTAGGGTATTACATTAAATCCCCACGTGACAACTTTTTAATTGAAAATCACAAACACTTTTCGTAGATAGCTCAGTTAATGACAAGAATTCAAATACTGTAGAAGGATTTGTAACCATACGTATTGCAGCCATAATTTCCAATGTTCTGCATTGGTTTGAGGCTATTTATTATGTCTCCAGTGGCTACTGTAGTTAGCATTAACTACATTTGGAAAGGTTGCTGAAGTCCAGTGACTAGTTTGCTCTCATACTATTGGCTTTAGAGGGCCCAGGCTAATGAAAGTGTTGCAAACTTTGGCAGCAGATGATACTGGGGGTTATGAGAGCAAAGGTACTTGTAACTTCAGCAAAACAAATACTGGGGGTTATGAGAGTACTGGCAGAAATAAAAATACTTGTAACTTCATTTGTTTGCTACTACTCTGAGATAGTCCTTTCCACTACTGTTGCATTTCCTTCACAAAACAAATACTGGGGGTTATGAGAGCAAAGGTAGAAGAATCAAATAAAGCTATTGAATTTTCGAGCTATTCACTTGAATACCGTATTGATATTGTATTTTTTTTTTGCCGGTAACTCATGGGTGGGTGGCAGAATGACCTTGTAGTTGACGTTGAAATTCATGCATTATGTGCCAGGGTACTTTCTAGTTCTGCAATGTACAGGAGCTTAAATGCTCCCAAGGTAAGCTCCAGTGGTTAGTAATCTAATGTCTAGACAAATTATTGGTGAGTATAAACATTAAATTTTAGAAACTACCATTTCATGGCACTAATAAAGCACCAGAAATTGATTAAATAGGATGTCTCCAAGGTAGACCTAAAAGTACCAAGGTGGGCCAGATTCCTGTGCTGCAGGTTGCTCATCTGGGCCATTTGAGTTGTTTTATTACTTAGGTGGGTCGTGCAGCGTATGATTTATCTTTTAATTTCCCGAGTTTCCAGCTGAAAACATGGTTTTAACAGACGTTTGTGGGATGGACAACGTGGCTCATGTGTGGACAGCGATGACAAGAAAACAGCTAGACGCTTTATTAGGATCCTATTGTTTATTCAGTTTAGATAGTGAAAATAGCTTGCAGCTTACTCAGAAAGGCTTGAATCATTTGCTCAGCTTTTGAAGTGTGAACGATACAAAACCTATCAACGTTCCTCCATGCTGAATTCATGAAAATACTAATTAGAAATGGTTATGTGAGAGAATTGATTTAATCTTGACATAATCTTAAGGGTTATTTGATTTAAGATTTAAGAAAAAACCCCATAAACCTTTGGAGGAAATAAAGCCCCGGGAAGTGCTAAGTACGAAACTACTGGATCTCTACAGATTATCCTCTTTTTCGTCAATGCATGCTGCCTAAATATTTCTTCAAAGATGAGAATACTCTTCATAGCATTGATTGGGGTCAAAAATGAAAAGCCTCACACGTCGATTCCAACCAAGCTCCTCAGGAGTTTTAATTGGGTTCAACCAATCTCCTTGGGAATGAAGCTAGAATCTAGAGCAACCACTTCGAAAAGACGCTGGGTCATCTGTGACACCCCTGGCATGAAGGAACGAGGTTCTGCCCACAGAACCATGGATGCTGGCATGAGGCCATGTGGTTCAGCATGCACGGAGCACAGCTGGTTTGCATGTGTGCACTGGCGGCCAAGGCAGACGGAACAGAGGGCCCAAAGAAGAAAACAGAAAGATGAAAAACACGAGTGAGAGGGAAAGGAGTTTTCTCAAAGATAAAAGTTTCGTTTGCATAGTCTAACTACTGTTAATCTAAAATTACTCTTGTTTAAATGGCAGTTGAGCAGGAGATATATTTCTCGATGCTTTTGCCTTAATCTGCTTTTTCCTCAGTAGTCACATGTTAGGGGCGTAAAACCGAATAACACAAAATTGATTGATTTTCTTTTCATGTTATTCTAGGTCAATGAAGAAATTGAGGCAAATATTCAGACGACAAGACATATTGAATCTGAGATTATAAGATGTTCTGAACTTGAGAAGGGCTATCTGATAAGAGAGTCAAAGCTGTCCGAAATGGTCTTTAATGATGAGTTTGAGCTGAATGGTGTTTTAGTAGCGACCAGTAAGAGTCTTACTTTTTCATCTTTAAATAATCAATCATTTTATATATGTTTCACATCATCAATCAAATACTATGCTTGTATTATGGCACCGTCTTATTTCAAACCATGGATGTTGAACATTAGATCAGTGTCCTATCATCGGGCTATTTGGCTGAATACATTGAATGGGTTCCACTGACCTCTTAATATGATTACTTGATGGTTGAAAGGTAGTACAATTCTTTTCTTTTCTTTAGAAGATTCAATTATTCTTCTCTTTATTAGATGGGTTTCAATTAATGATCTTAAAATTTGTACCGTTCCATCATTTTTACCTGTTTTCGAATTATAATGAAGGTAAAAAAGGTTCTACTTTGAGACACTCTCCTAGTAGTCTTACAGAATTGCTGCATTTTCGTTTTCCTGCCTTTAAAATGAAGTGGTCTTACAGAATCACAAAGTGAGAGAAGGTGTGTGTTCCACGAATCTTGAAAATCTCGTGTATCAACTGTATAGTGTAGTGTAGTGTAGTATACAATGGGGAAAATGTCACGTGAATTAACTGTAGCGTAGTGTAATCTTAAAATAGTGTAGTGTATAATGGTGAATAAAACTATCAAAACCCACCCAATATCCTCTGGTAGTTATTCTAAAACATGGACACTCTCCTCTTCTTTCTGGCCTCTAATGAAAACCAATCTCATTAAAAGTAGAGATTCGTCACTGTTTTATCTTCAACAAAGGCTTCTCCAAGTAGCAGTATATAGAGGTGGTCTTGCATAGTATTATCTCATAATGGTTTGCAATGCTTTCACCCGTCCTCAGTATCTAATTCTTATGGCGTTTTCCAATGCTATGTTTAGATATCAAATGTTTATGATTCTAAATCTACCTTGTTTTTCCGTCTATATTTTCATAAGTAGAATTAATGTCTACTCATTCTCAGCATATTTCACTAATTCTATTCTAGAAGAACTGTCTTCAATAATCTCTTTCTTGGTCATCAACGTCTTGAGCAGTTTAAACTTCGATAGGTTTGAAAACGAAACGTTCATAGAGGAATCTTTCTTTGTCATCTTGACGTTTTACTTTAGAATTTCTATTCAGTTTCAACCAACTATTTTCTGTGAAGTTTTGACAGTCTCATCTCTCTCTCTCTCTCTCTCTCTCTAGAGAAGTTTTAACACTGGAAAACTAAAAAAGAAATGGTTACTACTTTTTCCAATAGATCAGATGTCTTGACGTGGAGATGAAATAGGTGCAACAATATTTAACACTGACCATCTCAGTTGGGTTATAGGGGCATATACGTAGAGACGTCTGGCACAAAGAGCATATACACTTCATACCTTTTGAGAACAATCATATCCTCTGTTGTAATAGGGATTTTTTTTGCTGATTTTTTTAATAGGGATTTTTGAGTGTTTAAGATCTATTAAAAACCATAGGTGTCAACCGTTTTCACTAACTTTTAGGAGCATTTTGGTTAGATCTTATGGCAGCTGCTGGGATTTATATGCCAGATCTAAGAGCACCCTTTCAAAGGCCTCATTTTGCTCATATTAGTGGGAGGCTGAACACCTGGTCCAGACATGTAGACCTTGATCGGTGCATTTTTGTGCTGATGCCCTCATCATCATATCTCTTTTTTTCCTAAGTTTCTTGAAACAAAGAATATCAGCCTTAAAGTTTCTTGCTAATTTCTTCGTGCCTCCTCTTCCTGTGTTGCACACTCTCCTGACATTATACGTGAAATCTTCCTGTGACCACTTCAATGTAACCCCCCTTGGTCTGTATGTGTGATGACTTTAGTTGAAAGTATTTAGTTCTCTTTACCACTCTTGATTTTTGACGCCTAGTTTGTAACATTGTGAATACACTTTTCTCTATCCATTATCACGTAGCACACTTGTTAATTGATATCGATGGAGAGATCAAAATGTCTTGTTTTCAAACAGGTACATGTGGTTCTCTGTACCACTCTTGATTTTTGATGCTTAGGTTGTGAAGACAATACCTTCTCTGACATTATTGCACGGACCTGTTAATTGATATCGTGGGAGAGAAGTGAAAATGCCTTGTTTTCAAACCGCTAAGGTTGTGGTGTTTCTTTCAGAATTTGGAAGGATAAAACCTGATATTTAAATGCAATTCATATTGTCAAAGAACCACCACTTCCACGGGAAAGAATGCTAATGCTAGGCAACAGGACATAGTTGATGTATAGGAAGAAATTGTACCCTGAATGCACAGGGAGTGAAATCGGAATTCCTTGAACACACAAGGACTGAGGGTTAATCATTGAGTTCGCAAGGATCGAAAAATGAGGCCTTGCATCCACAAGAGTTGGTAGAGTTAATCTATTGAGTCCATAATGATCGAAAAAAGAGGGTCACTTGAATCCACCGACAGTTGGAGAAAAATAATTTTTCTGAATTGAAAAAGTCACATTGCATTAAAGTTTGCGGCTCCTTAAAATATGTCAAAAGTAGTTGTATATCTCCTAAAGATTAGGATTTGAGAAGTAGCTCTCTAATAGTTGCAGATTTCCTAGATAAAAGGAGTAGCTACTAGGATGACAAGAAAATAACGTATTTTGGGCTTCATGAGCCTACTAAAGCAATATTATTAGACTCTTAGTTTAAACTGTTTGAGCCTTCTAGGCTGCACTTTATGTTCCTCCTCTGTTTCCATCAAATCTGGTCTACATTACAATCATAAAGATAAATATTAACAATCATTAAGGCTATGAGGTGGACAGTTAAGTCATCAGGTTCATTCAGATACTGGTGTTCCATTTTCCTGTACGTTATGAAAGTCAAAAAAAAGATGATTAATTTTGAACTTAACCTATAATATGATGTTTTCAGACATCAATGCTATGTTGTGCTTCTATAAATATAACATATTTGCTTTAAAGAAAAGTCAGCAGATTTTTCCATTCTTCATCTCTCTTAAAATATAATAGATTAAAGGATACGATGCACCGGTGATCATCATTATTTCCTTATTCGTGCAAGTTTTTATTCTAGTTATTCTGGATATTCATATTACAATCTTCATGGAAACTAAATAATCAGTGTTGTGTGATACTCATTCTAACAGCTGTTGCAAGAAATTCGTTAGAATCAACAGAGGAGGAGTTGAATGCAATGAACTCGTATATAGAAAACATGCTGAGAAGAATACAGGAAAAGAGGTACCGGAAGTAATGTCCAAATAATTCATTAACTGGCATGACTCTGCACAGCCATGATTCAGCATTGTTGTATTAGATATCTTGCTTTGTCTTCAGTTATACAAAATACAAACAGTCCCAGATATGCCTAAATGTGGTTCCCACATTCAAATACGAATACTACGAGGAAATGACGTGTTTTTTTACATTGGAAAACTCATCTGAATTCACAGTTTCCGTGCCTTTCTTTGTATACTCTCTGAGTAGCATGCCTTTCCTAAGAGCTGCTGCAAATTTACAATGCTCCTAAGATCATTGGCAGCTTACTCCCTGAAACTAATGCTACTCCTTTACTTGATCTATAACCTTTCTGGTGACATTACAGCACTTATCTTTCTCAGGATGTTTATTTTATCTAGAATCCTTGACTTACATGCCATTCATATGACTCTAGTGTCAAACATTCTTTCTCAGGGAGAAATTCATAACACAATGCGAGCAATTCCAGGAAGACATTGTGTCAGCAGAAACGGAGGAATTGCATGAACTACTATCTAAGAAGGATGCCCTTGATAATGAGAGGCAAAGTTTGATTTCAAAAATTGACGTCCTCAAACATTCCACAGCAGACTTCATTGAAGAAGCACTTGGAGAAATTATTAGTCTTACCACTGGTGAGATGAGATCCTCTCTTGTGTTTAACTAAGGCTTATTGGTTGAGGATATTTTGAGTTTATTATTAAAATTACATGTTAATTTTCTCGATACTATGCCGTGGAAGAGAAGATAGAAATCAGTTATTTTCTAGAGGGCTTCCTTTTACTCTGGTGATGAGAAAAAAGCCACACCAGATGGGGGTACCGAACTGATCACTGAATGAATACATTACGCTTCAATAATTTCTCAGCTAATTCTTCTCTATTCGGAATCTTTAGTTGTTTTCACTGGCATCCTGAGAATACAACCCTAAATGACAGACTTTTGTGGTTGTCATTTGTATTCTAACTATTGTGCTGTCAGGCATAATTCGAATCTTTCAAAGCAGACCAAATCATTATGATTCCGGAATGGTTTTCGTGTACCGTCAGACGGAACAAATTTACTCAATTCATGAACATTGCTCAGGCCTACTATGGCATATGTTATTTTGAATTCGGGCTATGGCTTGGGAATCTAATCATGTTATATGCACTCACAAAACTCAAATCTGCCGTCAGAACTACACTAGGAAACAAAGAGTATAATATTAAAAAGTAAAGTCATCAAAATTTTCCATTATTTAATTCCCAGTAGATGACACCAAACTGGATCTATCTATTGCATAGTTTACCTTTCTATCAGTTTTGCAAATGATTAGCATACACACACAAATTTGTTGATGACACCTCTATATTTAGACAAAAAGGTAATCTTATATGCATCTAACTAATTTTAAATACAGACAAATTATTCCTTGTTTTTTTTCAGTTTTGTCGTTCGGTTTCATTTCTTTATTGGTGGTCGAATATTATTTTAGCATCCACAGCAGGAGAAGCATTTCTTGATTGTTGTACTTTACCTCGTTTCACTTTTGAGATTTAAGATTCAAATAACTGCAGCATTGCAAGTCAAGGTTCAGCATGCTTCTTTGGAATGCAAGAAAGTTCTCACAGACATTGATGACCTGAAGAATTTAATTTGTAACCTTATTTGAAGAGAATTTTTGGCAGGTGAGTAACCTTTTGGCATATACTTTGTGTCTTGCGTCATTGAAAGTTAACAGGGATGATGAAGTTATCTGAATGAAAAATTAACATTTAATTTTCCTCTTATAAGCTTTCCATGTTGTTAAAGGTCATGCATGCTATTCTTTTTTCAAGTGGTCACATCTATTATCACCACCAAAATGCATTCTAGGTTTCGTGATTAAATACATGCTACATTAACTTACAAATCTTAGTTAAAGTGTCGAGAAGGATAAATGCCAGTTCTATAGCCATACAAGATTACTTACGTCTATTTTTCATGATAGTTTTTCTAACGCTCCTATTTAATAGATCACGTGCTCTTATCATAAATGGAACTTCCATAAATAGGTAATTTATACTAAGAATGTAGAAACTCAAGACATGTAGTGGCATTGCATGAATGTCTGCTTCCAAGATTTATTATTGAATTATAGATGTAGATCAGTGATGCATAAAATAAATCTGAACTAAGTTCATTGCAAGGTTTTGTTCGTGGAGTACGCTTGAATTTTTTCTGCTCTGTGGGACTTGATCAGGTTTTTTTGGAATCTGGGTACTTTGATAGAGTTGATTCGATGTTCGTGTGATCCGACTCGGCATTGAGTGCTTGGATACTTTGAAATATCTTCAATTTTCTTCCAATCAAGATTATAACAATTTCACGTAATTTCAGAAAAAAATTGTACGGTATCTCAGGGATTTTCGTATGTTTGAACGAAACCTGGTAATGGAAAAGTGTGAGCTCTAATCAGAATATTGTGTGATTTGACAGAGAGCGTTAAAAGCTATTTTGTTCGGTTGAGTTTCTGCGCTTTGATTGAATCACAGCGAACTCATGTTTTTTTTTTTTACAAAGTCGTATATTAAAATGTTTTCCACTGTGTAGTTGTAGTTGCAAAGTCACACATGATCAGTTTCATGAAATATCCGTGGAAGTTCCCATTGTTTGTACAAAGTTCTGTGCAGTCTCATTAAATTAATGTCAAGTTTGTGTTGTTTAGAGTTTGAAAGGGCATGTGCCGTCTGACTTTGCTTGCACCTACCTAGCTCATGCTACTTATTCAGTTCGTACAAAGTTTGTGATTCGAAGTTCATCTTGCAATTTAGGACTTCTCTAATTTCTGTAATTTTAATGATCCTTTTATAGATCACATGCTATTTGGCATAATTCCTACAAAACTTTGTGGGCTGACAGAGTTTGCAAGAAGATTGTGCAATTTCAAATTGTCGATAAGAAGCTTATGCTACTTTACTGATTCAATAATTTTCTGATTTTGTTCAAAGCCGTGATATTCGATCCCATGCTTGCGCAAAGCTCATTTGATACGTCCATTTTATTGCCACCTTCTTGTCATTAACCGATGAACAGTTCTCATCAGGCGGTTTGACTGCGTTTTACACAAAGATATGCAATTCAAGCAAAAGTATGTGCGATTGTGCATAAAGTTTGTGAGCTCTCAGTCTGTGCGATTTTGACAAATTTGTATGAATTTCATCTCATTGGACTATTCTTTTGCATTCTTAGTTGATTTGACTCCATTATAATGAGGTTTGTGGAGTTAACTGAGCTCAACTAACGTTCACATCATCTGACCAATTTCGTTCCCAGCTAGGTTGAAGCCCTTGTCATCAATCATATGAAGTCTAAGGCTTTGACCAAATCCAAAGTATGTGCAGCTCAAAAATTTTAGATTTGACAAGTTCCCCATATATGTTCATGAGAGTTTGACTGACATCAAACAAAGTCAGAAGTTACTAAGTTGGTTGTACGCAATGGTAAACTTAAGATTAATGTCAAATTGATAAAATTAGCTATGAATGATGCGATCTAATTAAAAAGCAATGATCCAAGAACCAGCTTCTATCTGACCGAAATTGTCTAAACTTGGGGTAAATGCAGCAAAATCAGTAGAAGGTGGCACATTGAGGATCCCCGGACACATTAATCGTTGTTCATGATATCCACCTGAAGCCCAATCTTAATGAAGGATGTTTCATCAAAGACGAGTGTTTATCTCAATGCTTGTAGCAGCCTCTTAGAAACGGCAGCTGTCACCAGCCGTTTCAGACAATTCATGTCACCAGCTTGTACACTGGGTCGTAAGCAAAGGAACAACAAGCCCGCCCTTTGGTGGGTACACGGACCTGTGGAGAAAAGGCTTGGGAGAATCCCTGTTGTTCGAGTGGGACAGCTGAACTGTAAGTTATTTCTCAATGACCAGAAAGCTCTTGAAAACCTGGCACTTATATAGTTTATCTATGAAACCCAAAGTTGTTGATGAACTGAAATAGTAAATTGGCAAACTCATGGTCCCACATGAAAGGCTTGGTAGGGATTCAACAAGCTTGTTTTAGTCTACATCTTGGGGTGAGCCATTAGAGTCCAGATTTTCTAAGGGGCAAGTTGAGTAGTTCCACAGAAGTCTAACTAGCAAGTCATCTGGCTACCCATCTGACTATAACAGGGTTGGTCAGCTGTCTGGTTATCCACTTAATCTCACCTCATTTGACTGACGCAAAGGAAACGTTGCATCTGAAAAAGAGTGACGGCACTACACAATTTTTACATGATCCGTATATGACACCCTACTAAAAGCAGGGTTCTTTTTCCCAAAGATAAGGAGGTCAGATTCTCTGGGAGCAATGTCGGTGGCTCTTGCTCTGATCCCCGATATTTCAGATGATGTGAGACATCTTGTGCTACTTCTGGCTTGCAAATGATGTTCAAACAAGAAGAAGACCTGAAACCAGTCTCAGCAAGATTATAAATCCATGATAGAAAATATTTGCAAGAGTATGATGTCGGATAATGAAGAATCTCAAAGAAGTGCGACAGATGTAAAAATCAGTAGATTACCTGAAGAATCAGTATATGATGTCTTAGTCTTAACTCTGGGCACACTCAAAAGGGTGGAAATTTCCTTCAGAAATATCATTCATTCCTAAACGCTCCAAGAACTCAAACGGCCTATGCAATGCAAATGTTGCGCTTAGAGCATGGAGTGCAAGACTCAAAAAGACATGGCATTGAATCAAGAAATGAACGACTAAAAAAATGGCATTTTTCAGGTTGAAGAGAACAAAAGCTGTATATGATTCTACACCAGTCGGCACAGCAGCCCTCTGTCTAAGGGCAACAAAATTGCAATATAAAAAAAATACATACTTACAGCGTTTCACGATTTAGCAATAATTTCTGCTGATTACGAGATATAACACTCAGAACCTCTGCAGTCTCTGGACAGGAAGTTCCTCCGATGATTGCCGGCGTTTGAGCGTGCGGCGTCCACAACTGCAAGAGGGTATTATTTTTATCTCCATTTTTTAAAAAAAATTACTGCCATTTGTATCTTAATACAGCAATAGAAAAGTATTTCATAATCTTACTTTGATTGTGTTGTCAATCCCACTGGTGGCGACTGTACAATCGAAAGGATGGCACTGCACACAGTTCACAACTGAAGAAGATATCCACCTTAGCATAGGTCAGAAAAAGATAATGGCCCAATAAAACCCTCTCTTGTCATTAGAATATAATAAGTGACAGTACCAGCCTCATCTCCAAGAAGCACTTTTATCAGCCTTCCGGTTCTTTTCTCCCAAATAAAACATCTTCCATCATCACTTCCACTAGCAATGAATTCACCTGATCAAAGTGTACGCTATATAAGCAAAGTTAGGCATAACCTAAACACCCTTTGCAAGAGTAATTAATTGAAGAGCCGGCACTCCAAGTTATATGTATTGAAAGCATTCCCATTAGGATCACATCTGAAGGTGAATAAATATTAATAATTTATAGATTAAAGATTTTATCTTGGCTTCTTTATATCTAAATGACTGAAACTTGGTGTTGAAGCAAGTACAACTGAAGAGAAAATTCATTGAAAACAATTAATATGCAAACAGATGGAACGGAGAAGCAGAAGGTTTAATAAAAAACACAGAAAAAAGGATCACCGCAGCAGTAGACTGTTCCCCTTTTACCTCATCCACAATATTGATGATGCGTAAGCATTTGATGTGATCCAAGGGTAAGTAAAAGGTTGGATTATCTACAAGATATATCCTGTTCAACGCATTGTGAAAATATGCGTCCTGAAACCTAAAACCTATCCAGTTACTTACTAGGCCTGCATGAAGGCTTTGAGTCCAAAATCTGTAGCTTTGATGGGTGGGTTAGAGCGGTTTCCGCCATTCCTTCCCTCTGTCTTCCATTGTCTGTGTTCTCAATGAATCTATATTTCTCAACAGATCTCAAATTAAAAAGTTCATGCCCTTCTCCATGTTATGCATAGCTACGTAAGTAAGAGAATTCCAGGCTTTAAGCCCAGTAACCTATGCGAAGGCAGTAACATGGTGCCCCCCACCCAAGAAGGTCAAGCCAACGACTATACACATCTGCACAGCTACATAAGTGACCTTAATCCACACTGGAGCCTCAAACCACAAGTCGGCCCAAATCTAGAAGTCAAATCCCGCAATCATAGGAACATGCAGTTACGTGATTGCAGGCTCAATAACATACGTGCACAAACTGTGGAAGATAAACAAAGCCACTGCATGCATAAGTAGGATCAGGACAATCAGCTGTGGTAGCATAAGAATAAGTTTACTGACCTTGGAAAGCTACACTCTAGAGATGGAATGAAAATAATACGACTATGATCATCCAGGAGGCCTTATATATGAACAAACATAGTAAAAGCCCATAAGTGGGCCTGATAAGAATATCTTTTCTCAGAGCGGCAGAAGACTGTAAGTCCAAAAATGTCAAAATACACAAATAAATAAAACTCACATCGTAACAAACTATGCATGGTATACTGAAGACCTGAATGCCCACGTCATATGAGCTTCAATGTGACCAAAGTCATGACGGTGATCACCCGACGTTCTATGTTTTGATTAACATTATGGTTTAATCAGAGAAAGAAGTGAGTGAGCTAAAGACAAGGCCTATGTTATGATAGAGCAATGAATAAAGTTAAGCATGATTTAAAACTTGTAGTGACAGCAGTCTTATCGCTATGATCGTTTTTGGTGCATTAAATATTCTCTGCATGCATATTTTTGTGAATCGAATGTCAAGGAAAATATGGTATTCATCTACTTACCTCGTTGACCAAGGAAATTCGCTTGCTTGATATCTGTCCCCAAATTGCAGTGGCCAACATATCTCTGCTTCATGTCAATTCCAAATTCACACTGGAGATCAAAGAATCACACTCAGCGAGGAAACAGAAAAAACTTCAGGCATTCAACTTACCAACTGTAGTTTTCCAAAAGAAATCAGCCCACAAGCCTATATTTATAGCCCATTGTCTTGTATTCTAGGGTCAAAGTATAGAAAAAGCAGAAAAAGAAACATGGTAGCCAATAAAAGCTTAACTAACGATAAGGACCGAAAAACAATCTCTGAAGGGAGATCTTTCGAATGTTAAAACTTTTATAAGACAGCCAACACAAGGATCACATTTCAGCTCATCTACGTAAGTGTGATTAAGTCTTCTTGTAGGTTTCTGGATACAAAGCTGGTAGCCAATAGAAGAAGATGATCAAGAGATCACAATCACAGAAACTGAGAACTCTGCAGGTTCAAGCCAAGAGAGAAATTTGAGTTTTAAGAATCCCTAGTGCATTAGAAGAGAGTGATTATTTGGAGGGCTTTACATAGAATATCACTAATTGGAAAAGGATTAGAACAGGATACTGAGATATTGAAGACCAGTTGATGTGGACCTCTGTCCTCAGATATGAATCTGCTCTCTCAAGTGAGGAGAGAGTTCTAAAAACATGAGAACAGCTGATCCGCATATCACGAAAATCTATCATAATATGATCTAAGCATCCTTTCAGTTAGAAAATACAACACAGGAACTCATGGTCAATATTAGGCATCAGGGTTGAACACGTTGTTTTGAGGCTTTGTTGTGAATTACCACTAGTACTGTTGTGCATAAGAACAGTCCTTATATATTCACATTCTACGATTAATTTGAGAATAATAAAACAAAGAAAGCAAGAAAACATGATAGACTGCAGATGCTCGAAACACTGTGGCACCATAAGCTGCCTAGATTGGAAATATGTCAGTGTTCTGAAAAGAACGAGCTAGAAGTGCTATACATATTTATTAGGAATCATTTACAAAAATCAGTAACTCACAACAAAGAAATGCAGCAACAACATGCAGAATGCGTAAAATTTTAAAACATGTAAGAAATAAACACCGCTCAGGAACAGGGCGCTAATTTCTATCAAACATTTGAATCTATTTGACAAGAAGAGACAACAAAGATTTTTCTGGGAAGAATCTTGCTAGTAAGATTCTGACCCAGATGATGCTATATTTGAAATCTGTTTGACTAGGGAAGATCCTCACAAAATTTCTATCAGTGATGCTGTATTTGAAATCACGACAAAGAAGATAGAAAATTATTTGTAACAGAAAGATTGGAAAACTGACCAGATGACAATCTTATATTAGCCGAATCAGGTTAAAAGATCTACGATTCCGAGGCCAGATAGAGGAAAATGTGCCACTGAATGAGGATCGAAGTAAAGGAGATCACTGCATGTCTTGTATTTCCGTTCAGCCAAGTGGGATGTCGTTTAGTGTCCAGAAGATTTGAAATTATTTATTTTATTAAGATTTTCCTTCTGCATTTCATTGATTTTAAAGAGCCAATTAAATACTGTCACTAGGCCTTTTGACTTAAAAGTAGAAATTTTGATTTGCAAGGTTTCTTTATCGGGAAGATCTCCCTCTCTTGTTTAACAGAGACCTGGAGCACATTGATGACACTTTTCCTAGATTAAGAATCATTGTAATGTTGTCTCTTGGTCATTCAGTTCACTGGTAATCGTTATTGTAGCAGCTGTAATAATGTTCCGGCACTAAAAAAATTGGCATTGGAATTAATATGTTCATTCCTGAAATTAGTCGAAAAACCATATTATTCAACAGGAATTTCATGGATGCTGGAAAATAAATGGGAGCCAGAGAAGAATTAAGCCCACCTACAGTTATTCTGAATTTTACTATGGGAGAATAATCAAAATTATCGCAGTGCCCAAAAAAAAAACTGTCACATTTGTGAGAATACGCCTTGCAGATTTTCTTGGAATGCCCACGTTGGCTCCATTGCGTTTAGATACTCCCCATGGTAGAGTGATTCTTCATTCCATGAGTTTTGTGCACAATGATTTTGCAGAAAACTATTTGAAGTGAAATACTGCAATATTCACAGGTTGAGGACCACCCACCCCATAAATGGAAACCATGCAATGATTAGTAGAAGGTTCCTAGAATAATATTAGATAGAATTAGGTTTGATGCCTCAAAAAACTATCGCACCTTGTTACATATAGGTGTTAATAAAAAATGGAGAGGAGAAATTTAATAAAACAAACTCTATCCAAACGAAGCCTTTTTCCCGAATGCAAAGGATAATTGGTGACGTGGATCATCACCACAAAAATATATATTTCAGTGGTATCCTCATCTCGACAGTCGTCTCGTTCATTTTGTCAAATATATCTTGAGTTACTTTAAAATCATGTGTATTAGACGGCTAAGCATGGTAGAACATCATTACCAATATGAGGCACTGTCCACTATGTTCAGCCTAGATTCAAAGCGGTTCCACCTAATCTTTTCTCACTTCCCTTTTTATTGCCATGAAGGATCCAAGGCGGTCATATACAATAAATGAAAAAAATGAAAGTAATCAAGACAAATGAAACATCAAACCCTGTGAATCCTCTAAAGGAAAGAAGCTAGTTGGTGTCTAGTGGATATCCACTATTGATTGTCAAACATATGGTACCATCAATAGATTAAATGCAAGATTGGCTGAGAAAAGATTAACATACAAATGGAATAGTTTACCTAGAAACTTTTCCATTCGAGGCAAAATTATAGTTTGTAAGAGTTTTTATTTCATTTGCCACACAATATTCATAGAATGTACATCAACTAGATGTGAAAAATGCACCTTTAAACTGTGATTTTCAGAAAGAAGTTTACATGCAATACCCCCTAGATACACAACTCAAGGCAAGTTTATATGAAAGAAGTTTACACACAAGAAAGGATGCCTAGAATAGCTTAAAAAGTCTCATCGTATATGTACGAAAATTAAAAAGAAGAAGAATGTGAAATCTAAAACTTGGGCGACTGAAATACTTGCTCAAAATTTTGTGCAAACCTAATGCAGAAATATTCATCTACCAAGGGAAATACGTCTTGAATCTGTTGAAAGAGACATGTAAATTACGTGCAAATCTACAATAATCCCTGTTGAAGTGAATCGAAGTTTGCACAAGTTAAAACAAGATTTTCTCTAATGTTGTCAAGGAAAAAAATTAAGAGCTGGTGGGTAAGCTTTTATAATTAACCCTGACTAGACCTAGCATGGCTTAAATTGTAAATGTTGTTAGTTCGTTCGTTCATTCACCAATAAATTCATACACCAAGGTAGTCAAGGGAATTCGTTTATATATCAGATCCAGGGCAAGGTATACTATATTTTGCCGGTCAGAATATGTCAGTTAAGAGATGTTTGCATTGGATGACATAATGATCAAAAGGCAACTACAAGATATTGCACCTACTTCGGTGAAAAATCTAGTAACGTGGAACATAGCACAGTACACTGCATGATAGAGATATTGTGGTTAAGGAACTCCTCTTAATGATCTTCAGACCTAGATTCATTCTTCATTAAGGTTATATTGACATAAAAGGCAACCGTAAATATTTCTAGTAGTCCAATACAACATGATCAAACAAAACATTTTAAGATTGGTTCTTAATTCATCAGAGAGAAGTAGCCTCTAGAGAACCATATGTTCCTTACATTTGCTCTACAGATCTAACTCCTGATATCATGATTAAGGGGATCTCTTGGGATCAATTTAAGCATGTCTTATACAATCTATAGCACATGATATAAATGCCCATCTTGAGGAACGCTGAGAAGAGTCTTGCCTTATCTCCTATCTATCTTTTCTTAATTTAGACTCATCTATGTTGTTCAGCCCAACAGTTGGATTTAGCTTGGAGACAAGCTTGGAAACCATGGGTTTCTAAGTTGCTGCTTCTTCTTCAGTCTATCAGAATTCTTCAACAAAAACATTACGCCATCTAATTGAAAACGATTTGACAATGAGAGTAGGAGCCCCACGAAATATAAAGAACACATGGAAGACAATGTTGCGAAAAAGGTATTCACTCTCTTAAACATGTTTAGAGCCACCAATGTTTTCTATAAATCAATCAATCAATCTGGAGGAAAGTTTAATATGGAGATCAGGCCTATGCATACTGGAATGATTATTCCAAAGTTGTGTCTGGTTAACTAACCAAAACAAACAGAAAATTTCAAAGCAACAAAAACTCCAGAAAGCAAATATAACCTCTTTTTTTTTTTTTCTATGACATCGTTGGTAGAACTGCATATACAGTATTAGTACTGCGAACCCCAAAGAGCCATTTTCAATTGTTCCATACACCTATCTATATTAACTCGAGAAATTCTCACCCAATTCATTGCAAATAATCAGCCACATTCTATTCCATATCCTCAGGAAACGTCTACAGCAAAGACAACCAAACATATCGGAGTTACTATTTTCCTTCCAAGTATAATCTAAAGGAAACTATTCATTATAGGGAATAAACCAATGCATTTCTCATTACAGGGAAGGTAAAGAAACGCTTATCACATTACAAGAAAGGCTAAAAATGAAGACAACCAATCATCATAGCAGTGGCTAGAATTACATGTGATCAATTCGTTCAAAACAAACCTCATAATTCGTATCCTTTTCACTAGATGCTGAAGGAGATCCATTTGAGCAGTCAATTTGGCCATTATCTCTGCAGGATTCAGTTTCCCTCTGAAATATTAAATTCAAGCTTTGACGAAAAGTTCTTGACTCTACGTCAATACTGTCATCTCCTGATGTTGATGCTACAATGTCCAACTCCATTTCATCATAATCAGAGTCCTCTCTTTCAGACTGAAGATTAGCTTGAGAAGAATCATCAGCAACATCTGACAGGAAGAGGACATCACTTAACTTCTTCCTTCTTCCAGAAACCGCTGTAGACTTCGAGACCTCATCATTTTCTTTACTACTTTGAGCTACAGAATCATCAAAAAACATATAAAGGCAAACGACCATTAGTGTGGAAATGCGTTCGATTTCAACAGATGAATTATTCATTGATGAAGCTTCAACAAAAGATAAGCCAGATGAATTAACATATGACGATTACATTTCCCACAAAATCGCACCAGAACCGAAATGTACGATTCTATATTGCAGAGAGTAATCATTGCTCAAAAACATCCATACATGCCCATGTCATCTTAAAACGAAATTCCAGACATTGCCATAAGTATTTTTCTGGAGGGTCACTGAGCTAGAATAAGCATCATCACATTCCTTCTCCAACAAATTTATTGTTGGGCTAAAGGCAAATGGTTGTACATCACTGCGCGTTAAACACTTTTCTGGCATTATATATGCCAATTCTGAACCATCCCAAAAACTAAGGGGAATGCATACAGGAAACAGTGGGAGATGAAGATTTATAAAGAAACAGCAGGATTTGAGATATGATAAAATACCAAAAACCACAGGAAAACAATTGCAGAATCTACAACTCTCTTGTGACACCTTAATCATAAATTTTGTAAGCAAAATCGCATACAATGAAAATACAATGCAGTACAAGGGATGTAGACAAGGTAACATTGTAACATTGTAGCCCGAAAGAATATAGAAAAAAGAAATCTGCCAATGTATACCTGCAGCTATTTTTTCTTTTATGGCCTTTACTTGCTCCGCAACCTCTGGATTTGAAGGAGATAAATACAGTGCTGCCATTGCGTAATCTAATGCATTTTGGTATTTGCCTAACTACATTTAGAATAATAATGAAAAGCCAGAAAAATTAGATTTGAAATAAAAAATAAAATAATGAAAATTTCAGAAGGCAGAAAGGGTACCTGTTTTAGTGCCTCTGCCAAGTAATAATATGGCCTGAATGACAAAACGTCTATACCTCTTGCTCCATGGCAATCTCTGATAGCCATAGAGACATCACTTTTCCAGCTTCTCTGAAAAAATAAAAGTCAATAGAGCATATGTCAGAGGTGTGAGGATGCCTACTTCGCTAAGAAGTGGTGGCACACCTTAAGGAACAATGCTGCTCGAATACACAAGCACTCATGCTTTAGGGTATCATCAATCTGTGGACCACTTCCATCAAGTACTTCATTACAAGCTTCAATGCCACGTAAGAAATTGTAATCCTTCGCCAGAGACTGAGCTGCAACTTTAAGTAATTTAGTGTGCATGTCAAGCTGCATTGAAATAAATGTCAGATATGAAATTGTGCCAAACGAAATGAAAAGAAATATGAGCAAAAACATAGCTTATTGAAATTTCTTACCCTTGTGGAAAAACTCTTCTTTATTGGAGTACCATCAGAAGACGCTGACCGATGGGGAAAAGCTTCTAGGTCACCAAGTACAGGAGGTAAATACGTCCTCTTTGGAACATCATCAGCACAATACCTCATACCACTGTCCTCAACTGAAAGCGTAAATAATTAAAAACATAAAACAGCAAATCATAAAAGAAAATGACCAAGGATCGAAACAGATAATCGCTGCACAATTAAATTTTGACAAGAACAGCGAACCAAAAGATTTGAAAAGATGATCATTATTCTTGTTGCTCTGAGAATATTCCAATACATGCAAATTTTATACGAACTCTGTTTTTTCTGCGTAAGGGTTACTTATTTATGAGAGCATCTCTAATAACATACTTGAGATGACGTATGCATTAATTAAATGGTTCCTCAATTAAGAACAGATGCATCCCCAGAAATGTGCATAAATGAAGTACCTCATAAGCTAAAGATCAAGCAGAAATAAGAGACTGATAACACCATGCACTTTTTCACACTACCTAGCATCTGAGCTAATTAATGCAAAAGACGATATAGTAGCCATCGACATCCGACATTTATGCACTCTACATTACAACCAGACAAATAAAAAGTCTAATTATGAAAATGGCATTTTCTTACTGTAAGGATGATGTTTAGAATACCCGAGTTAGAATCAATGCCTTTCTAGAACTTTTCTAATCATCTGCGATTGGGATAAAAAGATGAGCGTTCAATTGGACTGAAAGCTAAAAGAATTCATCAAAATGACAACTGTAAGACCACAATAATGCACCATGCATCCTATTGAACGCCTTTAAAAATCAACTACGCAATGTTCATCTGCCTTTTTCCAGGACGATATGGTGTTGAAAATACCAGTAAGATTACATAAAGTAACATTAGTTGCAAAAAATACCGTGATTCACATTCATTAAGTAGGCATGCTCCCCACTATAGCTCAAAAGCACTTCTTCGCCATTTGGACTGAAAGCAACATGAGTGAGATGCAAGCTGGAAGGTTTCTGAGAATGAAAGCAATTAGAAACAAAATCAAATTAATGTCTGTGTAAATGACAGGAATAGCCTTATGATAAAAAAGAACAGCAGCCTATCTTCACAAAATCGAACAATTAGAAAGGTTAGGTAAAATAACCAAAGTTATGCCAAACGATAACAAAAGATAGAAGCTTGCAACCCAAATAAAATCAATGACAGACGAGGATATTACAAGCATAATTCACAGGGACCAACGTTTGAAACTTACACGCTCTGAGAGATGGATTGGACAGAAATAATTAACACAAGATGGAGGTTTCATCTTAGTTCGACATGAACTCGAAGGGGGCAGCATCCTTCGGTCATAGAGACGGGCAAATGCATCACTGTAGAGGGATTACTCAAGTTAGTCATAACAGTCATAATTAGTAATTGAATCAAATGCTCAAGAAAGAAATCACCTGCCACCAACAAGAAGATGATGAGGCCGACTTGGACTAACGTCACAAGATTTTAGTGCCAAGCACTGCTTAGGATAATCAGCTAAAGATTTCTTAGCTCCAGAACGTAAATCAAGCTGCCATTAGATCCATTGAAAAAAAATTATGTCTAAACAATAGTAATGTAAGAAGTAGTTAACAAAACATTCACTGAGCTTTCATATGAAGAACATATTTGACCATCTTCATAGGACTATATCCTCTTTTTCTTAAATTTTCATATTTTTCAAAGATCTACAACTCATTTGTTCTATTTAAAAGGAAAAATTATAGAAGATCTCATTTTTACCCTGGTCCAATTTGGTTGTCAATAGGCCTTGAGTTTTGGGCCATCCTGTAAAGCTTAGGTCTCCATTTGGCCTTGAGTTTTGGGATTATCCATAGAACTATAGTTCTTAATAAGCCTATGGTTACGGTCAATTGTTATTAGACTTGATTATGGAACCTTGCTTATTAATACAATCTAGGGTGTTGGGTTGAGTGCTACTCCCCTAGCCATGTTAACTTTTTGATAAGATATAAGACTTGGGGCTTCTAAAATGGGGCATGAGATTACAGGTGATGTAGTGGAAGTCAAGGAGAAAATGAAGAGCGGCTTGAATCCATGGGAGAATGATACTCTGTTTAATGGTTGGGCCCAAAAATAATGCACATCCATAATCTTCAGGAAATTTGGAGAACCAAAAACAATGTTGGGAAAATAAATTACATGGTTACACCCAATAAAAATAGGCTCAAAATAGCTCGTGTTCCAAATAGGCTAAGAGGTGTGACCCTTCTTATCAACAAGCCCGGTTCCTAGAAGACCTGGAGGTTTAGCAGAAACCTATTGGATTCAAGATACCAAAAAAAATCAATGGTTTGGACCGTTTCTGTTGAGCCCAGTCATGAGCTCAGTTGGGTATTACGACAAAACTCACAATCCCACTGATTGTTGATATCTGGATCCAAAAAATGGCCCAAATAATGGCCTAGCAAGAACCCAAGTTTAATCGTCAAGCTTCATGGACCTAAAAACCAGATGTAGTCTTTACTCTAGTGGCAAAAACACCATGCTACTGAAGCCTAAATGCATTCCTGACCATGAATTCGTGGATAGAAAGTTTTACCAATTTTTAAATTAGTTCTGTTTTCAAAATTCTTAAATATTCTTCATCTCAAGAATTCGTAAATGCGCTTCATATCTAATTGGGGTTTCAATCCCAAAATGTCGAGCTGGGCTCATATTATAAGCTTGTCAAAAGACCACGTCTCAGAGTGTCACTTTTGGATTGACAAAGCTGTAACTATTGCAATAAAAAATTTGAATAGATAAACAATACCATAAACAATTGTATACCAATACACTGCGGCATTCCTGGCTTGGAGAACCTGAAGGGGGGCAACAAACGCCCTCTCGAAAGTCATGTTGTCTCAAAGTCCCATCTTCACTGGCGCTCCACACTACATTTGGATTTCCTTGCTCAACCTATGCAGACAAACTTCAAAATAACGTTGATGCAAAGCATGTAAGAAAAAACTAATGTTCAAATGAGGATAAGGCCTTACAGCTAACTTCTTGACTCTCCTTGAATGACATCGGAAAAGTGCTAATGGCTCTGGAGCACTCTGCACTCCTTGGTGAGATAAATTGAAAAGACGGACCTGATCCAAATCAGTAGGTCAGTAAGCAAACCACGAATCAAAGATCCAGATACAGAACAGAATTCCGAAGCTGATCAGAAAGTTACCTCTGCATCTCCAGCACCAGAAACGACAAGCTCATCACAAGTCTCTGGGATAAATTTTGTGCAGAAAATGTTAGCAGAGTGGCCAGTGTCAACACGGCAGCTTAGCTTCCTCTCTGCATAATTCCAAATATTGATCTGTGCAAAATGATTCAGTGGGAAAGTAAGCTAAGGAAATGATGAGAATGAAGATTCAGATATGTAAAAGATGTTAAATGGTTAACCAAAATATAGCTATCCAGGTTACGGTAAGCACTAACACAGAAAAGAATATATTCATATGACAAGCAGGAAAGAGGAAGTTACAGGCAGCATGTCTAACATCGCCATAAAAATGCACTGCAAAGAATTGGTTCATGAGGACGTCAGAGCCAATCATGCACCCAGTATATTGGTCTACATTCGAAGAAAGCACATTGATGTACCAATTTCACTATGACTACGAGAATGACATCTTATAGAACTTGCTGAACAATGAAATAGAGTTTTTTTCTGATTTTCGTCGCTCACTAAGTCCTAGTTTATCTTAAGGTCGATTTTAAGACCCTAAGTTACCCCAACCGCTTGCCCTACCTTTTAGGAACATTTATCGCCGAATTTAAGATTCTAGTCTATTGCAACTGATTTGTACATTTTTTAAGGCAAATGTAAGGCAGATGTTGTTTTGGCTATGGGAGACGTTGAGATTTACAGGCCAGATCTAACAGCGCCCCTTCAAATGTGTTATATTTCTCCCATAAATAGGCGATTGAACTTAATTACAAGTCATTTTTTGAACGAAATTTTTGCTCTTAACTCTTTCCCCAGGAAGGTCACGAAGATTCTTCTCTGGTGTGACCATTGGGGGGGCCAAAGCGTGAAGATGAGGGTTATTTTGTCCTTGCTCAATCCCTAGCATCTCTGGGACAGTGTGAGATCTCTACATTATCAAGAGCATAGTTGGTGGCCTGCTTTCTTTAAGAATGTTGGCTATAGGACTCCTCCCATGGATTCACGGTATAATCGTTTCCAACCTTCAATCTAACTTTCCATCAAAGATTTATTGTTGCTTGTTATACTTGTATCTAAGTTCCTACTAGCCCTACCGCCATGTCCCATATTTTCGCCCACCCTTAGACATCATAGCAACCACCCTGGAAAAAGGATTTTTGCCTGATTCGTATGATATAAATCTTTTTTTGAAAGCAAGGATCTCCACTAATGAGCCTAACTAAAAACATAACTCTTTTTGTGACTACTCAAGGCGGATGCTTCTTTGATCGGTCAACCAACATTTAAATTGGTGTCCCGATTTCTACTAAAATCAAGCACATGGTGTGTTCCACATCGATTGTCAAAAAGGAGAAATATTCTTTTCTAACAGGGTGAGTTAGGACTACGTGTTTTGCAAGCAGAATAAGCGGATATGCTATCATATATAGGGCTGTCTATTTTCTTGCACTATTTGTTCCTATCGTGATGGCGTGCAAAGGAACAGTGTTTTCATTCTGGATCGTACAAGATTTTTTGCTAACTAGAAACTAGAGTCTCCCGCAGCAAGAGATTCCTCAGATAAGGACATCATCTATCCCCTCTCCTTTTAGTTCTTGTCACCTATAAAGGATGTGTACTAGGGAGGATTAGAGGTTCCCACCTATCCACATAAGGAGGCCCTTCATCATTTCTCGTTCTTGTTCTTGGCATGGAGATACTGAATGTAATGCAGTAAAAGTTATAGAAGAATTGTGGTGGATTAGAGGAATCCAACCATTTGAATGAGTCCTGCCAGTAACAAATGTGCGCTTAACAATACCAACATGCGAAAAAGTATTTACTGTTATTTTTTACCTATCCTCTCTCGTTTTAATCTTATCAAATGACCCATATCCACCCGATATCCAAATAGAGTTAAGTGAACTCAAGGCTGAGTTATTATCTAGAAGTGACTAAACATGGACCTAGAGAACCAGCGTGTGGGACTTAAAGCTTACAACTACAAGCAATGCCTCCAGGGGATGGAAGCTACTAAGATTCGTCAAAGCAAGAGCTAAAGGAGCCTTATCTTAAAGCACAAGGATGTACTGATGCACTCTCTAAGTAGATTCAATTAGCCTGCAGGTTAGGGGAAGATAGGGCGTTATCATGGTAGAGATGTTTCATAGTAAGGTAGGAGAGTGGTATTCAATGTTTACAAAGAACTTTATGGAGGAAGAGACTAGGCAATATTACTAGTTGACCTTCTTCCAGAGAGCACTGACAATACCACAGGTAGATTCATGGAGGTAGAAAGACCATGTACATTTGCTATCCATATAATTTAATGTATGCACGTTGAGATATCAGAGACTAGGAGGCTGGTCAAGTAAAACTTTTTCTTAGTCAGTGAATATTAAGACAATGAAGAGGAGGATCTCACATAAGATACATCACATTATTGATCACCCAGCTATCATTATACACAACTGTGGGAGAAAACATTTAATTAAGAGTTAAGTTTTTTATCAGTTTCCTAAATTGGTTGAATATCCTATAAATCTTGGGATTCAACATATGTACTTTTCCTCTTTTTGAGGTCAGGGTAATTTTTATATGGATTGATATGACAATTTTTTCCCCACTGTTTATTCTTATTTAGCATGCGTCAACAACATCAAGCTTATCATCAAAAATAGTGGTCAAGGAGATTAACTGACCAAAATACCAATTGAAAGGATGCAAGTATACACTAGATGTAGGAGCTACAGAAAGTTTCTGGCAGGCACTAAATGGAATTAACTGGTGGCATGCACCTATGGAGCAATAATATGAGCTTTGAAGTTACGTACCATCAACACAATAAATTAAAATCAAGAGATTCTAATAAGAGGGAGGAATATGAGGGTTGACACCAAATATTTGAAACGACCAATTAATGACATCTCTTCACCCAAATAAACTACAATAAACATAATACATCGCAAATTTGATGCAAGAGTTGTGAAAGAGATGGAATATAAAACTTATGTAGAACCATTGGGCAACAAGTTCAATACTGTTATAGCGAAATATTAAGAAGAAATGACTTCAACATTGGCTATCAGCAAATAAAAAAGACAAAAGTTATCCATATGTGACCCTTCACTGAGAAATGTAAGAACATTACTAATCGACATGACAATACCTAAAATGGTCATGGACTCGGAAGGCAAATTTAGTAATGGACTTCAACCAACAACCTCAACTTTTGGTTTATTTATTTATGCCCCTTTACACCCTAAACCCTCTTTTCCCTCATTCATCCTTCTTGCCTTTATTTACTCTCTGCACTTTTCTCTTCTTTAGTGGAAGAGGATACAATAGAAGCAGCTTCTGCCCCACTGATAAAAACACTGACTTCGTCCTATTGAAAATCGATGCAAGTTATTATGATCTCAACACACTAATAAGATAAGATTGGTTAACCAAATTATGTTTGCTAGTAAAAGAAATGCGTGTATTAACCTATATTGATATCTGCTTATCCTTGCTTTAACTGTCTACAATAGGGTCTGAGTTAAGGTTTCATCTGAGCATCCTATCACAGGCCTAACATTATTTATCATTTTGATAGATAGCATGAATCATGTGTATAACTGACAACACTGCGGGAAAGAAGAATAGCAATGTACCTGCAGGTCATCAGACCCTGATATCAAAAATGAGCCCCTTGAATTCCATGCCAAAGCATTAACACATCCTTCATGACCCTGTGCGAGGCAATTGTAAAATGTCAATAGAGAGCTAAAGATATCCCGTCCAAACCCTTAAATCTCCTTCATAATCAAGAATATTTAGCGTCACGCCCAAGTGACTGAAGACATATAGAAATAAATTAGTACAGCTATCTATATCAGCTCATTGCCATCATTGTAAGCCTTAACCTGACCAGATTGAATGAAATGATCCCATCCTTTTGCCTTTTTTATTTTGGATGAATAGAAAGCATGCATAAAATCACTTGGCAGCAAATATTCACACAATCCTAGCCCAAGCAACAAAGGAACAATATTCAGAGCTTAAATGCATAAAAATACAGAACTAGCTTAGGAGGGAAGAGACAAGTTTGAGAAAAATTATATGAAGTTCTCCACTTAAAATAATCAAGTGGCCAAATTATGACTAAAAAGTAAAGCTCTTGAAAGCTGACCTTTGTTTATATGAGACCATTAATTTATTCTCCAAATCAAGAAAAGAAGTATGTCTTCCACCGTGGTAAAAAATCAATGCAATTGCAACAGAAACAAATGGCACAAAGTATTCCGAGACCAAATGAGGGAGAAACCAATGACCGATATCTCATTTAAACATTGAGGATTCCAAGATTCAAATTGGTTGCAATTATGAAAGATGAGCCTAGAGCTAAAATGGTTGAAATAAGATCGAAAAGTTGCCAGACTGTTAAATCCGAACCAGCATAACTACAGTGATTCCCCATCACGATGAAGAAAACTTCCACACAAAAATAACTTCTTTAAACTTTTCAGTATGTTTTTTCGAAATGTTTATAAAAAATGAAAACCAATTGATAAACCATGGTTCAGGAATAGGACCAGCTGATATCTGGTTCATTTTTATTTACTTCGTTTGGCATTCCATCCATGATTTCACCAAATGAAACACAAGAAGAGTAGGAAAATCGTTCTCCACCCATGCAAATCCTTCATCAAGTCCTCTCAACTATTTCAGTCAACTCTTGTAGGCTATCAGGAATCCATGGAAAAACAAGGATGCGATTCCATAACTCAGAATTAGCATATCTCTAGGTCAGCACAACCATATACCACCCTAAGTGCACCTTCCTTGAAGAAGACAAAATAACCACAAGAAACCAATAACTTCAAAATAGGTAAGGGGATACAAATGAAATTGTAAAGAATACGTCAACACAATTGTATTCAGGCTATCACGCAGATTTAATGATAGTGTAGGCTTTTCAACTCGATCCAGCTCATTTTGATGTACGCATGCAGCCATGAAAGAAAATAGAACCAATCTCTTTCAACAGCCCAACAAACCTCCAGTTCTCTCTCTAGGGCGAGTCTTTGTATCAAAGATGAATGGCTATGCAACCTGTAGTTAATATCCTGAATGATCATTAAGAAACGTTCCATCAGTCACAGTCAATCAATACTTAAAAAAGGTTGAACATAAGGTCAACAATATACAATTCATACATTAAAATTAGCAATACTGCTTCATGTGGTCAACAGATGCTGAGAGATTCACAAAAACCTTCCAAACATCATACAGTGAGGATGCAGTGGATCAACACTAGAATAAGATATTAAAGTCACAACAAGAAGAAAACAGTAGAAGGCAGGCACAGTGAATGATTGGTTCAGGTTCGCCAGAAATGGAGCCAACCAACCCCAAAATGTAACAGAGCTTTATTGGGAAAACAATCTACCGCAAAAGAATATAGGGGTGAGATGTATCAACAACATTGCCAGATTTCTAAGGCAACATTCAGAATTTTTTCCTAAACATCAATAGTATATACCAAAATTACTGACAATACACGTCAAATATATTCAAATACATAAATTTTCTACATTACGATGTGCCATCAATCTTCACAAATGTTGGAATAACCATTCATGACCATCAAGCTTCATCAGCATTGAAATAATGTTCTAACAGTACTCATGATGCTTCCCTTTCCCATCCCCACCAATATATACTGGAGCTTCATTAATTTTGTTAAACGGGCAGAAAAGTCTTCTAGCTCAGATGTTATTTAACGATAAAAATGGATTACCCACAGAAGAAAAATTAAAATACTTGACAAGTATATAGAACAAAAAGAAACAGTAAGCAAAGAAGACAATTATTCTTAACTAGAGAATTGTCGCATGGAAAATTGATTTCGTAGTTGTAGGTTGAAACCAGCTAAATTAGACCTTGGATAACAATGTGTCGACTATATGTTTGGTCTTGTTCCTCCTGGAAGCCGATTATGCTTTGAAATAGGTTTTTTTTTCCTTCCAAGACCATAAATTCTTAAAATGCCACAAGGTCACCGAACATCCAAGAGCCCATGGGAGACTAATCAAATGTCTTAAACCATGAATAGGCATATGTTAGTATTTCTCCTCTATCAAGTTCCAAAGGGTCCCACGGGATTATTTGTCGCACAAAAGGACCAAACCTCTCGTGAGAGAAAACCAGGGGAATCAAAAAAACGATCAAACGCCAAAAATAATCGTGAAAGGGATAACTGGTTATCATCCCGTCGTACACAGGACTACTTCAGAACCGACGAGCCCCACGCCGACGGTGTCACCTCTACCCTTTAATCCAGAAGATCTAAGTAGGAAGAGACACAAGCATAATCAACAAGAAATTGGCATACACTCCGGCTGATCACGAGGAAGAACAAAGAAATCCTAGAATAGCCTCGTCCCACACTCCATCAACGTCAAATACCTTGATAGAATCCGTCTTCCTCCTCTCGATCAAGTCGGTCACGTTTCCGTCTGGGAAATTCCATCCAGCTTCCGTCATCGTTAACAAACGAGAAAGAAGAAGACACCAGCCGTCGTCGCAGGAGGATGCCGCAAATTCTCGTCCCCCACTCCCCTTCCCTCGCTCTCTATTTAAAGACACCTGCACACAGAGCGATAGCTTCCAGTGACAACCGGCTGAAAGGCGCCACGCGCTGCCACGTTGTTCCGTAGTAAATAATTTACAGAAGTCTGTCATCATCTTCAAAAATGCCCAAGCAGCTTCAGGTGATAACATCCATTAGCGTCGTCAAAAATGGATTCTTTGTGGGCTGAAGATAATTTCTTGGAACGCGTACAGACGATAATCAGGCTAAGCTGCAGCCTTACCCAGCACAGACGGCGTCCGGACACGTCCCACGGGAACCCCCCTTCCCCCACCTCCTCTTAACCGACATGAGTTATTGAAGAAGCTCGAAGACTGGGTTTCGATTTTTCTCAAAGCCCAGACCAGGCGGAGGATCTGTGGGGATACGGAGTGCGGAAAGAGAGAGAGAGAGAGAGAGAAGTAGAGGGGGATGATGATTATAAAAAAGAATACCCATAATTTGTTTTATACTATTTCATTTTATTTTAGAATTATGAATCTAGATGAGTAGGAGAGCAACTGCCCATTTGAATTCCGAATGTATGATAGTATTTTTTTTCTTGATCAAGAATCATAGAGAATACCAAAGTGTTAGAAGAGATTCCAAGTCTAAAAATAGCTCAACAAATGATGGAGACAGTAATTTTTGAACAACAATGTCAAAAAAATAAGAACAATATAAAGAGCAATGGATTAAATTATACTAACAATTATGAATCTGTATTTTTATAGGATTCAAACTAGTCTAGCACAATTTAGACCTTGTAGATGGAATAAGTCAACCTTTCGACATGAGCACAATCAGAGATTTTTGTAGGACAACAAACTAGTTTGACACAATTTAGACCTTGTAGATGGAATAAGTCAACCTTTCGACATGAGCACAATCAGAGATTTTTGTAAGACAACAAACTAGTTTGACACAATTTAGACCCTTGTAGATAGGATAAGTCAACCTTTATACATGAGAACAATCTGAGATTTTTGTAGGACTCACAAACTAGTCTAACACAATTTTGACCCTCATAGATAGGACAAGTCAACCTTTCTACATGAGAACAATCTGAGATTTTTGTAAGACTCACACACTAGTATAACACAATTTAGACCCTTGTAGATAGGATAAGTCAACCTTTCTACATGGGAACAATCTGTTATTTTTATAATAACTTAATTTGATCCTACTCTATTTTTCTAATAATATATATTCCTCTTCTTCAATTCTACTAGTCCCCTATATAACATCAAATTCATAACTTTTATAAAATCATAGCATACATGATTTTATAGTGATGGATCTTCTACCACTTAGATCCCTTATAATAAGTAAATGTTATATATCTAGCAACATTTATGACAAAGTTTTGTTTGGGAATGAAATCAAAAGCCTAGAAATGAAAGAATTGCTCCTATTTTCATACTACTTTAAACCTCATTGACCAACAAACAACACCAATGTGATTATGAGGGTAGTTTATAGTCAAATAGTTATCATACTATAAATTTGAGTAAAATACTACAAATAGTAATATCATAATATTTAAATAAGAAACCCAACCAAAAAATAATTGAACTCTTAAAGAACTTTTGCAGATAGTGGGGAGGTAAACTAAACTACCTTCAAATGAGCACATGAGTGAGGATTGAGTGGTGAAGCATGATGTTTGACCACTTGGCTGTTGTGAAAAAATGAGGACCCTAAGAAGATCTCAAAGTCATGACTTCTCAATCAACAAGGTCATTTGACTACTTAGATATCTCTCTATCTTTAGGCTAATCTTCTTCTTCTTCTTCTTCTAGTATGCTGTTTTTGGTCACCTACTTTCTAGTTTAGATGGGAGGGTTATGTTTTTTGCCATAATGTGATTAGAGGGGTCTTCTTATGGCATTATTTTTTGTCTAAACAATTACTCTAGAAAGGTGTTGGTAGAATATATATTTTTTGATATAAATATATTTTTGCCAATAATGGGCTAAGATCTTAAGTGCTAGTATAAATTATTTTTTATTTTTTAAAAAATGAATAAAAAGTGAGCCCAATAGAATATCCATGAAAGTAGAAGGAAATATTTACTTGAAGTGGCAACACCATTAAAATTAATTTCTCCAGTTTTTAAATATGCCTAGTAGTAGTGTAACCAGAAAAGGTAACGTTACCGCATCGTTGCACTGCTCCGCGACGCTCATATATGAACACATACTTATTTATAAAGCGGACAATTTTCGCGATTATAATACGAATTCCTCTTTAAAAAAAGGGTGAGCACAGCCTCCAGCCCAAGCGGGCGTCTTCTCCCCCCTCCTACCCTTTCTCTCTCTCTTTCTCTCTCTAGCTTGCTCGCTCGCTCGCTCTCTGCGTCTCTGTAGGCGTCTCCCTCGTTCCGCCGCTGGGCGGCGTTGTGGGACTTGAAAATTCTGCAGAGAGGTGAGAAAGCGGGCCAACGGCGGCGGCGCCGGGAACACACGATGTATGGAGGGGTGGGTAAGCACGGGAGGGGAGGGAGTGGCGGGGGACGGGGAGGAGGGAAGCGCTCGCTGCCTCCTCCTGCTCCCTCGGGCCACCTCCAGCGGGTTGGGACCTCTAGCGGTGGCGGCGGCGGCGTCGGCGGCGTCGGCGGCCGGCTTTCTCTCGGGTCTACGGGTCCCTCTGCGACTCGGGAACGGCGCAGCGTCGGGGCGGGCCCCGGTGGCGGAATGGGCGGCGCCGGGGCACCGGAGGAGACCTTCAGGATGATTTCGGCCGATACGCTCGACTTTGCGGCGATCATTCGGCTGACTCCCGACTTGGTGGACGAGATCAAGCGCCTGGAGGTCCAAGGCGGCGCTGCCAAGATCAAGTTCGATTCTAATTCCAATAATTTGTCTGGAAATGTGAGTTCAATTACCCATCTTTTGCTCCTCCATTCCTTCCTTATTAATCCGTGTTTCATTCATATTTTCCAGTGGTTTATGGTGATAGGTCAGGTTTCTTTCGTGATATTGTGGTCCTATTTCCCCGTATCAATTGAAACAATTACTACTCCGATATGATCCATTTTTCATGTCTTTTAAGTCGGTAGAATGCGCTCCTACAATGGATCTTTTTCGTGAAACTGACTGTGCATCCAGTGCATGGAAATGTGTATCAGTCAGAAACGTTTGCTGTAGAATTCTTTTATGTTGATCGCTTCTGCTCCTGGATATCATGCACATTTAATTTATGTGGTATATGACCTAGGACTACCGCGTGACACTGCTGCTCTGTTGGAAGATCACAGTGTTTGCATATTTCCTGTGGTCTGTAAGAAAACCGAACATAAGCAGAACATGTCAATCATGTGCGGGTAGCGTCTTCTGCCAGGAAATTATTAATTTTAGAACAGATTGGGTTTTGCCTGCCCAAAGCTACCATCTTGCAATTACTGGTTTTGTCTACCATATTGCTGCAAGCTGGCTTGTATGATAATCTAGCAAATTTAAGAGTTCAAGGTGGTGGCGTGGGTTTGGTTGGTGCTTGGTTGTACGGTGCCTGAAGATTTAGGATAAGAGTTGATCATTGTCACTGGAAGTATTGCAAAAGAATTACTGGCCTTCCTCGAATATTACAGTTCGCTGATGACTTAGTGGAATTGGTTTCTTTTCTAGATCAGTAGATTTGGGGCACACTGGTTGCTAGTTGCTTTGAATGCTCTAGTCTATTGTTCGTCCATATGCCAGGGATTATTGGGTTTGTTAATCTACTAGGCGTTTCATTTTTTTCTAAAGATGATCAGTGCTGCTTGTCATAACTGGATGTCAAGAAATTGCATCTGACTGCAACGAAGCCCAATCTTAAATCTCAAATAATAAATTTGGAATGATTGTAACCGGTTTTTTATAAATTGGGTGGGAGAACCTCCACAATCAGCTGAAGTGTACAGAAGGAAGTTCCCACCTAAGCCCTTTCTTGATTACTGCGAGGTTACCTACAATACATCTGTATACTCTCTGGAAGCATACTTAGAAAGAACTCACAAGACAAGTTCCTTTGTGTCAACATGTAGGATTTTGATACTTCGTCCTTTGAAGGTTATGTGGGGCTTTTACAGGTGATCAATTGATTTTTGTAGTGGATATTACTGACATCCTTTCTAGTCTGTATGAGGTAGAAAGAGAAACTTTGGAACACTTGTTTGACAATTGCATACCTTAAACTAGGCTTACATCACATTGATAAACATTCACATATTAGACAGGCAAGGTGTAAAGCTGAATTTCGTGGCTTATTTGTATGCGATCTTGTAAGCAACTGAAACAGGAGGGGAAAACACACATTGTTGAAGAGAAAAAGTGCTACTGCATTGAATGTCTTTTATGTGGGTTTATGAAAAAGTAAGAGACAAGGTGAGAAAGGTGTTGAATGATGCCACAGGTGAGTCTATATTTCAAACTTATTGGGGTTGTACTTTCTGTCGATCACTATATTGATGTAACACTCTAGTCATGAATACGGTTTTCCTGAGAACTCCTAAATCAAACATCTGTACTTACTCTATGTTTTCTATAATTTTCAGTTTTTTTTTCCCTTTGTCTTTTCCCAAGACATTTTAAACATCATCTCTCAGTCAATCCTCTTGGATCTGTCTATTAAATTTTTTTGTTCTCATTTCCCAATGCTGTTCTCCATGATGTTGACAAGTTGGTGCAGTGCGCTATCTGTGTCCATAGAGTATTAACTGCTGACGTTTGAATTGAAATTCCCTCGAGTTTCCCTTTTCAGAGATATTTCTCCGGTTTTTTTTCCTGATTGCAACTAGTTGCAGACCATTCATTTACGATTACCTGAAACCTTGAATATTTTGAATCAAACTTGTGACAGTTTGTAGGTTTCGATGCAAATGAAGTTGTAAATAAGTTCAGACCGGATACACGACCTCTGGAATTGGGAACAGGCTGTGTGAAGCATCGGGGCAGCGTGGACTTTCCAGAAGGGAATTTTATCTGAGATTAGTGAAAATTGAACAATTTTCAGCGCATATTCCCAAGTTGAACGGGATGGTCTTCTTAGACTAGTGCAGAAGGACGTGACAAACCCTTGAGCATGAGATTCAGTATACAAAACACATAGACTTTGAAGTTATGAAGTTTCATTCCTTTTACGCAGTGAAGAAAATTAAATTTGTGCCTGTGTATCCTCTTGATCTGTGTACTAACCAATGGCTATGAAGACGGGAGGTGAAAATAAGAAGTAAAGAAGTAAGGAAAATGAGTAGGTTCCTTGTTTGATATGATGTGGAGTAACGGATTAGGCTGATGGAAATGACAGTTTAGATTATTTATTTTTTAAGAAAGGTGTCTGATTTCTAATTAGGATGGGAAAAATTAGAAAACCATTCTTGATGTGTGGTAGTCATAACTTTTAAGGGACTTCCCGAATGACCATACCGGGTAATTCTACCATACTCTGTGCAGCTATGGTTATTGATCCTGCAAATCCTACCCCAAGGTTCAGGCCAGATTGAGAGTTTAAATTATTTATTTTGGAAAATTGCATTGATCCTGGATCCACCTGTCTTAGATTTGCCAATAGAGAGAAAAAGCTGAATAAATCTTTATGTAGACTTCGGAGTGTATTCATGCAAAGTCTCATTTTGAATGGGGCAGGCACATATGTCTCATTTGCTTGTTCCGCACTGGTATTGCTATGTTATATTTACATGAAGATTTTCTTTCAGAAAACATTAAACTCATTAATGCAATAGTTCAGTATTGCAGAGTGATTTTAAGAACTTGCTAAGCCTTTGTGTACTCATTATCTATGTATCTTGCATGTTATCTCTACTTTCAGATTTTTTATGTTTTCTTCATGAACCAGGTCATAGACGTGGGTGGCAAGGAATTCAAATTTACATGGTCACGAGAACTTGGCGTATGTGATATCTATGAAGAACTTCAAAATGGAGAGGACGGTAATGGACTGCTCTCTGAGTGTGGCTCAGCCTGGCGCAAGCTTAATGTCCAACGTATTTTGGATGAATCATTGAAGAACCATGTAAAGATGCGATCAGAGGAGGCTGAACGCCGCCTTAAATCCAGGAAGTAAGCTACATAACTTTAATAGGAAGTGCTTTAAATCATGTTGTTCATTTATTCATTGTCCTTGTGACTTGTTATTTCAGAAATCTTCTGACCAACTTTACCAGCTGTTCTTCTTCATAAAATAATTTGATTCATTGCAGCGAATCTGTATTGATTCTTGTATTGCTGGTCGTTTAATATAATATCTTCATGCTAAAGAACATATGCCATTAAATAATCCCGTTACTAGTGGCACTTAGGTATTGAATCTTATCATGCAAAACAATAAAGTAATGACTATTTTTAGTCATTAATTTTAATTTTAATCTGAAGAATGAGATACTATTTGCTCAGAGTTTTTAAGGCTCATAACTGGGCGTCTGGGCAGCTAGAGCCAAGGTGCTTGGCCACCATTCTAGATCATGATACATGTACCCCAACACATTGCCTAGTAATTTTGTCATGTCCAATGTGCTTGAAAGCGACCATTTTGTGTGTATTGTGCAGGCTGAATGGGTGTTTATCTGACTCTGACAATTAGTTTGGTCAGATGATGTGAGAGCACATTTTGTTACATATGCATAAAAGTGTGTGAATATGTATGCTTGCAGAATGTCCTCATGTTTCATTTTCAATGGATTGTGTCGGAACCTTTGAGCGTTTTGACAGTTCTTAGCACGTGTTCCTCTTCCAAAAGAAGCGAATTAATAACGGTTGAGCAGTATTACACATTGTGATCACTGTCATTGTTCTCCTGCATCTCCCTCCTTCCCATGTTTACCCTTTGTACCCTTGTTTCTCTTCATTTCCCTCTCCTCTCTGTCTTTTCCTGTCTCTCCATCTCTCTATCTTTTCAGCCTCTTCTTTCGTTAAGTCGTCTCTCCATTAGCTTCACTCTCTCTCTCCCCCCCTCTTCTTTCTCAATTTCTCATTGTTGACCAATTTCCCTTCCCCATCTTCTCTACCATCTTTCTTTCTCCATTCCCCATGCTCTTCTGGTTTTATTGGCAACTCTCAATCCTCCATGGGCATGGTTACCTAGTCGAATGAATTAAGGATGGATGCATTCAATCAGGAATCAAGATGATGAACTTACGTATGATGTGTACTGGTCATGGCAGTATTTCACCATTAATGATTTCAAGTGAATATTCTGGTGCTGCATTCCACGTAGAGACTTCGTTGGATACAACTTTAGTAGTTCATTTGGAATAATGGGAATTTGGCCTCCAAAAAGTAGGTTTATGCTCCTTTTGAGTTAATTCATGAATTTCTGCATTCATGAAAGAAAATGGTGGCTTTTTATTGTATGTATAAATATTTTTCCTATTGATTTTTGGATTCAGTGGGCAATAAATTAATTCTTCATCATGCTGTAACACGTGCATCATCTGGCCTTCCTTTCTCATATATCTTACCCACACACTACATACAAGTCAACGTTCATCTTTGCTTGAAATACCATGAACTTGCAAGACAGCCCATCCAAACGAGGGAAATCTCAGATGTGTAGATAAAGATTCTGTTTACACATATCACTTCAGTAGTGCACTGTTGGCCTTTACAACCCACGTACTTAGTTCAGTATTTACAACACAACACTAAGCAAAACTCGTCCATATTACAATTCATTACCTGATTCAAATTTTCAATCCGGATGTTTACTCCATCGTGAAATAAGCATTCCTTAGAATCAGAGGATTTTGAATGCTGTTGGAAAAGGTTTTTAATTTTACTTTGGAGTTACAGTGCAATGCAAGTTCTTTTTATTTGAGGATTGGATGTGTTCAGTAGTGATTGGATATTAATGGGATTTCTGCTCTCCTTCCATCTTAGGATATAACATTTCATCTGCAAATTCCCATTGGTTTGTGCAATTCATCACAAAGCCACCTTTCTATCTGACGGAGTGAAAATGAATATTTTCCGACATTTAAGGGCACTGTTTTCCTTTCGATTAAGAAAATTTGGATCTTCAACTTGCTTATGCCGCGTATTAACATTTAACCATTTGTAAAGTTGAATGCCATTTTCTTTTAAAGCAGTGACCTTTTTCTGTCCTCAGGAGCATGCATTTTATACTGATATTGCATTATCACACACTACTTTCATCTTCAACATATCTAAATTACCTTTCATAATGCCTCCTAGCTCTTCTAGCTCCCCTTCTAAAATCCTCGCAACAGTAAGAACTGGACTGTTCATAGGTATTCTTACTGGTTTTTTTTTGTGGGAAGAAATTGTAGATCAAATGACAAGAATCACGTTGCATTATTCGTTTGCTTATAATTTTTAATCAATATCTGACTGGAAATTTACTGGTATATCTGCGTGCTTACTATATTTAATTGGGCTTACAATTTCCTATTGTTGTTTTTATGAATATAATCTTATTAAATTTGAGTAGGAATGCGATGCTTTGTTATTCAATGGACATCTCAAGTTTGTTTTATTGTTTGTCCAGGTCAATTGTCTTAGACCCTGCAAATCCATCTGTAAAGAATCAAGCCAAAACATTGGCTGCAGCAGCTGTAGAAGGTGAGGCACTTGAATTTGATCTTTGGGATATCATTAATTTTCTACTACATTATTCCCATTCACAACATTATTTTTGGGCTTCCTGTTGGAAGTCCTTGACTAAAACCTAAACATATTCATTTGATGGAATAATATTTGGCCGGGGCCAATATCGCTTTAATGCATAACAATATATTTTACGTCATACTCGAACATTTCGAAGACATCCTTTTTTAAAACGGTCTTGTTGTTCCTTATTTTCCTGTGTAAAAAATTGTCGAATACAGTTTTTGTTTAATTCCATTAGTGTTGGTCTCACTACTTCACATTAGCTATGGCGTTCTCCATTTAAGGCTTTGAGAAAATAGTGCTTTTGTTCGTCGTTTTCTATGTGGATCACTCAAGAATGTCAAACAGTTTTCACTCAATCCAGTGTGACTAGTTAGTTCATCTTAAGTAATGCATTTGATATGTAGATCCTTTTTGTCCGACACAGTCACTTTAGTTTTCTTATTTCAGCCCCTCTCATTTTATGAAAGGAAGGGAAGAGACTCTGGGAATACATCCCCGATTTTATGAAGCTTGCCTGAGGAAATAATTTCATGGGGTTCAACATCCACTGTCCTATGAAGGGGGTTTAGTGTTGTCTTTTGTTCTCACATACTTCAAGGGTCTATTCCATCTGTTTCTTTTTACTGAGGAACATTCCTGGCCAAAACGCCTGCCTATGTAGCTGATTACTTTCTTAGTTGTTTCCAAATCTTTATGATAGATCATTCATCAAGGGGTGGTATCCCAGCATTTTGGGATTAGGGATAAATATGTTGGGAAGGAAAGCTACACAAAATGGGGATCCCAAGCTTTTCAGATTTTCTCTTTGTGGATGGATTGAATTTTGTCTGAAGTAAAGCTAGAGGCATATGAGCAACTTGGCTTTGTTGTCATGAATGATGATTGAATGTATCTTTAAAGATCGGAATCTCTTTTCTTTGCTCTTGACTGAAACATAAACCTTGAATGGAGAAACCTAGTATGGTAAATTTTTGCTCTATTTAGGTGTTCCTTGTATAATGTGTGCAGGGTAATCTGTATCATTCTTACCTCATTCATTAGAATACTGAGGTTATTAATTTATCTAAATATTGGTCTATTAAAGAAGAGAAAATTCATTGAATAGCATTATCTATCATTGTAAGTCTCATAATATGGTTTTTTGCACTGTACCCTGGTTTTTGCATCTTGGCAGACATTGATAAAGAGGTAATCATCCTTTAGTGAATTTACCATATGCTCTTATTCTAAAGTGACATTTTTAATATAAATAATGTAAACTCTGTTCAAAGACCTGATGGAATAAATTAGTTGTTGGGCTGGAATCTTGCTGGAATCTTACTGGAATCATGTGGGGTTATTTAGCATTTAATGTTTTTTTTACGTTGCTGTGTTTTGTAACTCCACTCAGTCTGGCAGATTTGATTTGCTGAAGCTTTGAAAAGTCAAAAATCTAGTGTAGTTTATTCTGATAGGTTATGTGTAACCATTGTTGCTTTTACTTTAAGGAGGAACTCGTAGGTTGCTGCTTTCTTGGCTTTTCCACGAAGGCAGACATTACTAAATTAAAGGATTTTCTAGCTTTAGATTCATTCTAACCCTTATAATGAATGGACCTCTATATTTAGTTATTGGTCTTTTAGTCCATCATAAAGCTACCATGCTTTTAGGTTCATGAGTGATATTTTTGCCTTTCCATTGTATTCCATTATAATTGAATTTCTTAACTATGGTTAACAAATGAGGTATGAAACAACGACTTTACCACTTAGTCTTAATCTCCTCTTTCCCATTTCCTGTGCATTTTCAACTGGGAGAAGGCAGAAGGAAGAGGGAATGGAGTGGGGTTTGCCAGCTTGGGAGAGGAAGAGGACTTGGGAAGTGTGGTGTATGGTATGAACTTCGGGTAGAGGGGTCAGGAAGGAAGCAATAGGAAAGGAGTGGTGGGTTTAGAGTGGGAAGGAATGAAAATGTGCGAGTAGGCATCTGCCATGCGAGGAACGGATAGCAAGGATGAAGATGCATGGAGTATCTAAGCTTTTTCATCATGTTCGAAGTTTAAGAGAATATAACAAATGAGTTAAGAATTTTCTCCGTATAGTTTCCATCACTAAACAGCCTATGTGCGGCTTTATGAGACTATAAACTGCAGAAGTAAATTAAGTGGGGCCTTCTTCCAATGGTTTGCTGGGATGTAAAGCACGAAATCGTAAATCAATGAGGTTTTTCATTAGAATGTCTTAACTGACTTGTTCATTGTTTCATTTGTTCTAAAATTAACGTAAGTTAGATCCTCTCATTTGCTTGACATTGATGTTTGATGACAATCTTGTTTTTGAAGGTGATATATGTTTTCGATAGTTTGCAATTAATTGGGTGAACATTATTATATTGTAATATAAATGTAGCAATACCATTTAAGAAACAAGAGCTCATTACGCTCTGTGGCTTAAAGTAGTATCTGACGAAATACCTTAGACAATGCTTCATGTAGACAATTGACAGCCAGACAGAAAGCTTGATCTTTCTTGCCTTACCTATGGTGCAAGGAGCAATGACATTTGGTTTCATATTTTTACTCGAAGTGTTTAATACTCTTCTTCCTGAACTGTGGGTAATGTGGTCACTTAAAATGTTCTTACTGATTTTCGTTTTCTTTTTGCTGCTAGGTAATATGCGAAGGATGCATTGGAAAAAGGACCAATTTAAAAAGAGGAAAATGGATACAAGTATGGGTACAGGAACTCCCTTTCTAACCTGAATATCTGGCTTATCTAACCATTCACGGGTTGCCAATATCATCAATAATGATTTGTCTTGTGAAGGAAATAGGCGATACGTTATGGTTGTCACTGCTTTTTGATCATATCCGGTGTTTATGATATTTCACAAATCTGATTGATTTTGCACCTGATACCTTAGGTAGATGTTGTTCCTTGAATCAGGACGGAGGTTGTCTGAACGGATATGGAGAAAACAAAAAAATGATGGTTTAGACGTGTTGCAACTTGTATGATATAGGTTCTCATTTATGTCCCTATTTGTGAGTTCAATGTTACGACTTGAATCAGATTTGAGGATAGCTGCTGTTTCTATACAACGTTTTAATACAATGGGCTGGCAGTATGAGTTTTTGTTTAGTCCTATGGTTTGATTTGCTTGCCTCAATTAACAGAACTGTGCGATTTAGAATTTTTGCCCCTGATATGTCCTGAAATAGCTATTTAACTAGACATGCTTAACATGCATATTTTATTTTGATCTCATAAAAAATGTGCTTTACGATATTTTTATCTTGTGAATAGCTTAACTTCAAGTCTTACTGATAATCTTCTCGGTAGTTTTTTTGTATGTTGAAGCGTTTTGGTGTTGTTCATTCTGTTTTATTTTATTGTTCTAGTTACAAGCACGGTCGCCTCAAAACCTGTGTTCAAATCTGGAACGCCTTCACATATTTCTAGTGGGAGCCTGCCGTCCATCTCACCTCAACCATCACCTCCTGAGCAAGCTGGAATAACGGCTTCACTATCCTCTTTTGGAATGGCAAATCCTTCGAGAGGCCATGCAGCAATGGATGAAGAACATGCCCCACTTACATCAAATGGGGACAATGCTAACTCAGAGAGGGACCTGTCAAACAGGGCTGGCCATGGATCAATGCGCAGGCCAGTTGCAAGTAAAGGGGTCTCAGGCTCTCAGCCAGTGGAATTGCGGAGCTTTTTGATTAATTTACTCTTGGGTAGTCCCAAGGGAATGAGCTTAAAGGTATGATACGTTTCAAAGTAAAAAGGGAAATTCAGATGCATGCAAGTTCTGTCACTATATTGTTTGGGAAACCTACTGACTAATTAACTACCCATGAGTCCTCTGATATCCGACCTTAGTGTACTCCATTCTTGTTGGTAATGAACCTTGGTGTGTTTTGTCTTATTCATGTTTTCGTGTCATGAAGTGTTTCGCTACTGTTACCTACAACTCTATTCCCCTAAATAGTTGCATTGAAGTCCTAACCGACAATACAGATCAGGAAATAATATTACTTCTGGGTGCTGTACCTTAGATTCTTGGTGAGAATTTGTTGGAATGGATTGCAGTGCCACTGCCATGACCTTGGTTATTGCCAACTTAATAAAAGTGAAATGATCATTTCTGTGATCTTTAAGTCTTATTCTTTATATGGAAGCCTGTGGTGCAGAAGTCAAAACGACGTCTATCTTTTATTTGACTAAAGTTTTAATCACCAAAAATCCTGTCGATAGTTGCATCATTTCTAGTTCAGGTAATTGTGCCGCTTCTTGATTTTAATTAACTTCATCTGTACTTGTACTTCTGATCTTAATCTGACCGATTGGATTGATACCTGAACCAATTCAGGTTGGTGGGGACAAGGGAATTACGATTCCAAATTCTTTGTGATTGAGGTTTCCAATCAATCCATATTAATTTATTATAAAAGATCATAAATTATTTTGTGCTCTCCTTGTGACTTTTCTTCGCTTTTTATGTCATTTTGATAATAAAATTATGATCACACGAGCGGATTCCTGGGATTCGATCTTATAATTTCCGTTGTTGGATGCAAATGATGTTTAAAATGAAATGGTTGCTTTCTCAGGGTTTGGAGAAAGCTGTGGCAGAAACAATGCCCAATGCTGGAAAGAAGATCGAAAGTATTATAAAAAGCGTGAGTGGATTAGTTGATTTTTGGGTGCCTTGATTAGGATACTTTCTGATAGTTTCACCTAACTTTTTAATCTCGTTAACAGATAGCAACCTACCAAGCTCCAGGACGGTATCTTCTAAAGCCAGGAGTTGAAGTGGACTTCTCTAGAAAACCTCCATCTGAAAGTGGAAGGTATGAATGACATTAGTTTCTTTTCATTTATTCCACTAGATGAGTAATGTACTGAATTTCGCTTCATAGATATTTTAATTATTCTTTCAATACGGTGACATGAAAGTTGATATTAACAGTACTGGATCTTCTTCTGAAACCAACCGTCTTTTATGCAAAGTTATATAATTGGAGATGAAAATTTGGTTGTCATAATTCTTATCTCTGTGCAAGAACCTATAATTTATAAGCATTGCTTTTGTATTTTGTGGTCCAACTTGCTTTTTCTTTGCTATAACAGCCCTGATCACCATCCTGAGAGAAGGTCCGTCTCAGAAGTAATAGAGAAAGACAATGCTCAAGATCTTGAGCATAAAGCTCAGTTAACTCAGCTTACAGAATCAGATATCGAAAAAATTGATATTGAAAAAAGCTCTCCTGATCTTTCAGCAATTGATATTAAGGTTGACGATGAGAATGAGGAAGGCGTATGCAGCTCTAGTGAAAGTGGAAGCGATAGTGATAGTGAAAGTGACAGTAGTGACTCTGGAAGTGACAGTGGAAGTCAGAGTAGAAGCAAGAGCAAAAGTCAAAGCCCTGTGGGGAGTGGAAGTGCAAGCAGCAGTGACAGTGAAAGCGGTGATTCCTCCAGTAGCAAGGAGGGATCTGATGTTGACGTGGACATTATGACAAGCGACGATGACAAAGACGAAACTGGGAATAAAATCTCTAACATTTCAAGATTGTCTCCTCCTGGGGAAGGGAAGTCATCTTATGAAGATCACGAAGAAAATGCCTCTGAAAGAGCAAATCAGGTCATCCAAAGGACATCTCCATCTGATTCACATGATTACTTGACAGGTAGTAAGTCTTTTGCGGTTGAAGATATGGAGAGAAGATCTAACAATGCAAGGATAAAGGGTTCTCCATACTCTCAAGCTACAACTACAGACAATGTTCTGCAACCGAATCCTCGGAATCCTCGGAATTCTGGAGAAGATATGTCTTTAACAGCTTCCTCTCGAAATTATAACTTGGACAAAAGTGAGCATTTTGTCGGTCCGAGTCCCAGTGATAAACAATTATTTGGAAAGGACCGCCCTGATCTTGAACAGCTTGATAGTGTGGAAAAAATTTCAAAAGGCATAAATAAAAGAACTGATCCAAAGCACTTCCAAGAGAAGCCCGGAAGTAACAAGAGGCCAAGGGGTTCAAGTTCAGGTGGACAGTTATCCTCTGTAAAGATTAGAGATGATAATCTTCCTCCAAAATCACGCAAGATTTCACCAGACAGACTAGAAACAAATCAAATCAAGAGTTCAAGATTAATGGCCAGTGACGTTGACATAAATGAAGACGCATTTGATTCCAAAAGAACATCTGACAGTGCATTGGCTGGAAAATGCATAAAAGAAAATGGAGATCGCATTAAATTGATCCAAGATATCGTGGATTCTGATTCTCGACAATTAGCACAAATGGTCGGAAATACCATTGGAAGAGCCAAGGCTTCTGATGGTGCAGAGAAATCTGGAAAGCTTATTGAGAGGTTCAATGGCGCTAGTAAGCATTCAGAAAAGTCATTTGGCCGTCTGGATGGATCAGATGTATCTAGTTCAAGGAGTTCGAGCATCCATGACAAGTTTTTCATGTCCAAGGACATGCTGAACAAAGATATCCGAGACGTGATCATGGATGTTAATGAGAAATACTCAGCCAAACACGTTTCAGATGATATTGGAGGAGACAAGCTACCTTCGTTTATTGACTCAGGTCTCAGTAATCTTGCTGATCAGAGTGGAATTCAAAAGGATTCCAAACAGTTATTAAACTCGCATAAGGCTGACGTCGATAAATGTGCTGCTTCTAGCGAGAAAGTTGTTCCCCTGAGAAGAGAGCTTTCAGAGCTAGAGCTGGGCGAATTTCGTGAACCACTTTCTGTTGAAGACATCAAAAAACGTAAGAAGCCATCTGAGAGAAAAGGTCCTTCCAAGTACTCAGAGAGTAAACTGAACGTGATGGACAACTTTAGTTCAGATTCGAAGAAAGGAAGAACCCCAGCAAAGGCCTCCAATGAGTTAAAGAGAGAGTCACCTTATTTGTCAAAATGTGGAAGTCAAGCCAATCAAGATGGGCCTGGCAGAAGGGTGCTAGATAGTGACACAACGGATTGCACAATTTCTCAGCAGCGAACAACCGTTTCATCTCAACTTCAACAGTGCTCAAGAGTAGACCGACCTGAAAGTGACTCTGCCTCTCATTTGGATCTGCTGTCTGATACAGCTGGTAAGAATGCAATGAAATCTACTCAAGAAATTCGCCAGGAAGGCTCTGGGGCTCGTCATAAAAGATGCTCTAGTAGTTCTTTGATGCAACTAGATACAAAGCAAAATGGTCATATGACTGCCAAAACATCCATCGATAGTAAGCCTAAAATCAATAATGGGCTCATAGATTCATCTGATCGGAGTAAAGAAAGCTTTCGGGTGGAGAGCATTACAAGTACTGGACAAAAGGACTTTTCTTCTGATGAAGATGACTCATTTTATGCCAAGTACGATAAGGATGAACCGGTGCTGAGGGGTCCAATAAAAGATTACTCTCAGTAAGCAACTAATCTGTTGCCTGCATGTCATAAACTATGAAATTTTTCATGTGACATTTCTCTCATCTGTGTTGTCATCGTATTCGTAAAAGCTGCCTACGCATGGCTTTACTAAACTTTTCCGTACATTTATTCGCCCATAATGGAATACAAGTTACCAGTCTGGACCCTTTTCATTTGGGAAGGAGGAAGAGCTTATAAATGTCCATTTTAAAAATGATTTCCATTATTTTTTTGGGTTTAAATAATTTATTTTGTCCAACATAACTGTACAGTTATTTATTTATGACACCTTCAGCAAATCAGGGTTATTGAGGACACTATTAGACGCTTTCTTGTTCAAGTTGGTGCATTGGTCAGTCTTCTTACAAACTAATGCATTCACGGACTGATAAATTCATATTGTTCCCCTAACATTCTTCTCTCTGTACATATACATCATACATGAGTTATCCATGCACGTGTAGCTTGCTACTCTCTCCATATTTTATCTAGTACACGGACAATGAGGAGTCTTGACTGTGAATGCATGATTCATTCACGAATCTAATTCGAATGTTTTGTATTAACAGGTACAAAGAATATGTACAGGAGTATCGTGAAAAGTATGATTGTTACTCATCACTAAACACTCACCTTGAGAAATATCGGTAATATGCAAATGCTGTGTACATTCTTACAGTATCTTCTTTCCCAGTTTGTTACTTCTTTCTGATAGTTTTTGAGTAAGATGGTTTAATTTTGAACTCACTGTGTACATTCTACTTTATGCAGGAATGAGTTCTTGAAGGTTGGTCGTGATCTTGACATGCATAAGGGAAGAGACAAAGAAGCATATCGCAATATCTCAGAACAGATTTTGCAAATGTATCACCGATGCAGAAAGGTAAATATGAGTTAAAATTTACTATTGAAATCTATGCAAATGGAAATTATACATTTCTTCTTGAGCTCTATGTAGAAAAACTCGAAGTTCCATCATGTTGATGAGCTGTTCTTGCCTGTTGGCATGTAAAATCCTTTGCTTAAATATTTTAATAGGATTCCTCATTTATATCTATGATTTGGCTGTACCTTTTGAGTTAGCTGCATGAATGTGTTTGTTGGACATGATGTTAAAATCTTGTCGCTTGTATTTAGTGGTTTGAACATCACATGCAATTTATTGGTGTGGAAACCTTACCGCCAATAGGTTGTAACTTTGCAAGTATACGTTTTGGAACTTTCCAGAACTCACAAACCAACATTTCCAACAATTTCTGAGTAATTGGAATTTATTTGATTCTAACCCTTTATAAAATAGATGTATTCATCTACTTGTGGATACTATGTCTATTCTTCCTTGGGTTACCATAAAATGTCGATGAATTATAGATGCTTTATCTCATGACTATCATGGTTGAAGATCGGATCGTCATACATGAGTAATTATTCTCATATCCTTGGGTTTTCGGAACTTTCTGTAGTTTGAGTCCATTATTACAATGTTTCCTAATTTAAAGCTGTGCTTTTTCTCTTGCGAAATATAATTTTTTGTTGTTATCCTTATACGTTCCTGTTGTTCTAACACTACAGAAACACTCTCGGATGAAGAAAATATTTGTTGTTCTTCATGATGAGCTAAAGGTATAATCAGCTGTTTCTTGACTTCTATATTTTCTGGGGCGTAGTTTGGTTTTAAAGGTCATATTTTTTGTCTTCTTGCAGGCCCTTAAGCAGAGAATAAGAGATTTTTCGGAAGAGTACAGTAGAAATTGATTTCTCTCTTTATTCGCATCTCTGTGAGTTTTTAGTCGCCCCACTTTTCATTCTATCCTGGTTAAGATCCAATACTGCCTAATAAATAGCTCATAAAGATTGTGTTCTATTTCTAGCAAAATTCTTCACATCGGACTGCCAAGAACAGCAACGACTGCTTGTAATGGATAATCTTGCGCTAAAGAGTGTGAGGGGATCTGGTTTCCGCATAATATTGGCCTTAGAATATGGACAAGGGCTACTAAGAATTGTGGTGATGCCACTTGAAAGTGGGCTTATTGCAGTTCATCGTTGCCAACCATGCGAAGGTCACAGAACATTGATGTGGAAACATCCTTGAAGCGGCTGTCCCCTACCACTTTCCCAATTAAGCATGTTGGAGCTCTGGCCATGCTGAAGGCAAAGGGGTGAAGAGAAATCAACTCTTGCGAACGTCTGGTGTGATTAATGAGCTGTACAGTGTACAGGGATTAGGGTGAATCAAACCTGTAAATAAGATGGAGCAATTGTATCCTATAATCCAGCTTTTTGCCTCTTTGTTTTTCATGTAAATCTGGTGGAAAAATGTGGTTGTGTTTCCTGCCACTATCGTATTCAGAAAGGAATTTGTGCATAAATTGAGCCCAGAATTGAAATGTTCAACTCTTGATTCCATGCGTATGCTTTTCCCATGAACAAGGAAAGCTGGGCCGGTATATGAACTTGCCAGCTCCTGGTAGATTTAATGGTAGTGTTGGCAGTCAAATGATATCCTGAGTGTTCACAAATGGGTCTTGCATTTTTCTTACAGAGATTATGGAACAGCAGTGAAGATTGGTGGAAGCATTCTCATTGTCTCGTTGGTTGGTGAAACAATTTAGTCTTTTCTATCCCGTGCATTATGACTTTATTTATTTATTTTATCATTACTTACATAAAAGACTGAAAATTGTTGTGTTGTAGTCTTCATGTATGACTAACTCAACTAAGTCAACTATTGTCCATAAACATTGAATTACAAGGTAAAAAAATAATTTTATTCTTAGAAATGTTACAAATTTAAAAGTAGTAGAAATGATGTTTAAAACAAAATAGGGCCATATAAATCAGCCTGCATTTTATTGACAACATTTGTTTTAATAAATACATAAATAAGAATTTTCCATTCTTTTGAGAACTTTTTTCTTGTAATGCATCAATTTCGAGCTTGATGTTAGTTCGTAAGTAATTTGGGGTTAGATTGGGCTTAAAAAGTTTGATTGCTTTTTGACATGGGTTGACCTTTAATCCAACTCATATCAAAGAAAAATAGTAGTTGTCTTGCAAAGGTCAACTCTGCAATCAACCCTTTTGACAATCAACAAGTTGCTTTGGCAATTATTCAGCAAAATCAGAACGTTTGAGAAAGATATAAACGGCTGATTCTCATAAAAATGAAGGCCAATGGTAGACATTATCTTGGATTTCAAGAGTCTACCCCATAACTTTTGTGAGGTCTGCCCATTTTTGAATATCTCTATTTTAGTATAACAAAGGAAATTCAAATGCTTCCACATTCAAAAATTGGAAGTCGTAGAAGTTGCTAACTTTTGGAGGCTTTCTTGTTATGATGACAAAATATATGGAAAAGGTAAAATGGTAATTTATACTTTTAAACTTATGGTGAATACTTATAAAAATATTAGCAAATTAAAACTTTGACCCTCTAATACTATTTAATACTTTAACTTATGGTGAATAGTTATAAAAATATTAGTAGATTAAAATTTTGACCCTCTGTGACTATTTTTTTTGGAAACCGTTGCAAAACCCCCATGTCTTTTCTTATTTTTGTAAAGTGATACAATTGAGTCAACTCATTTGGTAAGAAGAATTACTATACTAATAATAGTTTAAAATAATAGTTTAATGTGATCATTACTATACTAATAATGGTTTAAAATAATGTTAAAATAATTTTTAACGTGATCATTTTAATCATGTCTAATCTTTATTTTATCTCTCAACAAAATCTTGTCTATATGTTGTTAGTTGTATGAACTAAATTGACTCACTTGATGAGAAGGTTATTAACACTCAGTGACTAAGATGCCATGTAAAGGAGAGTCAACTTACTAGGTAAGATGAAGTTTTAGTACTTAAAGGAACTTAAATAATATAAAGGTAGTGGGTTAACTAGTGTGGAAATAAAATTCTCAACACTTATAATGACCAAGATGTAGTATAAGTGTATAATGAAAATTTTATGTTACAATTATATTTGTATTCATTTGTAATATTCTATTACAATATTTTTATGTTACTTATAGTATTCATTTGTAATATTTCACAATTTTTTAGTGTTTGAGATATTTTTACAGAATTATTTTTCACCTGTGACAGGTGAGTTGACTCATGAATGAAGTTACATTATAAACTAACATTACTACACAGAAAAATTAGCACCATATGGTGAATTATTATAGTATAACAAACTAGTTTGACAGCTTACACATCCATTTTTTTAATATTTTATGGATGTCCTTGATTTGATAATTACAAGTGAAATTTTTATTGATAAAGTGATTACTAAATATGATGGTTATCTATATATGTCACAAATATATCTCAAATATCTGAATACAATCACCATGAAGTCAATAATATATGCTTAAAATTAAAATTTATAGGAATTTCTACCATGTCAATCTAAGGTTTAAAACTTTGAATTAATATAATTATACTATTCAGGCCTTGGAAGTATCAAATCATTAATTAGAGCTGTGGGAGATCAGTTACATAATAAGTATTACCAAAGGCCAATGAGAGACTAAAAGAGAAGAGAGAGAAATTAAAGATGTTGCAAGAAATAACAACAAAATACTAAAGTTAAATAAATAATAAACTAACTAACCAACAGTTGAGAAGGCACCATGACAGCTCATGAAGCTTTCGGAAGCTCAATCAAAGTATTAGCCACTGTTGTAAGATGATGTTAGAATCTTATTGTTACATTAGCTTAACACTAGAAAGCCACTGAAATCAGTCTTTTCACCAAATTTTGGCTTTGATTTTTATATCACTTGAGGCATATATATATATATCCCCAGACATGTTATGAATAGGGAGGAGGAGAAGAGAGATTAATCACCTTTTTACTCTTTACTTTATCAATCATGAGTTTTATTTTTGCAGTCTTCATTTCTATTTCAATTTGCTGCATGTTCAAACATATTTGTTTTGGCCTCTCAACAAGATAGATGCCTTATCCTTCTTTTTTTTTGCTGCATGATTGATGTCCTCGTGTGATTGACAATTATTCAATGGGATGTGATCATTTAAAGCATATAATCTACATTTTACTATTCATTCCATACATGTTTTCTCTTTTGGGTTCAATGTTTGAGTTCTAGGTGACACCTTAGGAGTATTTTTGTGAGTTAGTCTCTCATCCTATAATTGTTTGCTTCCCATTTATTTATTTTGATTACTAAATCATTTACAAGTCCGTAGACACTATCTTCATAATATTTCATTTTTTTTCAAATTTTTTTAATTAAATTATTGAAGCAATTCTTTCATTGACAGAACAGCTTTATCAATTGACCTTTTTACTTTCTTTTAATATGAATCTCTTATCTGAAACTAGTTGGTGATCTCATTCTTTATTCTTATGGATTGTAGGATAGGATTATTGGTGAACATTGAAGATCTTGAATCAAATAATATTTCTAATAGTTTGGGAAGTCAAATAAGTGTTGCTCCACTTGTGAACAAAGAATACTTGAAGTTTATTATCAAGAGTATGTTGATGCTCTAATTGTCTCCATCCTTGTGGATTGACCTGACAATCACTAATATTAAATAGTAATTAATAATATACAGCACATAAATATCTTAATTTAACACCCTACCTTATAAAGATTAAGGCTCATTAATTAATTTTTAATATGTGATGAAAAATATACTTTATGAGTGAAAATCTTATGATTTATGATAATATGTAATTTTTTTACCAACTTTTCTATATTTAGCTCTCAAGACAAACCCACACTCACATCCATATTGAATTAGTTAGATTGAAAAAGATACCAAATTTGGAATTTTTGAAACCTATTTGGTGAAATTTTCTATTGAAAAGATAACTTATTCAAAAGAAGCTCAATGCAATGTGGTTGAGATAGATGCATGTGACATCTTCTAGGGTAGACCTTGGTAGTGCAATATTGATGTCATGTATCATGACTAAGATAATGTTTATATGTTTTATTAGAATGGTAAGAAATTTTTATTAACCCATATGTAGGAAAATGATTTTAGCAATGGTGAAAAAGAGAGAAAAAAAGGTAATGTTGATGAATCAAAATGATTTTTTTAGTAAATTTAATATTTTTAATTTATTTTTGATGTTTTAAAATTTTAATTTAAAGTTAAAACTAGTTGATGTTATATCAAAACTTGTTCAAAATATATTATCTATTTTTTTATTATTCAAAATATACTTACTCATCATTCACCAATGTGAGACTATAAGATTGTATTGATTTAGTCCTTAGAACTAGTTTACTTAACCAATCACATTATAGAATGAGCTTGGAGGAAAGTTGACGTATTTAGAAATAAGTAGTGGAGTTATTAACAAAGTGATTAGAGGAAGAATGAGTTTGTGCTTTGTACCCACTTGACTAATTTTGGAAAAGGATAAAAGTTGACAAATATGCATTGATAAAAACACTATCAAAAAAATCACAATTAAAAAATATTTTCAATTCCACATCATGATTACATGCTGAATATACTTTGTGATTACCATCATTTTACCAAATATTTATTAAAAGTTTTAGTGCAATTATGACCTATGCCATTTAATATAAAAAAAATTATTTCAAGTGGACTGATGAAGTTGATAAATCTTTTGATTTGATTAAAAAAATTATGTTGTGCTTTAGTTTGAATACTTTTAGGTTTCAAAAGTTATTTAAAGTCGAATGTAACACCTCAATACTTGGGGCTATGTTGTCTTAAGAAGCTTGTCCTATAACTATCTATAGTGAAAACTTTTCTATTGCCAGAAAAAACTAGATGACCCATGAATTAGAAATTTATAACATTGGTCATATTTTACACACAAGAACATTGTTTGGGTCTATATAAATTTATTTTATATATTGAAAATTAGAATCTTAAATTAATCAATAATCAAACTTTGTTTTAAAAAATGTATGTTTATTATATTTCTTTCATTCATCAATTTATTTTTGTTATCAAACATAAGTTTGGAAAAAAAAATTATTTCGTAGGCGCCCTTAGTAAGAAAATAATATTTTTGGTGAACCTTCATCTTGAAATTTCTAGTTTTGATTATCTCAAAGAGTTATATAACAAATTAAAAATGAATAAATATAGATCATTTTAATTTTTGATGAGAAATTAATGATAATACGAGTCTTATTGAGCTTGTATAGGATTTAACTATTTCACAATACTAGTAAGTGATATTTACTAGTATTATGGCAACTCAAATGAAGACTCAAAGAGGAGTTCTTTTCAACTATAGGAGACTAATATATAACTCAACTAGAGGCCAGCTACTTGAAAACTGGGCCATGAAAAGAAAAATGTTAAAAAAGGATCAAATAGCTAATTAGGTCAAAGAAAGACATAAAAGTTACTTTATGAAATCTATTTTATGTAACCTTAATTTATCTCACTTTTCTTCTAGAAGGTGTTTAAAATGATTTTTGAAATTTGTTTTAGGTGTCTTTATTATCCATCAAAGTTTCTTTCAAGTTATTTCAGAGTTACTCAGAATTTGTCCATAAGATTTATCTATGATATAATTATTTTTTTGAGAGCATCTCACCTCCTTTGTAGGCCTATATAAAGGCTCTCATTGATACATGAGAGACATTTTTGGAAATGTTCAATTTTTTATCATGTGAAGTTACCCTTCCTTTATTTGTAGATTCAAAAGTCTTCTATTGATCATTCGGATTCAAGCTCACCCTCTTGTGGATTTAAGCATTCAGTTTTCAACATATATTTTCATGACCAGATTACTTGAAACATTTAATCTAATACAAGAAAATTTAATTGTTAGAAAATCTTACACAGCTATTGGCCTTGTCTTTATGATAATTTATTAGTTGACAGGTTAAAACACACTTCTTGCAATGAACTTTTAGTTTGATTAATGTATGAGTAGAATTCTTTCACTACGTGTAGATTTACCATCTAAGCATCTCTTACAGACAAGTGAAATATTTAACATGAGGGTGTCACTTTGATTTTTTAGGCTTTTATAACATTCAAGTATATGAGCTTAATTTTAAATGGCTGCAGATTTGTCCTATTAAACAAGGCAATATAAGTGGTCAAGTATGAGAGGATCATACAGGAAAATGATTAAATATAGTAAAATAAACCCTCAAAACTATCCCATTTCCAAGAAAAAATTGCTTGAACTAAGAACAAGATGAGATTTCTTAGTAGGGATAAAAACAGGCTGGTATCATTTGTTGGGCGTCTACTGAAATATCAATAACTTGATGTATACAGGACCCCCATGCATAGACTGGTATCATTTGTTGCCATAGCTTACCGACACTCGTCGCCTGTAGAGGCTGGCTGGGCTTCAACCCCATGCAGTTGCAGAACTAGAGGTCAGATTACCTCTGTAAATATTGGGGTTCCAAAGCTTCCTTCTCCCTCGCTCTGCTCAGCTATCGAAGCCATTGGAATGAACTGCGAGGCAAACCGGCGACCTCACGGCGGAGGACGGGGGAACTCCCGGAGAAGAGGGTCCGCGGTACATTCTTTTTTTATCCCTCCCTTCCTCGCTTTGAACGTGGAAGACCGACGTGGAGTGCGTGCGGCAATGCTGCTCGTGCGTGGGTTTCTGTCGCTTTCTCTTTCTGTCAATTGCCATGATGGTTCCGTTCTTCATTGGAATGATGTAGAGAGGAGGGCATTTTAGATCCACAGTAGTCATGCATGCCAGGATGTATTTGTAGCTGATGGTCTCCACAATTCTTAGGAGGAATCCTTTTTTCTCTCATCTTCCTGAGGATTATGCTTGGGTCTATACTATTGATTCCTTTTCTATCGAAAAAGTATTGATTAAAACGGTAGCGAAAGAGAGATAAATGATGAATGGTTTTGCCAAAAGATACATTGATGCAAACTACTGCGGAAAAGAATCAACCAAGGGTTTGAGTATATTGAATAAGAATGAATTCTTTTCATTTGTACACAGAAGATGCTGGATTTTTCCACCATAGTCCTGAATCCTTTGAAGCGTTCCTTGGCTTTGCATTGTGGCTTCAATCTATCGCCAGAAAAATTAAAGTAATATGCATGATTGACACTTCATCAGGAGCAGATGCTGTTATCTGTTGGAACAAGCAGATATTAAGCAAGATTAAATAAACTTAATATTCTAGATTATATGCATAAACTCATGGTGGATGTTAATTGGCGTCTCTTTATTTTTTTATTTAAACTTTAGTTTACATTGTGGTGCTTCTTTGGTGTTCCCTTTGTACAAAAAAACACCAATACCTCTGTAAATAAGATGATCGAGAACCAGTTCCATTCATTTTTCTTATGCAATATACATAACTGATATCGAGTCTGCAATTCGTGAGGCTGAACAATTGTCTGTTAGTTTTTTTGAAAATATATTTAAGTAGGTTAGTATATCAAATATATTGTTTTATATTGATTGATAAGTGTTTCTTGTACATAGCGTAGTACCTTCCATTTTTCTAGGGTGAGAGATTTGGCTTTAGGCTTTTTCATGTTGAGGAAGGAGTTTTCTCTGCGATTGTGAGAAGTCTGGTTGTTAAATTGTTTCCATCATCCATAGATAAGCTATGGAAATGCTTCGTGGAGAGTTTGAGAGCTTGTTGATCACGTACATGTGTAGCATTTTCTATTTTTAATAACTCATATTTGGACAAAGCCAAGCTAAAACTATTGATCGTTTTTTTCTTTTGGATATAGCATAATGTGGATGTTAAGGAAGCTATTTTTCAGTGAATAGAAAGTTATCATATCTGAAAAATTATCTTTCATGTGCTTTTAAAGTCTTTAGGGAGAAACGTGGTGCTATTAAAATGGGGGGAATGCTTTTGAGAAGGCCCGTGGCCTAATTCAATGGCAATGGATGGTACTATTTGAAATTCATGAGTTCCAAATGGTTTTTACGGAATGCTTCTCTCCTGAAAACTTTAAAACTAATTGTTTCCTTATTGGTGAGGATATGTAATCATCAGCTACAATGTTGATGAAAACAATAAACACACTTTATTTCCGTTTTGATTTGGTGCGAAGGATTTTTCCAGCAGGTACAAAGAGACATTTCACTTCAGTTAACATGCTGATGGTAACGTTTGGATGTCTCAAATTTGGAGTTTGAATTTTTCACTTCCTAGTGGGAAACTAGTTTATAAGTATGAAGTTTTTTTGGTGAAATAAAGTCAAGAAACTTTAGGTTATTTATGCCAATGACTGAGAATATTCTAGCGACCAAAGCTTTTTAAAGGATGCTGTGATTATCTTATGGGTGACTTAGTGTTAAGAAGCGTCAAGATTATGATGTAAATTCCTTTCATATTGTTATTGAAGATATCAACGTACTTTGCATTGGATACACAAGTTTAATGCTTTTTCAGGATTGGGTTTTATATGCAAAGCTGGAAGATGATGAAATTTGACCTTGTTTATGAAGTTTACCAAGGCAAGATATGTAAGAGCTAGAGGGTTTAAAGTTTTAGTTCCAATATATTTCTTTAGGAAATAGTCATTCTGTCTCGTTAAGTTTGAAACCTGTTTAGACTTGAAATCCTGCCAGCTGTTTTCCTTGTGTGAAGGATGGCATCAGCTTACACAGCATGTGCAATTAGGTGCTGTGATGGTGAGGAGTGTAATATGTAGGAATAGTTTACTGGGGAAGCTGTTGAACTCCATGCTAGATAAGTCCCTTCACTGAGATGGACTAGACTAGGGCGAAAGACAATGCTTTCTCCTGTCAAAAGGGTTGATCAATCGACCATTGTTCAAAGGGAGGCCCTTCAAGTCGAAGTTCGTAGATGTATGGTAATCCTAATGTGCAGAAGGGCATCCGAGTTTGGATCCCAGGCTTTGTTAGCTCTTCTTTGGAGCAACCCCTTGTTGATAATAGAGTTCTACCTTGCCGACATCAATTTCCGTGACTTTTATATTATTCTTGGTGGTTGGGCGAGATAGGTTGCAGACCACAGGGCATTTAGGCTCGGCAGAAAGTATCTAGAACCAAATTATTGTCACATCTAATCGGTTTTTGGGACTCTTCTGAGGGTGTTGACTACTAAGTTTATTATGTAGATTCTAGTTTCTATTCCACGATCAATGTACTGACCCATGGTCAGTGGGTGTTAACACATCTACTAATCTTTTGACATTGGTGAGCAAAATTTAGTTGTGTACTTGTTCTGATTCTTGCCTCTGTAGAATGTGTTGAGACTTCCCCTACGAGCACTGTAGTGCATGATGTGGCTTGACCACAAAGTTGACATTTTCACGAATAAAAGCATACAAATGCTATTGAAAATTCCAGTTTGCTTTAAAATATCTTTCAATGTCAACACTATGATCAACAATGGTTTAAGAGTGAACAAAATATGCCGAGAAAAAGAAATTAAATCGTGTACTATAGGGCAAGTTTTAGTTCTTACTGTAGTATAATATTTTTCCACGATCAATATGTTCAAACTGAAGAACTATATCAATGACATAATAGTAATGCAAAGCACCATACGCTCTCTTTTTTATTCGATGCTTATGTTGCACTACCCACTTTCCAAGAAAAGGTTATGTGATTGAAAATAAACATTAATGTATGTACTGCGAAGAATTTGATACCTAATCTCCTTCAAGTTACCTGAAAGTCAGTTTGTAGACATTAGATACTCTGATATATCATCCAAATTTTTTTTAGCATAAATTATCGTCTCTCCTTTTTTGCTGAACTTAAAAATACAACCTATTTTAATTATCAGTGGCCCAGGTATTAGGCACCCTTTGAAGGTTTTTCTCCATCTATTTTTGTTCAGAATTTTATAAACTTGGACATTAATCATGTGTTTAAATTTAATGAGTGAAAGACATTAAGATTGGCATCTATATTTAAACATTAAAAACGCAAACTACTCGTAACTATCCTATTCCAAACATACATTTTAATTAATATAATTGATATACACCATTATATCTAAAAATCAGGAAGCAGTCTCAAATGGTCTCTAATTAGAAATTGATCGGATGTAACATATTTGTGTAGAAACTTATTTTTCTTGTCTACATAACTCTGGTAATCACTTATTGAAAACGTGATACAAAAGTACGAATGTTTGATGTTGAATCATGATTTTCCATCATGTTTGAAACAAACTTATTTTAATTGAATTTCTTCAGCATGTCTGCATTACTAAGACTTCGAAACTGAAGAAGGTCATGGAGATTTGTAGTCGGATAGTCACTGTAAACATGATGAGAGTTACACATGTGAGATATATGAAACATGATGGAAGAGATTGTAGGAACATTTCCATGCCTAAAACCTTAAATCCTCTTTGTCCAAGATGAGGATCTTTTTTTCTCGTGAAGAGATTTTCCCTCCAAAAGTCCCTGAGCTGCCAAGAATAGTTCGTGTCTTTAAGTGGAGGGCTTTCTTTTAAGGATCTGATCAAAGAGGGAAAGATGTAATCTTCTTTTCTCACTTTATCAAGAGAGTGCACATACATGGAGCTTGCTAAATGTTGAGAACAGATGTTTTGACTTTTGACACTGATGGTGTTCGCTGAAGTGATGAATCATGATTTCCCTTTAATGGGGTCAACTATGGTGAGACCTTACCATATACCCCCATCCTATAGTGTGTTAAATTAATCACAAATCTCCTGTATGAGTACGCTATTGCCATTAGTAGATAAATAATTCAATAAAAGTTATGATATATTTCTTTTATCATTTTTCCACAAAAAATCTATGATATGGATTCCGTTATTCAAGTTTTGTTCTCCGTATACCTAAATACTGGCCATAGAAATCTTCACATGTTGTGTTCCATAATTTTCTGTAGATGGTTAATTCCAAAGTAACCAAGGGAGAACGCATGAGAGATGCTGAAAGTTACATTAGAAAGAAAATGACAGATCATGTTTTTGGTTTACTGGAGTCTGGCTTCGATTTTGGTGATATCACTTGGGTCAGAAGTGATTCTAATTCGTGGTGGCCTGCGCAGGTATATTATCCCTGTCAATTGAGATGTTTTTTTCTTTCTTTTCCTAGGTCAAATGAGTGCATTATGTCTTTTAATGAAAACTCATTTTTTGCGTTTGTGGGATTGATGGCTGGATTTAGCCCACATATGTGGTTTCGTATTTTGTTAAATTTTTTATTAGCTCTACTTTTTTTATCTTATTTCTTATTAAATTTATTTCTTTTGGAAACTGAAATTATTAGTGCCTTTAAGGTTTCTTTTGAGGAGTATTTAAATCAGTGGCGTGAGATAAATGCCTCTGCTTATTTGTAGCTTCTTGATGAGAAAGGCGTCAGTCCGAGCAACAAACCCAGGAAGAAGGCAGAGAGTGAATTTCTAGTTCGGGTTTATGGAACATGTAACTAGTAAGCATCGTTGTCTCGAGCTAGTTTTACATTGTTGGCAGCTAATAAATCCAAAACTGATAATTTGAACTGCTGCTCTGCCTTGCAGCATGTACATTGATCCTGTGAAAAACAAGAAAGAGTTTGAAAATGTGGTTCTGGTAGCACTATGCCTGTGAAACAGTTAAACGTCTTGGCTTTATTTAGAATTATTGTTATAGATATGATGAGTTCGTTTGAGTCCTCTTAACTATATTTTTCCTGTATCGATATGTGCAGACATTGAAGCAAAATAATAGCAGCGTCAGTGAAATGCTACTAAACACTTTGGAGAAGGTAATAATCCATTTATGACTTCCAACCATCCTTTCTTAAACGATTGCTAATCATTATGAAACTTAATGTCTTCGGTTGTTTTGTATTATATATGTAGGATCTTCCTGGTATAAAACTTCATTGCAAGACAAGGAGAAAATCTGATGGATCCAGTGGTCAGACTGATTTTGTGTAAAGTTTTGTTTAGTTTTCTCATTTCGTTTTTCTCATCCACCTTCCAATAAATACATAAATGCTTACGAATTACTTTAGTGGGTGCCTGTGTTGTTTCCTCTTGAATTTTGTTGATAGAGACACTGATGTCAATGACCTGTGTTTGTTTATTTAACTTTTGCCTGAACTTGGACGCATTTCTTCAAAGCTAGTTGATGTAGTGAAATCTCCTTATATTTCTACTGCTTCATATTTTTTTTCCGTTCAAGGTAGCATTGTGGGCACGTTTGTATTTCTGTGAAGGATTTTTTCTTGCTGAGGTTTGAGCGAAATCATTACAGCTTGACCAACTTCCTTGTTACTGAATGGAAAGATAGAGAAGATCTCTACCACCCTGATAGCAGAGTATCATGGCTGGTAAGGGGGGCTGTAGAAGTGAGACCAGAAAGAGGTAATCTGAAGTACCTTAATTTAAAAGCTCAGTTGACGGTCTAAATGTAACCAGTAAAGGTTTCTGAAGATATTCATTTTGATGTGTATTAGGAACATCCAAATTAACTGGTTAAAGTCCTCAAATAGAGTGCATCAGCAGTATCAAGATGCTGGTAAAATTATTTACAGAATAGAACATAGCCCAAGTCACCAACTGCAACCGAATGAGCAATATTGTAGTTTATTTTTTCCCTTTTGGGTCATACCAAGTTGACTAACTTTGGTACTTACTCCTTTGCCCCGGAAAAGATCATGTTTCCCGTTATCAAGGTAGCGTGTTTTATCAATCATATTTTGTATGTTCTACTTGTCAACAATTTCCTGTTGAAAATGGAGAAACGACCTCCGTCACAAGGACAAAGGAGAGAACGGGGGAAACCGCCTCAATGTTCATTCAACTCTAACCCCGATTATATAGGGAGGAACCTTACATAATTTTGCAAAACACCCACAGTCTTTTACATAATTTTCTTACGAACTAGAATTTCCAACATTTCCAAAGTCTAGAGATAGTCAAAAATTTATATTTATCAAGAAAACAACTTTGGCTGTGCATCTTGTACAATGGAGAGACCTATGTGGCATACAACACACCTTGGATAATTCAGCAGCCTAGTTTCATGCACAGGAGCATCTTTGAAGCAGTTATTCAGAGGATTCACCAATCTAGGTTAATTGGTATGAACCGCCTGAAGAAACCCACAAAGAGTATTCACCAATTGAAAATGTGTTTAGGGTTTTTTGAGGAGGCATATTCGAAGAATACACTTCTGTTGCTTAATAGACTTGGACTCCTTGATGTTGGCCACTAGAAGGATTTAGTCACCTAGCTTGATGGGCTTGGATTTCTTTGAATTTGCCCACTGGCAGTATTCACTCCCATAGGTAAATGCACGTGGGTTTCTTAAAGCAGTCAATTAGGAGGAATCACCTATGTAGGCTGATGAGGATGGATTTGCTGAATGGTTCCATTATGAGGATTCACCTATGCGATTTAAGAGGTTTGAACTTGGAGAAAGCTGATTTTTGAGATTAATGAGGTTTGAACCTGTGCTGTTGAAAGTTTGAGTACGATTTATGTATCTCTCTGTATGTACCTCCAAATGTTTGGGCGAGAAAAATGGCCCGCTTTGAGTCCCTGATGTGTCATTGCTTTATCATGGCTATTTTCATGTTTTACCCTTCAGAAGTCTCAGGACTTCCATATGTCTGTTCTTTTCCTTCTCCGGTTGGCTTTGGCTATTTTCTAGCTCGTCTATAATGCAATTCTTCCCTATGAGGCCCACTTCTGATCACTTCCGCTTCATCTCTGATGTTGGGTTCCGTTGGACCTTACAACATTCTGCTCCTTTGGTTCCCCTATTTCGTTGAATAAGCTTCTGGTGTTAGTTCTTCAGCAATTGGTTCATGGCTTCATCTACCCAGCTGTGCATTTCATGACTAGGTTTCTTCATCCCTCCTCTAGTTGTTTATTCTTGACCATTCTTTTTGTCCCTCTAGCACCAACTGTTACTCTTCCCCCTCTTGCCCCAGTAGAGCTCTTCTTCTCTGTTTGGCAGTAGGTAGTGGGTTCAGAGCGGAACTAAGCAACAGTCCTCTAGTTCCCCCATACAATCTAATTGTAGGTAGTGGGTTCTGCGGGGTACTAAGCAGCAGTCCACTGTTTCCCTCGTACAATCTCATCTGAGGATAAGTTTGTGACTGTGGTTGATAGATGTTACCTCACCATCATCATGCGTGCTACCTGTGAGTGCTGCTGCATTTCCTCTCGGTGGGTTATTTGATTTGCCTTCATTATAATTTTGAGGCCTTCTTTCAGGATACTTCACCAAGCCATTCTCTTCTTAATGACTTTTCTAACCACAAGAATTGCCTAGCAGTTTAACTTTTGCTTTCTCTCTTCATATTCCCCTTCCTCAGCTAAAACTCGCCCCAGTATCCCATAAGTTTGATGATTAGCCAATAGTAGTAACTGGTAATATATTATATTATTTTTTCTCGTAGAATCTTACTAAACACATGCTCCACTGTCGACGGCTCATCCCTAGAAAGGATTTGACTACTTAAGAAATCAAAATCTAGATTTAAATCTGCAAGAAATTGGAAACTTCATTTTTCTAGACATTGCCGGTCTCCCTTGTGATTAATTATGTTGTCCAAACTTAATGCATCAAAAAGTCTTCCCATTTATCTTTTAATTTCTAGAAATATGTTGTAAACGAGAGGCTCCCTTGTTTCAGTTTGTGAATTTCTCGAGTCAACAGGAAAACCTTGGCTGTATCTTGCTTTTGCACGTTCATTTCTTCTAATAGTTTCCACATTTCTCTTGCTATCTCTTACATAGAATAAGATGTTGAACCTCACTACTTATTGAGGCCAAGGTCTGATACATAACAACACTGTCATCTAACTCCGAAGCAGTAAATCTTGGGTTACCTTCTGGTGGTTAGAGTTTCTCACTTGGGTGACCACTCTTACCTCTTCCTTTAATATGGATACCAAGCTTTATTTTTCAAGTTTGTCACAAAAAAAAAGTGATTTCGCTGCTGTAAGATTGTGTCACCATGATAAGCACATCTCTTAGAAGATGATGTGTTTGAGGAAGAAAACTGGGAGAAATTCTTTTCGTCACATGAATAAACTCCTACCAGTAGCGTAGGGAGGTCTGAGGTGTGGTAGGACGTTGTTTTGAAGATGGTGCGGAAGACAGGACTGTCTCTCGCTCTGATATCATGAAGAAGAACATTAGCGACAATGAGCCCGAGGACAGGAAAGATACCTTAGAGTGGTTGGAGAATGCCCATAACATTAAGAGAAACCCTAGGACGGGAAGAAGACCGCCTTTGTACACTGGGAGAAGGGCGGAATACCAAGAAATCTTTGAAACCCTGACCCTAATGTTGTAGAGAATTTTTCAACCTGTTCTTCCTAGGGGTAGTTGCTTTTACACGTGGATGCATGGTATGGGGTTCATTGAACCCAAGGCGCATCTGAGAATTAATTTGTTTGTGAGCCCAAACTTTAATGGGCCCAACTAATTCTAACCTAAAGAAATAAAGAAAAATGATGAGTGGTTTTCACAAGCATTGGTTCAAGTTATGAAGCTAATAAGTAATAATCTCTGAACAAAATCTTTTCCCTCCTAATTAACTCCCTTCCAGCTTTGACACATCAAGATCATTGGGATTATGCTTAAATACATCTCATTATTTTGGCACTAAAATTTATGGATAAAAGAATATTCAGCTGAAATGTACTAACAGTAATGAGATGCATTTATATGTTTGAAGTAAATATGCATCGCAATCCAAAGAAGCTTCTTTGAAAGTTGTGTAAAATTGAGATACCACGTTAGTCCGTTACTGGTAAGTCGACCTTGAAGTTTCTGCTTCGACTAACTTTCAGTAAGAGAACCATTATAAGCTTTACGATGTAATTAAACCGCAAATGAAAGATCTCCTGCCCAATTCGCAAAGCAAGCCCCTGCATCATGAACCATAACAGAGGGAAAGAAAGATGTGTATATCTTATTATGGTTCTAAAAGGAAAATTGAAAAGTTTAGTCTTTCTTCTTATCGTGTATGTTCTTAATTTCTATGCAGAAAGTGTGTTGTCTGCAGTTCCTGCAAATACAGAAATGCTTATCAGGGCAGAAAGAAATGGTGAAACAGATACGGCAGTGTCTGTAAGTTTGTCATTTGACATCCTCTTCTTCTTTGCCTGAGCTGATGGTAATCTACTTGATGGCTACAATCCATACCAATTCAGTATTCTCAATATATTTTCTCTAGTCTTCCCCTCGCTCATTCCCTTAAACAGGATGTCTTGTTGGGCATGGTGAGGATTAGTAGAAAGCTTCTTCAGAAAATGGTTTAAATCACTAAACGACGAGTGAAAACTGGATTCAGGTCAGGACCCTCATTGAAGAAGATGATGGAGAAGGTACAAAGAAGGAAAGTATCAGCTCTGAAATGAAGAATCCAAAGAAGTATTATACAAGAAGACAGAACCACAGAGGAGTGGGGAGAGACTAGACTCTGCAAGACGTGAAACCCGACGTGAATCATGGATGTGGAATTAATTGGCCTGAAAAATTTGGTCGTAGTAATCCACTGGGTTTGAAGTTGAAGAAGAGCGAAATCAGAAAACAGCCCATCACCTCGGAGATAACAGATGGAACTTTGTTGAACAGAAGACAAGGAATAAAGAGGGATTTGTTGAAAGAAGAGACTGGAGGCAGAGTAATGCAGAGAGGTGAGAAGCTGGAATTATGCCCTGAGGTTATCAGGCAAGAGGAGGTAAAGGAACAGAATGTGATGAAAGAGGCTGAGCAAGCTGTGAATGCAAGAAAGCAGCGCCAGGTGAGTAATTGGTACCTTGTCCTTTTTAAGCACTTTGCCACTCTCCCGAGTCTTACTTTGTATTCTGTTGGTATTCAAATTCTTATCATGGAAAGCATGAACAAGAGGAGAAGTCACTTAGCACAATGAGAAGAACCAAAGTAATGCAGAAGTTGGCCCTTATTGCTCCATCAGGTTCCCCATTTCTTAAAAATGAACAGTCTAATCTGCATTTTCTGGGAGGGGACTCATCTTCAAGACTGATGTGAAAGTTTGCAGAATCAGCAGCTCCATGCCATTTTGTCTGTGCCATTGAGCACAACTATGGATCCATCTCTTTGATGAGAGTTCATGGAATGACACTGCTTGAGGACCTCTTCTGTTGAGTTCATGGAATGACCTCTTTTGTTTTGTCCAAATTTGATTGTTGTGAAAGCAAATATTTTTGATTCATGGGGGGGTTATATCTTCTGAATATCCGACTTGCTGATACAATATTGTTTATATTTTCTAAATCAGTAAAGGTATTGAATCTTTGCATCTGTGGTATCGATGAATATTTCTTGGTTTGGGCATGTATGTGACTATATTTAACATGCTTTTGCCTGGATGAACCTTTGGCATTTGGGTCTCCAACTCTAACATCAGGGCAACTGAATCATATTAGCTTATACTAGTAAAAGGTACTGGAACCTAAGGGCGTGGTCATAAAAGAAAAAAATAGAGAGTAGAGTGAGCCTAGTATGCCAAATTATTTAAACCATGGTTGTCATTGTAAAAATAAACTTAAATTTAATTATAAGTCTGAATAATAATAATTCAATCTCCCTCTTGATTCCTCCCATAATCTTTTAAAATCTAAAATTTATGCTGTTGATAATTGTCCGGTGACTAGATAAATCAGTATTTAGTGGTTGTAAGTTTTAAGAATACTACCAGAAGTGACTTAGATCATTTTTTCTACCCACATGAGAAAAAATATTTCACAACTATTTCTCATTTTGATTACAGCTATTGTCCATTCAAGAGGATGCTGATTTTTAATGGGTGATGATTATTCAAATGATGGAACTAAATCTGAACTGTACATCTAGAACTGGTGCTGATTTAGTATTTAACTAAATCTGAACACTAAGATGGAACTAATCTGACTATTCAGGTCCTAGATGAATAGTATACAGATTCAGTGTGATACATTTAACAATCCTAATGTAACTTATGCCGTAGGTTTAAAGTGTTTTGGGAACTAGTTGAAAAGGACGAATGCCATAAGATGATAATCACATACCTTCTTTAAGCTCTAGCTATCATTTATCAAAGTAAATAGGTTCTTGTGTGAATTAATTGGCTTGATAGTATCAATGAGATTTCTGGTGGAATGTCATTATATGGAGTCCAAAAGACACAAAGCCTTGATTGAGGATCCCTCTTGTACTTGATGCTCTTATTCCTTTGGACCAGTTAGATATCTTTAGGAGTATTGGCTTCTATTAATGTCCTTTCTGCTTGGTCTTTACTTTCAGAAGAGCATGGAATCAGCCTTATCTTCCTCATATTATCTTTGATCAAACAAGGTGCAATCTTGCACTTATCATTTCAAGGAAGTGGGCTAGTATAGCAGACTGGTTTGGGAATTTCATACAGCATTTAAGGAAACTAATATAGGATTTAATTCAACAATTGATACCAGCTAGGATCATCCAAATAAGCATATTATCTCATTAATGAATACCCAAATATTCTAAGAAGAAAGTCTGAATGGCCAAGTGAATTATGTACTAGTAAAGACAAATAGGGATGGTGGTTGATTGCGAACTGTTACTATGTTTGGGTGTGGTGGTTCTTGAAGAGATGGGGGTAGTAGGGAAGGTAGGAAAGCGGTTTAAGTGGAGATTCTATCAGGCCAAGTAAAGGAGAATTAAAGATAAGTGTATTGAGAGTAAGACTTGGAATGAGGGGTAATATATACCTCGTATATTGTGCCCTAACACAACTAAAGAGAAGAATATGAGTGTGTGGTTCCTCCCCAATCTTTCTCTTAGAGCTAGCAGGTACTCTCAATTTCATTTCCTTTTTTAGCTATAAATCAAGATTGCATTTTTCTGGAATAATACTGACGAGGCCCCTTTGATGAGGAATCAAAATACTGACCAGTTAAATAGATAAACCTCCGGATGTCCGGGTGCCGGATAACTCCCGCCGGGAAGCCGAGAATGGCTGAGAGCGAGGCGAGAGACAACGAGAGAGAGAGAGAGAGAGAGAAAGGACAATAACCAAGACCTCTCGGGTCTTGGGTTCGCCGATTCGAGAGGGCTATTCTCCACTTCGCAAGGAGTCTTCACGAGGTTCTTCCGACCTGCCTTTCCTGTGGCCGCTCGGCCCCTCTTTATAGCCGAAGCCCTCTAGCGTCGGCCACTGCCTTCCGTCTCTTCCGCTCGGGTCTGACGGGACCTGAGTGCCATGCTTAGTCTCTGTCGGGTCTGCTACGGTTCCTCGTTGGATTTCATTCACCGCACACGTTTAGTGTTCTGCAGAAATCCCACGTGCGGTTGTCACCTTCGGTGTCTAGATTTCGTCTGTCCCGCTCCGTTTCTGGGTTGGGCCGGCTTCTTCAAGACCTCTTTCCCTTTTGACCTATCTGTGATGTTAGGGTCTGAACAAATACCCCTCAATCTAGGTACAGATGCAGTGAAATGATATGAATAATGAAGGTTGAAAGAAAAACCAGAAAAGAATGATGGGAAAACAATAATTTGTAAAACATAATACCTTACAAAAACAATAAAGTTAGTGAAACTTTGGTTTAATGTTGAGACTTTTGCCCTCACAAGAGCCACTTGTCAAGATTTTCAAAATATCAGCCCTCCAATATACTAACTCTCAGAATGCTTCTTGAGTGCATGCGATGACAACCTAAGCTTCCAGGCCACATCTACCCATGATAAGAGCAAGAATGGTACCCAAGAGCTGTTATCACACGTTTATGATTGATAAAGGTTACGTAGAGAAACCTGGGCTGGTCTAAGAAATAGTAGTTTCTTTTATTTTCTTCTACGTGAGCAGAGATAATCCTATGGAAAGCAGAGTCCATGTGAAAGAGGTGCCGGGCATTCGTAGGAGCAGGTACAGCTTGACCGCTACTCAGCGAAGGGGCCTGTTCAAGCTGCGCCGACCGGTCGTTGATCTGGTCTCGGCGACATTCCCCGGGTTTCTGACCTGCCACCTTGAAGGGACTCCCTTCTCCGTCTTCAACGGGACCGAACCGTCGTCTTGTTCCCATCCATGTCTCCTGTGCCCTCAAAAGACCCAGCAACAAAGATGGCAGGCCAGACAGACAGAGAGAGAGAGAGAGAGAAAGAGAGAGATGCCGTAGTTGACAAGGGTTTAGAGAGGGAAGAAAGACGGAAAGCGCGGACCGAACACTGTGAGGAAGGAGTGTTGGAGAGGCAGCGACGTCGGAAGGAGAGTTTCTTTTCCTCAGCCTCTATTCTGCCTAGCACCCTCTTCAGCTTTTTGCTTCTCTGTCCCCACCAAAGCAGCTGCTGCTGCTACGACCATCCGCAGACGTAGACTCCCCCCGGGAACAGCCAGCCATCCGTGGCTTCACCCGCCCTTCTGTGACCCTAAATAGCTCCACTACTAGCTTGCACCTGCTGTGAACCATTGGACCTCTTGCGGTGAGATTTTCCATGCGGATCAAGACCGAATTCGCGGGGCTCGATTGTCCAGCAAATGCTGAAAAAATTAAACCAACCAAAAGTTATAACACCAATACAGCGAGAGAGAGAGAGAGAGAGAGAGAGGAGGGAGAGGAGAGGGGGAGAGAGAGAGAAAGAGAGGGAGAGGGGGGAGAGAGAGAGAGAAGAGGGAGAGATGGAGAGAGAGAGGGGAGAGAGAGAGATAGAGAGAAGAGAGTTATCAAACTGAAAGTCAGAAAAATTACACAACGTTTTTACCGCCTTTCGGCTCGACGATCGGGTAGAGGACTCCGAGCATCCACCTTTTACTCGCCCTTGTTATCGGAATACGTTGATTGAATAGTACTCATCTCACGAGACAAGCTTCATTTCAAATGATGCGTGCTCATCCAGGGTTTGTGCACGATTTACTGATTGACAGGTTTCTGATAGAAATAAACACAACTTCGCAGCCGTGATCGATGTACATGAACGTCGTCCCCAGAGGCCCAATCACCGAGCTATTCCTCCCAATACTCTTGAGAGATTCCTTAGCGACCAAATACCTCTAACTGGTGAGAATATGTCTCCATTGGATGATGGAGCGTTCAACATAATAAACATTCCCATCTGGTTTTTAAACTAAAAGGATCATTTTTATGGACTATTTAATGGATATGGTCTCCATCTGATGCGAAGATTTTGGGAGGATTTTAACCTGCCGCGATGTGATATCGCGCTATTAGTGCGCTTATCTCCACAGATGCTGGCGATAACAGACGCCTATTTATTGGAGTTCTCCCACGCGCTTCCTCCGTGGGCGCTCGCGATTGTCCTCTCCTTCGACCTCCTCTACTGTCCGGTAACAAATGAGACACACGACGACGGAAGGTGGTGGAGCTCTTCCTCCGTTGACCTCTCCCGTTGCAGTTGCGGCGGCGAAGGTGGAGAGAGCGTGCAACAGCCACAGCGAAGCGGAGAGGAAGAGGCGGCAGCGGATCAACCACCAGCTCAGCAGGCTCCGCCAGCTTCTCCCCCACACATCCAGAGTGGGTCCTCTCTCGCTGCCTTCCCTTTTCCCTGTTTTCAATCTCCACAGTTTTGGGTCCTGCTCCATATTCATCAGTTTTACGTCCCCTTCTGCCACAGATGGACAAGGCAGGGCTACTGACGGAGGTCGTGAGGGAGATACGAGACCTGCGGCGGCGCGCCGCCGATGCGGTGGGGGTCAACGAGGCCTGCTGCGGCCGCTCGTTCCCGGGAGAAGAGGACGAAGTTCTCCTCGACTGCAGCGGCGACGGCGAAAGCGGAAGGACGGCCACTGCGTCGTTCTGCTGCCAGGACCGAAGCGGCCTGTTTAGAGACGTCGGCGAGGCCATCCGGTCCTCGAGGATTCGTCCGGCGAGGGTGGAGATGGCGACGGTGGGGGGGAGGACGAAGGCGGTGCTCGTTGTTGACCCCCTGTCAACAGCGGAGGGAGAAGGGGAGCAGCAGCTCTCAGCTCTGCTGGCGGCGCTGCGGTCCGTCGTGGGGGAGGTTCCCTCCGGCGGCCGTGCGATGGCGGCGGCGAAGAGGATGCGGTCTCTGCAACTTGACGGTGGATGTGCATACTACTGTTAGACAACTTCCAGAGACGTTTCTTGTTCTGGTACGCGTGATATCTTTAACTCCCGCGTGTGGGTCGTATTTGTGTGGAGTTCATCTTGCTGGTTTTACCACATGATGATCATCTCCCCGTGAAGAGGATGAATGATGTATCTAGGAACTACTACACTTGTAGTATTAGTTTTTGATCTTCTAAGAGAGGGACTGGGCTGAGATGACGACGGAATTAACTTCATTTCCCACCGGGCGGGTAATCACAGGAGAATGACGGTCGTGACTGTAGGTTATTGATCAAAGAGCTCTCTCTCTCTCTCTCTCTCTCTCTCTCTCTCTCTCTCTCTCTCTCTCTCTCTCTCCCTCTCCCCCTCCCTCTCTCCCTCGCTCCCTCCCTCGCTCCCTCCCTCGCTCTCTCCTCGCTCTCTCCCCTCGCTCTCTCCCCTCGCTCCCTCCCTCGCTCCCTCCCTCGCTCTCTCCCTCGCTCTCTCCCCTCGCTCCCTCCTCGCTCCTCTCCTCGCTCTCCTCGCTCTCTCCCTCGCTCCCTCCCTCGTTCTCGCTCTCTCCCTCTCCTCCCTCCCTCGCTCCCTCCCTCGCTCCCTCCTCGCTCCCTCCCTCTCACCCTCCTCTCTCCATCCCTCCTCCCTCCCTCCCTCCCTCCCTCGCCCTCCTCGCTCCCTCCCTCGCTCCCTCCCTCTCTCTCCCTCCCTCTCTCCCTTCCTCTCTCCCTCTTCTCCCGAATAGAGAGATGACCAACTGCATATTTTTGGATAAAAGCTACGCGAATTATGTTCCTCTGATAAAACTCTATAGTTTCTTTTAATCAGGAAAATATCAAAATCAATTCTCTATATAATGGGTAGAAGTCGCAATTTTTTAAAAAAGAAAATCCAGTATTAAAATCTCATAATTTTAATATTTTTTTGGTCATATTTTATATTTTAGATACTCGGGACATAAATATATCTAAATCTATTTCTTTGTAAACTGAGAAGAACAATAGGTTCACCAATAAATTTGGTTAAATGCATTGCCTTCTAGACATATCAATTTTACTTGTGCAAAGGTGCTAACAAAGAAGCAAGTTTTTCTAACAACTTAGATGAATAGTTTCATATAATATCAAATCATTGAAGAAAAATACGACCATGAGTCTTGTTATCATGAAAAGTATAGTACATCAAGGTGTTGTTTGTTGTATCTTGTTCTTTCCCCTATAGGGATCAATGAGAGTACATTCCATTTATCTTGAATGCCTTGAATTTCATATGATAGTACAAGGTATGAAGAAGGGGAGGGACTGAATTGGACTTGGCTTTTGGCTGTTGGATGCTCTTGAAGAAAATATATTTCATTCAATTTCTAATGGTTCGGTCTACTTGACCTAGTTCACTCTCAAAAGATCATGTCCTTAGATTCCACTAAGCCATTAGTCAAATACATACTAAATTACAAGTTTTACCCTCCTCTAGATTTGACTCAGGATTTCACCAAGAGATCCTCTTGGTATACTTATGGCTCTAAATAAGGGAGAACCACATCTTTCTTCCAAATTAATGGCTCTAGAGGGACAGCAGGATTACCACTAGTTAATCTTCTCAACGTTGAGGTTGTAGACTAGCCCTCAGTACTATACTTACTCTAAAATACAAGAAGAATAAGTTACCATTATACTAATTTGCACACAATGCTTCATGGAGCCTTTTGATCTCTCATTTTGGTAAGGTCCTTGTTGAGATCATGCATTTTTTTTTCCTTTTTCTGTTCTTTTATTTTGTTTCACAATTATAATTCCTTCATTATATCTAATTATTTGGACTTTAGGAGAGTGTTCTCTTTATATCCACGATTTTTTTCTTATTTTTTAATATACATTTATTTTTTATCATTTTGTGCCATGGCCAACAGTCGTCTTCTTCCTCACCTCATCCATCAACACATGAATTAATGCATAAAAATAATTTTCAAATGTAATTACACTAAAATACCCAATAAATATTGTAAGACATTATCGCATATGTAAAAAACTTAGAGAATTTTCAAAGGTTATGAGAATATTCAATTTAGTTTCTTATGTAAAATAATGATTTTACCCTTGAGTTGAATTGTCCTAATTTTAATGTATTCCTCAATAATAATCATCGACTTGATTCAAATAATTAATTTTAGAGGTACTAGATTCATCAAATTATTCTTCCAAGTATTTTTTTATCATCAAAATAGCATAGATTTCCTAAAGAGAAAAGGAACCTCTACTATCAAATGAGTTCTTTAAGATTCAACTCTCCTTCTGTAAGTAAGAACATGTATACTATTTTTCAAAAACAGTCTTGAAATCATATGACGCTTCACTGAGGATTAGAAAAATATTTTGGCAATACATTTATAAACTCACCATCAATTTGATGGTGTAAAATTATTAATCTACCCTTTTACATGTTCTACCATCATTGAAACTTGAAACTTTAAATGCCAACATCAACTACTTCATAAGATATTACCAACAGCTCAAATAAAACCTCAGTTTATATGAGTTGGTGAAGCACCAAAAGCTTTAAGAAAGTGTCTGGGTCAAGAAGTGCTCACAAGTCATAATAAGATGTTCAGACAGAAGACTGCCTGAACAGTTCCTCCTCCAATAAACATGATATTCATCGGCATTACAGCATCAAGGACTCTGGTTCTTCAGGGTGGTTCGTCTACCTTTCTATGACCTCTGCTCTTCAAAGGACCGCCTCTTGCATTCCCAGTGTGTCAACCGACTGTGGCTAGTGGGCATTAAAGGGTTTACCAAATACGGCCATGAGGTCATTGTTTTCCAATCAATTTACTGCTGATTGATTACTCTAAATTCCACGTGTTTTCCATACAGATAAAGTGGCATCAAAGAAGACAGAACAGCTTCACTGAGGAGAAAATGCCCCCTGGCGGTGGCATCTTAGAGTTTGGGTAGGTGATCCTCCAAAGACTCTCTCTCTCTCTCTCTCTCTCTCTCTCTCTAAAATTCTTTTTCCATATCTTGAAATCTCATCTTTGAGAAGCAATGATAAACTTATAATTATGAATTAGTGATACAAAAGTGATGATAGATTGTACAAAGGAAGCACAGAATTTTTCTTCATGCATTTTGAATTATCACTGATGGGAAAACTAAACAGCAGCTTCTCCATCCCCTAAGGTGTGGAGAAATGGGGAAATCAGGAGACGTAGCATTAGTCTTGGATTAAGCTACAACAAGTCGGGATCAGTTTTAGCATAAATCGCAATCCGTTGATATGATCAAAAGATTTAGCAAGTTTACACTTTGCCCCTTCCTGCCAGAGAAAAACCATAGATTACCGTTTCTTCTCAGTAAAGATGATCCTTCTCTATTAGTGTCTACATCCCATATTGTGCTATTTATCATTCATTTATGTGTCCATTAGTTGAGACATCATAGAAGCCCTTTCTAAGAAGGTGGAGTTAACAGTGTGCGTAATATTAAGTTAATATGACCAAGGTTCTGCAGTTACGTTGACATTAGATTGCACGCAGGCACATTATCCACCCCCATATGAACCAAGCATACATCATGGGAAGATACAGAGGACTAAGGCACTGTTCTAACAAGAAACAACCTGAATTTTTTATTATTACACAGATAATAGGAATATTGACAAGAAAAGGGTTACCTAATTAGTGCCTTCATGACCAAAAGGCCTGATCCTTTATCCCATACTTGAAGGCGTCCTCCTCGTTCTCCCTGTATACAAGCGTCCATTTCTCGAAGGTGCAGTTGACGAAGTCGTAGTACCCACCATGGATGGCGAGCTTACCCTCGACCACTCTTTGTTTGATCCATGGATAGGACAGCAGGTTCTGCAGTGATCCATTGATTGATTCCTGCAGCATCAGACAGGCAGATGGTCAGATTGAAACTCAAGAGGATCCCCTACAGTGGACTCCTGGCTACTGCTACGAAATGATAATTCCAAGCAGGACACTATTAAGCAGGACACTGCACAAGAAATCAGCATGATCTCGGTAAGAAAATGTAGAGCTTTTTAGTAACATTCTGACCAAGGCTACTCTCTTCTTTTCCTAGAAAACCTGCAACCACTAACTACCCACCGCCCCCTATCTTTCTTCCCTGGAGCCCACACCACAGGATATCAAACCCTGTGGTCCCCAAGCCCAGCCCTTCAACACCTCCTACAACTAGCACCTTGCTCCACTTGGGAATCATGTCTAGGAATTAGGCTGGCAGGGTAGGACATGAGTGTGACAGGGGACCAGTCCACCTTCATTTTGCTCCTTTCAGGGCATATTCTCTCCTCCACAAGGAAACTGAAGAACACACCACAAGAAAGGAATATGACGCTTGTTTGCAATGTGAAAAACACACTCCAACCTTCTCCATCAAATGACGAGAGCAGCAATATGTGGGTTCCACTTGAAAAGAAAATATTGCAAATCTGGATGAAATATGACTGCTTATGGAGAATAGGGAAGCTTGGAGGAAGGGATTCGAAACTTTGGTGATAATGATAGATACATGTTGGATTCAGCATTAGAGTTTACCTTCTCACAGTGTTCGCACTGCATATCAAAGCACTGATTGCCTGCAGCTGCCTTTGCCCTTAGCCTAGCACTCTTTGCAACAGAAACCCACTTACTTGTGAAGCCTTTATCAGATCCAGATGAGATCAAAGGGCTGTCAGGATAAATTAAATGAGGTCAGAGTAAATTTATCAAAAGTCATTATTTGATGACGATTCTAAAAATTTGAAAATTAGTTTAAATGACACTGTTCTCACAATAAGGAATTACAATTTTAGTTGTTTCTACTATCCTAACAGAAGTTTGTTGTCTCTTCTCATGATAAGTGTCATATTGGTAAAGAGGGGAATGGAGAAGGAAGTCAATGTGAAGAGTACCCAACATCGGCATCCTCCTCTGCACTCATAAGCGCACGAATGCCACCACATCGACTGTGTCCAACTACTAGTATGTTTCCAACCTATCCAAGAGAGTCAACATTTTCATGTTAATGATAAGAAGTGCATGCACATTTTCCTCACAAGGTTTAGTATATCCAGCAATCACTTGCCTCCAGAGAATTTACGGCAAATTCAAGAGCTGCATTGGTTTCTGATGGTCCATGCTGTCAGAAAGAGAGAATATGTTAACTAAAAATCTAAATGAAGTGGAACAATGGAGTTTTCCTTGCCATCATGCGCCAAGATAGATATTATTTGTTTAGAAAGATTACCTCAAATGGGGGAACTATATTTGCCACGTTCCTAACTGTGAAGGCTTCTCCTGGTTGAAACCCCAGAACAGTAGAAGGGCAGACCCTGGAGTCTGCGCATGCAATTACCATGAACTGCGTTGAAGCTAGCAGCACGTAAGAAATCTCTTGAGTTTTTACAGAAACAAGTAAACATAAGAATTCATGCAATATCTTTAAATCTGTAGTTATAAGAAGTAGGTAACTAAAAATAAGTCGTGTAACATGGACAAAAGTAGGGGGCACGAGTCACCATGCAACAGGACAAGTGGATACAATACGTTTGTCATCATTTTGCTCTCTACTCCACATTGGAAGACTATGAGAACTGTTGGAACAGCCGGAAGAAGACTGGCCAAGAACGAAAACGAAAATAGAAAATGAAATAAAAAATTTAAAAACGATAATAAAAAAGGAAAATATTTGTGACACACAGGGGAGTCTGGGTTAGTTTCAACGATGTGTTAAAGAACCAATCTTCACCTCATTCATTTCTAATATCTGATAAACTTAACTGAACAAAATGACAGCCAGTAGATTTTCGCCCACAACAAATTTCAATATCCATCACACACGTTAAATTTTTTATTCACACTTGCTAGAGTGAGCAAATCTCCCTGGAATGATCGCAAATCGTGAAGATGAAAAGGATACCTTAGGTGTCTGAGCCTGAGCAAGGTTGTTGTACAGAACTGGATTGTCCCTGCTCATAAGGAATTATGCAACTGTCAATGAATTTAAGAAAAACATTTCCATCAATTAAATTTAGCATAAGGTTACTGTCTACATACAAACAGATTTGCTTTTTGAAACGTGAAAACCTATTTTTCAGGTCCCCAAACGGATCATCTCGACTAGGTTTGTCAAATGTCTGTATATCATTCTCTGCGAGCTCTTGGATCAGTGCTGAAGGATCTCTAGCACCCTCTACCCGTGTCATGGATCTCCTACAAAAAGATAGCAATTCAAGTCAAAGCAAGTTCGTAAGGCAAAGAAAAAGCACAAGACAACGAGAAGAATCCTTCTGTTTAACCTGACATGTAGGAAAAATAGATTAACTCAAACAGCAAGTGAATTTCTACAAAGCTACATTTTGTGACAGGCTCACTTGACAAAGGAGATAGGAGAAAAAAAGAAGGAAAGAAAGAAAAATTAGCTAAAATAACAGAGAAGCTGAGAGTAAGAGGTGAAAAGGAAGTCTAGATACAAATGAAGAACAGGCCAACATTCCAATGCCCATGAAAACACCTCATCTCCTATTCCAAAATGTGATCGAAAACACCATTGAACTGTGAACAAATGATGCGAAATAAAACGCAAAGGAAATGAATTGGTCACGAGCTTACTTCACGGAACCGAAAATCACGAAAGGGGACCGCCTAATCATGCTCAATTTAGCCGAAGTACCTCCGATCTGCCAAGATCGCGAAAAACAAAAACAAAACCAAAAGGGTAAGCATGCTAAATTAATTTCCAGAGGAAAGAACGTCTAACTCCCATACGCGCTCAGGCTCACATATCGCATTATACAGACGGTTACCTCAGCTCCACCAACGGGTTCCTTGGCACAGAACGCGACAGAACCCGGGAAATCAACAGAATGCGCTCCAGAAAGCTGTGTTGGAACCGGAGCGTTTGGAAGTGGACGGAACGGAACTCCCGCCATGGCTGAAGCCGGAGAGGAGAAGTCAAATCGGGAAGTAACACGATTGGTGGCTGCGCTGGCGTTCTCGGTCGCGCTCCTCAGAAAGGCAGGAAGAGGAGGAGAGGAAAACCAGAAGCAACGGATGGGATGAGCGACAGCGAAGGCCTCAAATCCCTCCTGGATCCCCTCGAGAGGCCATCACGGCCACGCCACGCTGGATAGAGACGGAGAAAACAATGTACATGACAGCAAAGCAGATCGAATTGCGTGGTTGAGGACGAAGCCGGCTGGCAACCACAGCTCACAAACGACGTCCGCCACTGAGATTATGCTGCTGCGTGGTCCCCAGATTCGATCCTCGTCCAAGAGAAAGGGAGAGTCGGAGGAGGGAGAAGGGAGGAAGAAGACGTCGAAGACAATCGCCAATCCCTATGCCAAGAACTGGCTTGCCACCACGTGGCCGCGGCTAAAGTTGGACGGTGGACATGCATCGGGAGGTCGTCGTATTTGTTTTTATAATAGGAACTCAGCTAGTCCTCCCAAAGAGTTGGATGATCGTTCCGACCTGGCATCGGATTTAGATAGTCTTTTGTATTTTAGCACCAAAGAAAATTATAGTTTCTCTTTTACTCCCTAAAACCTGTAAACTAACAAATAAGTCCCTGTATTTTTTTTTAACCCACAAACGAAAAGGGAAAGAGAGGAAGTGCGGTCATCTTAATACCATTGGAACGGATAAGGGACACTAGAGAAAAGAAAAATAAAACAAAAATAAAAGAAAAAGAAAATAAAAAATATATATATTCTTAGAATCAGAAACCCTAAAATATTTTCAAATACAAAGTAGACAGATAGTGCAATTGAGTGGTTCAACTAGTCTTAGACCTGCCCTGATTTCTGTCACGTTTTAAATTTGCATTAGACCCTTTTTGCCACTTTATTACCTTACCCAAGGTTTCTATCAATTAGGCTCCCAAATGATAAGCTGGGGTTTATGCAATATCAAACTTGTAGTTTAGCCCAAGAGAATAATGATAAAAAATTGAAAACCTCATAAAAAAATCTATGTGAAAAGAAATATCAATTTTTTTTATGGATCTCAAATAAAGTTTCAACCTGATGCTAGAAGGTTTTCCTCAATTGTACATAATCAATTCTTGAAAGACTAAAAAAAAATGACATGTATTTGAAGGGGGGAGGGGGGGCAAAAAAACCTTGTCACGGGTATCAAAAGAAGAGCTAAGTTAATTCATTAATGTGAATGTTGTTGTGGACTAAAAACTTTAATGTGCAAGATCATACAGTATAAGGGTAGTAAGCATATGAAATCAAATACAGGCAGAAAATGACATAAGATGTGTGTTAAATAGTTAATATAATTCAAATCATCTAGCTAAGGTTTTTCTAATTGGTTGAATCGAAAGAAAAAGTGAGAATTCACAAAATAATCAAATAGAAGTTATAGATTAGCGTGTAGTGCACAATATAAATTTACTATCCTTTAGGAGCCCTCAAACTCTTTGATATTTGCTAATTTTCTCGAATACTTGAAGTAATACATATTAAGATGTCTAACAACCAAATAATTGTCAAGACAACCAACCACTCTAATTCATATGAAAATAATAATCAGATTGCCTCAAGGAAATTACTCTTCTGCTAGCTTTCTTGTGTAGCCCACTAAATAATTTATCACTACATTATCACTTATTCATAAGGATTATGTCTCTAGCCCACCAAAGAACTCACACCATAATTAAACCTTAGGTATGAGTAAAGTTCTTTAATTCAACTAATGATGCCCCAATAGTGTCCTAGCACTTATTACATGATACAAAGTTAACACAATAGAGACTTTGAAATGTAGTATTTTATATTAACTACTATTAACTAAATTCAATTGAAGCTTCATTGATTGTGTTGCCTTATATCCTTTTCTTAAAGACTTTGGTAACTATAAAACTTTATTAGTTCATAAGTGCTCAATTGTGTCTAGTAGTAATTATTCTTCAGGAATTTATGCTTTTAGTTTCATGAGCTGACTTAGAACTTATAGATTTGATGATTTAACTCTCTTCTCTCTATGTTTAGCATAAGACAAAGTCATCTTTTTATATTTTTCTAACTTAGATGAGTGATGTTCTTTTGCAATGGCGACAAATGCCTCTTAACACATACCTATAACAATAACTCAAATATGAAGTTGATATAGTGACTTATGTGTCAATTGTACCTCCCTATAGATCACAAGTAGCACAATATATGGTTGCAAATAATATTATATATGTGAGATTGAGTATGGATAACTCAATAGCATATGTGTGCAAATCACCTAGTATTTTTGTGAGCATAATAAATTGACATCGATAAGTTGGCACATGTTTAATATTGTGTCAGCATGGATAATGTATTATATGACTATAGACAATGCCATACATCAGCAAAAAAAAATGCAAATATAGGTAACACTATATGATTGTAATTATTACAATATATTAATAACATTATATATGAACATAAATGACACTCGATGACTATTACACATCATGGTGTATAAGTGAATATAATATGTGATTATTGATAAAAAGATTAATCTAATATATGCTAGTAAACAATGCAATTTGTATCATAGACATGAGGGGTACTTCATAAAAATAAACAATATGATATATCATAATTAAAAGCTAGATAGGATATGAAATAATATCATAAGATATTAATGCCACTAAGATAGCGTATCATGAATACAAATAACAATATAGATGAATGATGATAACAAAATATAAAAATGCCATTGACATGATAGATCTTAAATAAAAATAATGATATAAATACTTGATTATAATATATTTATGCTTCATTCAGAAATCAATATTGAGTAATCATACAATTACACAACATCATTAGCAAACCAATATACTATCCAATCTGAAAATTTGAGTTGCTTTCTTTCACCACTTATGCCATAACTCTTAAATGTGACTTATTAATGGAATCCTAAGAAAAGTTTAGGTAGAACTGTGTGGGTAGTTGAAACACCAAGAGGGGAGGTGAATTAAGATTTCTAAAAGGTTTAGCAGTCTTTTAATTCTCAATTGATATATCTAGAGGCAAGTCTATATGTCGACACAAGTAGTCTATGTATCAATAGAGGAGATGTGTATCACAACATGTGTGAAAGACTATTTACAATGGTATGACCTCATTGTATTCTTTTCTAAGAATAAAGAACTTTTATATTGTTACTTCTCGTAGATGAAATTATCTTCTAATACTCATTATTCTCATAAAAAATACCTATTGATTTAGTAGGATCAATAGCCCAAAATATTCAAGTACATCTTTGTAGAGACACTAGCTCCTCTCAAGCCAAATGCAATTACAAGCACTTATACTTTCACCAAATCTACTTTTTCCTCAAAACTTAATTACCTTAGGACCTGATGCAGAATATGAATAACATTAGTCAAGGTATTTAACTACTAGATCAAGCTGATGCAGAATATTACTATAAGTTATTCATCACTAGGGTGTGCAGCATGAAAATCTTGTTAAAGAGTATTAAATATCTTGGTATTTCGTGATGTTTCAGTCTAGAACTCTTCATTGATATATAGCCTATGTTTTGTACTTGTTTTTCATTTTTCTCAAATTTCCAATATTTTAGTTGTTTGTTAAAATTTTGCCATTTTTCAAAGTATGCAATTTTCGCGTTTTAACCTTCCAATCTTTGATTCTCCTTGTTCTTATAAACATTTTAATTCAAATTGATACCAAAGCTTCCCCACTTGATGGATAATAACTTAGTATCTATGTTGACTCAAGATCATTTAATTTTATTTCACTTCTTATCCGTATACTTGTCTAGTATATATCACTATCAAGGTAAACTTTCTAAAAATAAGCATTGGATCTATTCTGCATTATTGTTGATTTCAAACTCGTAAGAGTTTGATAAACCAGTCTAATATCATGTGGAAATAATATAAAATAGATAAGTGATGTAGCACATTGGTTAGATCATCATGAATATAACCTGCAGAAATATTATACTTTCACAAAAATGATGACACATGCCATACAACCCTAATGATATGTATTTGACCTTTTCTTTGAAATATTTCTTTAATGTATTTTCAACTATTCTTGAGATTGAAAACCAACTTAATCTCAAAGCTGAAAATCTTAAATTTAATTATTAGAATTGAAATTGTTGTAATTGGACAAAAAGCTTAATATGATTAGTCTATTGAATATATTTAATGTTTAATTCACATAAATTAGGTCTTAAAAAAAAACACATTTTCATCTTTAATATATCCAACACATGAAATAATAATATTATAATAAGTTTTTAGTTTTAATCATCAAAATCATGAGCATCAATGAAGGTAACTACATATATGAATATAATTTTCTTTTTTTATTTATATTACTTGATTGTGTGGTATAGTGGCAACACTAGATTTTCAATATTATTGTTGACATTATGAAAACAAAATTCCATTTTTGATCCTATGTTGAAACACATGTCAATTGTAACAATACCACACGCTAGTGAGCTATTCATTATCTACTTGAAGGTAAAAATACGAAAGTTTGTCTATCATGATCTGTTTTGTTTCTGCCTACTTCAAGTAGATAATTGTAGCAATTATCTACTTGAAGGAAGTTTTAGATGACACATTCATTGTTTACTTGAGGGTGTAAGTGGCAAAGTTGATATATCATTCACTTGGTTAGGATACATCAAAAGTCTTAGATGACAAGTATTAGAATCTAAAATATATTAGTGCACTTAGTAAACTTATTAAAATGATAGAAAATGTAAATTTTGTAAACATAATAAATGTCCCACAAAATGTTACAAAGTGTTATATAATTTTCAATTTTGATTTATAAAAATGTAGAAACATTTCTAACTAAGGATCTGTGATATAGATTGAAATGAAGGTGAGATGGAGTGAGAGTGATATAGAGAGATTAATGATAGGTAGAAAGATAGGAAGTATAGTCTCACAGGAGAAAAGTTTTACTAATTATTTATTTAGGCTTTAGGGTCTAACATTTAAAAATTTTCTATTTCAAAATAATTGTAGAAGCCTCCCTCCTTAGGGAGAGAAAGAAGAACAGATGATATGATTAGAGAAGGGGAGTTGTGGGCTCAAGTGGCGGGGAGAGAGAAAAGTAATAGGTGTTGGAATGAGAACTTCATGATGATAGTTAAATAAGACACATTATGCACTATAATAAAGATATAGGTCTACTTTTGACAATAAATATGAATATAATATGAAATATTGTGATCAATTACCATAAACGCAGCCTTTATAAATTTAGTAAATATGAGTTGTGGATTATAGATGGTCCTTGTAATGTCTATTCAGAGAGGAACCCCTCGTCCTTGCACAATGAAGAGAAGGACAATGACAAGAGATAGAGAGAGTGAAGAGAAAATACACACTAAATTTACATGGTTATGAGAATCCTCCTACATCCACAGCCTCACTAACCCTTATTCTTCCCTCTTGGAGAGAAAATCATGTCACATTACAAGTGGTGGCAGCCCCTCTTTATATCCTGCAATTAGGGTAACTACATAAGGGATAAATTACATGAATACCTCTAATTGCAGTAATACTTCAAGTTGGATTCACATACTTATTGTATACCCGAGCTTGATCATTCTTCACATACCTCCAACATATACCAAGCTTTCATTTTTTTATAAAATAATTAAAAATTTTAAATTGCTTATAAAATATGACAAGAACATGACTCATAATATCCTCTTTTTACAAAGAAATACCAATAAAAGCTTTTGGTTGAGTGTGGAAACTAGTGTAAGAATTTTAATGACTCATGATATCTCTCACCATAATAAAGGTATTTCAAAACAGATAATTCTATAATAAGCCTTTCCTAGAGGGTTTCTTACCTAGATTTGAGAATGAACACTCCAATGGTCAAATTTGGAAAGGGAATAAAATGTTCAGAATGGAAGAGAAGTGAATCTCATCACAAAACCACTAGATATATCTTGATATCATCATTAAGATTTTAAATTTTCTCTTGCAATTATTTTCTTCATTGTGAACAATGATATTGACATAGATTACAACTATAACTGCCACATAATCACATCAATTTGGCTATTTGGGAGGTTCAAAGGATTGAATTGTAAATATGATATATAAACATCATATAATTTTAAGGTTTGGTGATTATCAATATGGTTGATATCTGAAATTTTAATTGCCCCAACATAGTATTTTTTGTGATGAAAAAATCTCCATTTTTATTGAATGTGTATGATAATGCTACCATATGACTCTTTTTTATAATTATGACAATCAAAAAATACTAAATTTGTTGAGGTAGTTGTTTAAAACATGCTATGTTTTTTCTCTCTATGAATTGATTAGGATCATTTCTCAATAACACATGTTTTATGAAAAAAATAAATATTTAAAAGTAAAATCAGCTCATGCATGAAACTAAAACTGAAAATTACACATTATTCTAGATGATGAGCTCTTTGAATGTCAATTTATGTGAGAGTTATCATGTCAACTTATATGCATATGTTAATATCAAATGATATGATTAAAAATGTTATCAATGTCTAGACTAGGTTTCAAGAAGGAGCCAACAAACCCATATCTTCATTCGCCCAATACGGTTCTAAGAAAGATTGTTGAATGGGCTTAGTAGCATGGGGCCAATAATGCATTGGGCTACTTCAATCTTATCCTTATCACATAATACTTGCATTATAAGGCTACTTGATGAGGTCATCAACTTGAAGTATGTTTGGAATTGTTGATAGTCATCTATTTTGCCTAATTTATAGACATGATGTCTTTACCCTCATGGTCCATGCCATTCCTCTTGCATCCACCTCCACCCTAATAGATAAGTACAAAGAGATGGATAGATAGATGACGTAGTGAGAGAGAGAGAGAGAGAGAGAGAGAGAGAGAGAGAGAGAGAGAGAGAGAGAGAGAGAAAGAGGGGTTACTAAATCTTGAGTGTAGTGAGGGTTTACATATGACTAATCTAAACTTGGGATGTAAAATAATGTATTTGGTAGTGTAAGATGGATGAAAATTGTAATTTTTAGTAGATAACAAGAGAGCCTAAAATAACCTCAAAACATATGAATATTTAAATCAAGGCTTTTCTTTAAAGAATATTAAGGTATAATATTTTAGTAGTTGTTTGGTCATTGATGAAAACCATAAATTTTTTAGTAGTCCATTGGAAATAAACGAACTCTTCAAGTTTTGAAAGCAAGTGTTTCGTGATGCCTGCTTATAGATATACTAGGATACATGCTTATCCAGTTCGGACTTGCCTTGAGATCAACCTGCCTAACGAATGAGAGAGAGAGAGAGAGAGAGAGAAATGGGTGATATAAAAGTCAAAGTCAACAAAACTAGGATGCGCAAGGTTAACCTAAGAGTCAAACTGGCCCTACCGAGTAGTACCCGTCAAAGGTTCGGTCAAATAAAAGGCTCTTTCTTTATGTAGCATTGAATGGCCGGTCAAACGGCGCGTACTCTGCGGCGGGGTAAAGTCCACAGGAGAGTCTGTCCCCGTCGCGAGCCATGGGCGGTCGGGAAGGTCGGCGGAATGGCTTTGTGCCCCGTCTTTCATCATTGGAGATGACCGCCCTCTTCCTCTCCCTCTCCCCCCAAAGCGATATCGTTGAACGGCTCTGCGAACGCTCGTCACTGGTCGGTGAAGACTTCAATTTTGCTCTAACAAATTGGGAATCTCATCGGCTGTGCGTCCAATTCCTCCTCCTTTAAGCGAGGAGACATAGAGAGGAGGGGGGCTTCGTCCTGGACTCATCGCCATCTCTCAATATAGTTTTTCAGAGGTGATTGTTGACCCTTGAACATTAAATCTTTCTCAAGAGAGGTCTCCTCGTGAGTTTGATTTCTGATGACAGCTTTCCTCATCTGCAGGTTGTACGGCAGGAGTGTTGATGCTGGAGAATTTGCCGGTGGTATCGAGGAGGGCTTTGCATGGATAGATTATTCTGCTGGAAGGCTTCGCAGGTGAGGGGGAGCAGTCATTTGTTTCTCTGTATCTTCTTCTTCTTCTTCTTCTTCTTCTTCTTCTTCTTCTTCTTCTTCTTCTTCTTCTTCTTCTTCTTCTTCTTCTTCATTAAGTGCACTTCTTCTTGAATCAATCAAGTACTCTTTTCCGGTAAAATCAATCAAATGAATCTGAGCATGTTTCCCATCTCTTTTTCTTCTTGAGAAACAAGTGGGGTATTTCTTCGCAAAATTGTGCTCAGTTTCTATGTGGCAATCTCTTCGCTAGTTGGGGAAGAATCGGCAGGAATTTGTTTTTTGAGGAACGTATCCAGTGAGAATTTGATTGGGTAATGAACTTGATTCATGTGTTGTTCGTCTCTATCATCGTTTCCTTTCAAGGAAACGTGTTCTATGTTTGAAAACAAACGGAGAGAGGATGGCAAGAACGATTCAACCAGAGTTTGCGCGCCAGGCAGTGGGAGAGTCTTTGGGAAAGTACCAACTTAATTTCATCGGTTAAATCCCCCAGAGAACATTCAATTGGAATTCTACTGCCTTATTTAACCCTGGAGGGAGTTGTGCTTAGTATTGCCCAAAAACACTATTTTTATTTTCCCAGATCCCCTCTCTACTGAAAAAAGTAGTTTATGTATATAATTTTTTCATGCGGCTTACATGATTAGTCTTTGGATTTGTATTGCAAAAATTATAAAAACGATGTTATTTGTAACTTATTCATTTCCGTTTCTCTTCATCCTATCTTCAGAGCTCTACGGTTGAAGCTTTATTTAGATCGTCCCATGAAGATGCAGTAGCAATTATTTGCTTGTCCTGCTATGTTTGTTTTCATTTTTATGAATATTTGACAACAAAGTCATTTTCCTTTTATAGCCCAAAAATCGGTCTTCCGATGTTACTGGTAAAGGAAAAAGCCACCGAAGTGACATCAAAGTTAGATACGGGTACAGCCTGGTAAAAGGGAAGGCAAAGCATCCCATGGAAGACTATCATATCTCCAAGTTTGTTCAGATCAAGGGCAAAGAACTTGGATTATTTGCTATTTTTGATGGTCATCTGGGAAATAGTGTTCCAATATATCTGCAAAAGCATCTTTTCTCCAATATTCTGAAAGAGGTTAGCTGTTCATTTTCGACACCAAATCAGATTGCTGAGGTTGCTATTTTTATGCAGACTCAGACCGCCGAATTGTTTATCTAAAAGCTTTCTGTTGTTGCAGGGGGAGTTTTGGGCCAACCCTGATAAGGCCATTTCAAAGGCTTATGAAAAGACTGATAAGACAATCCTGTCTCACAGTCATGGCTTGGGTCAAGGCGGTTCTACTGCTGTCACCGCTATTCTCGTCAATGGCAGGAAGTTATATGTAGCCAATGTTGGTGATTCTCGAGGAGTTCTTTCAAAGGGAGGAAGAGTGTTGCAGATGACCGTTGATCATGAACCTGGTGCTGAACGTAGGACCATAGAGGATAGAGGAGGATTTGTTTCGAATTTGCCAGGTTTTTTTTTTTTTCTTACCGCGTCATTTCCTTTGATTTTCTTTCTTTTTTACTTTTTTCTCTGAAATTCGCTTCTAAGATCTTTACATTGAAAGCTTTCTTCCTTTTATTCTTGTTACTGTTTCACTGCCGCTATGCAGTTGAGATGCCTATTGAGAGAAAATTGCTGAACCCTTCATCAAAATTGGTTTTTATTTTTTATGAAGATAATATAACGAGAAATTTTGTTAACCTTTGCGGATAGATCCCTTTGCTTAATGTGCACGCCACACATTATTTGTGCTCGTGTGGTGGACACAATGTTACCAGGTCTACCAAGGCAGTGTAGAAAGTCAGCCTACTGGGTCATTTCAGTGTAGAACGGAGAGTTGAAAGATGCGCTAGAATTCCTTGTGTCGGTGTGCTTTGGGGGAGAAGAAACTTTCTCGCACCAGCATGGCTTGTCAAAGGGTGCCATGTCTGGCACCAAAGGGTTCAAAACAGGAGATTGGGTTTCAGTAGGAGTGCTTTCGTCCATTTAACTCAACAATCCAGACAGTACTTGAGAGAAGAAAAACGTATCCTCTGCATAAACATAAAGCAGACATCCTAAACATATGAATGGAGCATGGCTAGTGCCACCTCCAGGCTTGAAGGCTATTTTCTAGTATGTTACTGTCTAGTTCGCCTTATAGTTGGAGGATGCCTGCTGGCAGAACTGATTTTTGGAATGGAGAATGCTGGACTTAGCCTATGGTTGGTTGTCCCAACAGTGGGTGGGTTGGTCTCCGGTTCTTTTCTTCTTCCTTTCTCTCACTCTCTTCTTTAATAAGTTCTCCAAGAAATAACCCCAAGCTTCACGCTTGCCAATGGTGTTATTTCTTCTTCTCATATTTCCCATTCCCCTTCTCCCTTGTCCTGCACTTTTTATTTTCCCAATGAAGGATCTGACAGGAGCCCGCCATTAGAAGCTGGGGTCAGGTGGCCAATGGACTTTGTTGTCACCTTCATTGCTGTTTATTTCTCTCTCTACTTCTCTTGTAGTCCACCAGAGACGAAACTCCTGAGATGCTCATCATCATTAGATGTCCAACAGTGAATTGTTCCCAGAAGCCCATTGCTGTTGAGTGTGGGCCCAGTGATGAGGGTGCCCTTGGGTACTTGACCTCCTTTCCTGCCATCATCTTCTTCTTTTTCTCTTCCCCAGCCTTCCCTCCTCCTCTCTTTGCCTTCTTTCACTCCTCAGTGGCAGAGAGTCACAGACTTGGCTTGCTTCTGCTACTAGACCCGCTTCCTGGCATATTCTCTTGCTTCAAGGCACAAAACAACATAATCTGTGAACCTTGCTGTCTCTATCATAATGAACCAAAAAACTCCCTTTTGCTGTTATAAAAGCAAGGTCTCAACTCTTCTTAGCTGTTTTTCATATCTCTTTACTCTATTATCCCTCACCCACACTTCAATTAAAAAGCAAGAACAAAATGCTTTAGGCAGGAAGAAACAATACTGTTCATACTATAAATGAAATCTGTGTGCTTTTGGCCGTAAATTATCATCTTAATTTTTTCATAAAGATAAATCGAACGGAAGTCCAAGTACCACGTCCAACACCCTCAGGAGGAATCTCGATGGTGATGAGGCTAGATGAACTTCACATAGATCTTTTCGTGCTACCATCTTCCATGCCGAATATCAGAAGCCAGAAGGGCTACCCATGCATGAGCTAAGTTCTGCCTTTGTTATCCTTACTCGCCATATCCCTTCATCTCCGCAGTTAATGTCAAATCGCCACTCATAGAAGGTCAAGCAGAAGACACGGCACTGTTGGGGGCCTCCTACTAGAGGAAGTCACATGGTGTTCCTGTCAATGTTCTTGGGGATGATCAGATTATTTATAAACTTAGAAAAAACTCTAAGAGGAAGAAAGGGGCCTTGAGAGAAGTATGCAAAGCGTTTTCTACTAGATTATACTGTTTCCATATCAATGCATATTGTCTCAGCTCTTCTAGTTTCTTTCCCATTCCATCTTGCTCACAAAAGTAGAGAGATTCCCAAATATATCCTGTCTAAATCTTGTCACTTTTCCGGAACGTTTAAACTGACGCTTATGGCGGACTCTACTTCAGGAGATGTCCCAAGGGTCAATGGCCAGTTAGCTGTCTCCCGTGCTTTCGGAGACAAGTCTCTAAAGTCACACTTGCGCTCCGACCCAGACATTCGTTTTGAAGACATAAACTCTGACGCTGAGCTTTTAATCCTTGCAAGCGATGGTCTCTGGAAGGTTGTCCATCGAATCCTCTCTCTCTCTCTCTCTCTCTCTCTCTCTCTTCATCTCTCTCACTCAAGTTTATGAATGTTTGGCATGCGTAACTGGGTATTTGGCTTGCTGTTGTTCCCACAGGTCGTGAGCAATGAAGAGGCAGTGGGCATCGCTAGAAAGATCAGCGACCCGCAAGCAGCTGCTAAGGAGTTAACCACCGAAGCATTGAAGAGGGATAGTAAGGACGATATATCCTGTGTTGTCGTTCGATTCAAGGCATGAGGAAGCTCATCACCACTGCATCTAGCTAAAAAAAGCAATCTTTCAAGGAAATCAAACGCCGGAAGTACCCAGAACACCAAATCATTCCCTCAGTTTTCAAGTTCTTCAAGAGCTGCTGGAGAACTTTCTTTCCTTCCTTGGTAATTGCTTACCCTGTTTGAGAGCTATTGGTTGATTTTTTTCTCTTCTTCCTAAATCTGGTTGAGGCGTGTAGATTTTTTTTTAAGTTTTAATTTCACAGAAACTGACTGCCCAAACCCCCGTGTTTTCTGAACATCAAACTGTGTAATTTGTATGTATGATTTGAGACGGCTGCTCTTGTATCTTAGGGAGAGATAATCCCCTCAAACATCTCCTTGGATTAATATTTTCCCGAAAGTATGCCCAAAAATATACGTTCTATACATCTCCTTGGAAGTGGGTCTCCTTGCTGTCACGACGGAGAGGTGAGGTTGGGAATTGCTGCAGAAAAGTGGTCAATGCTTGGTGAAGGCGCTGCCTGAGAGAGTACTTGGCCGCACTGAATAAGGTTCAAAAGTTTCGTAGGAGGCTGGGGACGCATGGCATTTCTGCGAACGACTCACCCGCTCACAGGGCCATGCATGATTATCATTGCAAGAGATCGAAGAATTGGGCTCTCTCTCTCTCTCTCTCTCGCTCTCCCACTCTCTCTCTCTCGCTCTCCCTCTCTCTCTCTCTCGCTCTCCCTCTCTCTCTCTCTCTCTTTCGCTCTCCCTCTCTCTCGCTCTCTCTCTCTCGCTTTCTCTCTCTTCTCTCTCTCTCTCTGTCGCTCTCTCTTCTCTCTCTCTCTCTCTCTCTGAATTGGGCACTCTCTCTTTCTCTGGTTCTAGGATTGGCGCTGCCCACATTTTATTTGTAAAAATCTTCTTTGAAGAACTCAACCTTGAACTAGTCAAACGAAAACACTGGTTCCCTAGGAAAATGAGATACTCCCCGAGAAATACAAATCAACATGTCAATAACCACCTTTTTACAGGTAGTGTAAGAGTTCAAAACAGCACTAACCAAACCCGTTTAGGGAATTCGGTGCTATCAGGAAGTAATACTCCTAGAATAGGAAAGTCAACATAGAAATGGTTCAGTAGACTTACTATAAATATTATGTCACTAGCATCTAACCTTCATTAGTCCTCCCAAGCTTCTTCCCTTGTGCGCTTGATGATAGAAGATAGATCCACTAAGCCCAAGCCCAAGAAATAGCCAACTGATTAGGCCGAGCTCGAGTTAAATAGATTAGTGGCCTAACTCGTGAAGGTCTACGATCTAATCGTTAAACAACCGGGTTGACTTTGTTAGGAGAAATAAACAGACAAATTTCTAATTATTTCACTTTGATTTTGCTCAATAATCCTAAAAATTTATAGATCAAGGGTGGGTTGGCGTTTTGTATATAGATTCCTTAAACCCAATGAAGCATCCGAAGAAATCAAGACCTGGATGTCTTAAATAACTTAAAAAAATATGGTTCATGGATCTCCATCCCATATACGAGGAGCCCCATGCCTGCAAGATTCTTAAGGATCATCTAAATATAGAAATTTTTGGAACGTACACTGCGCCAAAAGAAGTGGAGGGAAGGTATTATTGGCAGCTAGCTCATGGACACCATATCTAATTTAGGAAGGTGTATCTTGTCCATGCTTCCTTCAGTCTGATATCATGCGAAGAACAGACGATACGACACCGTCACTTCGTAATCTTTATATCAATTTATAGAAAATTTGTGATCTTGTGATGATAAGAAGCATGAAATTGATTATTAGAGAAAGATTATCAATGTGTCTACTATCGTTCAAGCTCAAGTATGTTGAATATGTGAAAGAACGGCATCGATCGGCGAAAACAATGGAATCGTAGCTGAGGATCATGGTAGCTTTATCTGTTCTAGAAATATTTCCTCCCACATAAATAATATAAACAGATGAGAAAAGTTATTATTATACGTAAGATTTCTTCTATGCGTGGGGTTGTGTTAGCCGGGTGAAGCACAGCCGAAATCTCTGGCAATGGCGGCGGCGACTGTCTTCGCCCAGTTCCTCAGAATCTCCTTGATCTTCTCCTCCTCGTGGAGCGGCGGAGGAGCGGTGGGCCGCCAGAAATCTGCCGGCGGCGCCACCGCCGGTGGGTCCTCGTTGGCGGCGAGCAGATAGGGGGGCACCTCCTCGTCGGAGTCGTCCCCACAAGCCATTGACGCCTCCATGAATTCCTTGAGCGACATGGGCCTCTCTCTCTCTCTCTCTCTCTCTCTCTCTCTCTCGTGAACGCGAACACGGGTGATCACGGGAAGGCGATGAAGAGGCTAAAATAAGCGAGGGGGAGTTTATAGGCGTCGGAGTCGGGCATGGAACTCGGTCTTCAGCAGAAACGTGCGTTTTGGTCGTCTGGGGTTCTATACTGGTTTTCCTAAGGATGCCATTTTTATCTGATACGCATTCAGGAAAGGAAGGCGATGAAGGAGGATCATACAGGAAGATATATATATATATATATATACACATATGTATGTATACGCGTACGTGATAGCTATGAATGAGATGTTGCGTGCATGCATGCCTTCCATGCATGGCTTCAGTTGACTCCCGGTTCTTCCTCATCTCAATGGCATTCACTGCACGAAGTCCCAAGCAGACTTTGCGCCATTTGACCTGCGAGCTCTTTATACCTGATCGAAGTGCACCATTCAAACTATGACCAGATAGTGGCTCGACCCAGTAGCTGTCTAGGCTGGTTTTCATAGCCGTTCTCTCTCTCTATCCATCCATCTTGGTCTCCTCCCTCTCTCTCTCTCTCTCTCTCTCTCTCTCTCTCTCTCTCTCTCTCTCTCTCTCTCTCTCTCTCTTTCTCTATCTTTCTACCTCTCTCGCTCTCGCTTTAAGACTAAGAGAGATGGTTGGCTCAGGGGATTGTTAATTAGAGAAGTAGAAACTCCAGCTTCTACTCCCTTTACTGTATACTATCACAGCGAGCGAGAGAGAGAGAGAGAGAGAGAGGACAGAGAGGGAAAGGAGGGAGAGGAGGGAGCTAAAGGAAATGAATGAGTGCGAGGAATAGTGCTCCAGAGAAGGTTTCTAATGTGTTTGTAAATATAGGTGTATTATTGTAATTGTTGGACTTAAGGGGATCATTAAAAAGTTTATCCGTTGATTATTGGCCCCGGCATGACAGCGAGGCCCTCACTTTCCCTAATTCAGAAGGGATCTGCAGCAAAACCCGCCTACTTAGGGTGCTGAGCTGGCGGTCAAAGTCAAAGAAAAAGTCTTCTGCCAGGTCATCATCCTCCGTTATATTGGGCCTGTCGTGAAATCTGGGCTTCGCCTTCGTCATATTTGCTGCACTTCCCTTCTTTCCCGCGCGGTTCAACTTAACGGCCGCCAACTACACGCGTTCCGCGGCACGCACCGCTGGTATCTCGCGCTGCTCCTTGTTGCCACCTTCCGCCTTTCCTCTCTCTCTCTCTCTCCCCCTCCCTCCGTCTCTCTCCCTTCGTCTCTCTCTCTCTCTCTCTCTCTCTCTCTCTCCCTTCCTCCCTCTCTCTCCATCTCTCCCTCCCTCTCTCTCTCTCTCCATCTCTCTTCCTCTCTCTCTTCCTCTCTCTCCTTCCTCTCTCTCCTTCCTCGCTCTCTCTCTCTCTCTCTCTCTCTCTCTCTCTCTCTCCTTCCTCCCTCTCTCTCTATCTCTCTTCCTCTCTCTCCTTCCTCTCTCTCTCTCTCTCTCTCTCTCTCTCTCTCTCTCTCTCTCTCTCTCTCTCTCTCTCTCTCTCTCCCTTCCTCCCCTCTCTCCCTCCCTCTCTCCCACTCTCTTTTCTCTCTCTTTCTCTCTTTCAGCCTTGACAAAGTGGAAGATCCTGTGATAGCGCAGAGGCTGCCACCGGCCACCTAGCTAGGCTGGCTACCTTCCCTTGATCCGCCCGCGAAACCTCTCTTCCAGCTTGAGGTGCATATCTCTCTCTGTTTTTCTCCGGGTTTCGAATGGGGTGATTTTTTTTTATCTTTTTGTCGAGCGGTGTTTCCGTATTTTTCTGTTTCTTCTGAGGATAGATGTCTTGATCATGTCGTGACGGGGTCGTGGCGGGCCTGGAGATGGCGCGCTGTTCTGGGCGAAAGATTGCGAGGTTGTGAGGTATGCGCTTAGGTTGTGAGGCTCAGTTTTGAGTGGTTAGGTGTGTGCTGCCTGTGGGAATGTACGTATGATATTATGAAGGAGTGTATAACTTCCGCACAAATGCGTCAGATTATCTCCAAAGAAATTTGTATCCGTTCCATTTATCTTGTGCTTATGCATGTGGATTGGAACGGGAAACTTGGGAGGTGTTATTCATCCGTGCTTCATTTGTAATTTCATTTTCCATGTTTAATTAAATTAAGAAGCCCTAGGGCAGTACTCTTTTTTTAGTGGCGGTGAGAAATTGTGAAACTGGAAGGCTATCTTTGGACTCCAAAAATAAAAAGTCCCCTTTCTTATGGATCGAATGCATATGCAACTATTATTCTTTTGCAGGCTTGTAAAATTTTGAAACGTCAAACGCTTTCTTGCTTATTTTCCTCCGAGCGATGTTTTAATCCCAGAAAATGAGTAGATTAGTCCTGCAGATTGATCTTGTTCCACATTTAAAGAATTTTGTCACACTTTTTCTCTTCCTTTTTAAAATTTTAGAAAATGTACAATATTAACTGGCCTTAGATGGAACCCTAGATCCCTTCAAGCTATCCTACCCTTGCTTTGAGGCTGAGTGCGAGTTTTTTTTTTTTAAAGTAACTTGCCTTAGATGGAACCATATTTCCCTTCAAATTATCAGTCCCTTGCCTAAAGCCTGAACGCCAACACCGCTGGTTTCATTTTTACATTAACTTAGATGGAACCATGGGTCCCTTCAAATTGTCAGACGCTTGAATCCTAAACTCTAGTGATGATAGTCTTTTTGTATCTGTCGATCCTTAAGAACGTCAGGTGGCCTCTAATCTCCAACTCTGTCTGAGATTCAGGCATTGATTAATTCATTTGATTTTTAATGCTTAGGTTTATGAATTTTCTATATCCTCAGCATAATGTCCTCTGATTGTGAACTCAAATTTCCATATCTGGAATCAAGATCAAGAATAGTTTTTTTCGCCTAGATTACATTTGTTCGGTATATGATATCAGTGTGTGAACTGTGCAGATAGCCAGCGATTCTGGCTTGAGATTGTCTTGGGAATTGGAGAAGGGATTTTCTTCGCCAACACCAGATGAAGTTTGGAGAAGTATTCAAAGAGTATTTGCAAAGAGAACAGGAGCAATTGAACAAATGTTCACATGTGGAGTACAAACGGCTGAAGAAAGTGCTAAAAAGCTGCCGCATTTGTCGAGCATGCAGTGACAAAGGAGACGAAAGTACCTCTCCCTCAGAAGCATACGAATATGACTCTTGTCAATGTATGCTTTTTGTGATGTCCCTGTCCTTAAATAATGTTTTTGATGTTCAATGTTTCCTGTCAAAAATTATTGCATGCTTTCTTTGGTATCTTTCTATTGATGGTTAGAACTTCCATCCAGAATGGGAGATAAATCTCATGAATTCAGTTAATTAGATCCGTAATCCTTTCTGATTTTCACATTTATATTTGCATGAAAATCATTTTAGTTCATTGTTTCCTTGCTAGGTGAATGTAAAATTAATATAGAGCCTCAGATGTAGTTTCTTCATGTTATAGCTTGCAGTTCCATGTACTATAGTGGAATTGTTCCATTTTCAATTTCTTCTATCATTGAAATAAAATTATTTCTAAAATTTTTCTTCAAACTTATTTCCAATATCCTCTCACTTATTTCTGGTCCAAGAACATGCCATTCTTTATGTAAGGAGATAAAATATGAAGAAATATACGAAAATAATATTTCTGCTTAATGATACCTTTCGTTTAATGTAAATGGGAAAAACGAGAAGTGTATGGAATACCCTTTCAACGTGATGATGATTTGACATCAGATTTAATCTTTTACGATGATAAAAGGCTTGTGAGAGTAATATTTCCACTTGATAATATTTTAATTCTTGGTCGGCATAATTCTCAGTTGTTTAGGATTCATTTCTCGATTAAACTGAAGCATTGTGGTAAAATATATCAATAAAAAATCAGTCTTGATATTTGATATATGATTTTTTTTCAGAATTACTATTATCAACTATTAGGTGTGGAAATTTTTATTATTTGATTTGAATGAACGCACTTTAACCTATTACTTTCGCCTTGTTCATGAGTTACCATGTTTTTTTCCCATAGATTATGGGCGTTTGTACTAAATAAATATTTTATCTTTTAGTGTGTGATCAGAAGTTTTTTGATGAACTGGCAAAAGAGGCATCAGAAATATCTGGTTATTTTACTTCAAGGGCTCGGCATCTTGTCCATCGTCATGATTCTCCCTCTCTACGGAGATATTTGTGGTGCCTACGGCAATGTTTTGCAGATAAGCAGCTGACCATGTTTCAAGAAGGGAAGATGCTAATTGATTACGTGACGATAAATGCTATTGCTGTGCGAAAGATACTCAAAAAATATGATAAAGTACCTAATGAACTTTTCTGACCCTCTCTCAGGAAAATTCTGTTTCCAAGTATCACTAACATATGTTCTATATCTGGTCCTTGCAGGTACATTGCTCTGTTAATGGTCGAAAGTTTAAGATGAAAATGCGAGCTCAGCAAATAGAACCTTTGCAATCACCTTGGTTGATAGAGCTAGGGGCATTGTGTATGAATTTTAATGGATCTAGCATTGATGGATCTGGAATGTTTTTCCAAGAGCTCTCTTGTGATCTTAGTGATACTGAGCCTATTATAAAGTTGATCCTTTCTGATTCTGTTGAGCTCAACTATAGTCTCACATGCGCCATTTGCTTAGTAAGTACATTTATATCCAGAAATGTGGTGATGACACAAAAAAGATTTGGTTTCATAGAAGACGAACTTCTATTTCCATTTACTTCGAAAGATATGTTTTCTTTTAACTGTGTTTAGAGCTTCTCTTAGTTTCTTTTATTACAGTTTTGCTAAAGTCTCCCAGCAATGTTGGTGACTAACTACTGTTTTGTTTTTTATTTTCGATTCTTAGGAAATAGTTTTCCATCCTTTTGCCTTGGGCTGTGGGCATCTTTTCTGTAAAGGGTGTGCCTGCTCTGCAGCCTCTTTGTTCTTTTTTGAAGACCTGAAAGCAGCATCTCCAGAAGCTAAATGCCCTGTATGTAGAGCTGTAAGTACTTGCTCTCTGCATTCATGTATTCTTCTTTAATGGCTTTCTAATTATGTTCCTCTGGGAAAGTGAATCAAAGGTTAGCATAACTACAATCAACCATTGAGGCATTTAAATATGTAAAACGGTTTCTTCATGTTGTCTGTTTAGCATGTCTGCCAATATTCAATCTTTTTCATCATGTGGAAGAATCTTTTGGAAGTACTTTTTTAAGAACATGTGAATTTTTTTTGCTTCCAATTATAGACTCTAAATGCATTCATCGTCATTGTACATAAAGATTAATGGAATATTATTGTCAATTTGGTCAGTACCTCCTTTTATTTGAATATATTGTTTGATAAAATGTTCTATGTTTCACTTCTCAAAAAGAAACCTTGTGTAACAAATGAAATTTGATCAAATTGAAACTATTGAATCTGCTTTCATCGTATTTACTAGTCCATATTTATTTCTAAGCCCTTTGAGCGAGTCTGAACTTGCACTTCCGGATCCTTTCTACATTAACTTTTGTCGTGTCCCCATCTTGTTTGTACTGCATAAGCACTGCAACGGCAGACTTGGTTAGAAAACTCTAGATATTGAAACGTGTATTCGATTCAACAATTGACCAGAACTGAGCATATGAGTATTTCAAATGATATCTCCACACAGTATGTTCGTTGATTCAACATATATGAGTGCTACAACTCCTGGCCGTTCTTAGTCAGAAATCTCTCTTTTATTTTAATCTGGGCACCATTAAATTAGCTTCCCTAATATCTGTTTAGTTGGTAGGAGCGAGTCTTCCACCGAAGCAAGCAATTAATGTATCATCTGTCAGCCTTCAGAATGTGTTAATTCGTCGGTGAATCATGTCCAAAATGAAAAATCCATCAATACAAAGAGGCAATCATATGATGACACAAGATACATATAAGGGTTGTCAACCTCAACGTTACTACAGAGCTCACCTCAACTACCTACTATGTTACTGTTAGGTTACCTAAGGTGCTAGCTAACCAATCCTTTGCACCATGAGTGAATATTTAGTCAATAGTAAAATTAAAAATAAATGGTAAGTGCGTTCATAGCGTTGTAAAGATTAACCAGAGTTTTATTGTGCCAAAATTTCTTTAGCTTGAACCATAAACTTTAAACAGATGATAGACTAGAAGAACTTGAAAATTTTGGCCATTCAGTACTTATCTATTCCTTTTTATATCTTTGCTTCGAAGTGTATGATTAATTAGATTTAAAGGATGGTTGGCTATCAAATTGAGAAAACCTTTGGTGGGTTGTTATTATTTTTTTTTCTTCTTACAATAAAAATCGGAGAAATTTCAAGATCTTCCCACGGGACAGGAATAACATCAATCACATATATTTAAACGTGGTCAATCGAAGATGTCTATTTTTCTTGGTTTTAGATGATAATTTGAATTTGTTTGCTATAATTTGGAACTCACAGGTTGGTGTTACAGCTGTGTATTGAATCTTGATTGTCGATCATATGACCGATAGATTATACATTTAACAGAGTTTTAAACCGCTTAATGGTCTCAATTTCTTGTTTACTTAAATGGCAATATCCTTTCTATTTCATTCTAACAAATAAGATTCAAAGAATCTTTTCCCAAGATAGTTTCCTTCTTCCTATTATTCCAACTTTTACGACAGGGTCAAATTCCATTTTGGATACTTTGCCTTTGAGAATCCTCTTCTAGGGATGACTTTTTCTGGATTTTGAAGTTTGCTGTGTTTTTCTTCTTCATTTTTATCGATATGGGTTTCCACTTTGCTTTTTTTTGATCGAGCATAGTGTATGCATCATGTGAAATATGTTAGTATGAATTGATCGAGCATCAGGGAAAACCAAATATAACATTTCTACAGTGTACTCTAAAGATGGTGTAGACTGTAGATCATACCATGAAGTCAACCCTTTCAAAATTGAGGAACAAAGTTCTCCCTCCCCGAATAGTAGGAATGACCATTCTTTCTACCGAGAATCTTTGGTGCCTAAAAGTCTGACTTCAACCTTCTCTTCAGATGGCCCAGGGAGTAGAATCAGGACTACATTGCCTAAAAAGCTCTCTCCTTTTCCATATCCTAGTTTATTCAAATGAAGCTGCAGCAGCTGCGGGGTCAGTGATGATGCCTCACATTGTCCGAAAGCAGAGTGAGCCACCCACATGTGACTAGTTCCCTGAAAAGTGACTGCCATCTGCAGCGACGTTCGGCTCAATTGAAAGGTTCTAGGACTATCAAAAGCCTTGGTCTTACCCCAGATATCATTAGCTACAGTGTGTGCATTACCTTGTTGGGTCCAATAGTATTTAAATCTCATCACACTTTGTGACATCGTAATATGCTCATCAACTTCAGGCCATCATTTTTCATTTATTTGAGGGTAACAATTTCTAGGAGTTGAAGTACGAAATATGAAAGAAAACAAAAAATTTCACCGTCTTGTACTAAAAATGGAATCATTTATAGGCATGCATTCACTGATGGTATCTTCACTTGGTTTCTTGGTTAAATCATAGACAAGGTCTTACCTTTTTCAAACTTTTCAAGTCCCTTTTGCATTTCTGCGCCAAATTCTTCCATAATTCATAAGTTTCTGTCTCATTCCGATGGCATACTTTTGCCTATGACACGTTGAGGCTTGAGAAATCAAAATCCAAATTTCATTTGAGGTCCCTTTCGAATCATAATTTCCACCCCCAACCCTCATATTTCATCAAAAAATTAAAGCCTAAGAGAAACTTTGTTCTCTACGAACCCCTCTAGAGTTATTCCCCCCCCCCCCAAAAAAACACATTCTTTCCTAGATTCATTCTAAACTTATTGTGGGCCTTGAGAAAATCTCCATTAATTCCCTTTACGGCTCCCCATAACCCCCCTAACAACAAAAAAAATCTAAGAAAAGTCAGCTCATCCCATTCTTAAGCCTCAAGCTGCCTCCATCTGACACGTACTTCAAGCAGGATTTCCCTATTTGACTTATACACTTCCCCTGCTACGTCTAAGTCAATCATGACCCAAGCCGGACTCCACTAGGGTTACTATACATTCTGTCAAATCTGTCCATGCTCCAAAACGTGGCTTCTTTGGTATAAATAGAAAGTGGGCAGGAACCAGGGGAGAATGGATGTAAGAGGGAGCTTTCTCCCTACGGATCAGTTCCATGTAATTTGCCATTTATAGTATCCGCTCTGCAGTAATGGAGGCAGCATCCTGCAGCGAGGATTAATCAGCCCGCTTCTTCATGCAGGTGGGAGTGTATGCTAATGCAATCCACATGGTCGAGGTTGACCTGTTATTGAAGAAAAGGTATACCTCAAATCTGTGGCGTTGACTTTGAGGGCCTTCAGCTCTCTGAACCTCCCTGAAACCTGCATCTTTTTCTGTCGTCCCCAGATGCCCAGACTACTGGAAGGAAAGGAAGAACGCAGAACGAGCCGAGCTGGTGAAGCAGTCCAAAGAGTATTGGAATATGCAGACGAAATACATGATTGGCTACTATTGATGAACTGCTGGAAGATCATTCTAGTCCGAGGCTGCAGCAACGAGATGTTCCTCACTACCCGTCGTCATCTCCTCTTCTCCGGGATCTTCAGACATCAGTTGAGATCTAGAGACTCGAATGCAGCTCGCTCTCCCGCATTCACTTGTCTAAGATCAAATAAGTCAACCAGTAATCTTTTTGTCAACTAATAAACAAACTGCTGAGGGGTTAAGTCAAAGTTGTACCCAGTCGAGTATTACTCACTCAATCTCGACATGCTGATATCTCCTTCATCAATGACCACTAACATTGCATATAGGGGTCTGTTTCTATATATATATATAAGTTTATCCAGGTATATTCTTATATCTGGAGCCCGGTAATTTTGCCACCGAAGAAAAAAAATGCAAAATCAATCAATTTAATTCAGAAAGGTGATGAACCAGGCTAGAAAAAAGATCATAAAAAAAAATAAAAAAAGGGTTGATTCCAGTAGCGAGAGAGAGATTAGTTTGACTTAGGAAATAACAACAGCCTCAGTCTCTGTAAGCTGACTGCGGTATAGCGAGGTGAGGTCAACGGTTGAAGAGAATGAAGGATGGTAGAAGCATTATAATATCCCCATGTTGGCAGAACAACAAAATGAGGGCCCACAACGAACCTTCAATCATCGCTAGGAACAGACAACATGATCTTTGGCTGCTCGATCCAAAAGATTTTGACACAAAAAAGGGCTTGGCATCATCGCCCGTATGCTAATTATGGAAACAAAAAAAATTAAATTGGGCATCAGCTGCCCAGTTATATGCGGAGTTTCAGAGACAAAAGAATATGGATAGAAAGGTTCCTGCTTCTCCCACTACAGCAGCCCACTGCCGCCACTGATTGGCCTTTGACCTTCACTTGGCGGTGGACGGTGGACGGTGAACGGATGGCATAAGTCAACGCTGAAGCCCCCCTCAGGACTGGCCCTTGCTGTCCTTCTCCAGTGAAGGTGGCACACCAAAGACCCAGTCCAGGACATTCAAGTACTTGGACCTGAAGACCTCCCTCTCCTGGTCGTAGCAGTGCATGATGATGGCGGTCGCGAAGCTGAAGACCACCACATCCGCCCGCTTCAATCTGCCCGCATGCACGGTGTAGCCGGCGTCGGCCAGGCACGTGAAGAAGCTCTCGATGGCCCGGGCAAAGCAGTACAAAGATATCTCCATCCTCCGGGTCTTCTTCTCGATGGCCAGTGCGAGCCCGGTTGGGAACTGACCACAGCTTAGAAGATTAAAGCAACTAGAATGGATGATTCAGTGAAGAGAAGGCTAAAAGTAGAGCTTCTCACCGTCGCCAGTATTATCAGCGGGGTGCTGCACTTCTTGAAAAGTCTGAAAAGAGTGCACGTCCAAACCCTACAAGAACAGGGTTTTTGAGCAGCGGAAAGGTTAGCACGGAAGTGTGTGGATGGTTTTACCCTTTTAAGAATCCCATGTGATTGTGTGGAAATGTAAAAGATCAATTATTTATCAGCAAGATCAATTAAATTATGTGGATAAAAGTCATGGGAAATAATGTAAAAAGTTTGAGTCATTTGAAAACTTCCAGAGAATCCAAACTCCTTACGGAGATTAAACTGACCAGGAGCTTGTTATCTGGGAAAATCAACAAAGATTCTTCCGTGGTACATTGTTTTTTTTATTCACCTGCGTTTATCAGACAGAAAAAATGATGAGGCCTCAAACCGTAGTCGTAGTGAATTTAGATTATGTGATCTAAAGGGAGTAGAGTATCCATCATGGGTTACAAGCTTGCTGCATTGGATAGAGCTGATCCAGTAAAGATGACGGAGCTCAAGGGTCAAAATATGTAGAGAGGGCATCCTGCATGAATGTGTCGCTGGATGAATAAAGATAATGGTTTCATATCAGAGTACCTTGGCAGCCAAGTCAATATAGTAAGAGTCAAACATGGATTTTCTAGGGATTGGAGAGTTTTCTTGTGGTGAACCACCGAGGGTGGAATGGTAAAAGAGGGAGTGAGTAGAGGAACGAACAGGAGCAAAGGCAGGAGGGAAAGAGAAAGAGAAAGCACAATACATGGTCAATTGTTTTGTTCATAACAGTTCATTGCCGGAAATAGCTTATTCTCTCCGTTTCGTCCATTTTTGTTAACCTGACTAGAACTGACCCAGTACAAGCCGATTCCCCAGTGAACTTCAATTCCTGAAGACAGCTCTGAATTCAGGAAGCAGGTTATTCCATGTCATTGTTACAGTGACGAAAGATGGAAGTGAGATTATTTTCGTATACAGACGTGGCTTTTCCATCTCAGTAGACTATAGAGCACAAAACAGTCAATAAAAAAAAGACTATCCCAACAAACGATCATGGAAAATACTGACCACCTTCGCATAATCACTTGCATACCCCGATAGAATCAAAATAAATGTCACACTATCATCATAAAAGTAAGCATTGTCCACATGATTCTGAACTTCCCATTTTTTCCCAATATATATGGCACTACCTTCCGAAGTCATGAGCAATCCAGCATACTGAGAATAGAAATATGTTTTCTTACATTTCACCAGATGTCTTGAACTATCCTCATTGTCTAGCTGTTTCCATCCAAAATAGTTTAAATTAGGAGACCAAGACAATTAGGTCAGCAGAGAGTCCAGTGCATTGATAATTGCAGCCATTGAGATGCATGTTACAGTGCTTTTAGCTTTAAAGGTCCCCTGTGAAGGAAGAAAAAGAAAGTGACTTGAAGGGAAGATCGCTAGAGAATCATTGAGGGAAGAGGTTTATCACCTTGAAGGTAAAATCAGGATGGGTTAGTAGGGAAGGAGAGACTGTTTGAAAGCAGATTTGGTGGGGTATAAGAAGGGCTGATGGCAAGATAAGTCCATCACTGGAGTTCAATATGATCGTCCACTGGTTCCATCTTGTAGCGGTAGAGGGCGCCTGTTAGATTGTGAGTGGAAGCAGTCAACTCACAGCCAAACAAAAACATGTCAACGTGCTAATGAGTGGGTCCCATGATCAAGGGTAGGGTCGGAAAGTGGATTCCCTTGAGCCTGAATGGGCAAACCTGAGCAAGGCCATGTGGTCCTGTTCTGGCAAACCTGAGCAGAGCTACAGGCAGAACTTCCAGGTGGTTGGTTGCCGAATGGGAACTCAATCCCTTTCTTACATTGTCAAGGGAATATAGGCCTAGTTAAGCCCCTAAAGTTAACACATTAATATTCCTTGCATTCATAAGAATTTTTTAGTGATCTCACATCAGTGATGATATCTCTGTTGAATTTCCTCTAGTTCGTTCGTTTCTTGAAGAACAACAGATCTTCCTGTGGAAGAAAAAGGGCATCTATTCACCACATATGAGGAAAAAGAATTCAAGAAGATTATTTTTTTTACATCAAGACAGGGTCTGTTATTTCTTTCTAACAGATCCATGGGAGAAGGTTCTAGACATAGAGCCTTACATCCCGAGACATGCAGGTGATGCTCACATGTTTCTTTAAGTGAAGCACATGATACATCTTACCCCACTGTTAATGTAATAGTTACATTATATTTCAGCACTCCCCCTCAAGTTGGTGGTTGATATCATTTACTCCCAGCTTGGAGAGCACTTATTGTAGTTGAGCCGCAAAGACACCTTTTGTCAGCAAATCAGTTAGTTGATGTTGAGTGGAGATGTAGGGAATACAAATTTCTTTAGATTCTAGGTTTTCCTTGATAAAGTGACAGTCTATCTCCAGATACTTTGTGCGATCATGTTGAATAGGATTATGCACAAGATTAATTGCAAATTTATTGTCACAGTAGACCTGAAATGAGAATCTTTAGGTCAGTGAGTAAAATCTTCATCCAAAGTAGTTCACATATTCCATGCGCGAGTGCTTTGAATTCTGCTTCTACACCTTAGCGAGTAACCACATTCTATTTCTTGCTGTGCCAAGTAATCAAATTTCCTCTCATAAACATCATAAGATCTGAAGTTGACCAATGATCTAAAAGAGAACCAGTATAGTTAGCATCAGTATACATCTCAACTATTACTTTTATCACCATGGTTGAAGATAATGCCTTTTCCAAGAGTTCCTTTTAAGCAGTGTAACACCTGATAGGCAGCATGAAGATGGGATTCAGTTGGCTGATGCATGAACTGACTTAAGAGGCTAACTACATATGACATGTCAGGTCTAGTGTGTGTGATATATATCAATCGTCCAATGAGACGTTGATACATTTCTCAATCAATAGACTCCTCCCCTAAGGTGAAGTTTCTCTACTTCACTTGATGGAGTTGAATCAATATTTCTTAGGTCTGTTTGTTCAGACTTTTGATTGGATGAACAATCAATCACCATGTGAGCCTGATTCACTCGATTATCAGAATTCTATTTGTTCAGACTCCTTGGTATGACGAGGTTTCCTGCAATAAGTGCACCAGAGATTATCTCTATAATCGTTTTTTTGGTTTTTTCCTTGCACAAATGACGATTGATGATTCAAATATTCTGTTGATTTAATGGTGTCCTGGTTTGGCTACAAATGTTGTATTACCCGACTCTTGAGTATACAACATCAATTTTTGATGACTCTCTTCATTCTATATAATTGGTATCACCTCATTCAGACCTAGTCTCCTTTCACGTCTTAGAATTTGTTGTCTGATATGATCAAAAACAGGACTTAAACCAGCCAAAAATTTAAAAACCTGCCTTTGTTCTATGAAATTTCGTAATGCAGAAATTTCTTTGAGTTCTTGAGTCCCAAGATCAAAGATAATAATCCAGCTCCCGCCATAGAGTTTTAAGTTCTCCTATGTACTCCATCACTGATTTCAAACCTTGAGTAAGTGATTGAGATTTTATCTCCATTTCAGCTATGTGTGACTTATTATTTTTCATCAATTATTTCATGTGTACTGTTCCCCACAAATCTTTTGTAGTTTTCATAAAGAAAAAATCTCTACTAATATGGGGAATCATTGTTCCCTAAATCCATGTCTTTATCAAAACATCACCCTTCCGCCATTTTCTAAATTGCCTTGACATTGGATATGGTGTAGTTTCCTCTAGATGATGTAGCATCCCTTTGCTAGTAAGAACTTCATTAATATATTCTGACCACTGGATGAGGTTAAATCCAGGCAACTTAAATTTTGTAGGCATGGCAAGGAGTTCAATCATCAATCTTAATGATACAAGATTGACTTCCATAATGGTGGTAGAGACGTCACCTACTGAGGTCTCTCCTCCTTCAGACATGAATAATAACAAATCAAAATAGGAACAACTGCTTACTATGTAGAAAAAAAACGTTATTCTTGTACGTAACCAAAGGAAAATCAAGAAATGTCTTGAGAAGGGCTCAAGAAACTATATTGATCTTTTAAGTTCTCAAGAAGAGGATTACAGAAACAACATAGATCTCTTATACAGAAAGAGATAATAAGAAAGGAGCAATCACAACTATACCATGTTGAATTTCCTCTAGTTCATTTGTTTCTTGAAGAACGACAAATCTTCTTGTGGAAAAAAAAGGGCTTCAATTCACCACATATGAGGAAAAAGAATTCAAGAAGTTTTTTTTTTTTACATCGAGAAAGGGCTCTGTTATTTATAACAAATCCATGGGAGAAGGTTCTAGACAAAGAGCCTTACATCCCGAGACATGCAGGTGATGTTCACGTGCTTCTTTAAGTGAAGCACGTGATACACCTCACCCAACTGCTAATGCAGTATTTACATTATATTTCAACAATCTCCTATATTCAGATCCTTCTGTTTAATTAACTTCAGCAAATCGTACAATAAAAAGGCTAATCATAGAGTACATCACCACCAATTTAATCCGAATATATTTTGGGTATCAGCATGTTGGACACTTGGCGCTCATAAATTCTTTCTGATCATCACATCATACTACAGGAAGAGATCTAGAGAGCCCAATTGACAAACCACACAAATTATGACGGGTTAAACCTCTTAAGAATGTCTTTCTTGAAATGGCATCATCTGTTTAGCCTCTAACCAGGCTGTAACCTTGGATAAACATGTGACAGAAGCCATATTGCATCCCTTCCTATTAAGCAGACAAAATGCTAACCTTGAATACCTGGCAAAACGCTTCTATATGGTTACATTCATGAGGCTGAATGGTCATAAGCTGACTGAATAGAAGAGACAATAACCTTGGGCAGACAAGCTCTCTACGGATAATATGATAATCAAGAAGCACAGAAAAATAATACAACATGGAGAATCAAGTAAACCATTTCAGGAGCAAGAGCACGGAGGGAGTATTCAACCCTTCTACTTTTACATAGTCAGATTTCGTTCAACACGGAGAGAAGCAAGGTGGCCTCTTTACCTTTCTCTAAGTCAACAATGAAGTTGCGCTTCCCTACTTGATTTCTTGATGACAGAAACTCCCATAGTCAACAGAGTTTCATGCTCTCAGCCAAAGCCAAAAGATTCTAGTTTTCTATGGATTCAACACATTTATCCCTGATAACTTTTTTCATCAGAGAAGATATGTGAGCTCAGACGTCAATACCGGATCTATCACAACCATCATATGAACACTTATGGGTCCAAAAGCACTTGCTTTCTCAGTGAAGGCAAATACGCTTAGGACAGCTCCAGATTTATCACAACCTTTACATTTACTACCTATCCAAAAGCTGTCACCATCCCAAAGAATATAGATATGCAGAGTCAACTGCGGGAGTCTCACAATCACCACATTCACACACTAGGTTCTCAGAAATGGTTATGATGCGACTGGATAAGAAAGCACCACAACTTAGTCAGACAGTTAGAGCCTATCATCAATGACAGGACAGAGCATCCTAAAACTAATCAGCAAAAGTGGATGGCTTCCTTCCTCGATAACAAAACCACTTGAATCTGGAAAACCAACAGCATTGACTTCATCGTTTCCAGCATCTCCACACTCCACAGGCCACCAAACATGCACAGACATGAAAAAAGAAACAACATCACAGTAAACTCTAATTTTCTGTCTAGATTGGCATAAGCATAAACAGAGTTGCTATGAACAGCTCCCATATACGGCATTTAACTGCATATCTGCATTAATTACCACAATCAAAACGCCCTAAGAAGGATAAAGTTGTATCTTCTCAAGCAATGTTTCCCACTGAAACTTCATCTAAGACTGCAATTTATCCTCTTTGAATATCTACTGCTTGCCAAACAGAAGTATTTTGAAACAACATCTGTCATATCCTCACTAGAAAAATATATCATAACTTTACATATTTCTGCACAGGGAATTCATTCACAACAAATTCACAACACTTTTTTTACACTTTTTCCCCCATTTAACCAAGTTCCATGTGAAGCCACTCAAAAGTATGGTCATAGTAAAAAATTAGTGTTGGACAACTGGCACTACAACATTCATACCTCTCATGAACAAACACAACTACTAAATTAAAGAAGCTACCTTCTCAGCAATTTCCAGTTATACACTAGATAAAAAACAAGATTCTGAATCATAGCTCCGCAGATTAAGAGATAGAATAATTACCATGCAGAGGAACAGAATACAGAAAGAAACAGACTTGATCTTGCGGTGCCAATGAGACTCTTCCACAAAATTGTATAAGGTCTGCATAGGATATCAGGAAAAAAACAAAAAAGACGGTTGAGTCATAAAAAAATGACAGGAGGTCGGCTAACATTAGAATTTTTATTTAAGTGAGAAATCTATTATTGTTTTAAAATAAAATAATTTAAAGTTCGAATGGAGGAGAAAGAACTATTTCTTGATTTTTTTTTCCCACGTAAGAATTTTGTTTTAACACGGAAAACATTTTAGAGTGAGTGCTAGCAGCTAAATAATTCACCTAAAAGAAAACTCGATTCTATTCATCAAGTGATATTTGTATCCAAGGAATCTGCACAGTCAGCTGCAGCTTAAATTATGTTCCACAAGTTTATGTAGCTTCTCTACAGTATGAAGCTGATTTGATACCTTTCCAAGAGGTCTTGCCGATGCACTATCAGAGCAGGAACCAAATACACAGGAAGATAAACGGGCAAAGCCCTTCCATAGGCTTGAACAAAGAAGGATAATGCGTGCTCCGTACAAGACTGATTTCCATGGATAATCTGCAGAAAAATCAAATTTGAACCATCATTAACTATTTATTGCGGGAAAAAACATATAATCAAGGGTTAGGTTGTTGGTCAATTTCCCGTGTCGGTTAGGTTGCTGGTCAGTTTCCTAATTTGTCCAGTTTCCTGTTATTGGTTAGGTTGTTGGTCTGTTTCCTAATTTGGTTGAGTATCCTTTATATTGTAGGATTCGACCGAGGCAGTTTTCCTTTTTTCAGGCTGGGATACTTATATACAACCAGCAATTTTTCTATGAATTGATATGACAGAAAATTTTCCCCACTGTTTATTCTTGTTCGGTTTGCATCATTTAGTTACAAGCATGGCAGAAAGTACGACATTGAAGCTCTCCAAACCTATTTTCAGCACTAAAGCATCAAGCAGAGGGAAAAATAATACAATATTCATCAACCAGCACAACATTATTAATTGTAACATGGAAGTATTGAGTTTTCTATGTGTTCCGGTTCATGCATTAATAAATAACAGAATCATGTTCCCAACCGTGTTTTCCACTCTCCTATGCACATCCATGTTCTCAACTTTGTCCCGCCATCTGAGAGTTATTCGCATTCAATAGATCACAAGGATACATCGAGGTAGGATTCTCATATGATAACATCCAAGGTTTATCCATTTCAAAATTCCCAGCCGCAAGACAGTTTCAGAAGTCAACTAACGCCATACTAAAGAGGACTAGCCTACTGTATTTTCAGCAGATCATATTTCTATGAGAAAAAATCTTGTCCTTAGCACATTATTATGAAAAGATGTTTTAAAAAAGTGCATAAAAATTCTGGTAAAGCAACCTGTCTACGGCTATCTAAGAGTTGTGATTACACAGTTTTTATTGTAAACATGATAATCGGCCAAAAGCCCTGCACACAAAAAGCTAGCATTTTGAGCTAATTCCTGAGCAAAGACAGATGTAAATCGCACACATATAGTAACAATTTTCAGTTTTTTAATATTTCAGCAAACTATTGTGGCCTTACTCTGATTGCTTCACAAACTGGAGATCTCGTTATGCCAGTTCGAACCTTGTTTGAAATTAAATCGTTTCCTGTATATTTATGGCTTCTAATTTTAACCCTTATGTTTATTTATTGACGGCTTATGATTTTAAGGACTATCCAACTGGTCAGTCCATGTATTTTGGAGAACCATCTACGGCTTTAGGTGGAAATCTTAAGTCAACAGATGCTGTCATACGTAGAGAATTTGAGGACAGTATGTAGGTGGGGAAGAAAGTTTGAAGACAGTCTGAACTAGTGGCCAAGGACTTTATAACTGCTTCCACAACTGCCTTCTTTCCTAAAACTGTAAATTGCTAACATCCACTGATATAACAAAGTTAGAAGACGTTGAAGCATGCGCCATGTGATGAAAGCTAGCATAGCAATACAACCTACAGATGCCTATGACAATCAATGCTTATATTGCTGAGAACAAAGATTGGGGTAATCTTTCTTCTCTCAGTGTACTGAACTTGCTGTATCAGAGTCTATTTCGTCTCTCATTTTTTTGGCAACCAATGCTTATGCTTTTCCTGGTGAACCTGATGCTGCAGGCCTGCTTGCCTATTCCATTGACTCTTTTTCATTGACTGGAGAGGTGTAGGTCCAACAGAAATTGTTAACACAGTGTTGAAAGACCCAAAGGATTTGGGAAGGGGAAGAAGAGGATTTGAGGCCCTTGGATGATCCATCAAACCAAACCCGTGTTACTGTCCTTGGATGTCATAAAACTAGCCCACTCATTTAAAGGATGAAAAGAATAAGAAAAAGGAGAAAGGAGATCGAAATATCCAAAGGGAAATATTATAAATGTTAGAAAAGGGTACTAGTAAAGTGCTGAAGAAGGTTTTAGAGGACATCCTTCGAAGAACTCGAACATGAGTTGAAAAAAGTACTAACCCCATTTACTAAGGTTGAGGAGTTTATCATAGTGGATAAATTTTTTATTTTTTCTTGCTCTTCTAATGTCTTTGTGATTTTCCATGACTGTTTCAATAATAGAGGTACAAGGGCTAAAACATTTAAGATGTATTTTGTTCCAGCTCCCCACAAACTAGCTGAATTAGTGAAAAATAGCCCACTGCTACAATTGGGCTACGAATTCCTCGAAACCAATCTTAGTCCTAGTTTCAGTCCCTCACCCTTGTAAGGTAAAGTTAAGTTCTAAATGTATTTTAAAAAGACTGAAAACCCAGATATATTATTCTTTTCCCTCCGTTCTACTGACGTGGTGACAATGGAGATGTGGTGACTTCAGCAATGGGCAAGACTCCTCTTTCTTATCCCATGACAAGTTTCATGATCCTATGGCCAATGCATGAATCTGATGAATGACTTGATTATGAACATAGAATATCTTTCTTGTCTACGAAGGAATAATTATGCAGGGTGCTGAACGTTGACATGAGAAGCAATACGTGTTGTCCATCATGCAATAGGAGAACCTTGAACAGGCATGTAAGATAAAACTATGGCAAAGCACGAGCATTGTGGATGCAACAGATTAGGTGTTGCAGGAACAAAAACTTGGATGTTAAGTGAAAAACTCGTGTTATGGTACTCCTTAATGAAAGCCTTTTTATAAAATATACTGTATTTGTTCGTTGTTCGCTCTTCTGTGATGTCCAGTTATTCTTTCATGAACTAGTGATGTGCATCAACAGATACCTTGCTTCCGTTTTCGTTGCATAAATACATATTTTTGTAATAAGTAGAATAAGTATATGACTCAAAAGTCTCTTAAACCAGTGAACATGCATACGGAAAAAGGCTTCTGCCTCATGGCAGAAGTATGATGACATCTGACTAAAGGGTGCACCAGACTCACTATATAGTTTCAGACATACTGTAGACTCCTGTTTCTTTATATTTTTCATCTCCACAGAGATGTCTTAGGCATTTAGAAATGACCTAGACTCAAGTTCATTTAAAAGAATCAGATATCTTTCTATGTCATCCCCCATCAAGTTTCTTGGAAGAAGGCGATTATGTTGGAAAAGAAAAGATATCATGCAAATTTTTCCATGTAAAATAAACCTCATTTTGAATCAAATTTGCAGAATCTACTTGCCAAGTCCCGAAGATGGTAAATCTATTTGCAGTATTCTTTGTTTTGCTTGGGTGAAGAAATTGAGTGAATCATAAAATACAAGAAAAACATCAATTGTTAATATTTTCTGATTATCTGATTGCATCTTCCCAATCAATCAAGACATCAAACGAAAAATAGATTTTAAAACATAATCTACTCAATCTGTTTGTTTTGCACTGCCACAGTCCTGTCTATTTGTTAATAACCACTGATCGGTTGCTATGACATGGCTATTGGTTCATTTTTTCTCACATTCATAATGTTATGTTAAGTAGCCGTGGCAGCTTGTTTGCAGATGATCACGCACTCATACTGAAGTTGAGCAGTATAAAGTCTTATGAAGTTTAGAAAGAATGATGACAGAGAGGCATGAGTCCTCACAAAATTTGTATAACGTTGTAATGTCTGGCTCAATTCCAGATACCATGGCTTGAGGAATCAACATATGCACTCCAGAGGTCATGATTTAGCATTTGATATCATGATTTGGCAACCTTCTTCCGTTTGACAATCAAAATTCTAATCAGGAAAATTGAGGAAACTTATTGGTGATGAATTTCTGGAAAAGTATAGGTTCCATCTATTATTTGAAATAAAAGAAGGGAAATTTAATGAGAACAGTGTTAAGGCTGCATGATTGGGCCATCCTTTACATCATCTACTCATCCGGGGAGAAAGGTGTTAAGGCCTTAGGAAGAATTACCAGACTAGATTAATCATTTTGTCTATCTTGAAAAGAAAAGGATAATTTACGAACGCAACATTTTTCTAACTATTCTATTGGATTCTTGGTTAAGATGAAACCACGGTTTAGCAGAGAAAAGCTAGGTAAATCTTCCAACACTTAGTACAGGCCAGTAAACATTTTTCTCATAAATTTAGAACTTTTAGAGATTAATCCATTAGCACTTCAAGTAGTCTAGAAGCCATTCTATCCAATTTAACCTTGTGAACATAAGAGAGACATGGATCCTTCTTCCACCAAATGTAGAGCATTATAAGTAGTTGTGATAGTCTACAATCTGGCTATTAAACGATTGATATTTTCATGAATGAAACCATCACGTTATGTTTCGGTCATCAGAAAGAGGTGCTGGACATGGAGAAAGATAAAGCAGCGGAATGAGATAGTGGACAAAAAACTTTTCTCGCCGCAGAGAAGAAGATAACTATGTTCTATCACATTAAATCAGCAATAAGAAGGATGAAACATCGAAATCATATCTGGGAGACCAATAGAACATAATATAAAGGTGACATAGTCCTGATCAATGTTAATGTCAATGGTTGACAAACACATGAATTTTCTTGTTGCAGCAATCTAGAACAAAATAAGCCAATGTGTACGGTTTATACTTCATCTGTCATGGTTACGTCACAGAAAATTCAAAGATAAAGATTCGCTAGAAAATTTATCCCAGATAGGAACAATCCGTTTATTCTTTCCTAAATCAATCTCATTCTAAAAGTCTTATTTTCAGTATCTCTAATCAATGTAAATGAGAATTAATATTTGACAGCTGCATACCGGGCAAGGAAGTTTCATATTAGGATCAAGTTTCAGGTCAACACCAGTGGACTTATAATAGTTCTCAATTGCGTTCAACTTTGTCAAAGCCGAGCCATTAGCAATATCCTTTACACCGTCAAGTATACTGGAATCCTTTGCACCATGCTTCTTAAGAAATGACATGTATGATGGAGGTAAGCTATCTTGTTTTAATATATAGGCAGCCCTGGACACAAGTTATAACAGTCAAAATTAGGTGCCCAAACATTAAAAATAAAAGAGTAATTGAAACTGAAAGTTCTTGAAAAATGTTGAAAGACTCCTGTGATATATACGAACAATTGTCGAAATAAATAACGTTGCGAAAATCACATTGTTTACTCTTCTCTTTTGCCGCATGTGGAATTCTGATCTCAGATGGAATGACAGAAACTCGTAACATGCAATCTGACCTTCAGATCTTATTAGTGTCCCCTGTCTGAAGAGAGTCCCTTGAATTTCTCCAAATTAACAAAACTTTCTTATTAGCAAATAGGTATAAGTTATGTGTACATTGTAGAAATTAATTTGGAAAGGATGTAGCCATAATGTTGAATTCATAGCCCATGCCACCAGTAATTTAAATAATCCTCTAACTATTCATTGAATCCACACGGATAAAACACAGTTTCATAAGCAATCAATTTCTGGCAGCTAAACATTTTGCATAATTATGCTTCTCACTCAATCTTTATTCCTTTAGAAGCTCGATTAACTTCTTCAAACTTCTATGCTTTCGTCAATTCCAATTCACCAATTTGATACATTAAAATAGGAAAACTTTAGTAAGAGTCAATATTTGGAGAGTTTTTGCTCTGAACAGCGCAAAATTACATCTCAATGGCTATATGCGAGAAACGTGGGAATTCATTATGCCATTGGCAACTCGTGGGAGTCTTCAATGTTTAAAAGGGAATAATTCACTTCTCATTGCAATAGGGAAATGTTGAGCCTACTTATAAAAATTTGAGTCTACACATTTTTACCATAGTGAGGAAAAAGTCGGGGTTGGAAACTGATTGAGGCTAGATTTTGGGAATCATCTCAACATTATATAAAACTTGAAGTCTACTCTCGCCTTCCCAGAATCCCAGACTCTCTTTCACTCTACCCGCCTATTGGGTCCAATAGAACCCCTTTTCCTCCATCTCTCTATCTTTCTATCTCTCTCTCTCTCTCTCTCTCTCTCTCTCAATATTACTTCATTCAATACTACTCTTCCTAGACATATATTGCTTTTAGTAGTTCTTGAAAACACGAGGGGAACCTGACATCCTTGACTCTTGAAGGTCCTTTGAGGACAACAAAATACATCACTAGCTCGATGAAATAAAAAAAAGATTAAGATGTTAAGTATATTACGACTGGATGAACCTTCTTGCTTGGAGACTATTTATCATCTTTGACGTAAGAAAACGTTAAGTACAATACCGATTCCTTGGTTACTGTGTAAGAGAAAAATCCTAATAACAACTTATTTGCGTCTAGTAACCAGATTTTTCATCTCTACAGGAGACATGAAATGACACAATGACGAACGCCTGGAAAAGTTTATTGTGCAATGAAATCAAATAAAAAAAGATGCAAAATTATGATCAAATGCTATGGCACCGTACTATTTTAAACGGGGAACTATCATACCCTCAACAACTTATAGAATCCTTGGAGGGGAAAAACCCTAGCCACAAGAAATACAGGTTTGTTGAAATACCAGTGTCCGTTTTCTTCTGTGGATGAGTGGGAGTGAAATCGCTAATGTAGAGTCTAGATGCCACAATTGATTAAAACCATGAGTGACGTCAATTAGATAGAGTCTACTATGCAGTCTTAGCACAAAACAATGGACAAAGCTTCCAAGTTGTAAAAAAAAGAGAAATATTATGGCCAATATTTTGATTCAGCACAAAATGATATCAGCAAATGCTAGAAGGAGAAACTGAAGCTGATTCTGTAAAAGCGATGAATACAAAAAAAAAATTAATGCGGATTTCAAGGTAATAAGCTGAAAAAAATTAACGCACGGTCATGGTATTAAATATAATATCAGCGTTTGATTTATAGCCCTAAATATCAATCAAACGCCACCTTTACTAAGAAAGAAGAATAAGCCTATAAAGCTAGATCTTTCATTCTTTAACTAGGTTCTCTGACAGACTCAAACAAGTTGGATCAATTTTTCAGCATTTTAAACCCTTATATTATGATGACCCAAGTTGATAGCAAAAAAATTTTAATGTCGACCTGGTTAAATTAAGAAAGATTATATAAGGCAAATCTAACTTCAAGCTGAAATTCGCTTTCGAAGTTTAAGTAAATACTAGGCTAGTTACATTGGCCAGACAGATGAGTAATCTGGCAGCGGTTCATTACGGAAAAAAATAAAAATATTCGGCAGTATAGATTTTTCAAAAAAGGATATGCTTCCTGAAAAACTTAAACAATGAACCAAATATTGTTCAAATGCCTGCAGAAAGACCACATACAGTATTTGTGACGATGACAGGCACATAAGAAATATGTCACCATATCTCCAGGTCAGAGGTTTACAAACGTTCCCAAATCGTTTGCTCTTTATTCCACAGCGTGATGCCAAGACTGCAGCACGCATAAGGATGTATAATGCAAGACTTGTATGCTGGGTCTTTGGTCCTGTTAAAAGCATTGATGGTCCTGCAATGGCCCCAGCAACCAGTGCCCTCCACTTTGCCGTCCTGTAAGAAAGGTCAGCCTAATTTACTTAAAAACCAAGGTTTTTTCTTCATGTCAAATTTTCATAATTATGTCAGACATGTATGAGAGGTACACCTGTCAAAAGCACACTAGAGGGAAATTAAGAGCATTAACAAGGCTATGGAAGTCACCCATTACCCATTAACCCACACCCCAACAAGTAAAATAAAGCAACTATAACTAAAATCAGGAAGGCACATGAGGTAATGTAACACAGAACCCAGAGTATGTTTCGAAATAATAGGTAAAGCAAAGGAAGTGTACCTTCACCAAATTCAACCAATTATAAACTCCATACAACTTCTCTGCATTTTTAATCCGACCTCTGATTCAACCAGCACCTAATTTTCCCAAAAAAAGGAAACCTAGACACTACTTTCAGACTCAGGGGGATTGCATTATCACTGTCCTCAAACAACACTTTAACTTTTCATTTCTCTCTTTGCATATTTTATTCGGGCAAACTAGAACTACTTGAATAAAGAATATTTTCTTCGCTCAACACTAAGCTCTAACCTCAAAGAATCAATAGCTAATTTCCATGGAAAGGGACAAATATATGCGATAATTTTTCCTATAACAGTTTTCCTCTTCACACTTCTGCAACAATTCATTTACTCACCTTTTCTTGTTAAAAGCTACTAATGATGACTTTTCATCAAGCAGAAAAATGTCCAGTCACTTCCCCCTGCAAGTAGTACCATTAAATGGCTGAACAACATGAGTCACGCTCAACAAAACTGGGATCTCCTAGCACCTTTTTCTTCCGGATAGCTATCATCATGTGGCTATTCAACTTGCCCCCATGTACCCATTAATTCACCTCTGTAATAAAATTTTATGTAGTTTTTTGAAAGAGAGGAGGATGACCACGATCTCCTGGATAAGCGCAAGTCCACATAAGGCAAATGGTCTTTGGCCATGATTGGACAGGAGACAGGGGCTATTAGAAGTCCCTTTTCTTCCACACATTATGAGCACAAGTCCACATAAGACCAAACAGAAGTGCCTCGGTAGTTCATCACGTTTGTTTTTGAACTTCACCTTTATTCCATCGTTGGCTTTATCTCCAACCTCCTATCACCAAACAATGGAGCCTCTCATTTGCATCCCCCTAAACTCGGCCCCTTCCACTACTTGGGCTTCAAATCCCTTCAGTGTAAAACTTTTTGACTATGGCCCCGACCTCCTCCACACATGATCAAAAGTCCAAGGCTGGTTTACCGATTTAAATTATGCACCTTGTCTTTCCCCCCTGTAAAAGTCCACAGTTTTTTTATGCTATCCTACAACATTAGGACGTCTGAGTTAATCCTCCCATAAAGTAATAATAGGCTCTAATAAAATATATAAAGTGATGGAAAACAACAGGTTTATCAATTCGAATCAACAAAAGTAGTCTCAAGTGTCATCCACTCCTAACCGTAGGATTGAAAGTTACCTTGAACAAAATGAATTGTTTAAAAGATGTCAGCACACTGTTTCAGAATATATATATATATATATATATATATATTACTCATTCAAATAAGAATACGTTTTCGTATTGCTTTTAAAATAAATAAAAAATCACTACAAAATGATTGCATCCCGCAGGCACAATCTTAACTAAAACCAAAAATAACGAACAGTCAAGATCATCCAATAGTGTCCCTGCAAAATTCGTCATATCTAATCTTTCTTAAAGAATATTCCCATTTTAGAATAAATAATTTCTTTACAAACAGATTCTACCAATTGAGCAAGCAGTTTGTTAGAATAAGAAGATCGCTACAGCCAATTAGGGCGGATAATTAGTATAAAATTAGAAAAGGATATTGTTCTAAGAAACGCACCGGGAAAAAAATGAACGGTTGCAATAATTGAGTGATAAATTCAGTTTTTGACAGGAAGAACAACAGTAACTAACACAACAAACTAAAACAGAATCAGTGAAAACCATATGTAACTGACCGTTTGTTCCCTCCAAGCGCAGAAATGGCTTCATCCACAGAAGCAAAAGTACCCGCAAATGTTCCCAAGAAAAGGCCGTAGCGTAAAGTATCCTGCAGTGCAGCCGAAACTGCCTCTGCATTCGAAAGACTTCCAGCCTTTCTGAAATGAAATGCAAAAAGCGACGGTGAACAGAACAGCAAATGAATGGGGATTTCTACGAGATATGGGACTAACATGATAAACATTGTAACATTAGTATAGAATCATAATTTTTTCGCCTTTTCCTACGGACCAATCTAATCAGAATGTCAACTCAAAGATCAGTCGTCACCCGAAGACAGAAGTGTAAGAGATGTGGTTAGGGCCATGAAAAAAAAAGAACTCCATCGAACCTCAAAGACGCAGAAATTCTCCGACTTCTCAGCCTAGAAAGGATGGCGAAGAGCGCGAGCCCGCCTTTCAGCCCCGCCCCGATGGAGAAACCCTTCGCCGCCGCCACGATGCAGCGCCTCAGCCTCCTCATGCTTTCCTTATCCGAGCATCCCTCGTCAGGCAACAGAGAATAAAGCCGATTTCCAGGCAGGGAGACACCATTAAGGCTAGGACCGGCGCCACCGGAGGCCTCATAGCGCCCTCCTCGGCCCATCTCGCCGCCGGCGAGTCCATTCTCCGCTGCCGCCCCGCCGCTGAGGGAGCCCTCGGGAAACGGAGACATGGCGGAGGAGGGAGACTGGAGAATTCACCAGCTCCACCTCCCAATCATCATTATCGTCATCAGTGGAAGACCGAGAGAACGATGGAGACGGAAAAGACGAAGCCGAGGAGGAAGGAAGGAACCTCGCGCGTATCGAAGATCCCAGTAGAATTGTGACACGTTTCTCCGGAGCTGCCCCACAGTACCAAACGTTAACAGTTGTCCGAATGAGATCACGCCACGTCACAGAAAATAAGCAATCGGCATCTGAGAAATGAAATAAGAATAAAAGGGATATATTTGAATATTTTATATTCTTTTAGAATCATATTTTACGCTCACTGAAAAGCAAGTGGACAATAAAGCACATCCAAGGTTTTATATGGAAAAACAATATTGCAAAATATTTTTACGAGATAATCCCATTTCCATGTTAAAAAATAAACGTTTTTTCTTCAATCTAAAATGAAATAAAAAATTTAAATGAGATTTTAAAAAATAAATACATATGTATATATATATCGTAGTTCCATCGAACTTTGGACCTGGCGCTGACCCAGCGACCCATTTCTCCGTGTCCAGTCGGCGGTACCCACTGCAAGTGGCATAAATCATAATTAGGGTAATAATCAGGGAGACTCTCATTTAGTTCCAACCGCCTTCCCACTACGCCCTTCTTGTTACGTTCTGCCGACCCCTCCTCATCCGTCAGAAAGGTCATCCGTCTTCTGAAACCCTAAACCTAGCCCTAACGTCTCTCTCTCTCTCTCTCTCTCGCTCTCGCTGAGGGTTCCGTACTTCGCTGGGGCGATGTCGCATTTTGGGAGGAACGGCCCTCCGGACATCAGGGACACCTATTCGCTTCTCGTTCTTAACATCACATTCCGTAAGCAGCGCTGGCTCCTGTCTAGGGTTCCCGCTCGTTTCTGCCTGATCACGATTTCGAATCTCTGATTCTATTTGCTTGTTCTTCTAATGCCACAGGGACAACGGCGGACGATCTTTTCCCTCTTTTCGATAGATATGGAAAAGTTGTAGATATCTTCATACCAAGGGACCGCAGGTACTATCAGGGAGGGAGAGGCTACAATCCATCATCTTGATGCTGTTGCTGTTGCTGTTGCTGCTGCTGCTGCTGCTGCTGCTTCCGTTCTTCTGTTCGCGAGTTTGTGTTTGTACGCTTAAATAGCAATGTCGATGGCGTGCAGGACTGGCGAATCAAGAGGTTTTGCCTTTGTGCGTTACAAGTACGCGGACGAGGCTCAAAGGGCGGTAGAGAAACTTGATGGCAAGTTCTCACTCGTGGTATATATCAGGGTTTTTCCTTCGCAGCACCTATAATTTTTCGGCATTCGATTTTCCTGATTTTAGGGAGGACCGTGGATGGCCGGGATATTATGGTCCAGTTCGCGAAGTATGGGCCTAATGCTGAACCCATGTAAGCTACCTGTTTTTTTTCATGTCTGTTCTGTTTTTTAGCCCCGATAGGTTTTTCTTGAGACGATTTTTGATGCTCGCCATGTTTATTCTTGAATATCCCCTCAGCACTTAACTACGTGAGTGGAATGTATCGGTTTGAGTGGCTTTTATGAACAGCACACGCTAATTTTCATGTAGTAACTACGCTGAACGGAGAATTTCTTCTTTGTATATTTTCTCATGTCTAAAGTGGAGACTTTTCATTTAGTATCTTAAATTCAACGGATCGAAAAATTTGTGTATACTTCTGCATATTTTGACTGTCAACGTGCATGGTTTTTTCCTCTGTGATTTGGGATCCTGCGCTCTGTTTTGAAGTATGAAGCTTTCCATCGGTCATTACCAATTAAAGGTGCTTGATAGTGATCTCAGATCCCTTTATCAAATTATAGCCAAACTAGATCGACACCAGTTAATGTGCATAATTGGTATTAAGCTCAATCGTGACCTTAGAATCACTGCTTGGATAAATTGTGGCTCCTTCCTCCCTTTAGAGTTTTATTTTATTTTATCCATTTGTATCAAATTAATACACGGCACTTTATCACCATTGTCTATGTGGTTTTCCAGCATATTTATCCGCTGGTAGTATCTCTCGCTACAATGACTTGATTTTCTTCAGTATTCTTTTTTGCCTGGATTTGACAATTTATTTTTGTCATATTCCTCTTCATGTTTTTTATATCCTTTACCTGCATTGGTTACATTTTTCCTGATGTCAACACTAATGCATATGCCTTATTTCTGATAAATGGGTATGTAATCTTTGTATTCTCGTTGCTATTTGTCTAATGTTATACCTTTTCAATGCTTCAACACCCATGTATTCATTTTATTTAATTTTATTTAACCCTCTTTTCATCTCTATATTTCTCCTAGATTGATCAGAGATGTCTTGACTTAGGGCCATCATAAGGTTATTGACTTGACGCTTGTATTTTGTATGTTATCTCCATTCTCGTTGCGATGGTCATTTTTCATATGTTCTATTCATATATTCGTAATTAGTGATCTATGTGCATTCATTTTGGCATGCTTTTCTAAATTGTAATTGACTTTTCAGCCGTAAAGGAAGAATTGTTGAGGCTTTACCCCGATCAGGGGGGAGATCTAGAAGTCGCAGCCCTAGGCCAAGGTAAGACCTTCAGCTTTACTTCAAATGGTATCAGCTTGTTGCAATAGAATAACACATTATCGTTGTGTTTTAAACATTTGTATGGTCATCTCCATGTGTAGTTTATTTTACGAAGTATAAACAAGGAAGGGTATATTTTGATTTCCTAATCTTATTTTCAGGTACCGGGATGACTACAGGGATAGAGATTACAGAAGGCGAAGCCGAAGTGGTAGTTTGGGTAGGTATGATCGTGACAGATATGAGAGAGACAGAGATCATCGTTACCGAAGTAGGAGCAGGAGTTTGAGTCCTGACCACAGAGACAGAGATTATCGTCGTCGAAGCAGGAGCCGAAGCTTGAGTGCAGATTATGAGAAAGGTCGTACTCAACGAAAAGATGATCATAGAAGCAGAAGCCGAAGCTTGAGTGCAGGTTATGAGAAAGGTCGTACTCAACGAAAATCTGATCATAGAAGCAGGAGCCGTTCAATTGACAGGTTGATAACAATTTTCTATCATCATTGAACAGGTCTTTTTGATCACTTTCATTCAGCGGGTCATATTTAAGTTTCTTGTCATGTTTCTTTTGAATACAGCGCATCACCTGCTCGACGCAGTCCTCGCAGGAGCCAATCTCCACACAGGAGCCGATCTCCACGGAGGAGTCCTCGAGATGACCGATCTGATAGGCGTAGTGGTGAACGGTCTCCAGATCACAGCGTTTCTCCAAGGAGCCCATCCCCTCGTGTTTCAGATCAGGTGCTAAATGCACTGACAATGTTCTTTGGTTCCTGTGTTGATACCTTGATTTCCCTTCTTAACTTCACGTTATTCTTTCAGGATAATTGATGAAACTACCCGTGCTATGTGAACACACCTCATGAGATCCACGCACCAGTGGGACTGTTTATTTCTCAGTGAACAACTAGGATGATGGTTCTTTATTGCATGGACCCGTCAAGGTTGATATTTTCTCTGTTTTCGTCCTGTAGCCTGTGTCTGAAAACTAGTTTATATCAAACTTTTGAGGTCTCTAGACCTGCTGAAATTATGCTCTTATGACTTTGTTATCTTGACTTATACTTAGCCTTATGTGGTTTCTGGACTTGATTTGATCCTGTACTTTTTAGCTTTGATCGTGAAAGGGTGATGATGATGACTGGCTGATCGGTGAGATGGGTCGGTTGCTGTTGTAGCTGGGTTATAATTTCAGTGGTGGTTGATGCTTATCGTTGTGGGTGATGTTTGGTGATTTGATGCTCGTGTCACTGGTTTGCTGCTCCACATTGGTAGATGATGATGCCGAGGAAGATTTTCTTTTTGAGTTTGTCAAATAATAAGTCGTTAGATGATGCCCTTGATAACGGGCGACAACTGCGGCTGCACGTTTCCTGTAAGTGATTTCTTTGTATGCATTTCTTGGCCACCTTATTATGATGATCACAATCAATTGGTGACCACGTTCCAGCAGCAGTCAGCAGGGAGCGGCCACCAACTGAGCCAGCTTAGAGGATGGGGGAGTCCCTTCCTGCTGTGAAGACTGGGTGGGCATTCTGCAGCAGTGGGAAAGAACATTCCGTGGGGTATTTCTCTTCCGTTGACCTACTTTCCTCTGAATCTTTGCTGCGTGATGCTTCTTTGGGTTTTCATTTCTCTTCCGAATTGCTTATTTTATCGTTGCTGGGTTATGTCTTTGGATATTCCTTTCTCATCCGCAGGGTTTTTCTCATCCGTTGACTTACTTCTTTTACCCTAAATCTTTGCTTGAATTTTATTTGAATTTTGGGGAAGGTTGACCAAGAACATCACCTTTTGATTGAGTTTCTTGGCCTTTTAATCCGTTCTCGTTCTTGTCTTCTTTGATTATTCTCCCATAAGACCGAGATAGAGAGAGAGATTATTTTCTCTCCTCTCCTCTGTTGCAAATAGGAAACTGAAAGAAAAAGATGAAGATTTTAAGGGAAATCAACGGTCTGCAAGCTACTTGCCGACCTTTCAGCAGTGGACTCGGTCTCAGCTAGAAAACCTTGCAGCTTCCTAATTATTTTTTCGTAGAATATTATTGTCTGTGATAATTAATATTACTTTAAATAAATTTTCATTTATCTTATGACCGTGATGTTAGGGAACTTTCCTCTTATCGTGTATATATGTTTGCATATAATAATTGGCTGATCAAATCATGCCAGCCTCATTTCATGATTCCGTGAGAATTTTCATTCTGAGGATCATAAATGTATCATTATTCTCTGAAGTGGGCCACCCCAACAGCCGTCCCCCTACATTAAACAACGGCATGGCCAAATTCTCTTTCTGGGCCTGGGTCTAAGTCTGAATGTAGACTAGTACTCTCTCAATGGCTTGTCGATTCTCATTAGTTTGACCGTCAGATACTCTTCTCTTAAGCTTCCTATCTACAATATCGTGCTGATAATGTTGACAAAAAGATGGGTGTCTGGTTTGCCCTACGAAAATAATTTTTAAATAGAAATCTCTCGATATATGTATGCTGCAATTTGGTCAATGGAGCATTGAAGGCACATAAATTTTTTTAAGCTGTCATTTTCCAAACTGGGTACGAGAAGAATTGACAGCTTACCAGCTTTGATGTTAAAAAGAAGCAGGCAGTCGTAGGGTTTTGCCGATGGTGAAGATTTATCTTGGAGTAACAAAGCTGTGGACAATCTGCATGTTTCAAATGGAGAATATTTTTTTGTTTGAGGCACCCGTTGCAAAGTCAACATTAAGCATTTGTATGTATACTAAAAATATAGTAGATACTATCATATTAGTAATCTAATGGGATCGTAGGATATGGAATTTTCTACTTTCACGGTTCCAATCGAATTTTTAATATTTATAAATATTTTATCTCATCATCATTATTCTATGCCATTTTGTATTTCTGCAGTCATTTAATTATAGTATTTTCCACTTGGTTATCACTTCCTAATTAAAATATGATTTTAATCTTTATTTCAAAAATATAGGAAGAATAGTTTATGCATTTTATTAGATAATATTTAGTTGTAGAGTCAAAAAAAATGAACTTGCTGATTTCAAAAATCTCACTCGTTGTTTATAGCTCCCACAAATATTTTAAAATTAGAAATATAAAACATTTAATATGTATCCATCTAGAGAATATTATACCATCAGCCCTAATTTTATTGATATTATAAAAATATCAATAATCTTGGAAAAGATACTAAAAAGGTGGCCAAGATAAATTTGAGATGGGGACATTACTTGGTAGAATAGCTTAAGAATTTTGTTGCCTTCTAAACTAAGGCTTTATAGTGCTTCCCAACTTTTAATTCATTGAATCTTGTGAATCACCTCCATTTACAATCTCTTGGAGCTAAAAGCTCCAACTATTACTACAAATAATAATAATATTGGTATGAGTATTGGCTTGTTAGTTATGATGTTGACCTTTAATTCCTTACTGCCAACCTTAAGCCTACTAGTTCCAAGTGGGGACAGAACTTCATCACTTTGCATATATTTGCAATGTACAGCAACTTGTATAATCGCATGACTCTGCATAGTAGCACTCTAAAACCTTGTGAGAGGCTATGATATGAACCTTGGTGGTGTAGCATGGATATGAATGGTGTGTGCATATGTAGAGCAAGTAGGGTTTTGTATGTGCATGTGGGAGGATGGGTGGAAGGCTCCATTAACACATGAATGAGACTTGTGAGAATCTCAGAAATGTAACATGGTGGACCTCTAGCTAGTTGTGAGAGAGGTCATCCCCTTTCTGCTCAATTATGCATGCCCATCCCATTCATATGTTTTATATAAAATGAGAATTAACACACTTTATCACACAAAAATAAATGAATAAATATGAATAATTGTAGGATTTGGAACTCATTTCGCCCCATTTCAATACTAAATTTTGGGGCCCTGAAAAATAAGGTTGAATGTTTGTTACTTGAATTTTGGGACCCTGAAAATGAGAAATTTGTCTAAGAGAGAGAGAGAGTTCATGCCTAGCGAATGGTTCCAATCGGCACGAAGAACCACGTGCCATCGACTCGACAGGCATCACGTCACCAGTACGGCGCCTATGGTGACGGTGACCCTACTAAAATTGGCCGTCTTACATTAAAAGGCGCTTTTACATATGCACCCCTGAAAAATTTCGAATGTCAAGAATCGTCCCGTAAATTTAAAACGGCATGTCGGTAGAAATCGTAGTATCAGCAGTTCTGAAAGTTATCCACCCGATAAAAGTATCTTGAATATTATAAATATATCTGTGTTTTGTATCTACTTGTAAATTAGATAGGGGGATTAATCAAAAAAGTGTCTTTATGATATAGAGAGAGAGAGACGCCACGCGGATCACGCTCCGAGGCTGGACGTGGTAGCCGCTATAAGTTGGTAGCCAAGGTCTCTGCAGACTCTTCACCTGCTCCACTCCAACGCTCGTTCTTTACTCTCATCTCCGCGGCGATGTCGACGCTCTCCGTTCCGGCAGATGTCCCCTCCCCCGCTGAAGACGCCGAGAGGCTCTACCAGGCCTTCTCAGGTACCTTCTGCAGCTGCCTTTCCCTTCTTTTCCCTTCCTCCGGCCGAATAATCTTCTCCGTTCGCTGCCAATTTCCACTGGTTTGTTGCTCTATGTCTGGGAGCAACCTGCGTGTCATGTGGTGGAAGGATCTCAGGTTCCTTCTGTAGCTTCCTTTCCGTTCCCTTCCTCTGACCGAGTAGTTCGCTGCCGATTTTCTGTGATTTGTTGCTCTCGGTCTGGGAGCGACTTGCTCCTCGATCTCGGAGCATGTTTGTGATGTGGAAGATGGATCTCAGGTACCTTCTGCAGCTTCCTTTCCGTTCCTTTCCTCCGACCGAGTGATCTTCTCCGTTCGCTGCCGATTTTCTGTGGTTTGTTGGTCTCGGTCTGGGAGCGACTTGCTCCTCGATCTCGGAGCATGTGTGTGATCCGGTGGATGGATCGTTGTGTTCCGTGCGTAGGCGGCGGAGATCGGGTGAGCCTGCTGCCGGATGTTGCCGGCGCTAGCTTGTGGTGGAAGAATATCGCTCTAGTGCTTAGATCTTTATTTGTTTTCTGGTCAGCTTGTGATGTTGATCATCTTAGCCATTCGTCTACTTCTAATTGCCGCACGAACCTCTCGATTTGCTCCCGTCTCAACTGTTCTTATTCTGGTTTTTCCTCCTTGACTAGTGTTGGTCTGTTCGTTTTTAATTTTTTTCATCATCCTCTATGTTTTTTGGATAGTATGGCGTCTAGATCCACGAGGCAGAGGCAGTTTATGCAGGTTTCTTAGTAAGGTTTGAAACAGGGTTCGCTGATGTGCCATTTGCAGGATGGGGAACGAACGAGGGTCAGATCGTATCGATACTGGCGCACAGAAATGCGGAGCAGCGGAGGGTGATCCGGAAGGTGTACGCTGAGACTTACGGGGAGGATCTCCTCAAATCGCTCGACAAGGAGCTGAGTCAGGAGTTTGAGGTCGAAGCCTTTCACTCGTAGCTCTCTAAGTTCTCCTTTCCATTCTACGTTTCCTTTACCTTTCTCTATGCCGGGCTTAGTTTTCACTCAATGACGGCCATGAATATTATCTTAGTTTTCATTCAATGCGGAGCAGCCATCAATGAATGACCGTTTCCGTAACAAATACCATTCCATTCTTCTTACCGTTCCTTCATCTTCATTCATAGATATTGTTGTGATCAAGATGTTTTTCCTGGTAGAAGGAGAAATGATATTTTTATTTTGTATGTTTGGCTACCAGACATAGGAAGGATAGAAATCGCGATTACTTTTCGGATGAAGACTGTCGTGGTATCATGACTCCGATTATTAATCCACTCAGCCGGCATTCGATACGATCAATTGAGATGCAGGCATATATTTCTACAGTTCAGGTGTCTCCTAAAACATTCATTAATCCTTGGGTTTATGCTTCTTGATCAGAAATTGGTGCTGCTATGGACATTAGATCCTGCTGAGCGTGACGCTCTTTTGGCTAATGAAGCTGTGAGAAAATGGAACCCTAGAGACCGTGTTCTCATAGAGATAGCCTGTGCAAGATCTTCCACTGAGCTCATCCTGGTCAGGCAAGCGTACCACGTCCGCTACAAGAAATCCCTCGAAGAGGACGTCGCGTGCCACACCACCGGAGACATCCGTAAGGTACTACGGGGGTATACTACGGGGAGACATCTGTGGTATTCCTGGGGCTTATCATCGTCGGCTGGGAATTCGACGCGAGGGCATTAATCCGATGTCATGCGCCTTCAGCTGCTGCTTCCCCTGCTGACTGCATACCGCTATGAGGGGACGGAGGTGAACATGGTGCTGGCGAAATCAGAGGCGAAGATTCTCCATGAGAATATAAGCGACAAGGCCTACAACCACGAGGACCTCATCAGGATCATATCCACCCGCAGCAAGACGCAGCTCGCCGCAACGTTCAACCACTACATCGACCTTTTTGAGAACCCCATTCTCAAGGTCTGCCCTCGCCGAACCCCCGACCCTAGGCCTTCTAATGACTTGTGCCCACCATTAATTTGACGTTTCCGCTGGCAGGATTTGGAGCCGGAGGCGGAGGACGAGTATGTGTCGCTGCTGGTGGCGGCGATCCAGTGTCTGAGCTTGCCCGAGGAATACTTCGAGAAGGTGATCCGGCTGGCGATCAACAAGCTGGGCACGGATGAGGAGGCGCTGACCCGGGTGGTGGCGACCCGCGCAGAGGTTGACCTGAGGAAAGTCAGCGAGGCCTACTACAGGCGGAACAGTGTGAGCCTTGCCCATGCCGTCGCCAGTGACACCTCCGGGGACTACCAGGCGATGCTGCTCGCTCTGATCGGCCACGACCCATCCTGCTAAGCGCTCTCCACCGCCACGGTATGCACTCTCGGAATAAAACCTTCCACTCCGTACATCACCTCCTCTATCTATATGCCTCGGTGGTTCATCGGATAAATAAGTGGAAATCGAAATAACCTCTCTCTCTCTCTCTCTCTCTCTCTCTCACTGTGAAACGGCCATTGTTTCCGCTAGAGAGAGAGGGAGAGAAGGATAATTGATTGATACAAACCAAGGAGAAGCAATGATCATCAGCGGGAGAGAGAGAAGAACCAGGAGTCTTTCGACGAACCCTCGGGATTTGACAAGTATTTTCAACTGATTGTGGTTGAATAATCAAGGACCTAACCCAAGGGATTTGATATTAATGTAAACATTACTAAATAGTTATTGAATCTTAAATATAATCAAGGACATAGGAGGGACTATGTATATTGCACACACTGTAAAGTCTATAGACATAATGAAAAAGTGATACAAGATAGAATGTTATTCACTCAACTACAAATCAAAACCTCGTTTAGTGATTATTAATCAAGTATGTAATCAATCTACATTAAGAGAGAAAGATAGGCAGCTTGCTACTAATTTTGACTCATTTATTAAAAATTTAAATGTTAATCAGTTCAACATTTGACAATAAGATATCTATAAAGCTTGTTGCCTCCACCATTGGTGATAATTCCTCATATGTAGTACGCATTTATTTCTCATTGTCTTTAAATCCCCTTATTGTTTATCTTGTATTACATGTTGTTCTACCAGACACCTTATGATGTAAATCTATTTCGGTCAATATGTCAAATACAACCTTCTATAATCATATTACCAAAAAAGCATATTTTAATGTCAATTAATTTAGTGATGTGAAGATAAGCTCACAATTGTTTCTAGGAGATGTTTTATTTGCTCCTCAAATTTGATTTAACTTGTTATATATTAATATAATGACAATTGATTCATAGTTAGCATTCTTTCATCATTATTATCTAATGTCATTCTATATTTGTACAATTTTATCCATTTTATGTGATAATATGTTTGTAGATTAGAATAAAAAAATTGTACTTGATGATTTCAAAAATCTCATTTATTTCATATGTTTTTCTATAAATAAGAAATATAAGAATTTTGAATGTATACTTTAAAGTTGGTTCAAAAATTATGAAGAGAAGATCATAGCACCAACCCTAAGCTATTTAAACTAGATTGTCCATTATATAATGAAAAGTTACTAAGAATGTAAAAATAATAATAATTACATATAAGATACTTTAAAGAGATGACATGGAAACTATGGCTTTTAGTGCTATGTAACCTGAAATTCATTGAATCTTGTGAATCACCCTCATTTGCAATCTCTTGTCTAAAATCTCTGACATGTTTTTCTACAAAAGAAAAAGTTTCTCTACAGCCTCTAGAATTTTCTATTCTTGGTAAAGAAATTTGTGTAACTTTACAAGCATCATTTCTTTAATTGAATCAACAATTCTCCAATTATCCATGTTTGGCATCCTATATAATTGTCTCTCACATATGAGCTAATGCTTCTATGAGTATTGGCTTGATAATCTATAGTGCTGACCCTTGATTCCCTAATGTTAACTTTAAGCATATGAGGTATTTGTGATGACCCTATGACAAAGGCAATTAGTTTTGGGTCTGGAACCAAACTAACAACATGAATATGTGTGACGTTCAAGGCATGCGTCAATTTAGGATGTTGTATATTATGTGCACAGATACATGTGATAGTAAGGTGTATGGTAGCACACATTGCACACATAGTGTTTGTATGTTTGCATGCATAGATTCCTACAATAAGACCGATGGAGAAGGTTTGTCCAACATAATTAAAAACTATATAAAGTTCACAAATGTGATATGATGTATGTGCTGGTAGTGATCCATTTAGCTGATGTAAGATAGGTGCCTAATTAAGTAAACCCTCAACAAACATTCTTAAATTGACTCTCACAATAGGTTATGAGTCTAAGATATATTTTATCTTTTCATATGATTTGAAACGAAATAGATTGACATGATTAAAGAATTGTTGAGGTTATGATGTTCTACTCATAATAAATTAACTAGTTGAAACAAATAAAATTTTATAACACTCTCCATCAATTATTTGATTAAATATCAACTTATCTATAAATCACTCTACATCACTCACATAGACAATATACTAAATAGAGAAATGCTCAACCTAAAAAGAAATAGAGTTTAGATTTACCTTCACACAAATAGAAACAAGCAAGAGCACATAAAAATTGGTTCCTTGATAGTTGATGTTTTAAAAATATTGACCATTGACTATTATCTATAAACCAATCAACATCATTCATTTTGGCAATATATTAGACAAATAAATATTCAACCTAAAAAGAGAGTTTAGCTCCACACCAAAATAAAAAAGTAAGAACACATAAAAATTAATTTCTTGATAGTTGACAATTTACCAATATTGACCATTGACTATGTTGATCATTGATTAAGAATAATAAAGACAAATAGTGATTTGTGTTTGACAATTCAATAAATAATTTGTGTCTAACACTTCACTAGGCCAACAAACTAACATAATTGTTGACCAAAAATTGGTATGATAGTACAATAAATGGAATAGTAAAATAACAAGTAGTGATTTCTACTAGAACACATTGGTTGATAACTTGGTGACAATGGCTAGTATTGCTAGTGATTAGGCATTAGTGTTGTGAGAATGCTGCAATGTTAAATATGCTTAAAAACATCATTTGTAAAGCACAACTCAATGGTGACATAGCTTAAGCAACTTTGGATGATGGTTGGCGAGAATAAATTATAATGAGACATGAATGATAGGTGGTAGTAGCAAATGACAAGTCTCTCAATCTAAGGGTTTGATAGTGATGGTAACAAAAGTGGATGGTGAATGACAATAGTACTTGAGAATGACTCTTTCAACTTCTCTCTCGCTGAGCAAGATACTGGTTAAACACAATAAAATTTAGTCACTAATCATGAGGTATCTAAAGTCAATTATATTAATACAATGGACCATTATAAACTATTAGTGTGATAGGCTCATCACATGCTATTATATTCACCTGTTATTTAGCTTATAAATATTAAAATTTAGAACTTATTTTGTGTGGACGATTTGTCACTTTGTTTATTTATTTTGATGGCTCTCTTTTCTCTCTCTCATCTCAATCTTATTGTCATCTCCTTCTCCTTCTCCCTCTCTTCTCTCTTTATTTTCATGGTATCAAGGTTATTTACTTTCATGATTTCTCTACCATGTATCAAGCCATCTTTAAGTCATTTTGCTCAAAATGACACCATAGTTTACCTACATTGAAGTAAAACATGACTACGTCAACCTTTTCATCATTGAATTATCTACCTCTAGTTTGGTTTCTTTCAGCTATTAATCTCACCTTTAATCTTCTCATCCATTTACTTATCATGACAATATCATAATAGCACTTAACTAAATGGTTGTAATTATTTGTATTGAAGTTATGTGATGAATCACTTTTTACATGGAAAGAAGTGAAAATACAAAAATGGGATAACATCTATGCCTATTAAACCTCAAATTGAAGAAAAATATACTTCTAATTTAATGAGTGAATTTGATTGTTAAATGGACAAGTGGCATGTGAACAATTTAAAAATACTTATATGAATCAATAATTATGTGAAGCACTCTATTCATCTACAATTAACATAAATTTTCTAATACAAAATTTGTGTACAATTACTTAGGTTGTATTTACACACAATCTAATTTTGTGAATAAGGACATCAAGAGCTTGCTGCAACATCATCCCACTCAGAAAATACCTATAGGTTCCTCCAAGGTACTTGATTTGGATATAAGTGTAGTCACGAAATTGATCTTAGACACCTTGTCCTTGGCCCTCTCTTCTTAACTGACTGCTTGCATTTCTGACCTTGCCAAGATATTTCATATATTTATTTTCATCTTAGTGTATTGTGGGATCAAATTGCCCTCATGAAATCATTATCAATTCAAAGTGATCAAGATTTTATATACTATTGTGAGAAAAAAGATTAATATAATCTTTAATAGCCCTTTAGAATAATTTTGAATTTTTTTATAAATTCTTATTTAATCGATAACTACCTACCATTTTAGTTGATGTTAGTGAATTAATTGTCAAAGAGATTTATTTGAAAACCCTCTATGCTCTAGTGTATTTGACAATATACCTACAAGGTTGTTGCTAATATTGATTGACAATCTTTTGAAAATATACTTCTTGTGTGTCTTTAGGTGAGTCGATTATTGTCATAATAAAGATTATTAGAAGAAAGATTGACTCAATTAAAAGAAAAGAATCATAGACATTATAGAAGTCAAAATACAATTAATTGTACCTAAGGATCTAATGATCATGGTGTTCAAAGATTGATTACTTTAGTTACATCTTCTATAGTTACAAAGCAAAGTATAACTACTTTCTCTTTAGGAATATATAATGTTAACATTCATGTGTTTTTATTTTGAACTTACTCACTTTTGTCAATGTAGTGTCTTTACTTCAGCCTCTACTCATCTAGTTACTATAGATGTGTTCACCTCTAAACATGTAAGTAATCATTCTATTATAATTTTTTACTCTAATTTCACAAATCACATGACTTCTTTCAATAGTTGTCATACCTATTCAACCTTAAATTCACATTATAATCACATCTATACTATTAATAGTTTCTCTACGTCACTAAATGATTTTAGATTCATTAGTCAATATAATATTTTCTATTACAATGTTCTTTATGTCTTAGTCTATCAATTAGCCTATTATCTAATAGTTAGTTAACTGATCTTAGATATTACGTTACCCTTTCACCTAAATCTTATGTTGTTCAAGATCAACAAACTAAGAGTAAATTGGGACATGTCATAAATTTGGATAATTGTGTAATTTTGAAAATCTTCATATTTTACAATCACTTGTCAATGTAAGGTCTTCTCAAAATCTTTTTTATTTTACTGTATGTCAAAACTCTTCTTCTTTCTATTTATGACACTCTCATCTTTGTCATGTTTACTTCTAAACTATACTTTTGGTATCTACAAATGCCTTAGAAACTATCACTCTACATAATAGTTTTAGTTCTTGTGCATGTAAATTTATAAAAATGACAACTTTACTTTTTGAATTGATTTTTTTTTCTACTCTTTTTGACTCAATTCATTCAAACATTTGGAATCCTACTCCACTAACTACTAAAAGTAAGGTTCATTATTATGTTGTATTTATTGATGATTTCATCTAATATTTTTGGGTCTTTATTATACATAAATATTTTGAATTCTTCTTTATTTATAAAAACTTCATTACTATAATAAAATATAGTCTGAAAAGCCTATTAAAAAATAAATCTGACTTAGGAGGAGAACATGTTTAAAATGTTTACAAATCTACTTACATCAAAAGAAACTATTTACCAAACTTCATGTCCTTATACACCTCAACAAAATAGAATAACTGAACAAAAACACATTACATGCCATTATTTACCTCTACTTATATTCTCTTTATTTTGGGGTAAAGATTTTCTCACTATTGTTTACCTTATAAATTATATTCCATCTTGGTTTACCTTTAGTCTATTTCCATTTGTATCTCTATAATACTTTTTGCTCCACTTAATTACTCTAACTCCCCAAAACATATCAAACTATTAGCTCACTCTCATATGTGTATTTACTAGATATATCATTTCACAAAACAATTACTAATGTTATAATCTCACTTGAAATTATCTATTCATATCACGTCATATTATTTTCTTAGAGCATCTTCTATACTATCTCATTCTCACTCATTTTTCTTCTTTAAATCATAATACACTTGAGAAAATTTATTGATCTATTCTTAGATATTTTTCATCCCTCTCTTTTATCAATTTATGTGTTAATCTCACTTCATCATGTTATGTAGAGACACCAAATGATAATATCGAAGTTGGCTTGTCACTATCTAACTCTAGCAAGTCTATTAATTCTCCTCTAGTCTTATCTACCTCCTTCCCTTATACCTCAATGTCGCACTTTTCTTGCTCGAAATAATTGATTACCTACTCGATATGTATTTCTTCCCTTCACATATTTCTTTGACTTTTTTTCTTTTCACTTTACAATCCACTCTTTTATTGAGCCTAAGTCCTATAAATAAGTGTCTTTAAATGCTAATCAACAATTAGTAACATTAAAAGAACTTTATGTACTTTAACACTATGGACCTTTTATCTTTCTATAGGCAAACATGCTATTAGTTGTAAGTGACTATTCAAGATCAAAACTAAGGCATATGGATCTATAGAAGATTACAAAGTTAAAACTTTGGCCAAGGGCTTTTCAAAATAATATAATTTGGATTATGAAGAGTCATTTTCTCATGTCCTCAATGATTTTTATCCATGCGCTTACATTTTTTTGCTACTTGATAACATGCAAATTTTGCATGTAAAGTATGACATAATTAAGACAATTAATGCTTAATTACATGTAAAATGACTTAACTATGCATAAAATAAGTAAAGCACAATTTATGATGAATTTTCTAAATGCATGCTTAATTTCATATATTTTCTATATTTTCTATAGCATGTGTATTTCTTTATATGCTTCACTTGAATGATAATCATAAATTAATTTTGCATGTAAAAAAAATGTCATTTGATGTTTAAATTATGATTTAAAACTCTTATAATTGTTTAATATGATCAAAGTATTTTTCCTGATTTAAAGAGAATTTCGAATTTTTTAAAGTATTCTAGGATTTATTCAAGTTTAAATTTATATTTTAAAGATTTTTTCTATTTTTTCGGAATTTTCTATTAAATCCCAATTAATATCAGTGCTTTGACTCATGAATCTTTAAATTATAAAACATAATTCATATGATTTTTATTGTTTATTATACATCTCTTAAGCCATAAATTAACTCATGTATAAATAAGTCTAGATTATCATGTTGATTTCCCCCTTATGCCTAATTTATTGTATTTATTTTTTTATGGGGGAATGGTCTTTATTTTAGTATTATGTTTCAGGTCATGCCAGGCCCATAGGCCAGCAGGTGAGCACATGTTATTTAAGGAGGTCCAACAAGAAAAGCCATTTTCCCTCCCCTCAAATTAAGGAAATTACCTACTTAGGGTAGACAATTCATTTCTTTCTTAATCAGAGGGAAGGGTATGTGGCACCATCTGATCAGCCAACACCCCTCTCCCTTATTAGACAATCCTTGGGACTATCTCAACCCCTCAATCATCCCAATCCAAGGGCTGAGATAAGTCCTAGGGTGAGGGAAGGCAAATAAACACCCTAGGAGCTGCCAACCCTCTCTTAGGCTGCCCTTGGAGAGAGGTATCTAATCCAAGTGCTGTACACTCTCCCTCATGATCCAAGGGGTGAGAATGGGCACAACCAAGGGGAGGATAGAAAGCCACCTAGAGGAGAGAGAAGGTCATTCTACTCATAAGAGAGGGGCACCCAAAAGGGAGAAGAGGAGATCTCCACAAACTTTACCCCTTGAGTCAATCTAGGAACTTCAAGGAGGGATTCGTTTGAGCACTCCAAATGACATATAGAAGAAATCTTTCATGTATTTGATTCTTTCATTATGTATTAAATTTATTTTAAATGAATGAGTTTAATTTTCTTATTACATTCTATTCTTCTTGAGACCCTCTTAGTGAGAAAAAGTTGATCTGATTGAAGAGTAAGTAGAGATTCAATTCTTTGATCCTTAGAGCGACACTAGGTTGATTTTAGGATAGAATATATCCCTTCTACTCTTCTCTTTTTTCTCTTGATATAAGTGAATCTCTTGATTTATCAAAATTGATCACATCTCTAATAGTGAGTAAGGTAGGGCAGATTTAGGATACTTTAGTTCCTTCTTTTGGTCCTTCTCTTTTCATGTTACTTTACTCCTTTAATTCATCAAAATTGAGTATTGGTTGAAAGTAGAGAGTAATAAGGAGAGATTATGAAGTAGTTTCAGAGTAGATTAGTCTCCTTTAGTCTTTCAATTGATCTCCAAAGTGACATAGGAAGATTAAAGTTTTTATTTATGCATATTAAGGTTAAAAAATTCACAATCACTCACATTTCACCATTTATTTCTCACCTCATTTTCTTTCTCTTGGTGATTAAAAAGGCAAAAAAAGAAAATTCATCTATTCCCCTCCCTTAGTGTGCCTAAGTCAACTCTCTTTCTATCTCCCCATCTCAATCTTTATAAAAACTTCAATCATGATTAGAAGATAAATCTCTCCTTAGTTTAGATAATTTCTTATGGTTCAACTTGGATACTTCTTAAATATACTCATTAGTATCATTAGGAAGACATCTGAACATTATAAAGTTTATTTTTGACACTCCTTAATTACGACATTTTGAAGCAATCACTACTTCTTATGATTAGGTTTTATATTAGCTTGATGTAAAAAAATGACTTTCTTAATAGCTTGATGTAAAAAAATGACTTTCTTAATAAAGAAAAATATCTCATTCTCTTGGACTCCCTCACCCTATAATTTATGTGTCTTATTTTCTTTGTACATTATATGATCTTAAACATACAATTTGTGCTTGGTATAAGAAATTTAGTACTACAATTCTTCAACTTGGATTTACTATCTCTACTTATGAATTAATCTTGTTTGCTACATTTTCATCTTATAACCAAATTCTTGTATTATTACATGAGGATAATATGATCATTATAGGAGATGACTAAGAGAGTATCAAGAATAAATTTTATGATTTATTTGACATGAAATATCTTGATATTATTCATTACTTCTTGAGTATTAAACTTATTTCTTTTCCTAGAGGTTATATTATTTTGCAGTCAAAATATACATGACTTATTATATTTGTCAAGCCTTTCATATATGTTTACAATTTGATACTTCACTTGAGGGGAACTCTATGTTCACTTCTCATGATGACACCCCTTAGCTGATTCATCTCATTATTGAGAGATTGTTGGTTATCTTGTCTATTTGATAGACCTACGGTTCTTTGTATTCTTCATTATCTTCATGGCACTTAAGTTTGTGAGCTTCTCTTCTCATTCTTTATTGACTCTTTGTGTTTATATTACTATTGATTGAGCTAGTGATCACAATGATCATAAATCTACTACTAGTTAATGAATATTTTTTTAGTGATTTTTTTACTCCTTAGAAAAGTAAGAAAGAAGATGTCATTACTTGTTCTATTACTAAAGTTACATATCAAACTATGATATCAGTCAAAGTTATTTGGCTTCATTGGTTCTTAGAAATATGGGCATATCATGTTAATTTATTTGACCAACTCCTCTCTATTATGATTACAAGAGTACAATTCAAATTGCTCGTAATTCTATTTTTCATGAACACATGAAGCACATTGAGATTAAGTATTACTTTATGTGCCATTATTTTCAATTATGTTTCATCATCTCAACAACTGGTTGATTTCTTTACCAAAGTCTCATACTATATCTCATTTTTTGTTTTATATTTAGTTTGAGGGGAGGTATGTTAGTATATAATAAATCTCTAGAGTTAATAATTAATTAATAATATATTTTGTGTATTAATTCATGATAAATATCTTTATATTTATCTTAAATTGAGATGATTTTTTTTACTTGACTAATTTGAATTTATAGTTAATTATGATATTATATATTATATTTTAATATTAATTTAAAATAAAGAAAAATAATATATATATATATATATATATATATATATAAAGGAGAGACTTGCTGACCAATCAATACTCAATAGTCTACCTAGAGGTCCACTCCTCTTCCCGTGGGCTCAAATTGAGGGGAACCATAACCTGGGCTCAAGTGGTTCAAGAAACCCACATAGAACACGTGTGTCACTCCTCTTCAATGTCACCCAAGCCAAATTAATGTATGGGACAAGGTCTGATCTTTCTCACACGTGTGTGTGAGGGTGGACCACTTGGTTCCTCTTCCCCTCAAATGGTCCTAACCATTTTATTTATGAGAGAAGGTATCAATTACACATGGAACCCTATACTTATATTGATCTCAAACTCTCTAAAATAATCAATGTGAGACTAAACCCTAGTAGCACATATTAGTAAAAATAATATTAAAAAATCCCCTATGTTAAGAGAGGGTAATATATTTATTTGTTTACTATTTCAAAGGTATATTAGTAAATCATTTTAGCCTCACTTTCATAGCTAGGTAATTAGCAAAGGTTTAAATCTCACCAACACCATAACTTACAACTTTAGTGTCTTTTAACTCTATGATTTTCTTGTAAAGAGCTGATCAATGAAATAGCAGGTGGAGATGATCAATCATTGATGAAATTTTCATCAATGATAATCTAGGATCATCACTAACAACTGACCATGGATCTTAGATAAAAAAAATCAGAAATTCCTAAAGAAAATTATTTCTTATTGGTCGACGAACAAACCATCATCATGAGCAAAGGAATCCTAAAGAAATTGTGATCTCTTCAAAGTGTTTTGAATGTGATAAATAGCATCCTTTTAGTGTGTAGACTAAAGGATGAAGCTCCCTATGATATGCTCCACCTCCATCAAGCTCAACTCTACTAAGAGACAATCATCAAAACATTATTTCCGTCAAACCTCTATTTCACCAAGTGATAGATGCCAAAGATACTTCATTGATGTCATTCTTTACCTTATGAACTTTGTATGAGAATCTAAAGAATGACCACAATTGTGCATGTCTAAAGGGAGGTTTTAAGGTTGTGGACACCCTTTAAAAAATTTCTAAACTTATAGAATTTCAATGATAGTCATTGTGACACCAACACTTATTTTTCTTTAAATTCATTTAATCTTTAGATTAATGATAATTTACTTAATTTAAGTTTCAAAACTATTATTTAGTCTATTATGATTCATTCAATATTTATAGATCTTGCATTTATCAATTAAATTATCATAATTGTTTATGTAATAGTTGTTTGGTGAAACTCTATTGTTACTCAAGTCTCTATTTGAGCAATATTGATGTTTGCCTGATGTTAGCGCTCAAATTTTCCTTTGAAAATTTTTAACTTTTTTTTATTATGATCTTTTAGTCCAAAAATCATATAAAATTGTATTCTTTGAGAAAAAATCTAAAATTTTACCTAATATTATTATACATCCCTATTATTGACTTAAAAATTCTCATTATTTTTGAAGCTCTTTATCAATTTTAAAGTGATATATTTATATATACTAATTCTAAAAATCTTAAAATTACTATTTTTTTAGTTTTATAAATTTTAAATTTACTTGATTTGATATACAACGACTAAGTATAATAAACTTATTACAGACTATTAATGTGATAGGTCTATTACGGACTGTTATGTTAACCTATTATTCAACTTAATTCTAAGACTCATTTATTGTCGACGATTTGTGTTCATCTATTACAACGGCTCCTTCTTCTCTCTATCTCTTAAGGGTATTATTGTCCTCTCCTTTTCCCTTGTCGCATCCTTATTTTCAAATCCAAACTTATATCATACTGCTCGTCAATTATGTTTCATGCACAATTGACTTTTGAAGATAAGAATGATGATAAAATAAATACTTTATTGCCAACCTGGATGGTGATCGAGGAGGATGAGAGCGTCAAATGTTGACGCCTTGGGTGCTCGTGTTCCCCATATAAAAAGAGTGGACCTTCCTTATTTGGGTTACCTGGTTGGGAATCGAGAACGACGATCAACACTGGTCACTCAATCGCTAGCCCTGACCAGGAGAAGGGAAGCCGAGGCGATCAACACAGCTCTGCAGGCTCTTCACCTGCTCTACTCCGCCCCTCTACCTCTGCTCTCATCTTTGCGGGAATGTCGACAATAAAGCATACTGATTTCCGGAAAGCATACTGTCCATATCCACGAGGCAGCGGCAGTTTATGCAGATTTCTTAGTAAGGTTTGAAACAGGGGTCGCTGATGTGCCGTTTGCAGGACGGGGAACGAAGGAGGGTCAGATCATATCGATACTGGCGCACAGAATCAGAACCAGCGGAAGCTGATCCGGCAGGTGCACGCTGAGACTTACGGGGAGGATCTCCTCAAACCGCTCGACAAGGAGCTGAGCCCCGAGTTTGAGGTCGAAGCCTTTCAATTCTACGTCTCCTTTTTCCTTTCTGTACGCCGGGTTCAGATTTCATTCAATGACGGCCATGAATGTAAATCATAGTTTCCATGACTGCGTTGATCATTAATCAAAATTTTCCATTCTGATTGCAGCCATCAATCTATTACCATCTCGGTAGTAATAAACGCCACTTCGTATTTCTTATCATTCCTTCATCTTCATTCATAGATACAATGAAATCAAGATGACTGCTTATACAATTCGATTATCTTCCGAAAGGTTCATTAATCCTTGGGTTTATCCTTCTTGATCAGAAACTGGTGCTGCTATGGACATTAGATCCTGCTGAGCGTGACGCTGTCCTGGCCTATGAAGCTTTGAGAAAGTGGAACCCCAGCGACCGTGTTCTCATAGAAATAGCCTGTACGAGAACTCCCTACGACCTCTTGGACTTGAGGCAAGAATACCGCGAACGCTACGACATATCCCTCGAAGAGGACGTCGAACGCCACATCACCGGAGACCTCCGTAAGGTGCGACGGGGACATTAGACCAGAGCAATCTCCCGTACTCTTGGGGCTCTTCTCATCATCACCTCTTGGGATCATAATCCGATGCTATGCGCGCCTTCAGCTGCTGCCACCCCTGCTCACACCCCAGCTGGTTGCGTACCGTTACGAGGGGCAGGCCGTGTACACGGATCTGGCGGAAATTGATGCCAAGACACTCCACGAGCATATCAGCAACAGGGCCTACACCCACGAGGACCTCATCAGCGTCATATGCACCCGCAGCAGGGCCGAGCTCGCCCCAACGTTCGACCTCTACCTCCAGCTTTCTGGGAACCCCATCCTCAAGATTTGCCCTCGCCCAATCTTCCCCCGAGCCTTATCAGCCTTTTAATTGCTAGCAAAGATATATATATATTGCGAGCGAGAGAGAGAGAGAGAGAGAGAGAGAGAGATTTATCTAGTGAGAGAGAGAGAATAAGGGAGAAGAATGAGAGAATACCAAAAGCTGGAAATCCCTTAAACATAGTAATCACTCAGAATATAGAAAACCCAGGGAAGATATGACAAGCTTATAGAATGATTAACACGGATAACTTGCGTCTACCATTAATTTGACGTGTCTGCTCTCAGGATTTGGAGGCGGATGCGGAGGACGAGTATGTGGCGGCGCTGGCGGCGGCGGTGGAGTGCCTGATCTGGCCGGAGTACTTCGAGAAGGTGCTCCGGCTGGCGGTCAACAAGCTGGGCACGGACGAGGAGGCGCTGACCCGGGTGGTAGCGACCCGCGCGGAGGTTGACCTGGGGAAGTTCAGAGAGGCCTATGACAGGCGGAACAGCGTGAGCCTCGCCCATGCAGTCGCCGACGACACCTCCGGGGACTACCAGGCTATGCTACTCGCCCTGATCGGCCACGACCCGTCCTTCTAAGCGCTCTCCACCGCCACGGTACGCACCCTCTGAATAAAACCTTCCGCACCGTACATCACCTCCTCTATCCATATGCCTCCTCGGTTCATCAAATAAATAAGCGGAAATTGGAATAATTTTGACTGATTGTGGATGAATAATCTCTCTCTCTCTCTCTCTCTCTCTCTCTCTCTCTCTCTCTTACTCACTGTGAAACGGACATTGTTTCCGCTAGAGAGAGAGAGAGTGAGGGAGCATTGACGGATACAAACCGAAGACAATCAATGGTCGGCAACGTAGGAAAGAGAAGAACCAGGAGTCCAGCCAAGGGGAGAGAGAGAGAGAGAGAGAGTTGGTTGAAACAAACGGAGGACAAATCAATGATTAGAAGCAGGGGAGAGAGAAGAACGAGGAATCAAACCAGTTCGTGGTTAAAGAAGCCACCGGCGCACACTCACTCATGAGCCCGCGGGCCCCACACGCATTCAAAACCCATCACTTCCGTCGTCTTCGAGCCCACACAAGAAGAATCCCCTCCCAGCCTCGACACACCAAGCAGTAAATTAGAGCGCCGCAGCGCAGTCACTCGACGAGTCAGAAAGAGAGAGAGAAGAGAGAGAGGGGGTTAGACGAGGGCGATGGTGCTCTCGCCGCCAGGGGGTTTGCGGACGCCGCCGTAGTACTCGCGGGAGGAGACTTTGTCGTCGGCGAAGATGTCGCTGCCGGTCATCTCCCGCAGCTTGGCCACGCTTAGCGGCTTATCGGCAGAGGGGGGCGAGGTGCCGCCGCCGCCGCCTCCGCCATTGCTGCCGCCGAAGACGTTGTTGCCGCTGAGCTCGGCGAACTTCTGGTCGTAGATCTTCTTCGCCGTCTTCAGCACCGGCTCCTCCCCCAGTATGATGCTGCTCAGCCCTCCGCTCAGCTGCTACCACAAACACCAAAATTAATGATTCCATCCCACCAGTTCACAAGTAGAGCTGAACCTATCAAACCTACTCTCTCTCTCTCTCTCTCTCTCTCTCTGTAATGGTACACTCTAAAGCCCATAAAACTATCAAAATTTCAGGATTCTTTGTCAAAATTTTCAGAGGAGGGAGCTCGAATTATGTTACGATAAGTCGGAAGTGGAAGCGGTCACACTCACAGCGGATACGTTGGCGGCGTGTGATGCAGACAGCGGTGGCGGCCGGGGCACAATCTCCGGCGGGGGGGTGAAGATCCCGTGCCCGCTGAGCTCCCTGTTCTTGGCCTCGGATAGCTGTTTCTTCATCCTGGCGTCGCGCTCACTCTCGGTCTCCAGAGTGCCACTCAGCTCTCGCTGCTTCGCCATCTCCGGCAGGGTGGTCGGCTTCTTCGGAGAAACGCTCTCCTCGGCGCTGAATGAGATCTGGCTGACCACACAAGCCGCTTGCTGTAAACAAAAAAAAAAAAAAAAACATGAAAAAGGCAGAAGAAATTATAGATCTTGTAGGACTTTGGAATCGTGGCAAGGCTGTTGACTTGAAGAGACAATCGAGGGCTGGTTGACTTATTTAAAACTGAATCAACTTCCTCCAAGAACACATCATGACCCAATAAAAGAAACGGCTCGCAGCTGCAGTCTACGTTTCAAAACACAGATGGCTAATTGATTGATTTATTATTGTTATTATTGAGTATTATATAGCCTGCTACTGTGAAAAGAAAGGCATAAGAAATCATCTATCTCGTACGATTCTGAAAGCATCACAAGGAAGTCAACTCGAAGACAGCATACATTTGAAACGGCATGGCTGACTTTCTGTTTTTAACACAGCCCAACCTGATTCAGTTTCTTTCCAAAAACACAGCATGACCCAATAACAGAAACGGTTCACAGGTCCAGTATACATTTAAAACACAGATTGGTTGATTGATCCATTCATGATTTATTATCGTTATTATTAGTATTATACCTGATAAAGACGCAAGCCTGTTCGATTGTTGGGAGTCGAGAAGGTGGCATCGGCCTCTGATGCACCATTGTCTTGATCTCCTGCGAATATACCGCTGCCTGTCATCTCTTTCAGTTTCGAGCTTGAACATGGTTTCCTGCGAGTACAGAAAAAAGTGAAGAATTAAGAGAGGTGCGGAGGATTGAGAGCAAGGTGAAAAGCAAGGGGAGGCTGATGATTCCTTCCGTTAAGAAGTAACGCTTTATGCTTCGGCGGGCGGTATAATCCAAGTGATGATTAAAAGCATGTAATTTATAACACAATTCTTTAAGGCAAACCTCTTACTGTCAGATCGCCTGATGATCAGAAATAATAGTACAGTCCATGGAGGGAGTTAATGAGAGCAAAGATGAAACCAGATGGGTCTGGTTAAGGGGGGGGATGACATTAGGGAAATCTACGTGAAGAGAGAAAAGAATCAAGTAAAAACATTTATTTTTTTACCACAAAAGCTTCTCACTAATCAATTTCCACAAACGGCATCTAAATCCTTCAGATTTCGTCTAAGCATTTCAGAATCTCTGCCAATGTGATGTTTGAGTGGATGGCCAGACCCACCATTTCCTTAAAAAAAACAAATGGGGTGGCATTTAGAATCACACAGAGAGGTGTCTACCCATTTTACCACTTTATCAGGCGATAATAATCTAATGTGACCTATTTAATTATTGCAGCCCCTCACTAAAATCTCGGAAGCTTTTTTAGATCTATGCTCTCCGTCAGCATTAAGAACGGCAGAAAGATTAACTAGTAAAAATAGCAGTTGTTTCTTCTACCCACGGCTACATGGAGTATGAGAAATAAAGGACAGTTGAGGAAAGACAGAATGCTTAAAAGATGATCCAAACATCATACTGTATGTTCTATTTCGGAGAGAAAATATAGTCAATCTGTCTTTCCTGGGTCAGTCTCCTCTTAAATCCATAGATGTCCTAGTATAAATGATCTGAGTTGGTATCAGCTCAAATCAAAGTGACAAATAAATTCAGATACTGAATGTATCCTGAGAGAGTCAGATCAGTTTCTGGATCAGTCGTCGATATCATATATCGATTGACCATGAAGATGAATTAAATATCCAAAACTTGTTAGCCCCCAAAACATCAAAAGAGCAGAACCCTTGTCATATAAAGAATACTGGAATAACGCCAAACATATCATGAGTTGATGGATAAAGTAAAATCCTAGAGAAAGGAAAAATGTCTTCGGAAGAATCATAAACAATATAATAAAACAAAATCATCTAGTTCAAAGGAGGTGATAATTGTTGTGGATTGAAGAATCATGGAGATCAGATATGCAGAGTCCCGCCTAGAAGAACGATCGGTCACACGCCAGTACCCAAGAAAGACAGTGGCTAATCTCGGAGACATAAATAGACCCATCTAGAGAAATAAGGTAGAAATCAATCAATGAGGGGGGGGAGGAGGGACTAGAAGAAACGTATCGCAACCAGATCTACAGTTTTACTGTAGAGAATGGAGAAAAGACACTCTAGACAAAACGACAAACTGCACAGCATTATGAGACAAATTTTAACAACCAAACGCCGCTCATGCAGGAACCGTCCAGTTTTGTCCTAGTGTTGTCATATTCCCCAGCTGGGCACACGCGCAAAAGAAAACTGGAGAAACTCCTACAGTGAAGAAGTTGACAAGTTGACGGACGCATCAGAAGAATCAGAACGCCTCGTGATCGACAATCCGACAGATCAAATGATGACACATGAAGATCACGGAATACCGACGTCCACGGAGTTGAAGAACAACGAGAGAAAACAAAAAATTCAAAATCGAAATATCAAAGCCACAGTGAATCCGCACAACAAGAGTAACTAGTTGTCGACCACATGGACAACAAGGATCACGGCAAAACAGAGGACGAGGACTCCAGATCTCACGTTTTCATCAGGGACTCTGCCTCCTCTTCCGTCATCTGCCCACCGAAGAGCACCGCGCTTATACCTGCCGAAGGCTGCAGCATTCCCTCGTTAAAAATCGACACACATACTCATTTCCCGAAATCACGGTCCCAGCGGCCATTCTCGCCGCGGAGCAACAAGAAAAGGAGCACCTCACCTGGTGAGAGAGGATCCCGGGGCGAGAGGCGACTTCCGCTGCAGGAGACTCCATCGGTGCATTCTCCGTCCAGGTGAGAAGATCCGCCGTCGAAGTGTACGACTTCCTCACAGGCTTGCTCTTCTCCATCCCTCTCTGTCTCTCTCCTCTTTCTTCTCTCTCTCTCTCTCACACTCTTATTTCTCTCTCTAAAAGCTCTGCTCTGAGACGACTCTGAAGAAATGGAGGCAGCAGACTTCTCTCTCTCTCTGGAGTGCCGTTTATTTCCTCCCCTTTAAGCATCCTCCAAGTGAGGATGGTGTGGCGGTAAGGTTACCTTCTAACAAGTTTCCCTCCTTCAGGGCGCTGATTCCTGTGCGTTGCGGCTTCCGGTGAGCTTGCCCACAGCCGCCATTTGTCACCAAGAGGTGACTGTAATGAGGACAGCGGGTGTTGCTCCCCGATGGCCGGTAGGTAGTGGATGCCACCTCAAGTCGTAGCCCCAGTTGCCTACGATTTCGAATGGGATCTTTAGTCATAACCTCATATAATATTCTACACTACCGTTCAAAACCCAAAATTATATTTATATGCTCTTATACCCGGTCATGAGACACCGTAACGATAGCGGAAATCATAATCCAAGGACCATCATTCTTCTCTTCACAAAATTGAAAATAATAGGGGCTAATTTAAAACATAAAAAACACAGCCGAGGATGACGTCATAGACACGTGTTTCACGAATGACAGCTTGGAGCTTCTGTGCAGAACTATTGGCCGCCACGCCTCGCCGTAATGTACACTGGATCGCACCGGCAGATCCACCGGAGTGCATCATGTGGCTAAAACCAGAAAATCTGAACCGTTCATTCAAGTGAGGATCGATGAACCGGAGCTATTCGTGTAGCGATATATGTACAAAGAGGTCTACTCGTGCCAGAGGAACGTGCCCCTGACGCACCCTACCTGAGGAAGTGCAGTATTTTAAAAAAAATAATAACTTTTAAACTTCTCATTTTAAATAAAAACCCAGTAAACTTTCTATAATTTTGTGTATCCCCTCTCTTACTTATTTTTCCCTTCTTATTCCGTGAGAATCGTGGATCCTCCTCTGTACTTCCATTAGGAAGCAAATTTCATCCCATTTGTGTCATTCTTTTCCTTATAAGAATGATTAAAGTAATTGATTTCACGCATAATTTTTTAAATATCTATTATCTTTGGGCCTCGGAGTTGGATCCAAGAAAAGCCCGCTTAGCCCAAAAGCCCATTGGGCCTTTTAGGGCCGAAAAACATTCGATGATATTCTGTTAAAAAGTTGCTCATTTATTTGAAGCTTTACATTATAGCTCAACAAAGGCTCCACTCGGTCCAATCCTTATTTTGGGCCTGACCCATTTACTCTCTCTCTCTCTCTCTCTCTCTCTCTCTCTCTTCTAGTGGGCTTCCTTAAGCTCCACAAGAATATTTTTACGAATTAATTTTGGTAAAAAAAACTATAAAAATGCACCCTTAAAAGTCATATTTATCCCCGCCATTTTCTTTTTATAGAAATTCCCACAGGAAGAAGACCCTTCACATCGATTTTCTCAGGATCTCAAAAGATCCCACAAAGGAATATTTCCAAAAACAGCACGATCCGCTTCAGTTGCAGACAGCTCCGGCAGCTGTTTTTCTTTTTTGCCCCGAAAAATGGGAATCAGCTGGAGAATGGCCGAACAGCCACGATCTCCGGGAATGTGTGCGGAAAAGAATGTATTTACAGATCGACCCACCTACACAATCTGCATCTACGAGAACCCTCAATCGCCCGCCTCCTCTCAAGAACACTAACAAAACCAGAGGACAGGCCTTCTCAGAGGGAGGGGAAAGTCTTATGGAATCCCTGGATGCTCGGTGTGCTTGGCTTCACTGAGATAAACCAATTGGGGAAGACCCTAGAGAGAGAGAGGGAGAGGGAGAGGGAGAGGGAGAGGGAGAGGGAGAGAGAGAGAGAGAGAGAGAGAGAGAGAGAGAGAGAGAGAGAGAGAGAGAGAGAGCGAGAGAGAGAGAGAGAGATTTACTAGCCTTTTGGATGACCCAGAGAGCCTCAGTGAGCCACTCCCACCTCCCGGAGCAGGAGAATATCATCCCTTGGGTGGGCTTCCATCACCAGGACATAAATTTCGTCGCCGACCTGAATTCCGAGAGATAGCAAGGCGGAGGCTTGAATTCCCACCTGAACAAATCCTCCAGCAGTATCATAAGTGAGAAAGAATCAGGGAAGTGGAGAGTATCATAAGCAGTATCTATCTACCTCTAGAAGCAGCACGGTGGCGGCTCGGTCCTTAATGAACCTGAGGACGACGGCCCGGAACTTTCTCTCTCTAGGTTGCCTTCTAAGGAACTCCAGAAGCCAATACCGCAGGCTGATGTTGCTCAGCTTTCTAGCTATCTTACCCTGAGTGTTCACTGCCGCCACGAGGCCCTCCATTTGAGTAGCTGAAAATGGCAAGGAATCCCCTCTGAGGAAAGCCTTCACCTGAAAAAAAGAAAATAACACAGATGCCCATCAATTCACCTACTCTGCTGGAGAATTCACGAGAACATACGAAGATCTAGAGAGGGAGAACCTGATAGTGGGCAAGAAGGTCCACATATCTACGAATGGGAGAGGAGAACTGCACATATCCTGGGATCCCAAGGATTCCATGGCGAATGGGCTTGCGGAAGTCCATCTCTGCGGCCCTCATGATCTTGACGAAGGCGGCGCTCCTGACGGGCCCCTCTGGGAGGTGAGAGAAAGTGGAGGCCGGGATATTCGTCTGGGGCTGGCCCCTATAGGGGAGGGGGATATTGTTGGAGGAGCCGAAGGTGGCGACGACCTCCCCGCAGAGAACCATCATCTCGGAGACGAGCCTCATGGCCGGCCCGGCCTGATCCTCAATGTATAGATTGATGGGCGGCTCTGGATCATCTGGATTGGACACCTTCACCCGTGCTTCTATCGTTGCAGTATCAATCGCACCCTGAAAAAGAATATATATTATACAGCGGAATGTGGGTGAAGATGGGGAGCTATATACTCTTGATTTTATTATCTCTTCAAGATAATATACAAAAGTAGCTGTTCCCAAGTTCTGCAGTTTATACATTGAGACGAAAACATGATGAATATTTCCTTATTTTCTCTTCATAGGCTGGAACATGGATCATATAAGCTTGAAAATAAATAAATAAATAAATTCATTGCAGGCCCATGAAAGAGTGATACAGAGACAGAGCGGAACGGCTGTCCCTTGAATGGAAGGAATCATCTGGTATGACAAGAGATTCCCCGCAGAATTGAAGCCCAAATAGTATGAGCTGGTCAAAGCCCATGTACCCATCTCTCTCTCTCTCTCTCTCTCTCTCTCTCTCTCTCTCTATCTCCCCCCCCATTTCATGTGGGTAGAGAACAGATGAGCCCCGCAGAGCGTCCAATAATCACATCTGTCAGTGCTTGATTTGACATCTAATAGTAGTTGATACCCATCTATTGTTTGGCACACTAATTGGAAACTTCAGGTTTACTTGAATGGACTGGGATCTGAGTGTGTGATATGCCATTTTAGATGAAATAAGGATTTGCTGGGATTGGTATGCACGTAGTGGATGCCTTTGTAAGATGTTCCTGAAGATCAGTTTCAGGTTATTTACCCCTAAATGAGGACACGGAATGCGAACTGACAAAGAAAGCTCAAAATAATTGGAGAAAACAGTCCACGGCGGCCAGATATTCACCCGCATCTTCCTTATCTACCTTCCAGATACTGTTGAGAAGAGTATTTTCTATGAATAGGAAAAACCCAGGGAGAAAAATAGCCTTAAAATAAATCATTATACATGCTTGGCTCAGAGCTTCGTTATTTTTAATACCTTAACAAATATTTTTAGTGATCGAGACAAGCTCTCAAAGCCTCAGTAGTTGCTCGCATTTGGTAGTATCATCCCTGGTCCAAGGTTTTGGGAATCTATTATGGCAATTTTTTCTCCCATACATCGTATGTATAACTATAGAAGGCAATATAAGTTCATTGGATTAATTCTTATAAAAAAATATATCACCTGACCAATCCTAGTGCCAATGAGCTAGAAATTTACTAACTAGCATTCAGGGGATTCCAGTTTTAAAGTTTAGTCGGATAGAAGAGCAGCATAATTCCAATCAACCAAAGAACAGATGAAGCAGCATAAGTCAATGCTCAGAACATGGGTACATATAACTACAAAAGGCTTCTAGTTTTTGTTACCACTACTTCTAGTTTCTGTTATAGGACCCAGTTTTCTGATCTCCAGATGGAAGACGAGCCGTTTTTTTTCCGTACAAGTGAGCAACCCAATATTGTCCACAGTAGGATAATGATGCTGAAATTTTCAAGAAATCGAAGTAGGAAATGTAAAAACCAGCAACGTATACATATAATTTGTCTAATATCACAGAATCTCAACCTGTTGACAGCGCCATTGTAACCGGAGAGAAGCAGCCTCAGAAAGAAGTTTTAAATCAGCCTCCTCTTCAAGGTTCAAATGAAGCAATTCCGTTGCACTTTCATACGTCAGCATATAGGTGGGTCTAATGATTGAGTTGTCGATGGAGTATTCTGCAATGCTAAAAGCCATGGAAAGTGAAGTAGTCTTACAAATTCATAAGTTTGTAACACTCGTTCTAGACGGAAAAGTAACTGTTCATAAGACAAACATGTGCATAGCCACTTGCAGTTACCTGCCATCTGGGTGAAGAACAACAGATACACTGACAGCCCGACAAGTTTTTCCTTGCTGCAAACTCATTCCCTCCATAGCGAGTTTTAGAGGAAACATAGGGAAAGTGGCAGTGGGCAAGAAAACAGATGTTCCTCTTCGCCTTGCTTCCCTGTACTTAAAATGTAAATAAATAAATTATCATACAGTCATTTTTCATTAGCAATTTTACTTAGCGGTAACCAAGGATTTTTGTTTCTCTGTTGATCAGGAAACCTGTCAATGACGCTCTGTGGTTGGACAAAACAAGTAGGATCTGCAACGTGTATCCATATTCTAATCCTTCCATCCGGCAGCCTCATTGCACTAAGTGCATCGTCAAGCTGTTGTTCACAATAAGATTGAGAATAAAAATAATGTTCATGGAATGGAAGAGAGGGCGTAAGATTATCAAGGAATTTGAATGGTATCTACACAAAAAAAATGATATGTATTCTAATTCACCTCATCTGCTTCATCCACATCAATAGCATAGACCTTTAAGAATGTAAGATCCTTTCGATTCAACTAAAGGAAAAAAAGAAAATTAGAGAATGATCGAGGGAGACTTGCTCCTTGATCAGAAGAGAAGCACACACTCAAAGAAGAAAGCAGATAGTTACCTCATCTGGATCTGAGGAAGCTAACAGAACATCCTCAGCTTCCACAAGAGCTTCGTCAGAAAATTCAGTACAGACGTTGTACTTCAATAAATCTAGATTGATATGCACAGGAAAATATCCAATATCGATGAGAAGCTGCATTGCAGAAGACGACATTTTTGGCAATCCCATTGCCCGAAGAATCTGAGAATCAGAGAATAAGAAATGAATCCGCTACACGTTGATTAGCAGAGCACAAGAGTTGAGTTAACTAATTCATGAGTTGTTAACACTTATCATGATCAAGCTGCCACCAGGAAAAAAGAGCAGAACATTTGGAGAAAGTAGTTTCGTAACACATGCCAATAAACATAGCTTTTTGATAAAATTTCCGGTTCAAATATACCTTTTTAGATGAAATTCTGGTCAAATTAGTTCCACTGTGAGCATGGTCCATGCTATCAAGATGGGCTGTTTCATGTACCTTCTGGGTATACAGATCGCTAGAAGAAACTGGGCTCTTTATTCATTGAAGCAGATGCATAATATTAGCGTCCAACCTACTCTAAGTCCCTAATGAGTTTAACCACCCCCTGGAGGAACAACAAGGGGAGCTCTTATGTGAGGTTCAGATATAAATTTTGAGCGAGAGAGAGAGAGAGAGAGAGAGAGAGAGAGAGAGAGAGGAGGAAGACCAATTTTCTACTGCATAAGTTATAGTATTTTTAAGTCTCAGTACAAAAGATATTACCAATGTCGACTCGTCACCTTAACTTGACATATGCTACTCCAAACGTCCACATGAAGAATGAAAGTCCCCAGCTTGAATGACAGGGTGATATTTACGCGAAAAGCTCTAATAACAGTAGGAGACCAACAAATGGCTATGCACTTATTTAGGAGGCAATCCAATGATCTGAAAATGCAAAGAACGTATGCAAGTTCCAGTGATAAAACATAGAATACAATGATTCTCTGAATAAGCCACAATGATTATCTTTAAACAGAGGACATGACAGTTAAGAATCTATTGAGGTTATGACTACAACTTAGCTATTAAATTATCAAACATGATCAAAGAAAAGATAGTTAGATTCATTGATAGATTATCAGAGAGAAACTTGTAGTAGGAAAACACTGTCTGCCACGCTTTCATAACAAAAGTTAGGCAGCAGATGTCAATTTTAGTCGGCTGACTGGATATCAATTAGCTTCCTACAGTGCAAACTGAACATAAAAAACATCTATGCTGAATTTGAGAAGGCATGTTGAAGAGACTAACTCTTAGTTAGCAAGTATCCAAACCCAAAAAAAAGTATCTAAACGTACTTTAATAGATTACGGCGTAACATACTTTAATAGATTAACTTTCTAAACATAATTAAGCAGGGACCTAAACATTTTGTTTTTCAAAGGATTAAAATAAAGTGTCACGGTTTTTGACAAAGTATTGTGAAAATTTTGGGAAAAAACATATCACAGTATTTGAATAAGGTAATAGCAGTTTTCCCAACAAAGCCAAAGCTTCAAATTTGAAAGGTTTACTTATGAGAAGTGCATCATTACCTTGTCTTCATCATATTTTCGGAGTAACATGTAATGTCTATGAACAAAGAAAACTGTGCCTTGAATTACTTCACAATGTACTGCACATCAACATTTCATGCTTCACGAAATTAATAACCAAACAAATTGTGCAAGGGGATGTATTTTTTGAGTCCCACAACGAAATGTTTATTGGAAGATCTTATGAGCATTTCCTTGGAAAATAGATTTTTTTTTTCATCAGCATACGAACTGATAAAATATCAAGTCCAGGATTTCAAGCTAGAAAAAGGATTAACAGCATGATCGATTCTTAGATTATAAATCATCTTTTACGGAGTGGGCATTACCTTTCCAGCAGTCTTCTTCTCTTCATCAGATTTGCATGCATCTATTGCATAAGCCTCAAGGGATTCAATTTTGGACCATATCTTCTCATCCATTTTCCATGAGTATTTAGGAGGCTTATCAGTAACAGCTGACGCCATAGCTGACATCAGTAGCTGGATAAAGTCCTCATGCTCCTTCTCAGAAGCCAACTTGGCTTGCTTCCGCTGCATAAGTTCCTCAACCTGAAGAAATAAAACACTGTTAGGAATCATATTGGCAGATAAATAAATATTTTCCAGCCAGCAATGAGTGGCAGAAAAGGACGCCAAATTATTCAACAAAAAGGCAAAGCCATCATAGCAAAGCATTGGCCACCACTGCCATGTTTACAAATGTTACTATGTCCACGAACCATAGTAACATTTATTTGGACATTCAGCTTCTTCTCACATCCTCCATGTTACATGTTACTCCCTGTTCACCCATCAAGATATTTACAACACCCCAATGAAGCCTCTTATTAAAGACTCTAGCTCAAATTTTCTAGAATAGTTGTACTATTCTAACTGAATGCATGCTAACGGTGTTGCTATCATAACCGTTTTCATGCCTTTATGGGCAAACTTAACAATTCAGGGCAGCAGAACAAGGCTTTCAAAGGAGGCAGAAACCCTTCCAACACAGTGTTTTTCTCAAAAAAAATACCACCGTAGATAAAAAATTCCGTTGTAACTATTTCATCCAGTGTACTTGATAACATTGTATCCCAAAGCACCTGAATTTGGTCTACCTTTAGGTAAAACTAGCCATTTTTAAAATTGTATGAATGGTTTCCACTGCATATTCTATGATCAGCTGGATTTATGTTCAAGATACCTTGTGGTTTCTTTAACAGTCGTAGAGAATGAATGCCAAAGCAATTTAATTTTTTTATCATTATACACCCTCCGGGAAAGGAAGTTGATTACATCTGTCACCCTAGATTGAGGAAGAAGACAGTCCAGGAAGTCAAAGTATATTTCATCAAAGAACAAATAATTGTTCAGCACAACTTCAACCATCACCACAGAAAGGATTGATACATAAGAAAACTTACTTGAATGGACGGTCGAGGCTGATAAACAGAAGAAAAACCTTTACTCTCCTTGACACTAAAATAAAATTCGTCCTTTGACAATAAGAGATGGGCACAATAGCTTTCAAGTGGCTCCCTGCAACCATATACAATCTAAAAAAAGAAATGCAAACTAGTTTAAACGATGGAGATTAGACCAAAATGAGGAAGTAATACGCTAAGCCTACTGTACCTCAGCTAGTTCTTCTGTTGTGATTAATTTGTTCTGTTCAAAAAGCTCAGCCCATGCGCACTCCAGTATGGACATGTCCTGCGCTAGATCATTGCCAAATAAGATGAGGAAAAATGTGGATCTGAGTTGAAATTAGACAACTTACCAAGAGATTATGTGCTCTCTCAACGAAGCCCATAACTTCAGTGTGATCGAAATTATTGACACCTGGTACAATATATGTAATTTGCTGAGGCTTAATAGATGATATGACTCCATTCTGTTTTCAGACATTATAAGAAGAGAAAAAAACATTTAGGAAAATTAGGCACCCGATTACTCCATGCTAAAAATGAAATAAATAAACAGATAACAGCTCAAAAAGATGACGGCACCAGAAGTAATGCATTCAGCAGGCAGAAAGCTAGTCTCTACAACAACCTGATCATAGACCATCCAGTTTTTCTTCCCGTCAGGTTTCTGGGCAACTGCTAGCAAGACTCTTTCAGAGTCTTTTCGGAACTCGAGAAGCATTCCTTTCTGAAGGACCTGCTTATCAAGTTTATCTTCCATTAACTCATTATTGAGTAATATTGTTCTGCAAATGAAAAAGGTGCGTCAAATATCATGTGATGTCACGCCCAGACTATTAAAAAAATATCAATTTGCCGACTTCCTGACAACGAGAAAAAATATCGGTTCTAAACTGCAGGCTGTATTAGCACGCCCATTTTATTTCACAACCCATGCAAATAAAACCAAGATTTTTCAGGATGCTATATAGAAAGAGGTACCCAAATTGCGAAAATGAAGTGGCAAGGAAATCTTAGATATATTGATCTCATATTTTACCGATGAAAAAGAGCAGAGAGGGCACCTCAGATTACCCACACCTTCGACTTCTAAGTTTTCCGTACTCATAAGGAAGACGAAACCCAGAAGAGCACCCACCCAGCCCAAACATCACAAAATTCATATACGTTCAGAAAAACAGGACAGTAGTAACAGCTTTCACTTCGCCAGGCCTTATCCCATCAATATAAATCAAACTGAAAATTCGCCGGGAATTCGACAAGAGGATGAAGGCGATTGATTCTTTGCTACTTCTAGACATTAGAGCAGAGGAAACAATAAAAAGAAAAAAGAAGCCAGAAAGGAGATGATGATAGACTCACTTCCCAGCCGCACACAGCTGCTTCTTGGATTTCAACTCTGCTAGTTCCTCCATAACCAGATCAACAAGCCGGGGAACGGAGACGGTCCGAACAAAAGTGCCGCCGACAAGAGAAGGGAAGAGAGAGCCAGGGCGGGACCTCGGGAATTCAGAGTACCAGGCCATATTCGCAAATAGAACGGAGGACCGCAAGCGGAGGGAGCATTTCAGACTGAAGGCGGACAACGGAGCGGACAGAGCAGCGGAGGAGCGCAAGAGAGAGCAGCCGTTGGTCGCCCCGGCAGCCATCTTCAATGGCGCCGCCGCCTAGCTTCCCATGTCGAGGAGGAAGAGGGAGAAGAAGAGGAAGATTATCCTCTCTTGGGCTGTGGAAAGCGTTACTGCGGGAGCAGAGACGGACGCTGAGGAAGCACTTGGCTCTTCTCCTCGTTCAGGGACGCGATAGAAACCATTCGCGCGGAGGGGCAGAACTGAGAAGCACAGTCCGCGCCCTGAAGATAACAAACTTTTGGGTAGAGCCTAAACTTGTGCCCATCCTACCAAGCCCACAAGCGTGTGTGAGCAATAGAGATATAAAACGAGAGAGAGAGAGAGAGAGAGAGAGAGAGAGAGAAACGAGGTGAACGTAAGGAAGTGCAGGTTTCGTCCTAAACCAAGGGGGAGGGGTGGAGGGTCTTTGGGCTGGATCTCTATGAGAGAGAGAGAGAGAGAGAGAGAGAGGGAGAGAGAGAAAGGGACGGTGCTTGGGCCTCAGAAGGGTAAACCCGGCCCGGCCCGTTGCCACACTGGCAGGCTTGCGTGACGAGTTCACGTGCTGAAGCTGGGCCCCACAGGCAATGCCGGTCACGAAACGAGGAGGCCCAACGTCCAATCGTTCTTGCCGGCGCATCTTTGAACGACAGTATACACTATCTGCTCACTTCCTCGAGCCCGCTGAGGATATCGAGGTTATGGCTTCCGCGCTCACAGCCGACGTCAGCTTCCCGCTCCTCCTCCGCGCCGATAGCCGCCGCTGCCTTCTGCTACGTCGCCGGAATCTCCCCGCGAGATCACTCTCCTCTGGCAGGATCCACGCGTCTGTTTCGTCCGCCATCCCACCCGGAGAAGAATCGGTAACATTTATGAAGAGACAAACAGTGTGCGTCTCCGTTACTTTTTTCTCTTTCTTATTGTTTTGATGTGCTCTGTGGCTGTGTTGGATGGAAGACTCGCACCGGAATGAACTCCCTGGCCTGCCCGATCTGCTATAGTCCTCTGGTATCCGGAAGCCCCGACGAGACTAAAGGGTGAGTCCTCTGATTGATTTTTTGCTTTTCGGTTCTAATTAGAATCCTCTTGTCCATTTTGTGTTGACTATGTGTAGAACTTGTTCTAGAGCACCCGTTGTACCGGGAAGCTGCTTTGCTTGCAGCACCTGCCGGAAGTCTTATCCCCCTAATGAGGCCTACCTTGATCTGACTGTGTCCAGTGGTTGTAAGGCATACGCTGAGGTTCCGCCGCTATTTTCCGAGCTCTTCAGGTATGGAAAATATAAAGAAGAGAAGCAGAATTACCGGGTTGCTTAAAATGTTAAGATATGTGGCATTCTTCTTTGCGGGCAATTATTTTTATATAATGAGAGAACTTTGATGAATCGCAACATAATTTATCTCTCCTCAGCAGCCATTCGATTGTTTGCATTCTTTAAAGTAGAATGAGCATAAGTATCTAACAACTATCTTTTGTTTCATTTATGTAGTCCACTGACACAGAAGTATGGTGATGCTTCCTATGGTCAGATCATGGATAATTTTTTCTAAACACTTTTTCAAACCATATGTTTCTACTTACTGTCTCAAGGTGGTTTTGCTGTTTCACCTTTTTCCGTAGCTTTGTTTTTAAATAAATTTAAGAACAGAAAAGTGCTTGAAAACGGAAACACGCCATACTGGTATGAATAAGTGATTGCTGTTCGATGATAATGTAGCATATATTTATAAGTGCTCAAAGCATAACTGAAGCTAAGCGTGTTGGTATCTATGACTAAGTTTCTATATAGTTTATCTACGATGGATTAGTGTACATTGAGACTTATATTATTGATAAACGCGTGCCTCTAAATCTATGATTCGAATCAACAAATTCCTATTGAACATATGCCCAGTTGGTTTGGTGAGCAGGACTCCTTTGGTGTCATTTCTTTATGAGAGAGGATGGCGTCAAAATTTTGTACTCGGTGGATTCCCAGGTCCAGAAAAAGAGGTGCAGTAATTTCTAGATATCGCTTTTTAATTTTTGCTTTCACTTTCATCATTCATCATTCTATAATTTAATTTCTTCATCAAATTCCATAATTTCCTAAATGTGGACATTTAATGGAGTTGGGTTGTGTTTCCTCCCGCAACCTTGTTATCAGTGGAACAATTCGCATCAACTGGTTTGACATAATTTTTTTCTAATTTGATATTGTGCATTTGATCAGTTATCCTTTTAAAATATGTTTGCAGTTCGAAATGGCTAAAGAGTATCTTAAGCCCACTGTTGGAGGAACTATTATTGATGCAAGCTGTGGTAGTGGCTTGTTCTCAAGGCTGTTTGCTAAAAGTAGATTGTATTCTCTTGTCGTGGCCTTGGACTTCTCAGAAAATATGCTGCGGCAATGCAATGATTTTGTTAACCAAGAAGGCCTCCCTAGAGAGTATTCTTTTTCCTTTTACTGATTCAAAAATGATCTTTATCAGCTGGAAATTTTGATTTTCGATTCTCTCTTGAATTTATTGTGGAGCATGGCATAGTTATATATGAGTTGAAGATTATATGAATCATAAATAGCTATTCTTAGTTCAAGTGTCTGCTTGTTTGGAGATTTGCAGGGGCCTGGTCTTGGTTAGGGCTGATATTGGCAGACTCCCCTTTGTTTCGAGTTCAGTTGATGCTGTGCACGCTGGTGCTGCACTACACTGCTGGCCTTCTCCATCTGCTGCTGTAAGATCTGATTTTTTTTGATAAACCGGAGCTAATTTACTTAATGGGGCGTGTATTTCAGTGACTCACGAGCCAAGTTTTCTTTTTTGTTATAGTGTGTTCTTTGAAAAAATTGTTGATGTCTTAATTTGATATCCAATTTTATTTATGAAAAGATTTTACTTGTTTCTTCTGTTTATTTATGACGATTTTTTATTTATTGACCGTTTTCTGTCATAATTTTTTTCTCTATTTAAAATTCGTATTTCGATTTCATCTTTGATAAGCATGCTCACCAGCACCTGTAACCTGCCAAAGCAGTGTTTGCTTTGAGAGGAAACTCCTTTTATCTTTCCCCTTGGTTTCCCTCTCTATGAAGATAGAACCCCATCCTCCTGATGCAGATTAAGTGGCAAACAGAACCCCTTCCTCCTAGATGATCATATCTGCAGGCATGTTTACCTTTTTTAAAATGCTCGTTGTTTACAAGTCATGTTTGTGGAGTGAAACTTTACTATATTTCATCCTTTCCTTTCTGGTTGACAAAAACCACAATAAGATTCTTTAAGGAATATGTTGCGAATCATATTCTGCTAAACCTCCATAGTATCATTTAGTTTCTTCTTGAAAAAAATCGCATGTTATATCAGTGATGTTTGTTATGAACTGGCTCATAAGTTTGCTCATTATATTGTCATTTAACTTCCATTGAGATATAATATTCATTCCTAATTTTTTATCTATAGTTGACCATTATATCGGTGACATTCTGTTAGTGGTATTACCAGTCTTGGAGAGCAACGCATTTGACGGCATAAAGATTCCTTCAACATCTAATGTTTAACATGATTAGAGCTACCTCGACGTCATTAGTTGCCTGATTAACATTTCTGTTTCCCCAGAAGATTGTTGTTAAGGAAATCTTCCTTTGGCGCATTAACGTTGTAACGTCCTTGTCCTAGTCGTGATTGGACCAAAAAACATGTGAAAAAAATAAAATAATGAAGTTCGGGGATACATTAATACTATTATGGCTTTAATGCAGGTATCGGAGATAAGTAGAGTGTTGCGCCCTGGAGGTGTCTTCGTTGCAACAACCTTCATTCTTGATGGAATTTTCTCTTATGTTCCATTGCGTACAGTCATACGCCAGGTAGACTCTGAAACCACACTCTGGTATTGGTAATATGTCTTATGTTTGCGCTTTATTTATTGAATTTTCCTCGTTTCATTATAGAATATTCAAGAACTTGAGGTGCGTTCCGCACTGATCCATCTATTCTTAGATCAGGCCATTTATTTCTTTACTCAAGCCGTCCAGATTAGAAAAATGGGATTTAATAGTTTATTATACGAGTCTTCCTCTGCTATGGAACCCATACTCGTGGAAATTGGTGGTGGTGTTTATTTCCATTCTTAAGAAAGACGCTTCAATACAGTTTTTTAGTGGAGAAATTTCCTCATTTAGCCCAGTGGGTGAAGAACTGCTAGTTTCTTTCCTCTAGCGAAAATGTAGATATTTACTCCACAGATCTGGCTACGGAGGACTTTAAGGTTTATGCTATCTGACTAGATGACGACAAAAGGATTGTAAGTCGGTGGAAGGGGATCAAGTTCCCTAATCTTATTAGAATTCAGAGTGAATAGCCCTCTGGGTAGGGTCCAGATCAATAAAAGAAGAAAATAGCCGAAGATAGCCTACGCCGATGATAGTTGTCAGACAGCAGAATCTGTGTTCTAATAAGATTGATGGGGTTTTAAATGCCGAAGGAACCCATCAGCCTTCTCTCAGCTTTCTCTAGTTCATAATTCCCCAGTTGTCTTTCTTTCAAGTTGGCAAAAGTAGCCACAGAGCTCTGAACACGATTGCATAAAACAGAACTATTTCCCAGAAAAGTAAAGAGCATAAAAGAAAAGAAAGCTGTCGTGTTGACCCAAGTCGGATAAAAGTCATTTCCTTCAGGCTAATCTGGGGATGGTCAACTCACTCACCATTCTTTCCCTCCTACAGTCTTATACGAGCCTCACAAGTCAACACCTATACTTGTCAGAGGGGGAACTGAAGGATCTCTGCAGGACATGCGGGCTGGTCAATTTCACCTGTGTGAGGAACGGACCCTTTGTGATGCTCTCTGCCACCAAGCCATTCTGATTCATTTCTACCCTCTGTGATGATGCTCTCTGCCACCAAGCCATTCCGATTATTTTCTCTATCTTTTTTTCCCTAATATTATGGTGCAAAATCACAAACCCACTTGTGTATAAGTTGTATGTGTAATAAATATTATTGGTGAAAATATTGATTTGGATGTAGCACTTGTGAAACTTTCCTTGATGAAGAGTAAACCATAATATAGTTTTAAGGGTAAGAAAGTGGAATACGAACTGTCATAGTACGCAGATTTAAGGAAATTCACGAAAAATGAGGAGAGACTAGCGCCTGATTTGCCTAGATTCAAGGTTTGTGGCATCAATATTGCCATAGTTTAATCCTTTGGAGGCACAAGTGGCGTCTCTAACACCAGCGATTTATTATGTAGGCTACCTGCCAAGGGATTTAACACGAAAGGATATGATGTGTGTTCCTTGGGCTTTCATTTAAAATTGAACCTTCAAAAGAAAATCATTTTATTGTAAAAACTAGAAAAATTTGTCTTGAAAATGATAAGAGTATGAGTTAATTGTGGGTGATTGTTGAACGATGCTTCTTTTTGTTTTTGGTTTTTTTCTTCTTTTGTTTTGAGAGAGAAAGAGAGAGAGAGAGAGAGAGAGAGAGAGAGAGAGAGAGAGAGAGGCTTGCACATTGGATGACTAAATTCTAGTAAAAATGGAGGACTAATGATGAGGGCTTGTTCTTGTCAGCCGATGCATCTCAAAGTCTGAAACTAGTCTGAATAGGGACACCAGCTGACTCTTCTTATTGGCAGACTATTAAGAAATCATCTGAGTATCCAAAAATGGGATATAACAAAGGGTTTAAAATAGTCTTTGACTGGATGGGGATGAGTTGGATTTATTTGACTTATAGGTGGGCAAATCAAATCTTGGGAGGGAAGACAAGAGTGCACAAATGCAAAGACACTTAAATGTATAGTGGTTTGATCAATCTTAACCTACTACACCACAACTCTCCAAGTGTATGTTCCACTAAATATCTCCTTATTTTATCGTTAAGTCGGGTTTCATGAAACAACAACTAAACCTTTACACTCTGCACCTTGCTAAATTGCAAGCTTGCTCAACCAAAGTAAAATGAAATGAAAAACATCCAAATCGGTGTTGCATGAAGGATCAAAACCAAGGCTTTAAATACCTGAAAATGTTAAACTCATGGAATCTTATCAATTCTCATTCATCAAGGATCTTTCTTGAGCTTGAGAAACTCAAGTAGTCATTGCAAAAAGTTCTTAGCTCTATCAGGTCAAAAACATCTGCTCTTTCTATAAAAAAAAAATTCCTTTCATTTTAATTAAAAAACAATTTATCATTTCAAAGCACCTACACTTCAATCTAGTATTTACTGAAATGTGATCACTTCACGTTCACAAGTGTTAACACATGAATCTACTTTTCCTATTTATTGTCCACGTGTCTTCACTAGGTGTCAACCTTGCTCATAGGTGTTGGTCTTAGAGCTTCTCGAGCTAAGATTCTTTGCTTGTGCCTGACTTCATGTCCAAGTAACAACTCTTGTAGTATTACATGTATTTTTAACCAATATTTTTGAGCTGTCATCCCTCATATAAATGGTTCTCTATTTTGCAGATAGGTATTCATACTTGAGATCATTATTTTTTTTGTTCATCCTCAACTTTTTTTTCGTTCAAAGTGTCAACTCAGTTCCATATGTTGACATTTACACCTCATAAGCCTTAGATTTCACTACTTTTTAAGGTAAAACACCTTGAATCATTGATTGATATTATTTGAACAATGCATGTATCTTCTCTTAAAATCCCATGATGATTGATTTGACGAGGAAAGATTAAAGCATGCAAGGATTAGAGCGTTGACGTCCAATTTATATTTATGCCAAACTTTTGATGTTCAACCACCAAATCATACATTTGCATGTATGATCAGTCAATTAATTACCACACTAGGAGATTCAAATATTAGAAGCTGAATTTGATGCAATATTTATTAGTGTCAATATTTACTTCTTTAAAATATTAAGGCAGTTGATGGTTGGTTTGATGAAATAGTTCACAAGATGAGTTGCGATGCATGAACATGTTGTGCAATCCTTGATAAACAAGAATAAATGAAAATAACATTCTCACTATCATCAGAAAATAAAAATAAAAGATCAAAATAAAAAAAAGTTGCTAGAATTTTAAAATCAAAGTCAACCAAGATGATCGGTCGTGGTTGATTGAGTCTCATCATACAGCATCAGTGAATCAATGTTAGTGTGTTAGTGTTGCAACAACACCCATGTCTTGATAGGAAACCTATAATTGAAGTTATGCTAGTATTAATAAATTGGGGAGTTGTAGCTCTTGAATAGAGTGAGACTGTTCTACATCGGATGACACAAATTATCTCAAATTGTATATACATAACGAATTTATATAGGCTTTAGTGAATAACATGACACTAATCTGCTATGGATGAGATATTGAGATATTTCACCCTCTGTTCTTTGTCGGCTATCATCTTATCTCATCAAAACATATAAATAAATATTTCACCTTATTCAAAATAAATAAAATAATAATAAAGGCAACAGAATTTTATAATAAGAGCTTTTTTGACCAGTTAAAAATTCCACGCCATTCAAACCTAAGCTGTCCCCCTCCACCGTCTCTCTCCATCTATCTATCTGGGTGCCTCTTTAGATTAATAATGGGGACTTTGAACAATAAACTCACTAAGTGTTTCCCTGGGACTCGGCCTGGTTCACCTCATCTTTCTCCAACTATTTGACTTGTAACTCCTTGTCACCAGACACCAGGTCAATTCTGTGTACAACTTGACAACACAAACCCTGCTTATACGGGGAAAGATTGAGTGGTTGACCCATTCAAGCTTCTTTTCTTGGTGATGGAGATGTGCGGGACCCAAGTTAGGCTATGATTATTATTTCATTAAATCTAAAATAATTCGAAACCAGTGACCACACACCTGAAAGGTATTGTAGGCCCAAAACCACTGACCCGTTAAAAGGCTGAACCTCTGACCCATTCAGAATGGTGGACCTCGTCTCCACGGTTCCCAGCATCAGCAGAATAGAGTGGTCCCACGTTTCCCGGATTGCTGCTTATATAGAGTGAGAAGAAGAACTACCGACCTACCGAGACACGGGGAGAGAGAGAGAGAGAGAGAGAGAGAGAGAGAGAGAGAGAGAAGGGGGGGGATCAACAGTCTAGAAGCGCAGAACAGAAGTGAGGCTATGGAAACTCTCTTTGCTCTAACGATCGACTTCCCATAGGTCATTCAGACGAAGGCCCTCGTCATCGTCTTTCCTGTCCTCCAACTCTCTGGATTCCCTGCTTCTTCTTCAATCGGCTTCCTTTCTTCTAATGAACAATTTACTTCTTCTTCTGCGGCGGATTGCAGAATATATAGAGGAAGATGGAAAGCTTGCTCTATCGTCCTGCTGACCCTTCTCCATCTGACTCTCAGTTCTCCGCTGCCTCTCCATCTGCTTCCATGGGTTCCACCTACGACATCTTCGGCTTCATGGACCTCCCTTTCATCGTCAATTCCTCCCTCAACCCTCTTACAGACTGCTCCATCACCGCCCCCACAAGCCTCCACCTTCCACCCTCCACTTCTTCTTCATTCAACCATGCCCTTCTATCTCATCAAGGCCTGCCACAGTCTTCACAGCCACCTCTGGTGGCGGGGCCGCCGTCGAACACCTTCATCTCCTCGCCGGTAGCCCCAAGTCATGGCCTTTCCTCCGGCGGCGACGTCAAATTTTATCATCATTTCCCTCCGCCATGGGCTTCTCTGGGCCTTCCGATGAGCCAACCCTTTGACGCCGCCGCCGCCGCTGTCGCCAATCCCTCCACCAGGAAACGCGGTTGCAGAAAGCGGCCGAGGTCGTCGCGGAGGGCGCCGGTGACGGTGATGGTGACCAACCGGTGCAATTTCCGAGCTATGGTGCAAGAGTTCACCGGCGTTCCTGCACCTCCTTTCTCGCCGCCGCCGCCACCGCCTCCGCCCGCCACCCGTTACGGAGTTTTCCATGCCGTACCGGCCTCATCTGGGTGGTTGTCCGGCGACTTCGATAAGCACTTTCCCACGCTGTCGAGTCTCCTCATGCCAGAGAGGGCGGCGCAGCCAGGGAGCGGCGGCGTGGCCGCGTGGAGTGATTCGATCGTTCCCGGTGCAGAAGCCGGAGAGTCTGATTCGACAATCTTCTCCAGCGTCATGAATATATAGGGAATCAACTTCATCCTGCTCTATTATCCTCATATTTCTACATGAAATATGGCTCTTATTTTGAAGGCTACTAACGAGCGTTGTACTCCCATCTGTACGATTGTGGCTGTATTGTCTAGTGAACCCCTCAAAGTATTCTGCTTAAATAGAAGCTGGATTTGAGAACTGAACTCTTTGATATCGTATCACAGTTACCTGCCAAGCAGCGTCGTTTATTCTCCATAATGAGACTCGTTTTCCTTGAGGATTTTACGTTGTGGGTTTCGAGTTCTCTCTTTGTTCATCCATGTAAATTCTATCTCTATGTCCTTGAGCAGCTTTTATGGCAGCGCGAGAGTTATCCTTCCTCCCTCGGCTATCTTCCGATTCGAACAAGACGATTGAAATCAGTGATTTCCTGCCCATCGAGTCATGTGTTCATCATCCAAAGACGAGGATGAAGATCCAATCGCCGCTGGTGCAATGGCTGCCTTCTAACCCTTCCCCTCCTGCCACTCCTGGCCCCTTCCAGGAAATTATCTCTGTGATTTTGTAGCTTGCCGGAGTCTGAAGATTTACTTGTTCTAAATGGAGAACACAATCTCCGAAGAATCACTCCCCTTCCGATTTCAGCCCGTTTCTTGAACATCGAATGGAGAGAACACCCACTGTGGAGGAACGAACACCTAGAGTGTTCTTCTCTTGTACCTCTCTCTCTCTCTCTCTCTCTCTCTCTTCCTCCCTCTCTCTCTCTCTCTCTTTCTCTCTTCCTCCCTCTCTCTCTCTCTATCTCTCTCTCTGGATATATATATATATATATTCTTATCTCTCTGTTCCTCCCAGTCTTTTCCTGGCTCGCCGGCGGGATGAACGGGCATGTGAAATAACAAGCAAACGCTACCCGGCTGGGGCTTCTGCTTTTCAGACTAATCAATGAAATGGAACAAGCCAGTGTAGACAGGGTTACAGTTCCTGTTGAAGAAGGGGGACGTGGGATCTTTCCTCGGGATGGCCTACGGAGATGAGCCGTTTGTTTTGACCAGGCTCGTCTCAAAGTTCCTATCTTCCTCGTGATCGCAATTCTGAAGGAACATCGGTGTCAACTGGCTTCTAGGGTTGAGGGAAGGTGACGAACTCGGAGGTGGGTTCTCCCGGAAGTTTATGGCCTCGATTAATTCCCGACAAAGCAATATTTGCAATTATATTTATAAACTTTTTTCACTGGGGAGATGCTCATATGAACCAGTTGCAAGCCCTTTTTGACCAAGAGGCGACCTTGGGATGAGATTCATCATCCCTCTGTTTGATGCTCACAGCATGAGAAAGTCTAAAGAAGCTCCCTTTGGTTCTGTCGGCAAGCGGTCATTCTAGTCGGCACAAATTCAGTTGACTTCCTAGATCGTGTTTAAATAAATATTAAAATTTTGCAGAGGTTATTTATGAAAGGCTGTGGGTGATGCAACCTATTCAATACTGCGCATCGTGATGTAATAAACCAAATTAAAAAATTAAATAGGGTAATAAATAATGACAAAAAATATCCACGTGTTATGATACTCGCGGGAGTTTAATGATAATGTATATTCATGGAATGAGATTTTTTCTTTTCAAGTTGCCATCGCTTTTGTATGGAAAATTCCAAGCGAAAGGCAAACTTATATGGGGAATAATTAATTTATTCGATAATTTAATCTTTTGAGCTAAAATTTTTCTGAAATATGATTAGAGAATTAAGATTCTTCTTGCCCATCTAAACCAAATATTCAACAAGGACTTTTTTTTCAAATAACTTGACGTGGATATGTCATATAGAATTCACTTCGAATTATATCGTTGAGTTTTACATCGCGATCGAGTTGGGTTCTCACGAGTCAAAGCTATAATTTATTATATCTGCTCTCTTACCGAGACCCACCGTGCTTGTCACTGTTTGCGCGTCGTAAGACCTTTATGTAGGTTAGAACTAATGAAGGTCAGAGTACGGTCCAACCATAGCCCCCACATAGATAATTTCAAATAATTATAGCATTGGGCTGGTCTTAACGTCTTAGAAAAGCTTCAGCAATTATGGGAAAAAAAAATAGAAGTTCAAATTGTTCGTCACAATCTATTTTATTTTAGTCGAAATACCACCATCGCCGAATCCTGATAAGATTTTTGTGAATCTTCGCAATGAAACTCATCTCTCTCTCTCTCTCTCTCTCTCTCTCTCTCTCTCTCTCTCTCTCTCTCTCTCTTGCTGTGTTCCCCTCCTTCCAAATGCGAAGGGCTTAGGTTTGCAGAGGTATGGCAGGCTTTCTGTAGATGTGAGCTAGCTGCGTGATCATCGCATTCTCCCCGAGACGCGACAGGAGAGTGTATTTAGAGAATTTGCAGGAGCCGGCATCATTAATGAACCAGAACGGCTGGTAGTGAGAGAGTTAAATCTGCATTGACCAGCCACGGGTCTTGAAGAGGCGGCTTCAGTCATCATTCCACTTTTAGCTTCTCGGCCGCCGTGGGTTTCACTGTTTGTGTCTGAAACATTCTGGCTGAAGTTGCCCGGAACGAGAGAGGATGACACTGTGCTGGGCGTGGACATGGGTGGGCATCTCTGACTTTCAGCCAGTCCTCTAGCCCGCGGCTGCAGTTGTCTTCTCGAGGTAGATGCTGCATGCATCAGACGGCCAGGATGGAAGGCTCTCTTAGGCGAGAGTCACAGCCTTCGAAGATGTACGGTATGTCGCTTTATTAATGACGGGAGAGTGAAGTGAGTGAGTGAGTGTGAGAGAGAGAGAGAGAGAGCGAGAGTGAGAGCGAGTGAGAGAGACTGAGAGAGACTGAGAGAGACTGAGAGCAAGTGAGAGAGAGTGAGTGAGAGTGAGAGAGAGTGAGAGAGAGAGAGAGTGAGAGAGAGTGAGAGAGAGTGAGAGAGAGTGAGAGAGAGTGAGAGAGAGTGAGAGAGAGTGATAGAGAGAGTGATAGAGAGAGTGAGAGAGAGTGATAGAGAGTGATAGAGAGAGTGAGAGCGAGTGAGAGAGAGTGATAGAGAATGATAGAGAGTGATAGAGAGAGAGTGAGTGAGTGAGTGAGTGAGTGAGAGAGAGAGAGAGAGAGTAGTGAGGAGCTCAGGGTTGTCCCGACCATTATGAAGAAAGTGTATGGCAGGGAACTCGCATGAAAACGAGCTACCTGCTCGCTCTAACGGGGACAAGATGAACTTACTTGGCAGCGTTTGAGAAAAGTTCCTAATATGGGTCCCAGCCCTTGTCATATTCGGAGGTTCTCTACCGTGCTTGAGTTCACGCAAAGTTATGGAGGAGTAAGAACTGAGGAAATCAGCATATATTTTTCACTAGTTATTCTAAAAGGAGTATAGAAGGAGGTGATGACGGCCAGAAACAGCCATAGCCGATAAATGATGCTATTAGACAGCAGCAGTTCTATCACCTTCCGCTATTTCATGTCAGGCTAATGATGCCCCTACTCTTAGTGTTGGATTTCCTTTGAATAGTTTGAAGTCCTGATGGGATGTACGCCAGCCACAAGGGAGGAGGACTGTACAATATATTATTTCATTAGTCGGAAAATAACAAATATATTTACATAGATAGTAAACAGATGGTAATACGAAATATTTGATAGATATCAGCCTTAGGCCCTCTTGGTAGTTCCTTTATCTCTCTCTTGGCCAAGCCTTATTCATATGTCAAATAATAAAGTTTAACTAGATGAACAACTTGTTGTTGAGAGTAGACCAGCAGCTTTTTAGAACTTAGCACTATCGTGGTGTTTCTTACCCAAATAGCATGGTTAGATGACTGTAGAAGTCAAGGCTGCGGCTGAGAAAAATTACTTATTACTTGATACATTACTCATTATAATTTGATTTTCATCATAGTCTTACAAACTCTAGTGAATGAATCATTGCCTTAGCAACCAAGTAATTGACAAGACTTGGATTTTCAACTTCTTCTATCTATAGTTATAATATCATAGTGATTCTTGTCAATTAATAACTATTTATTTTATTTTAATAAATCCATAAAAAACTCAAAGAATCAAAATCATGAAATTTAGGACATTTGAAAGTTCAAGAGTCACAAAGTAAATTCTCAAAACTTCAGGGGTTAGAACTCTACTTTGCCTCTTTGGAATTTTCTTAATTTATCCATTATTTATTAATCTTTAACAAAGTCACAAACACTTCCTGTGTTCTCATCCTAGTAAACTCATCTCCTCTTTATCCATCACTCCAACCAGTTCTCAACTTCTTCCTGCTAGTCGCCTCCATTTTCCCAATGCTCTACTTTGTGAAAAATTGAATAGATTTCTTACTAAGGATAAGATTTGGTATGCAAACTAATATGATAATAAGTTTTATGGGTTTGTGAATCTAACTAATCCTTGAGGGATTAAAGGTAAAAAATTGATTTTTTCAAGCTATATAGGTCACACATAATCATGCATATTAAGTTGTATTTGACCATTTAGTTATATTTTACTTCATATCTAGGTATTATTTAATATCATCTAGAGCCGTTCTCCTCTTCTTGTAAATTCAAGTAGGCCATATAGTTGCCAAAGACTTTATTCACTCCATGTTATGGCACATATAACCTAGTGGAAACCTCTAGACACTCTTGTCTTTGTCACATCTATGCTCATACTAACACACTCTATATGGTTAATGATTTATATAATTGATAAGATATTTGGTTATCTCTACCAGACTAATGATTATAGAGACTTTGATTCAATTGAATGTTCCTCTTGATATGGGGCCAAAAACTATTTATAGTTTGTGTACCTAAAGAATAGTATAAAAAAAAACCATCATCACAATTTTGAAGAGTGTTGGTAATTTAGATTAATTGTCAATTTCTACAATGGCCCTTATTACAGAAATATATGTACATTATTTGATGGTTTTACCGTAAGTATGAACGTTGATTAAAAACCACTATTTTTAACTGCAATAATAAAGTAATAAAAATAGTAAATTATGAAAAAGGCCAAAAAGCTACCCTCCTTAGCAAATGAAGAGAGGTTTCTCTTATAGAAGTTCTCTCATGAAAGCTTACAAATCTCTCAAGAAAATGTGAAAATTATAAATATTATATATAATAGATAAATATTACACATTTTCAGATTATGAAAAGGTTATTATGATAGATTTTGATGAAGAACCGTAATTAAGTTATCTTGGTGCATTCAGGGTTTTTTGCACCTTTTTTTCATGTCTCTTTTAAATTGCTTTAATTACTCATTATTTATATAAATCCATTCAGATTATCTTATTTTCTTATAAATATAAATCCAAACTAGTTAGGATTGATTAATCATTTTAAATAACCAATATGTTAATTGGTTATGATTAATTAAGTTAATTTCACCTTAATTTTAGATAATCTCTTTAGCAGGTTGACTTATATTAATTTAGTTCTCAGTTTGATAATGGGATGAATGAATTAAGTTGACCGAGTTCTAGTATTTAACCATTTTAGATGAAAAAGTCAACGCGACTTTGTATTGTACAGTTACGACCGTTATAAAGCCGGGACATGTTGTCCGTAGCTGCCGCTACTTCAACACCTGGTACTCGTCCTCCACCCCACCACCCCCCAACCGGCCATGGCCATCCTCCTCTGCTCTCTCCCGCAATGGCAGGCTCTCCTTCGGTCGCCCGAGAAACCCTCGGCTGCTCCTCGCCACCAAAATGGCGCTCGCACTCCACGTCACCCTCATCGTCCAGAGGCTTCGCCCGCTCTACATGGCCGCCGCCTTCCACCTCCCCCCCGCCATCCGTAGAGGAAGAAGCCTCCGCTGCCGTCTCCGCCATGGAAGATGAGGAAGAAGGCTAGGATTGTTGTCGATCCGTCCTCCCCCGCCTCTACCGCCTCCACCTCACGGCTCCTCCCATTCCGGCGGCCGCCGCCCCCTCGCCCTCCCCCGCCCTCTGCCCCCTCGGCAGGCTCGGCCGCTTCCCCCTTCTTACTCGCACGCCGCAAGCCATGGCAGCCGCGCCGGATCCTCGACCCTGGGAGCGACGTCGTCCTGAAGTGGAACCACGTCTTCCTCGTGGCATGCCTCGTGGCGCTCTTCCTCGACCCGCTCTACTTCTATCTCCAGTCGATAGGCGGGCCTGCCTGCATTCGCATTGATCTGAACCTCGGTATAGTCGTCACGTTCTTCCGGACTGTTGCCGATCTGTTCTACTTGACCCACATGATCCTGAAATTCCGGACGGCCTTCGTTGCGCCGAGTTCGAGGATCTTTGGCAAAGGAGAGCTCGTCAGGGACACAAACCAGATTGCCCTCCGTTATCTGAAGTCGGATTTTGCGATCGATCTTGTCGCTATGCTTCCGATCCCTCAGGCAAGGTTCCCCTCATTCCCTAATCACTGGAGTTTCTTCTTCTTCTTCTTCAACTGCGTAAAATTTTCCTTAATTTCTTATTTCATTCTGATGATAATTTCATCCATGGGAAGAAATAAAAGACAGATTTGATATTCTAAAAGGAACCAACTATTTTGTACTCTTTCTGCCTCGATTGGCTCAACGTCTTGCTGCCAATCACAAAATAGTAACTAGCTGAGAATATCCCGCGACAGTAATTCTACTGTAGTTTGAAAGTGCGAAGCTCTTTGGTGTGAGAAAAAATTGTTCGCTTCAGATTGAGCACGGTCTTTCCCTTCTTAGAGTACATTTCTTTCCATAGCTTTTATGCGATATTTTGTTGTCAACTCAATCCATTGGCCAACAGACGTCGCCTTGGCATGGTAAATGTGTACTTTAGTTTGAGTCTTGAGGAGGACACTAAATGACTTCATTAGGATGTTATCATATGAAAGCATTGAAGAACAAAGGAAAGGAGGAATAAAAATGGGGAAAGAGCAAACGTGTATAAGCCTTTCGCGTGCTTCTAAATTATCTCTTTGGAAAAATTATGAAGGAGACTTGAATTTCCGCAACTAGCTTTGAGTGTTTATATTGTACATACAAGTGGGACCATTCAAGTAGGTGATACTGTTAAAGTCGAATTCTCGTATGAAAATGTTCACTCCGCTGATTGCTATTGTTTTCAAAAATGTTACCTTTCTGTGAAATTTTTAAATGGTCAAATGAACCTATTTTATTAGAAGAAAAGAAGGTAGGATTTATATGCAAATCATATTTATTTGGGAACGAAGGCAAATCTACTTGTCTCTATGTTTTATATTAAGAGAAAATTCATCTGGAATGAATTCCATTTAATCATATTCATAAAGAATTCGCATATAATTTGAAAAAGATCTTGTGATGAATCCTTAGACACTATAGGCTATCAATGCCCTAAGTGAAAATGATGTGCTACCATTAATAAATGGTTTATCCAAAGGCAGACAATTGATACGGTTAGAGAAATCTTAATTTTCTGAGATAAGTGGAAAAGACACTGGCGTATCCTTGGTCAGTATTGTTTATAATAAAAACCGGGAAGACCTATATATGTAATGGCAGTAGATTGAAACTGGGTAGCCTATATATTTGTTGTTCTGTATTATATCTTTAGTGTGTGTATGCTTGGTGTCGAGCACTACTTTCTAGGAGTCATCTAGTGTCTAGGTCACCTTGGTGAGCAGCTTAATAAGATTCTTGTTTGGTCCCACCCTGTAGGCAGTTTGCGCCTACATTGCTCTCCAAGTTATCAGGATTGTGAACAAACGGTTTGCATGAGGATAACAAACAGAAAAAAAACCACTTCTGTCCAATCTGAAACGCAAGAATTGTACTTTTCTTATAAGTGCATTCGCATTTGGCCGAATGTGAATGACTGGTTCCCTCTCTATCAGACTCTACATTTTGTGTTCAGATAAACTGCCTCTGATTTTTGGCTCTCCTTGATTCTTCCTGAATGACAGTCTGGGAGGGGAAAGAGTGGAATTTAGTGTTGCACGAGGTAGTCCGGTAGGGAAAGGAGAAGCATGCACCAGCAGTCTAATAGGAGCAATGGGACTCAAGCAGTCTACTCACATGCTTCATTTTAAACGTACCTTTTCAATCAGTCATCGCCCAATGGACTTGCATCTTGTACAGACAGAAAGGCATTAGACAATTCCATGATGGCTTTGAGATCCATGGTCTCCGTTCTGCAGCTAAAATATGATACATCTCATAATTTCTTCGCTGTTAATGTCTACACATGAATCTTGGGTTTCCCCTGCAAGTGCTGGAGTCAATCCTAGTGCTTGGACATAGACTAGGCAACATCAGAAGTTAGCTCTGCTACCATCAGATTTTTTTTATTCGGAAGGCCCTAAATCTGGGACGTAAGGGTTCTTGTTTCACCACAATCCAAGCATAGGTATGTACAACTGCGTTGATGACACAAGACACATGAGCTGCGATGACTGTAGCTCGAGAAGGAATAAAAACAAAACCTAGTTCATGCGCTGTTGCATCCATGGTGCTTAATGGTTACAACATTGGCTGGCAAATTGAGTAGGTTCGATTCCTGCTGGATGTACTTAGAACGTTCAATAATCGTCGTTCGTAAACTCACTCGCTTTAGTTTGCTCGGTATGAGTTGGTTGTGTTACTGATTCCTCAAAATTAGGAACCGTCCCATGATTGTGACCACTATTGTGTTGCCTATGTCATTTTGCTTTTTCTACAAGGGACTTATTCCCTCGTCTTCAAAGCTGTCCTGCAACGATTGTCTTTATTGTGGGTGGCCTGTGTGAAATTTTTTTCCTTAAAAAGCTGTCTTACTGCCATGTTACCCTATTACTTTAGGCACCCAAAATTAGAAGAATGTGGAAATGATTTCTGAGAGAAATTTGATTCAATATCTACTTCGGAGCCATGCCAAAGGGATATTTACTCGACTGCTGTCTCTTCCCTTTTTTTTCTGTGACACACTTTGTTGTTCTTTGCAGTACAAAATTCATGCCAACTTTTTTGCCTTTTTCCTTAAAATTTGAAAACTGTAGAATACCTTCCAATTGGGAGGTGCTGAAGAATGCTCATCATTGAGGATATTCACTCTTTAAAAGTAGACTGGATGGCTGGACTGTTGGAAGAACTTCTAAACTGGAATGTTGGAATAAAATTTTTAATGAACCTTTACCCCCTGTCATTAGATTCTTAGCGTAAACATGAACCTTTTGCTCTTAACGACTGCCCAAAAATGAATATTCCTGTTTAATGACACCACCATCTAGGTTTAGACTATTCTTCCTAACATTGTGATTGCCATCCAATGCGTTCTTGTTTACATTCTGAAAACCTGCACAGTTTATTTACATTCCTAAAAGAAGGGTTATTTTCAGCATAATGAAGTAAGAGTGTGAGCTTTTTATCTCATTATTGTTCCAAATCTATTGTTCAAAGATTTTTCGATTTGTTGGAATCTGAGCAGCCATCATGCAAGAGAACAATTCTTGAAATAATAATGGAGAAAGGATTCATACTTAATGGAGTTTCATGATTTTCATGACTAGTTTATTTTTTTTGGAAAATCTAAATTTACTTCATTAGTGTTTTGATTTACTTTTTATGTATGTTGATTATCCATTGGGAGTGAATTATCTTCCATTTTAGGAACTCTGAATACTAGACACTCTTTCTTATAGAAGATTCTTCTTTGTAAATATTTTGACTTTTCCCTATGTGCTCTTATTTGATTTTGATTAGTTTACCTGAGCGCATTATTCCATTCATCATTTCAAATGATGATAGAACGAGATTCTTGTTTTCTTTTTTTTTTCATACCTGCATTCTTGTCCTTTTTTCTCTCCAATGAAGTTCATTTCCTGAATTCGGCTTTCAGAACGTTGCATTGATACTTTTCGTCTTGTGGTGGGGAGTCTTTCATAACGATACTTCATCAGATTGACCAAATCCTCATATTATAGACACAAAAATGTGTTTAACAATATTATGCTGACTACTACTCTTTCCCTGAGATAATGCTATTACTGCTTAGGATCTTTGAAAGTACTCGCTGAGGTCTTTACAGATTGTTTATATGTTCTTCGTATGTTGGATCTTTTGCAGTAATGTCCTTAGTAATTCATTTAACGCGAATTTCTCACCGTGGCTTCAGTAACAACTGTTACATAGGTAGTGTAAGACCGTTAAAAGCTTCAAGATTGTGCACCAGAAAATATTACGGTGATCTCAAATTATTCGTTTCTTCTGTTCTGCAGATCATTGTTTGGGGTATTATACCAGCTGTGAACGACTCCAAGGCCCACACAAACAATACCCTTGCTTTGATTGTGCTCATCCAATATGTCCCTAGACTATTCCTTATTTTCCCTTTGAATGCGAGGATTGTAAAAGCAAATGGGGTTGTTGCAAAGACTGCGTGGGCTGGAGCTGCATACAATCTCCTACTCTATATGTTGGCTAGTCATGTATGCTCTTCATTATCTAAATATTTTTCTTTCAGGGTTCAACTCAAAGCTATTATTTGAAGGTTTGCTTAGAATATTTTGTGCATAGATTATGATCATTACATTTTCTTTTACAGGTTCTTGGAGCCTTGTGGTACCTCTTGTCCATGGAGAGACAAACTTCCTGCTGGTTAACTGAGTGCAGGAAGGAAGATGGAACCTTTGGCAGACCTTTTTGCAATCCTGTTTTCTTTGATTGTAGTACAGTTGAGCAATCTGATCGAAAGACATGGTTGAACAGCAGTCTAGTGATTACCAAATGTGACGCTGCCAATGGCCCTATGAAATTTAACTTCGGAATGTTTGCAGATGCTTTTATTAATGAGGTTGTGTCGTCACCATTCCTTGAGAAGTATCTTTACTGTCTTTGGTGGGGTTTGAAGAACTTGAGGTATGTAATCAAGACAATATCTTAGTTTTGTAGTGTTTTTGGATATGTTCAGTTGATTAAATTGGTACGTCTTTCTGCATCGATACATTGTCATTGTTGGCTTGGAATATATGATTTACATGCTCGCAACAAATTTTGGATTTATGAAGAAGATTTCGTGAAAACGTTGTCCGTAAAAATGTGTTCCTTCTTGTAGGCAAAATTGGAAATTATTGGACAAAATCATGCCTTTTGGGGATCATGTGATAGAGACTGCTAAATTTGACCCACATTGATTTAATATGTACTCTTTTTATAGGTTTCATTACTTTGTGCTTTTCAACAGAGGTTCAATTCCACCTTTTGTTCTGCGTCTGAGTGTTCACCTCATAGTTTATTCCAGTGTTATGGAGGAACGAGCATTTGTCATTTTTCACAAGATTATATAAAAGTACGATTCATTGAAAGCAAGGGAAGTTGCATATTGGGCAGAATTTTGTGCAGCTTGACAATCCCTTTTAGAAAAATGTAATAGAATGACACAACCACAACTGTAACAGCGTGAAGACAGGAGCAACATGGCTAGTTGCTCTAGACTTCAGCCTGGCCTAGTGTATGAGTTAAGTCATCTATTATGTTATCTTTCGCACCCAATGTAGAGTAAGTTTTGGTTATTTTGTCCGAGCTCATATTGTTGTGAACTGGCACCTGCCATTTAAAATTTCTAAGAGAACTGCAGAAAGGAGATGGTATGGTAGTAGTAGTATGTTTCGAACCTTTATTTACGTTTAGTGGTCCTTTGGTTTATTATTGGGCATATTGGGTTTTTCTCAATGTCAGCAAGCGGATTATTATGAGTTACACGTAATTGGATGCAATGCGTCTCTTACTTTGCCTTAAATGAAAGAAGCCATTCTTTCTCAGAAAGGAAGTAAATTTTGGTTTGGAAGTTTACTAGTGAAGAACGATTTGGATTATTATTATGAATAAAAAATAATTTTCTTCTATTGTAGTGCTTTCATTCTATTTCTGCAACTTTTTACAAATACGTTCTTACCCTGGTTCTAGCCTCAATAGACTCATATTTGTTTCCTTTCTTTTGTTCTCACATTGATGTGTCTCCATTATTTTCCCCCTTGAGTACTCCTCAACCCTACTCTATAGAAAATTAGAGATAATCTTGCTTCCTATGAGCTGACACCAATGAGAATGAGCTAGAAGAGAAATAAAGTGCAGACATAATTTTACTAGCACCCATAGGGTTCCACTACAAGCAACAGAGAGTTACATGGTGCCACACCCTCGTCAGCTGCCTAAAAATTCACTTATTTTACATGATCTTACTCTATTTTAAAGCGAAAGTTAGGCCTCATAACTCAACATGTCCTTTATCAGTGATAAATGTTGGTATAAAAACGTAAACTTATCGACTAGTGTAATCATTACAACATGAAACTTTAATAAGCCATGCACTAGTTTGACTATTTGCTCCTCTATTCATCAGCTTGCCTTACTCATTGCCCTTGTGCACCTTTCATTCTTTACATTCAACAGTTCCTATATACCGTATCACATTTATACTACTATCTCTTTGTCATTTCTGCCTTCCTTGCATTAGAATGTCAGAAGGTAGTGAACTAAGATCTAGCCTCTTCACATGAATCGTTAATGTCAGCGCCCCATGTCTGCAGGGGCTTCACATTAAGGATTGCTGGTTTAGATATTTTTGTCATTTCAAGTAGTTAGAGGGAAGAGTCATTGTAGAGATCTTATGATAAGGACCTTTAAAATTTAGGTCTTCTTTTTTCTCCTCTCTTTCTTCTTTGTCATGCTCAATTTCATACTCTGACCAAAGAGGAACCAAAAATCTCGAATATAAGTCAACAGATGATGGTTCGTGCTTCACATCCATGGTGATTTTTCTTATGCGCGCATGCCATCTAACTGTCACACTGTGCATGGTTGCAAGCCTGGTCTATTCACATTCTCGAAGGGGCAGTTGTCTTCTCATCCCTTCTGATCAACTCCACACATCTATGTCGGGACAGATGACTAGTGCTGGTATGAGCAATTTGAGCCACTGAGAGATGAACTTTGTTTCACTTTATTCTATCTCAGCTGTGGATCCAAGCAGTAGTGATGTTGGTCATTCTGGCTCCTTTGGCAAGCTCTTTCAGTGTATTAATTAATGATGGGCAAAATGGGTTTGAGGGGTGGGGTCACTGATAGTTTTAAGAGTTTACTTTAGGTGACAGAAGAGGTGCGGCATCTTTCCCCTCTTCTATTCTGGAAAGGGTAATATGAGGTAGACAGGTGTCAGAGTACCGTTTAGTGTTGAAAGGCCCTAGCTTTTTTGAACCTCTGGGATGGATCAGGATTTTTTCTTGAATAAGATTGGAAGGCATAATTTCAGTTGATACGATCAGAATCAGCCGATTCAATAACTCCATCTAGATAGGTGATATCCCTCAAGCTCCAGTATGTCGTTCTAGTAAGTAGATCTTGCATGACATTCCCCCATAAAATTATCATTCTGGGAAATAACTTAGCATGAACACCAATAAGTTGAATTTATGAGACAGTCTGGTTCCTAGATTACTGATGATAGTGCTTGCTTGGGATTTTATCATTTTGGTAATATATCTAACCCAACTTTTAATTTTATTCCTAGGCAACAAACTTCCTGTAAAATGTTTGGCGAATATTTTTTCTTCTCCGTTCCGTTCTGCAAATGATATGCATTGGAGCTGCTCATTTAATTGTTTGCAAGTACGTTGCGATGGTGGAAGGATTCATCCAGTCTTAAGATCATTATAACTGACCCTGTTTCCTCTTCCACAGTTCATATGGACAAGGAATTGTAACGAGCACCTACGCTGGTGAAACATCATTTTGCATTCTTATATGCATTGTGGGACTCATTCTATTCTCCCAGTTGATTGGTAATATGCAGGTATAAGTTACACTCTTGATTTTTCTTAGATTATCGTGTGCTCAATCATAGATCCTAGGAATAGTGTGCTATTTTTACAATTTTTTGCATTCATGAACAAAATATTTTCGTAAAATGTTAATGATGCACAGTAAACTTGCAAACCCAAACAAAAAAAAAACATTCATCACAGAATTTATCTTGGTTCCTTGTGGACTCGTACATTTGTAAATATGAGATTCACCTGCCTGAACTTTTATGGGTTTTTCCGATATAAATGGGTGATTCACCTTAAGAATGATGCATCTCTAACCATGTTACTCGCATAAAGATTAAATAATAGATGAACAATATCCTGTATTTTAATGACATTCCATGCCTTACACGGTCAAATGGTCAGTTATGGACAATATGCAGAGAAGATGATATACCAACCTGCTGCTCTATGGTTGGTATATCATTTCTTACTTTTGTCGAGAAATTCTTGTGTATCACAAAGGACTTCACTCCTTGCCTTTCGAATCTTATTGAATTCCAAACTCAGAATAACTTTCAGCCATGTTTGCCCTACGCTGATCTCTGAAAATTCACTAGCCCAGGGTCACTTCTTTCACTAATGTTGTATATAGTGGCAGTGCTTAATCTAGGACTGTGCCCACGTTAGGGCTTGTTTTATAAACGTTTCAGACACCTATTTTAAGCTCTTCAAGCCTATGAACCAGTACCAGAATCTTTGAAAGTTTTTATACGATTTAAACTTAGCTGCTTGAAATATATCTTGTATCCCACTTCTCCGGAAGACTGAGGTAAGATAGATACCGAGACCAGGATCCAACCTATCAAGGGCAAGATATAATTTGTTCTAAGCTGAGAGCAGAGGGAGAAAAATATGGGTTTTGTTTATCAATCTTCTTGGGTGAATTAACATTCTGTACAGCTTTTCTGTTCTTGACAATTTAATGATTTATTCAATCATAGCCGTGAATTATCTAAGCACTTTTTGCTTTGGCAAGACATACCTGCAATCAGTAACTGTGAGACTTGAAGAATGGCGAGTCAAAAGGAGAGACACTGAGGAGTGGATGAGGCACCGCAAACTCCCTCCAGATCTGCAGGAGCGCGTTCACCGGTTTGTTCAGTACAAATGGCTTGCTACTAGAGGTGTTGACGAAGAATCTATCCTTCGGTCCTTGCCATTGGATCTTCGTCGGGATATTCAGCGGCACCTTTGCTTAGATCTTGTTCGTCGTGTAAGTATCCTGTCCTTGTAGAACGTTTTTCTACATTCGCCTTTGACCAGCATGCCTTGGAGCAGATCAATATTTGCAGGATGATCACACATCATCTGCAGGAAAGATCATGAACAACCCACAACTCGCCACACTTAACAATCCCTATTCTCCATAGAAGATTTTAGACAGATTACTACTCGGCGAGGGATTTCCGATCTTCTAGGCTGCCATTTTTTTCCTTTCCACTCAATGACACATTCTAGTTCTTCTTCCTCCTGCTGCTTACTGTTAGAAGTGAATTAGTATCTGAAAATTAAAGCGCATTTGGCTTATACCAAGCTGGAAGATTCGTCTTCCTCTTGCTGCTTACTGTTACAAGTGAATCAATCATTTATCTATCAAAACACATTCATCGAATATCATCAACCTGATTGAAAAAAATGGTCAGCTAAATGAATGAAAACGGTGAAAACCCACCCTCTTACAAGATCATGATGCTCCTCCTCCTGCAGGTCCCCTTCTTCTCTCAGATGGACGCGCAGCTCCTCGACGCCATCTGCGAGCGCCTGGTCTCCTGCCTGAGCACGCAGGGGACGTTTATCGTCCGCGAGGGCGACCCAGTGAACGAGATGCTCTTCGTGATCAGAGGCCGATTGGAGAGCTCCACGACCAACGGTGGCCGGAGCGGCTTCTTCAACTCCATCACTCTCCGTCCCGGAGACTTCTGCGGAGAAGAGCTCCTCACCTGGGCCCTGATGCCCAACCCCAGCTTGAACCTGCCCTCCTCGACCCGCACGGTGAGGGCCCTCGAGGAGGTGGAGGCCTTCGCGCTCCGCGCAGAGGACCTCAAATTCGTCGCCAACCAGTTCAAGCGCCTGCACAGCAAGAAGCTCCAGCACGCCTTTCGCTTCTACTCACACAACTGGAGGACTTGGGGCGCCTGCTTCATCCAGGCCGCCTGGAGGCGCTTCAAGAGGAGGAAGATGGCCAGGGAGTTGGCCAGGATGGAGGGGGGCTTGGGCTTCTTCCAGGCCCCCACCTTGCTGGACCCTGCTGGTCAGATGATCCAAAAGAGCGAAGAGCACGAAGAGAATCCAAACTTTCAGCAGCTAGGCGCCACCATATTGGCTTCCAAGTTCGCCAAGAACACAAAGAGGGGGGCGAACCAGAAGATGATGGGCGGTGGCGACGATCTTTCTGCTGTCAGCTTGAAGATGCCCAAGCTTTTGAAGCCTGAAGAGCCCGACTTTTCAGTAAAACTCGGTGATGATGATGACGATGATGGCGACGGTGAGAAGTGAAATGAGGAAGAAGGAAGTCATTCTTTGATGATTTTACCTTGAAATATTTGCTACTTATAGATTTTATGTAGGAATATATTTTAGATAAATTACTTATTTTTGGTGATGTGTGTTCCTGTGTATGCCTGCCCATATTAAGATACTCATTGTGATGTTAATATTAGTTCCAAAAATTCTGATTTATATGCAGTGAGATGGTGAGGAAGGTGGCATGCCATTTCTCACAACCTATTTATTCTAAAGGTTTTTATAATAAATTGTACAGTGTTGATAAAAAGCATCTCCTTGCAAACACTTAAACTGGTCAAATTACGAGCTTGCCCACAGAAAGTCAAACATATTTATCAGCCTTGAAAATAATTGGAAATACTCAGATACGGAACAAAATTGTGAGTTCCAAAATTAAGGGAATTCGTGGATGCCATGAGTGCTGCTTTTTAAATCATCGTACACAAGCTCTCTTAATAAGAATTTCACCGTTTACAACATGAATAGTTTAATTCTATAAAATTATTAAAAAAAATCAGAAAATGACTCGTCATATGGAGTTTAGACTTTACATTCCATCATGACAGGAGTTATGAACTCAGCTTTAGACTAACAAAAGATTCTCAGAAACTGATGAGCCTATTTGGAAATAATTTCTCTACCTCTATATCCACCATGAGCTCATAAATTATGAAGGACTATAAACTCAAAATAATCTTAACAAAAAAAAAGTCATTTTGTCTTAAGGAAATCATTTCTCAATGAAATTTACTTCAAATGTCAATATAAGGGGAAAGAATGAAAGCAATAGATTTTGTTCCAAGGAAAGTTTGATTACTCAAAATTAGTGGATTTTGTTGCTACTTGATCAGTTAAATCATTTATTATTTTTTAATGTTAATTTATGCACATATCTCACAAACTATGTTTCCCTTCTACAAGACAAGTTTCAACATTATTTTATATAATGTTACATCTTCATTTACATGAATACATGTGTTTTGCATGAATTCTATACATTTCTTTAGTCAATCTTTTTCTAACTTTTATGCATTTTCTAAGGAAGAAAAAACCATGATTAAATTTTTTCACGAAGCAAATCATTTGATTATTCTTCCACATTGGAATGCAATCAAAATGTATTCTAGGACAATAAAAGTAGGCTTAAATTTACTCCATAGTGTATTGATGTTTGATGCTTCATTGGATTCAAATCAAACAATGTTAGATATCCACAATGATATTTGTTAACTTATTAATACTATCATTACCTAAAAGAGCTAAGTTTTCTATTAATGTCTTTGGATAGACTTGCTAGCAAACTAATGTCCATGATTCATACAAAGTTATGTTATGTTTGAAATATAATTAAAAATATTTTAAGTATTTCTTTTCATTACTCAAATATATTTGAATTTTATATATTATATGAAAACTAGTGGCATATTCAAGTTGTACGATGTACATGTCAATGTCCAATTTTGAAAGGCTGAAACTCTATGGAAAAATAACAAACAAGGTAATCAAGTATTATTGCCCTAAAGGTGACCATTGGCTTTTATAGAGCAACAAAGAACAAAGTTCTAAGTGTTACATATCCCAATAAGTGCCAACTCTTATTTGGGAATTGATAGCAAACATTATTAAGTGTCATTAGAAGGTGAATGTTAACACCTAAATGAAGAACATAGTTATTTAGATAGGAATTCATACTTCAAATCCAATGGTGTCATGTGCCAATGTCCATGCACTAAGGTTAACTGTGTAAGTGCAAACATAACATTGACTTTGAACATAATAATAAGTCGAAAACATATAAAAATTATTCATTTTGTGATTTTTTAGGTGAAAAATTATTGCAATGACTTATTCAAGATCCACAACTATGGAAAACAAAAGCAAGATAGATTCCAAAGGTCTCAAATGATTAGAACTTTCAAGCTTTAAAAGCATCATTCTCAAGATCTTAAAGCATTTGAAAGGTCAAAAAAAAAAAACCACCTCAGCAGTTGTGTAAGTTGATTTATTACATATTTTGTTGAGTTCTATGAACTTATTATCAAATTAGGTTAGAAGTGTGATAATATTTTGATATAAAAGGATGCATATGTGTGACAACCAAATGAAGATATCTAATGAGGGCTTAGGAGGCAAGGTAGGTTTGGGTTTGATTAGCTGACCATAAAAGCTTCATGTAAGACTGATTGAGTACTTTTACTTCATTTCAATTTTCATTCATGTATTAAAAACATAAATTTAAACAATTCATCCCCTTAAATAGATTCCATTATTTGATGAGGAATGTCAAACTAAAAACATTAATGCTATTGATACTCTTAGAATTTTAAATCATTATTAGATTGTGGGAGAATAAAATAAAATCCTGAGAGCATTTTTGAAAAACCTTGTAGGGTTCCCACGATATTCAATGGGTGATAAAGGTTAATGAAGTGTGAGGCATTTTCCATCATTCTTCCTCTTAATCTTCCATAATAGAGGAAACTTTTTTTAATTCCTTCTGAATTCTTATTCTATATTGTTGAAGTGTCAAATGCATGAAATTTTGATGATAATTAATATTCATAAGCTTAACTAAAATTTCAAATTATATTGAATCTCAAATATGCTTGATATGAAGCTAATATGAAAGTGGTTTTATATAACTTAATAAAATATTACTGAATATTTAGATGATCATTTATTAAATATAATTTTGATCAATAATGTTGAATTTATATATTTGATTGAACTCATCTCATAAAAGTATCATATTAAGTATAATTTTTTGAAAGTATTACTATTTACAAAAAATGCCATAGTGATAGAGTAATGATTAACACATTCAGATCCACAAGATTCTTTGAAGTAAAATATAGTTACGAAAGGTTACTCAACTTATTATGTCTTCATTATATTATATAATTATAATTATAAATACAGATATTATAATTTAAGATGTTTACTTGATGATTATATTTCCTTTGAAGTGATTTAACTAAGATTTAATTTCTAAATGACTATCTTATTAGTAATTTTAATAAGATTTAAATAAGACTAAATAAATGTGATTCAGATATATACATTGTACTTTAAAGGAATCACTTATTGGCTGTTTATAAGGATATCTAAATTTATAAGGGGCATATTGTATTGATTTTTTAACTATTTGAGGTTTGAAGTTTTTTCAAAATAGAAAAAGATTTCAAATATGATTCCTTTACAAATACTGTAGGTTTCCAATGGCTAATTAGAATTGAACAACCATCTACAACCTCAAGAGTTATATTGATTTTTTATGTAGAAAACTCTTGAGGAAAATCACAAGATCTTTGTTGGTTAGTCCAACTTTATAAATATTATTTAAACATTCAATAACCATCATCAATCAAATCAAAAGGACAATAGTTTACATCATCAAACAGCATATTTATGTGAATAGTAGAAATGAAATTAAGTTTAAAATATTATCCTCTTCATCAAAACTCAAAAAAAAATGACAAGTCAATATCATTCTCTACAAACATCTCATACTAATACCTTTATTGTTTGTAGTGAAATAAAAAATATAATAAACTCTTATTTATCATGAGTGAGACTTGTCTTTCTTAACATAGCTTTTGTCTCCTAAAGGCCATAAATATAGAAGAGAGTTTATGGTTGAACCTTATAATCAATGGTAGTGATTGTGACATCAGATTTTGAATAGAACTTAAAAATATGGATTTTTTTTCAGATTTGATGTAGTCAAAAGGCTGAACCACAATAAAAACTATGAATTTAGGATCTAAAGAAAAAGTTAAGAATAGTAGCCAAAACTGAACACGAGGTTAAAAGATTAGACTCAAATAATTCAACTCCCCCTTTTTACTCAGTGTACCTTGAAACTCAAGACATAAATGATATCACATCATATCAAAACCTTTATCATATGAAGAGTCACCACCACCTAAATCATTGCCTCTCTATTGTTGTCACAATTCATAGTTGTCATCACTGATTTGTATGTCGTGCCCCAAGAGTTTTTATTATTTTGTCAACTATCTTCATGTCACACAAGGATTTTTATTGCACTAAGAGTTTCCTTCCCGACCATACCATCAACTCTCCTCCTAATCTGTTCTTCTCTCTATTACTGTCAACTTTTTTCATCATCTGCCCACCATGCTTGCTGATCTTATTCATCCTTAGTTTTACTTGCCTAGTCCTATTTGTCCTATGTCATCCCACATTCTCCCACTTTGCTCCACATGGTCTCATATTGTACTATGTTTTCTTGCTCCATCCCATGTTGTTCTTGTTCTACATATGGCATTCCTCATTAGTCCTATGCTATCAAGATTTGATGAATACGTTTTGCATATATGAAGGTGCCTCACATAATGTGTGATTTTTAGCCATTATCTAATCCATCATCTCTTATTGATTTTGTTATCTCTAAGCATTGATAATAGTCAACAGTCCAACAAGCTACTCATCTAGTCCATCTAAGCTAGAGCTAGTCTCCTCCCTTCTATTATATCACTAAAACATTTATGTATTAGAGGAAGACAATGAATCTTCTTTCTAATACACATCTTCTTCATATTAATTAGTAACTTAACTATCCTTTGGTATCAAGGACAGCAAATGTATTTTGATTTGATGTTAGCCCTTTAATCCTAAGGACAATGAATCCATCTTCATCTAGCCATTTGAGTTATGTGATGATGCATTCATCTTTTAAGGTTATATTTATTGCTTGTATTAATCAAGATGTGTCTTAATGTGATCATCAACAACATTTTCATCAATGTCTTCATCAACATGTCATATCCAACTCTGTAAATATCAGCCTCTAATATCTAATTTTGTGTTTTTTTGGTCTTATTTCTTTTATTATTCAATTTAACTTTATACAATTTCATTTTGAGGTGGAGTGTTAGAGTTCAAAATCGTTATCATATTGTAAAGGAATGTTGTAAAAGCATTATAATGTTATGTAAAAGAATCTTTTAGGGCTTCCTACCTATTTAAGGGGTGATAAACATCAATGAGATATGAGATAGTCTCCACTATTTTTTGCCCTGGTCTTATGTGATAGAGTAAACTTTCTTCTATTTCAGTCATATTTTGACTACATATCTTGTCTTCAACAAATATGTCATAAGATGAACCAATGTTTTATCCTACTCCTTCAAGAGTAATAAACATTTTCAATGAATAAGAAAAACTTCAATCCTTACACTTTATAAGTATATTATTTCTATAAAATTATGATTGAACCCCTTACCCACTTCTATTTATGAACAATTTGACTTAAGAAAATTTAAACTGACCTAAATTGTCTTGTAGTTGGCTGATAGATTAGTCAAGAAGTAAAACTAACCTGAATGTTAGATTTTCTTATTTGTGACATAAATTATCTTCAAGATTTATGCAAATGCCAATTATTTCAGGTTGTTTGTTCTTAGCCACCACCAAGGTGAACATTAATTGTGACATAGGATTGATGGACATTTCTTTTGGGGATTAAAACATATCATTTAATGTCTATAAGGAATAATAATACTAAGATGGAGAAGAGGAGGAAGAAGGGGAGTTTAATAACATTAGTTAGATTGAAGATTTCAATCATATATTTTCAATGAATAATCAGGTCCAACAAATCTACACAATCTAAATATCACTTGAAAAATTGTGTCAAATCAAAAATTAAAGTATCTCCTTTATTGTAATTTGATATAATGACTCTTCCCTTGTAATACCCTCAGCTTAGAATTGGAACCTTTGTCAAACTTACTAGGTACATTTTCTTATGACTAAATCAGATTCTACTCGTTATTATTTCTACTCATTTTACATGTGTAGGAAAAGAAAGTTTTAAAAGTTATAAAAATACATAAAAATGTTATTTGATGGACCATAGTGAATTTAAAAATATAAGTTTGACTATTTGTATTCACCACATGTATGTAGAAGATAATACTAAAACAAACTAAGAAATACAAAGAATCTCAAATCTAAATATGAAGTAACAAATAAGGAAGTAGTCAAATGATTTGACATTGGATTCATACATCTCATTTTCGACAACTAATATTTTAGTTTGACTCAAATGGTGCCTAAATAATCATGTATAATTATAATAGAAGGTGAACAAAGTAAGGAAATACAAATGAGAGATTGAAAACTAGATGACGAGTGCATATAAATTATAGGAAACTTAATGTTGTCACCAAGAAATATCATTTGAACTTTCTATTTATACATCAAATTTTAAAAATACTAGCTGGATAAAAATATTTTTACTTCTTAGGTAAATATTTTAGATATAATTAGTCACTATTTGAAAGATTAGAGAAAAATCATAATTACTTGTCAATATGGAACATTCATATTTAAATAAATGTCATTTAGAGTATGTAATGCATCAATCATCTTTCAAAGATGTATGATGTCAATCTTTTTAGATTTAGTTGGTGAATTTCTTGAAATCTTCATTGATGATTTTTTTTTAATGATTTCTTTGTCATATTTTTAAAAAATCTATAGAAGGCTTCTACTTTGTGCATCAAAATGAATCTAGTCCTTAGTTGGGAGAAGAGTCACTTCATGGTGATAGAAGGTAGTATCCTTGGCCACATAATTAGTGAAAGGAAACTTGAAGTAGATAAGACAAGAGGATATATATCCACTTTACCTTCACCTATTTCAATTAAGAAAATTAGGTCATTTTTAGGATATGTTGGCTTTTATCATAATTTATTAAAAACAAATTTACAATCCCTCGTCTTATAACTAGGCTCTTAGCCAAAGATAATCATTCCCATTTGGATGATGCATATAGAAGCTCTCAATACACTTAAAAATACATTGATCCATGCACCAATCTTCAAATTCCTCAACTAGTCAGCCCCTTTTTAAACTATGTGTGATGCCTTAAATTATGTGATAGAGGTTATCGTAGGACAACAAATTAATAAAAATTCAGTTATGATTTATTATGTAATTAGAGATATTTCAAAGGCTCAATTTAATTGTAGCACAATTGAGAAAGAACTATTAGTTGTAATTCTTGTCATTGAAAAATTTTGTTCTTATTTACTAAGGGCCAAAGTCATAGTTTACTCTAATCACTCAGCCCTAAAAGTTTTGCTAAATAAAAAAGAGACTAAATCAAGACTCATTTGTTAACTTTTATTATGGTAATATTTGATTTACAAATCCAAGATAAGAAGGGACTTGAAAACATAGTTGTCAACCACTTATCACACACTTTTACTATATTCATTTCCTAATATACAATTTTTAGTGAGCAGTCACAATTATCCACCATGATATGCTCACATAGTTAATTATCTAGTGACAAGTAAACTACCCAATTGTTAGTCTAAGAATGAAAAGGATGTGTTCTTTACTAGGCTAAAATATTATTTTCCGATAACCTAGACTTATTTCGTTCAAGGACTGAACAAATTTTTAAAAGATGTGTCCTAGAAGAGGAACAACAAAGCATTTTGATCTTCTACCACACTTTAATTTTGGGTCGGCATTTTTCAAGGAAAAAGACAATGACTAAAGTTGTACAAAGTAGATTCTATTGGCCTGCACTTTTTAAAGATCCCTACCACTTTAATAAAACATGTCTAAAGCCTCAAGTAGTTATGAATAATTTGGGGAGAAATATGATGCTAATGAATCATGTTCTAGTGGTTGACATATTTGATATTTGGGGCATAAATTTCATGAGCCCTTTCCACAATCGTTTGGACATCAATACATTCTATGATTGTTAATTATGTATCTAAATAGGTTGAAGTAAATACCATCTCAGATCAATGACCATAAGATTGTGATTAAATTTGTGTAGGAGGATACTTTTTCTAGATTTGGGTGTCCAAGAGCTATTATTAGTGAGAAAGATTCTCATTTCACCAATGCCTAATTTAGATCATTGTTTAAGAAATATTGAGTCAACCATAAGGTGGTGACTCCATATCAACAACAAACCAATGGTCAAGTAAAAGTATCAAATACAAAGATTAAAGAACTTTTGTAGAAGGTCATCCATCTTGATAGAAAAAATTGGTCAACAAAATTAGATGACGTGTTATAGGTTTATCATATAGCATATAAAACACCTAGTGGTATGTCACCATATAGATTAGTATTTGATAAAGCTTGTCACCTTCCCATAGATCTAGAACATCAAGTCTATTGGGTAATTAAATAATTTAATTTAGACCTAACTCAAGTTGATCAGTATAGAACATTGTAAATTAATGAACTAGAAGAGTTGAGAAATGAAGCTTATAAAAGTTATAAAATAATATAAAACTAAAACCAACCCATTTCATGGTAGACACACTTTAGAAAATATTTTCACATTGATCAAAAGTTATGGTTGTTTAATTCTCATTGCATGTATTTCTAGGTAAACTAAAATCAAGGGTTTAATATTATTGGGTATGTCACCATATAGATTATTATTTGATGTAGCTTGTCACCTTCCTATAGAGCTAGAATACCCAGCCTTGAGTCACGGCCACAATGCCTGATTTAGGGTTCAGCAGCAATCCCCCTAAGGTGACCACTTATTGCTCTCCATCCACCTTGCCTGGCCCAGCCCACCTATTCTGTCAGCCCAACACAATGGGTTACCTACATCTTGTTAACTTGATTTTTAATTTTACCTTGTGATTTGTCTTAAATTTGCACTTTATTAGTAGTCTGGGTGAAAGTCACACAATGGATTTAAACTTTAGTTTCTCTTTATATTTTATTTTATTTTATTTTATTTTATTTTGAGAGGTTTGTTTCTACATTCAAAGCCCCTAGATCGTCCTATCTTTGCCCTTGTGTGACAAACGAGGAAGAGATTCGATTGTAATTTTTATTCATAGCTTAATTTACCTTGAAGTTGAATATTCTCTTTATTCTTAACATTGTGGTTGAATGCTGTATAAATAAATAGTTTAAATAAAACAGATTGCCTATGTCTCTCACTCACTAGAACATATAATTCTAATTTCTATTTTGAGTTCAGTTATAAAAATTAAAATTGACATCTTCTAATTCAACAACTAGTAGGTGAATCAGCATGACGTAACTAATTTAAAATGTTGGCATAATACTATTGCTCTAAGATATTTACACAATATCAATATTATTAAACGAACATGTGCAAAATGATATGGAGTTTTATGTTAAATGTTTACAAAAATGTACAACTTAATCATACATTGAATCATTGACACATTTTGGCATATGACAAAATATTTTTTAAATAACAATTCATGTCAGCATACATCTCATTTTACTTTTGAAATGTCATGTGGTTATTTTGATTGGATGATTTTACCTTTTGCTTATCAATGATTCAATGTATGATTAAGTTGATCAATGATTCAATGTCATGTGGTTATTTTGATTGAGATGATCAATGCTTTATGAACTTGAAAAACAATTTGATTATATTGGTTATTTACGAATCTTTTTTTCGGAACCAAGATAAATTCTTTCACATCCATGAATTAAGGTTGTAAGGTTGAGACTTTAGAAATTCTTTCTGAAAGTTGTATTCAATATATTTTTAGCACAAGCTCAGCATCCTTTAAGATAGCAAGGACTTGAAACATATATGTAGTTTGTAAGGGTGGTAAAACTTGAAGATAGTAAATTATGTAATATGCATCCAAACTATGTAAATTTTGCATTGATTGGTTACATTTCTTATTTTAAAGAATGAGTACCTTTGTTGGTTCAATTTTTTAGCTAACTAAAAGCAAAAATAGTTTTGCTATTCAGAGTGGCTGAAATTAATCAAATGAAATTGATGGTGTAACATCACTAACAGTTGAAAAAGCTTCTTACATGAAGAGAAGACTTTTGCTGGATTTGACAGTCACTTTGAAAAGAATAAAGATACTTAACTCTAAGGCAGGATTACCTACGTTCACAAATTATTACTAAAAATAGAAAAATAGAGGAACCCATCCATCCTCAAGAAACTTTCTCAGTGGATTCGAGAAAGGTGATACTCTGTGAACCAAAGAATGAAGTTTCTGTATTCATCATTCAGGGATTATAATTGTCAAATACAAAATGAATATCAGCCCATATTTTCTTCCGCTTAGCCGCAACCCCAACAAAGAATGAAACCACACTTTTTACCATACCTGCAGAAGCTGATGCCTAATGAAAGCTGCACACTTGCCTCCTTGTTCTAGTCTTCAACCAAAGAAAGATAGATCATCCCGAAGTCCTGTCACCACCAAATGAATTCTCGAGAAATGCAGCCCCCTGGAGATGACTCACGTCACCCCATACCTTAAGCATCCAATTGCTTCCATCGTCATGAATGTGGAACAAATTCACTGAAGTATTCAAGACTTTTGACCCTGGTGACCCTCCAAGGGTGGCTTTCTTATAGAGCTCCCTCAAAACACCGCCATGGGTGACTATGAGAATTCTCTCTCCTGCAGAAACAATGCGCAATCTTAAGTTCAAACCACTTATATAACTTAGTCTGGAATGAGCTCATAAAAAGATGAGCAATCAATTCCAGTAACACCTAGTGAGGGAAATTATCGGACTCGCACAATAGTTATGGTCATAACATGTATGTGCTTTACAATCATACCTGTCTTAATCATAACATAATGAAATATAAGATGTATGCATCTAATGTGTATGCTTTTCTGATGAAATCATAACATAATGCTTTTCTGATGAAATCATAACATAATGCTTTTCTGATGAAATATACAGATTCTATGTATTCGCTCTGCAGCTACCTCGCATTCATTTCGTCTAGGGGAGGACTTGTCTTGCAAAGTCATATACCTTGGAAGTTCATGCATAAGTGAGCAGAACTGATAAGGAAATACATCATTTTAAATCTGACAATTCAAGAAGATTATGACATCAAGAAGCACCAACTGAGAATAATTAAAGTGAACTCATGTCTCTAAGTTGGATGAAAATGGACCTACAGGAAGCTTTTACAGTGGAGTCTCTTAATATCAGCCATGGAGAAATTATATAAAATATCCAGATGCCTTCTCTTCATCCCTCAAATATTTCCAACAGAACCCAAGCTTAGAACATAATTCGAGGATGATAGTTTACACAATTTCAGCTACATAAAAAATTGAGATGGATCTGTTAGGGTTACATCAAAACAGCACCTTTTTTTTCTGATAACACTAAAAAGTACTGTTTCCCATTAAAAACTGGTTCCTATCATCACAAGCAAAACTAAATTTGTACTGGTTAAGTGAGAGATGGAGAAGGAAAAATTCGTGCTGAGTAGCATACCAATATGTTTCATGGCTATTTTTTCCACAGCAGATGTGCACCGTTGATGAAGCTGATTAACACTCTCCCCACCACCCTAGATGTCATAAAATGGATACCAGATTTTAAAAGAATAAATAAAAAATCAAGTAACAATTAAATGGTGCAAGCCAGATGAGTGTACTTGTACTTGTAGCCCTGTGCAGAATAAGACCAGAATTTGGCATACTATTGAACAATAATGTGACAAACAGCGACTTCAGAAAAGAATAATAGGATAATCACTTGGGTAAAAGACGTAGACCACCATGAACGGACCGTCTAACACTCATTTGATGCCGTAGTCTCTTAGGCCACTGCCATTGTCATAAATTAACCTATTACCAACCATCTTGCATCTGATTAACAGTGAAAAAGGCCAGAGTACATTTGCAGTTTGGATTTGTCTCATCAAGATATAACCCACGGGTTCTAGACGTCTTTCAAACCAGAAGTGAAATGGACATTGTTGTTACGATGCAGTCAATAAATGCAAGGATTTTCACTTGAGATAATGAGGATCAGATTTATGAGCTAAAGTTAGCCATTATGCGATCCAGTTGAGATTCTGATCGCCTAGGTGCTACCTAAACCAAACAGCCAGTCTAATATCATGGATATTGATAAGTCACAAACAACAGGACTAAGAAACCATGGCGTTATTATAGTCTGATAGTCAGTTAAAGACTTACAGGGATGTTTCTATCTGGGTTTGCAGACAGTAATGCCTTGTAAGCATCAGGTCTTAATTTTGTTGCATCCCGTAATGTCATTCCCTGAAGAAAACCCAGATTCCTCTCTCTCAAACCTGGATCCTGTATTACCTGCGGAAACAAAATTTCGCTTTAGTGCCCTCATCTTTTCATGTACCGCAACTTCTCAAACTACGTGCCAAATTCATGAGCTTTATCATGTAATTTAGAAAGGAACTCACACAGAAAACATCAACAGCCCTATGTAGACAATCTTAGGGACATCTATCACTTAATTAAGCCTGAGACCAACTGTGCAAAAAGGAGACGAGGACAATATCAGACAGGGTTTCCTATTAATTGAGATTAAAGCATCTCACAAGTTTATTTGCATCAAGAACATTGTTGTTAGATTTTTTGGGCCAGTTATAAAAATCTAGGGGTTCAGTTTTTGGGCCAGCTATAAAAGTGCACACTACAAAAGAGGACACCTGAATTTTATAGTGGTTTGATCAATATCAGACCTACTCTGTTCCTTATCCCTCTCTGTAGATATCTTGACTGGGTTTTCCCAACACAAATAGAATGACTTCCTTACGGTACCAATCAAACCTTATAAGTGCCAATTTGACTTTCTCCAAGTGCAAAATAAACCTTTTTCCAACCTTCTAATGGTAAGCTTGAAAAAATAAGGATAAATGAAATACAAGAGGGTGGGTAAAGGAAAATTCATATGATCACACGAGTAAAAATTAAAGTTTAAGTGGTTAAGTGAGGGTCAATCTTTCATCATGTTCTGAATCATTTGTTCTGAGTCGAGCTGTGGTTCATATTTTTTAAAATAGCTTGTTGTCTTTGACATAAGTTAACTTAAAAGTCTACTTTTGTGTCAACAATGTTCTACTTTTCACAAGGGTTGACTCTGATGAAAAATAGTTTTTTTTTCAAGTAGGTCAACTCGAGTGCTTACACTTGAAAAAACAGTCTTATTTTTCATTCGATTCCTGTAAAAAAAAACATTCTATTTTTCATGTGAGTCGACTCATATATAATGTCTTTTGCTTTTTGCACAAGCAGACTTGAGTGTTGACTCTCGTATAAATAGGTTCCTATTTATGCACAAGTCAGACTAACAGTTAACTCTCACTTTTCCTGGCATCTGCTACTCACAAGGGTTGGTATGAGAGTTGGCTCTTCTACTTTGGTTCCCATTTCTGTATACGAAACCTTATTTTCTATACATATTGTTTTCACTTTTTGGCCATTAGCGGTTGGAAGAGCCTTCAGTTCCCTACCTAAAACTCATGCAAGATTAACACGTATTAGAGTGAAATTGATAATGGGCAACTTATCAAAGAAAAATGGTGATACATCAGTGTCAATAGTTAGAGCAAATCGACAATTCGTAAAACAGTAAAAAGAAAAACACAAATAAAAGTTTGATACCATGAATACAGATAATCTAAATTATAAACATACAAACTCCACAGAAATTAACAATTGACAAGAAAAAAAACCCTAATACCATCCACATGTAGATCATCATAGCCCATAGAAGTGTCCCAAGAAACAACTTTGAAGAGGTAGCAAATGTTCCAAAACAAATATTACAAGAATTCTAGACTGTGTTGATTAAATGTTACAAAATGAGTTTAGTGGCTGTCACATCCACTTGATCCTTGACAAAACATTTGGCCAAATTGTGGTGAGCATACCACATAGAACATAACAAGTCAATAGTAACAATCCCTAGCAAGATAATACAAAGTCAGTCCAAGAAGCATCAGCCAATAGAGCAGGTTAAATAAGTTGGTGGCCTTATTTAGCCACAACCGTAGTTATTTAGGGCAGACAAAGAGAACAAGGTGGTGGCCTGCTACCCTATGGTTGAGGCAAGAAGTAATGACACAGGTGAAGTTTAATGTTCTCTACAACACAAAAGAATATATGGACAAGTCACAAGTGCAAACTAGAAATTAAATCCATCCTTATTTTGTGAAGCACTACAAAAACTATCATTATCATTTACATTAACTTTTAAAACAGACTTTAGAGCATAAATAATGTTCTTAAAAGTGTAGAGCCTATAATTTACTAGCAAAAATAATTGCAATCCTTTGATCAATTTATCACCATGCTACTAATCAAAAGCATCCAATTTCTTGTTCATATTTTGTCACTAACAAATTCTTTAATGTGAAAATGGACTTAGAGAAGAAATTGAACATGATAGAATATTAAGCTCAACTATGTAAAGCATATTTGAGTTGCAATCTATTCTTGATTGTCTATTTTTTTGATAAATCACTAGTCTTTATATTGAGCACAACTCTTCATGATGAAGAATATACTTAAGAAAATATATATTTAATAAAAATATACAATACTTGGTTTTTTAAAGATGACCCCCAGCATTCAAGTTTAGACAGAAAACAAGGTATCAAGATACTAAAGGAACCAACGCAGGAATTATTGCAGGTGTTTACCCATAACTTGCCCTCCAACAATGTAGCATAAGCATCATCCAAAATATTGCACAAGCCAATATAAGAAATTTGGCTAAACAACCATTGTTCAATGATTCTTTAAATTTACTTTTCAACTCGTTTATGCTTGAGCAAGTTAATCATATTTTTCATCAAGGCAATTAACTGTCCTAAATGATAAGAAAACAAAAGAGAGCAGTAAGGAAGGATGATATTGACAAGTCTGAATAAATAGTGTCTAAATCATTGGTGTGTAAAATTGTCTAATAACTTTTTCAATCTCATGGCTGCTAGATAACAAAACCTTAGGAAGAAGACCCTTATATTTTACATAAAAGATGTCAGAATTTGGATTACCTCAGTAACTAAATTTAAATAGGAAATAGAGGCATTACTTCACTGCAGAGCAGAAAAGAGACAAAAATTATACCACAATGTTGTATAATAACTTTATTGGTGAGAAGAATGCAAGGCATGCGATTATTAACTGTACCTCAGGCAAATTGCACATCCTTGCTATTATCTGTGCAGTTTCAGCAGCTCGCTTCAAATCAGATGAATATACTGCCGCAAATTTTGGCTCCCGTGATAATCGATCTCCTACCTTAAGGGCATAAACTATGAACAGCATTAGAGCCCAACCTCATAAAGACGCCTAGTAAACCCTCAATGCACATCACGCCTGAGTATCAATTTGGATCGTGATATGCACATAAGGTGTCGCACAGAAATTTGTGTTCACACCAACTTTGAGTGAACACATGGCCCTGAGAAACGCCCTAGATTTCTACAAATAAAGATACTGATATCTAGTGTAGTTAAGAAGTTAAAAGGGTCTGTAGATCACCAGAGATGCTTGGTTTTTCCCAACGTCATTTAATTCTGCATCCAGATGGCCCTGTCAATCATATAGAAATTCAGTCAAACCTTGATATTTCATTGGGATGACAAATCCAGCTAAATTCCAATAATCGGCAGAGGAGAACGTTTTATGGCTGCCTGTGTGGCGAAGAACACAAGCATAAGGCAAAGGGATGGAAGACGGACATCATAATGTAAACTCATAAGGATACAATTCTTGATCCAACACATACCAAGGAGAGTTAGATAAAACAGGGATGACTAGAATGGTTGCAATTGGTGATCATTAGTTCTTGTTGAAACGATCTGTGATGATGGGAAACCTGCGGAATTTCGTTGATTCAATCAATTAGAGGTTAGTTATCACCCTTTTATTTATTTTTCTTATTTCAAGCCATTGGAGAGCGGGTATCACATAAATAGAAAACCAAAGATGAACACATTATGGATCATTAATTAGAAACAAAATGTGCTAAAAGATTCTCAAGGTAAAACTCCAAAAAAAATCTATAAAATTACATCCACATCTATAGTGAGATACTGGTCAACTTTGGAGTTTTGAAGGGAATATAACAACATTCGTATGCTTTTTAACGTTAAGGCCTACTTTGAAGAAAGGGTAGGCTCTCCACCATAATCATCCCAAATGACTGACAATCAGCATACTAGGTTATTCTCCCCTTCGTCTCTTCTCAAAACTCGTTGTGCAGCCAAACAGTCTTGCAATTAGATGATCAAACACATAACTCATGCAAGGTTCTGTGAGTTTTGAAGTTTTAGAATCCAATGACCACAAGCAGTTCATCAATGACTTCAAACAAGAGCACACTTTTTTTTCTCCACCTTCCCAACAGTGTAGACAACTGAAATGGGAGCCTACTTAACACTCAAAATCATTAGGTAGATATGAACATGCGAAAAAGAATTGGTACTGAAGTCTCAGACATCAGTGTAAAGCATAACATTGCATAACTTATGGAAAATATCAGTAAAAAGTTTGGTGACATAAAGTGATTTTAGGCAATTATATAAGCGCCAGTCCATAATTAAGAAAAGGAAGGATGATCAGAATGCCATCTAAACTTCTAAAAAGGAGGTTTTCCAATTGATTTTCTCCCTCTTGAAGAGTCTACATGCCCTCAAGTACTAGTTTACCAAAATGTAACTTCCGAATTGCCAGCTACCTAAGAGTTCCATGGAAAATAGAGGCACAGATCCGTCATCAATGGAGTCTAAGGTTCAATAAAATTAATTAGGAAGGAGAGACTATTCAGTCCAGAAACGTACTCACAGTAGAAACTTCACTACTGATCACAGGGGGAGATTATCTAACAAGGAAATGTCTAAACAATGCAACGTTCGAGCTCCCTCCCCCCAAGTTATCACATTATCGCATAGGTAGGTATGTCCTGCATCTTAAAAACGGGGATAAAAATAACAATTGTTTATTACATAAAGATCTTAATTAGATGTTAGATAAAAGCCACTTTTGAATGAGTCCATAATTTCACCCTTTGGAATAAAGATTATGCGTGTTTTAAGTGGTCTCCTTTTTTAGGAATGTGAGATTATGCAGCAGGAATGTAATATTGATTCTTGTACAGATCAAAGATATGTAGGCGAGATGTTGAACGTCATTGGTCGTTGAAGAAGCGGAATTATTGATGTGCCTAGACTATGAAATCTTTTGGAAGACTTCTTTATCAGTAATTCTTTTTACCATTTGATTGGAAAGGAACTGAAGGGAATTTTAGCGGAGTTTCAGAGACATACAAAACATGATTTCATCAGTTTCTGAAAGGTGTTTAAAAGACATAAAACCCCATTTTGTCGATGAGTTCGAGGCAAATCAAGAATATTCTCTTTCAGAGGTTTTTTCTTTCTCTTGTCTAGCATCCTGCTACAAGAGTCGCTAACGCAACAACATACGCAAAACCCAGAAACATCGCTGAATAATCTAAAAATACACTGACATGCATGAACAAGGATACAATTGGAAAGAGAAGGAAAGACAGATCGATGGCAAACCTGAATAATTCTGCTAGCGTTCCAGGCAGTTTCCCCGTGGCGCACCACAACAACCTCCGCAAAGCAGTGGGAGGCGGCGAAAAGGCCTCCCCCGCCGCCGCTGCCATTGCATTCAGCCCCTCGAAGCGGCGAAGACATCGCCACCCGGCCACGGAGCGACCGGAGAGAGTCGAAAAAAGGAAACGAGCGAGCGAGAGAGAGAGAAAGAGGGAGAGAGGAAAAGGAAATTGTAGAAAGCCAGTACTATGTTAATTTTCCCCTCTTCATATAAACAAGTTTTTTACTACCCATATTGATTTTAAATAGTTTTTGCACCCTCCTTTGAGTACCAAGTCCAAATGGGCTCTGGACAAAAAAGCGATGATAATAGTTTCACTCACGGCCATACGTTGGTTCAAACCGCAACAGTGATGTAGCACATCAACCACAGCGAAGAGAAGGTAGAAAACATTTTGACCCAAGTAGCCCAAAAATGGTGGGCCAAGCGTCCATAAGTTTCAAAGATGGGCTATGAAGATCAGAAGCCCATAAGGCCCAAATCAGAGGTGGCCAATAATAAAATGCGTCATTAATGCATCAGGGATTAGTTTCTCGAGTTATATTATTTTCTCACCTGTAGTTTGTTTTGAATTTATTTAAATGTCCTTGAAATCTGTTTAAGGCACCGTTGTAAAAATGAAACACACTACAAAATTAGTTTATGAAGAATAAAGATATTCTCTCATGAAAAAAACTGGAATTCAATTCCGATTATAATGAACTAAAAATATTGCCTATTTTTATTTAATCTTTATTTAAGTTACCATAGTATTCACATTGAATCTTTCTTATTCATATTTTAAAAAAATCATTTCTTTAAATATTAGGGGTACAATGGACTTACCTTGCCAAGTGAAGCTTATGCCAAGAGGGAAAAACCTAGGAAATGGGATTTGAGTTTGAAGAGAAGAGGAAGGCTTCTGAAGCACTTTGGATATAATAATGCTATATTGATACTCAAGATGGCTTTATAAGCTAATTGGTGGGGTTTGAAGGTCAAGGATGGTGTTGTGGAAGAAGTAATGATGATCTTGATTATGATCAAGATAAATGGTCTACCATTTTACTCGTGTTGCTCTCAAGTAGGCTATATAGAATACCAAGAGAGAGGATGAGTTAGTTTTTTGAATATTTTTCACATTTCTATGATTTTGCATCCCCCCTCTTAATCAAGGGTAATTATAAGGTAAATAAAATATCAGCATGACTCTTTTGACCAGGATAAATAAGTTGCAGATGCCCCAAGATATTTATAGTATCATACATATTCATAAATTTTAAAATATTCAAATGTCAACAAGAATAGTCAAATGAAATTTTATATAGTGCTGAAAAAAATGTTGTGCTAAATAAGAACCAAATTTTCATTAGCATAAAAGTGAATTTGTGTAAATGTTTCTTATTTGTGAGAAATGAACTTATGAAACAAACTCATCGAATCAAATAGTACATTGAATTTTTAATTTCACCAATACCACTACTATTTCTCTGGAATATTTCATTAGCATTATTCAAAAAAAGTATAAGCTAATGTGTTAACTAACAAACTTACATATCGGATCATATCTTACAAACTAGACTTGAGGTCGTCTCTTGTCACAAATTACCATTGACTCCATTAGACAAACTATTAGACTTTCTTACACATATCCCTTAAGATCAACTTCTTTAAAAGCACACAATACAATAAGTGTTGAATCAAATACAAAATAAACTTGTCATAAATTCAATATTACCTTAAGAATCAATTTATAGTAACTTTTTATCCTTAATTGATGAGCCTTATGAGTTTAGTACTTTATTTCTAAGTTATGTGAGAGCATCTCAAGGTCTTCATCCTTTCTATAAATTGCATTACAAGCTATGCATAAAAGCTATTTTTAGGGGCCCATGGTAGTCAAAAAATAATTTTAATTAGTTGTAGTGATTTCTACTGAGCAAGTAAAGCTCATTTAATTCATAGATAACTTAAGTCAACAATAATCTATGTGTTTTCTAGAGTTTAATGAGGCTAAGTGGAACACTAAGAGGAGAGGTGAACTGGTTTTGTATGATTTATATAATGTTCTTTTGTTTGGTCTATGAGTATATGTGTTAATATATGTTCTCACATAACTTCTCTAGTTTAGATACAAGTTTAATGAAAGTACTTTCTCTCTATATGCAAAACACTCTTGTCTCTCTCTCATTATCAATGAAGACATAATTTTTATATTGATTTGTTCTTCATTGCACTATGTCTAATTCCAAAGTATCATTCATACTAGAATTTACTATTTTCTCTAAAAAATACACACTAATTTCATAAGATCAATAATCCAATTACACTAGTTTAATCTTTGCATACATCTTACATTTCATCAGTAAAACATGGCTCTCAACACCATGTGCCTTAGCCAGAACACACCAACCTCCTTAAAGACCACACCCTTCACAATCACTACAAGGCTCACAACATCATGTGACTTAGTCCAAGTCTCTCTCCACTCACCACTTATGTATCTTAAGATTCAAATGAGAGAGTCAACTCTTGAAGCAATTGTTGACTTGAATCAATATATAAAATGAGATATTTTGTTATTTTTGATGTCAAAACTATCCATGGGCAATGAGTTTCTTTCAATGTATTGGGCCTTTCCATATTTGGAATATAGAGTAGAATATTCTTTTGAGCATGAATAAATATAGTAGAGATATCTTTATTTAAGAATTAAGTTTTTTTCTTCATAAGCTCTTTCTTTTTATTCTCTAGTGTTCTCATGTCTTCTCATCACCTAAAAAATTGGTCATGTGAATTCAAATTTCTTCACATTATTCTACAAGTGTGTTAGTGATCTTTGGTCTTACTTTTCTTTAGAGCTTGTATTCTCACATTCTTTATCTTTGAAACTTTGTAAGAGATTCTTAATTTATCAATTAAGAGTTTTTTTTTCAAGGTCAAGCTAAACAAGATTGTTGAGCTTGTTATTATCTCCGTGTATTCTACCAGCATGTTACTATCCAGAGTGTGTGGCAATGATCTTCATTCATTTCTTACTTCAAGACTTGTTATTCTCACATTGGCTATGTTTAAAACTCATATGAAGATTTATAATTTATCAATAATTATCTTTGCTTTTGGGGCCAAGTTTAAGTAAGTCTATTTGATCTATCATTTTCTTCATGTATTTTGTTGATATGTCACTATCCACAATGTGTGGTAAAAACTTCTCCTATTTTGTGACTTTTTTATGGCTTCTTGCATACACTTCAAATTTGTCATTGTATATAGGTCTCAAGTTCAAATCTCACTAGAGACATGTGCTCTAATATTTCTTAGTATTTATTTGATCAACTTTCCAATGTGTTGTCATTCAAGTTTTGATTTATAATTGTGCCAACGATTTTGTTTTTCTATAAGTTTCAGACATTTTACTTGTTGAGCCTTGTGAACTTTTTATTAAACTCAAGTCATGAGCTTGAGTCCAACACTTGAATTAATATTTATTAATTTTTCTTAGTACTTTTCTTATTGAGGCTTCCAACTTCCCATCACTCAAGTTCTGAGTTTGAATCCTATAGGGGGTGACTTCATATTTCTTGATTTTTCAGAAACTTCATCACATGAGCTGATACCTAATTTTTTGTACTCATATATGAATTATATGATGCTGCATTAAATTCAACATAAGAATATCTCAAGGATATAAATTTTTGAATTTTTTTATTAGTCATAGGATTATTCAAGCATCATCAATATACATTTTTAATATTACTCAAAAATATCAAACTTCTAACACAAGCTTTCATGAAATCTATTAACTAAGTGGTAAATATTTAATAAATATTTCTTAAATAAAGTTTCACTTAAAGTATCAAAACCAAAGGCTTTAACATATCTAGCATACTCAATCATACATAATGGATTAAACTTAGTCTAGTTTTCTAATTGAAATATTAATATTAGTAGTCTAGTTTTCTAATTCAATTCTTGATTAGATTTAAGGTATCAATGTAGTAATCACAATATTCTATAAGTGTTACTTCACATCATCGAAAGAGAGACAAAATATTCAAATTATGAGAAGATGATTAATTATGACATAGTTAGGATGGACAAAAAAAAACTAGTGAGCTGAAGTGAGAATCAAATATCAATGAACTCAAAGATCTTTCGATCTTAAATTTTTTCTTCTAATTAACTTATTATAAGTCATAATGTGGATGACTCCATTTTATAGTTGTACCATAAATGTGTAGAGATATTCCATTGAGTTGGTTCAGCTATTATCTACATAAAAAAATCATCTTATAATGCACATCATTAAATGACTACTCATGATATTGATAGTTAGTAATCGATTAATAAAGTAACAACTTTTGTACCAGTGATGTATACTACTCGCAAAGCTAAAGTATGTTACATCTACAACTAAAACTAAAACTCAATGGAGAAACTTCGATTTTATCCTTTATGAACAAGATCCAATATTAACTAGCATGCATCAAAAAATGCTATTAAGCTTGTGAGACAATGATGTATAGTGTTCATCAAAAAGATATCCCCATAACATGACTAACTTTATTAAATATTATTAATATTTATTTTTATATATAATTAAGATGTTAGTGTCATGAGCAATGGTCTTCATTGATAGAATAGATTCATAGGTGAATTTTTTAAAAAAAATAGTACTATATAGTTACCTAAATTATTAAACCTCTTTCAGCCCTACTATCTTTTGTTTTTAAAACAATTATTATCAACGAATTAAATGGTAAAGTTTAAAATATAGAGATCATTTGATAAGATCTTATAAGATATAATAAGACATTCATAAGAAACCAAACTACCATTCAACTATCACGTAATTTTATAAAATATGGAAAGAGTTTACCTCATGCAACCACCCAGAAAGCATGGCTAGGCTATGTATCATTTTAGTTGGAAATTAATTACTCACAATTCCTATGATTTTGTATTTTTCAATAAAGAAGCTAGACTATTAACCAAAATTTCAATTTAAAGCTAAGTTTCATTGTTTTCCATCTTCTTATAATTAAATATGTAACATCCAAATGTAGTTTATCCTTCTTCAGCTGAAATACTCAATTAGAATTCACAATAGTTAGGCATCATCCTTGATAGGCCATTTGTTAAATATAATTTTTAACTCTCCCATGTCAATTTTTATGATAACAAACCCCCACTAATGCATTAACTTGTGTTCAATTGTGGCCCAATAAATTTAAGTCTTAGATCACCAAAATGTAGGAAAACATCATAATTATTGATGCTTATAAGTTATGACCCAAATATTGCAAAACAATACAATATTATATCAGTAAAAAATAAATTCATGAAAAAAATGTGCCAACCAAGTTGTTATCAATTCACTCACTTGTTAACAAGTTGATTTCCCTCCAAGCTGGAAAGAACCACATTGTAGTGAAGAATGTTTGCTTCACATCTTTGATTAATTAGCTTATGCCACGTAGTAAATTGGCTCAAGAATCTTGTATCCCTTGAGAAGTACATACTCTATAGGGGTAATACACACTCCACTACCATGTGATTTTTCTTCATCTATCTCTGACTCATGCTATCTACTTGTGCAGCTCCTAACATGAGTTTCAGGATAATACATGAACTCTTCAAACTATTGTTTCATGTAAAAAAGAAAAAAAGACAGTAAACCTCCTCTATGCCGTTGACCTTAAGGTAGATGAAGAAGTTATCAAAGTCTATCTATTTTCAAGGGTCTTGAGCCCAACGGTGAAGTGTTGTGTCTAGAGAGTCGCCTCTGCAGAGGATGGCTTTGCTGGACCATGAGAATCGCTTTCTCCCATTCTCTCCCTCCTGTGAAGTGTTTGGAAAAGAAGGGCCTTTCTGGGGAGGAAGCCCCTTAAATAGCTGCGTCCATAATGGGCCTGGGGGGGAACTATATCTCTCTCTCTCTGTAATTGTTTGAAAATTCTGACGGGAAGAAGCAGCGCCACCACCGACGCCCACTCCGAGATCCAAACCGTCCTCGCCGCCGGTGAGGCAAGAGGACGGCAATGGCCCCCGGCGGCGGCGGGCGCGCGATCTCGCAGCAAGCTTTCGAGGATATGGTGAGAGAGAACGTGGAGGATCTCGGGATGGACCCAGAGGAGGCCCTCGACGACGCGATTCAGGCGCTCTCTCTCCAGGGCGTCGACCTCTCCGGTCTGCTACCCCTTCCTCCGTCCTGGTCAGTCGTCTCCTGCTCGTCTTACTCGATTCTGATCGCTCTGTTTCTCAGGTATTGTCAAGTGTGTTCCCGGGGTTGCCAGTGCCAAGGACGACCCAGTGCTCCAGGCCGTGGACGCCCTGAAGGAGATGCTCGCCTCCGGGCTCCCCCAGAAGTCGAATATGGGTGAGGTGGTCCGACTGCTCGACAGGTTAAGCGATCTTTGCTCATCTGGAGGGGGAGGAAGCGGGCACGAGAACGCGTCTATTGCTGTCAGAAATGGCGCAGTGGAGCTGCTCTGCTCCGCATGTTCTTCTCTCGAGAATGCGGAGGAGAATGCCCTTGTGTCGGCTTTAAAGGCATTGAGCTGTGTTATTTGCGGTCAGTTACTGTCCTCCCTCTCCCCCTTGGCCATTTGTTGAGCTGTGTTCGACACCATTCCCCTGGCACCTCACTCTCCTAGCTGGGTCGCGGCATATATTTTATTATTTTGACTTCGATACGGATGTCCTCCTGAAATGATTCCACTGAATATGCATCGTATTTGTCAGCATCCTTTTTCTTCTCTTTGACATACTGTTTATGCAATTTGATCCCCGGAACCTTCAGCGGAATAACTTAACCCATACTTATGGGTGATGATGCAAAGTTTCGTCTGTGCTATCTTGCATAACCAAATATAAAGCTCACAATTCTTAGCGGGTTGATCTTTTTGCGTTTGTCACCCTCAAATTTGGTTACAATATCTTATTGTTCATCATAGACTTGAGGTCAATTCATTGTATCCATCATCATCACGGTAATTGTAATTGAAAAGCATTATTACATTTATACCGTGGAAAATATTTTTCTGATTTTTTTCTTTGTTGTAAGAAATTAAGTTGATTTAGTTATATTTGCTTCTAAATTTATTTATTGTTTATTCGTCAAGGTTGTCGTAAAATATTTGTTTTGGGTTATCCACAACTCTATCGACCCTAGTTTCGTTTATTAAATTCTAAAGATTATAAACACTTCTATCCCTGTTTCCCACATGGGCATAAATCTACAGGCATCTTTATAATTACTCTCCAGTGGTTCTAACTTTGGTATATAATTGTGCAGATATCAGAAGCACAGAGATTTTTCAGTGCAATCATGGCCCCAAACTTATCATGCAGATATTGAATAGATACGGTCAGAGTGTAAACCTATTGGATAGTTGTTTTTCCGTTGTTGCTGCAGCTGCAACTGGCAATGAGATTGTGAAAGAAGCTTTTATGGACTTAAAAATCGGTGAACTTTTTGTAAGAAAATTGAATGCACAATCGAAATGTTGCACTGAAAGTATGTATGATGCCATACGCATCCTGCTAACACCTGATGATCACCGTGTGCTGGCTTCCCAGGTAAGTGTACCCTTACCACTGTTGCTATTTGTGATTTATATGATTTCTAATTTGTTTCCTGTCTATTAATTTCGTTTATAATAATGGGAATCTTATATGCCTGTTCCAACAAATATTAGATGTTTTAGAATGAATCTTGAGCATTCTGACCGTTTAAGTCCTAGAAGATGGGAAGTAATCTTTCAGTTGCAGCAATCTGGTTTACAGATATTTGAGGCAAAAAGCTAGCATGCATAGGGTCCACCATTTCATGGACATCCATAACTCATGATGATAAGACATGATTTCACATGTTGGCAACACCTGCACCACGCTCTGTTTCTGATTCAGTGTTCAGCTGATCTTGAGTTTTTCTTTTGTAATGGCATATTTGAATGAAGTTCCCTTCTGATGGGAATGAATGTAGCAGTGAATGAGCTCTTTTTGGGAGCACGATGTCATTATGGAAAGTGGTCTTCCATCTAGTTTTTTTCCCTTTGTGCCTTGGCCATGCAAGCTTGCATCCTAAATACAAGCTGGTTTGGCATTTATCATGCATGGAAATATTAAAAATTATGATACTGATGCACATTTCTCAAGGGGAGAAGTTTTATTTGTGCTGCTAATTAGGTTTGTCTGACTTGCTTTGTGATGCATAGAGTACTGATAGTAAAGTATTACTTAAATACTTTTGGAACGTTATTAACAATGATCTTACACACCATGATTTATGCTACAAGAACAAAAGAAAATCTCAAACTTAGTTGTCATTTTACTGGGATGTTAACACTTTTCTGTTCTATTCTCAAAGGATAGTTTGATATATATATATATATATATATTCGCTTATTTGATGTATGATAATTAGTTTGCATTAACAAGCGTTTTAGACAAATTATCTGCATCCGCTTATGACATGACCCCTGTACATAAGAGCAAACATTGCCTTTATACCACATTTCCGCTATTCTTATGAAAATGGAGACATTTTCATTTAGATGTCTTAGCGGTGGAGTAACAGACTTACCTTTTGGTTCTTTGTTATCTCCTTGTGTATTCTTCCTTCGCTGAGATTTATCTACACTTTCATTCCCGAATTTTTTTAACTAGACTGAGGATGTACTTTGTGCTGTACCAAAAGGATTGTAGATTTTTCCATCATAGGGCAGTAATTTTATTCTTAATTGTAAGTGGAGTCCTGAATTCATACACAACATATATCTTTGGATATTTAGGTGTATGGGTATGCTCGAAAATTTGCTCAAATTGGCATTTCAGATGCTCTTGTAGAAGCACTTAAAGATGGGCTCCATTCTCCTGGTGTAATTTCAATATGTGTTGCTCTGAAAGCTGTTGCTGTTAATGTAAGTTTGTTTCCTTCTGATCGATGCTGTTACTTTTTAAAGTAGCCCAATATTTTCTTCCTACTATTGAACTAGCTCATCCAGTAACTTCATGGTGAACTTTAATTTATTACTTTTTTCACTGTATGTTTCTTCGGATAACTTTTCCTGCCTATGTCAGCAGGAGGGAAGCATATGATATATTTGATTTGTATTCCTTTCTCTGGTTGTTATAATGGCAGTCCATTAATGTAGTATACAACTTCTCATCGCAAAGGATATTATGTGGCAGTAGAAAATATCAGATTAGAAAAATGGTCATTTGCTTCTTTCTTGATAGTGTCTTATAATCTCAGCTAATTTGATTTGGTTTTTAGCGTGAAATGGTGAGCATGTGGTAGGTCATTAGTATGGCTTCTCAATGGGCATGTATGCACGACTTGCTAACTGATAACGGGCAAATGTTTTGCACAATTGATATAAAACAATTAAGACGTATTTTTTAAGTTAAAAAATAATAATAATTAATGGTTTACATTTTTCGTAAAAAAACTAGAGTGATGCATAAAGTTAACATCAAAACGGTCTGTTGGTTTGGTTTTACTTCCAGGTTATTAGATGTATTGTGATGAGGGACCAATAACTTTTCAGGCATTAGGATGATCGAATACCTTCATATTTATCTTATTATCCTTTCTTACTATACTTTGTGTTCTAGTAAAGGTTTTTTCTTTTTGTTAAAATTCATTTACTTAATGATCGTGATTCGAAGATGAATCGTTGTGATTAAAGTTCCCTTTAATGGCGTGCATGCTATATTTTCATTGTTTCTTTTATCTTCTTTAGTTTGACTAGACTGCATATTTTTTCCGCAACTTCACATCTTCGTTTTATAGGATGAAATATGCAGGTCAATCTCAGAAAAAGGTGGCATTGATGCAGTTCTCAAATGTATAGTGGAGAGTAGTGAACAAAATGACAAGGCAATTGCTAGAAGTTGCTGTTCTCTATTGTTCAAGGTCAGAGGCCTTGCTATTTATCGTTCCTTTTTCGTGTTTGAACAATTATCTCGTCAACTATGCTAATACGATGCAGTGTTTGTCTGTTTGAAGTTGGCCGGCAGTGACTCGAACAAGAATACTATTGTTCAGAATGGTGGCCTTGATAACCTAATCAAACTTTCGTCAAAATTTTTTGATGATCCAGCTGTTCTACAGGAGGTACCGAAAATACAAAAAAGCACTCCCGATGGCATTAAATTATCTATGAGAGCCTATTTTTCATCTATTTGAGACTTTCATTTTCCTGCTATTTTATTCATTACGATAACTGTTTTATCCAGATCATGACTGTTATCTCTGCGCTGTCTCTGAGGACTCCTGAGAACGCAGCCCGTGCAATTGAAGCAGGTGCTGGAGATTTGGCAATTCAGGCAATGCGGAAGTTTCCATCTGCATATCAGATGCAGAAACAATGTTGTCTCATGATCCGTAATCTTGTGGTGAGGAACCCAGAAAACAGGTGTGTTTCTCTATTTGACAAAATCTTACACCGTTTATATTGATCTTAAAGGGAACATATGATGCTAAGAAACGATGATTAACGTCCTATTTGTAGATCAATAATGTCCCCTCCATCTGTGAATGCATCTGTGGAGACGTCTCCATAAGACCTACTGTTACTGTCCGCTCCCTTTGGTCTAGTGGAGACGTTGTTCTTCAATCCCTTGAAATTTTATTTTATCATGCATGCAGCATATTAGCATGGCGTGGTCTGCAGAATATTATCTTACCCAATTTTTTCAAGCTTGGTTGTTTGTTCGACGTCAGTCTTATTCATCTTTCTTTCTAAGCATCTTTCAGTGTTGCGCTCGCATAGGAATACCATATATGAAGGGACAAATTAAAACCCAGTGATAAGATAAATGGGATAATAAAGTGTGGTTAATTGGTTTTGACTTTGATATGTTCAGAGCAGAACTGCTACTATCTGCCGCGGTAGCTAATTCATGAAGGGAGAAGGTTGACACAGAAGGGCAGAGAAGATGATCAAACAAGCATGACTCTGCAAATTTTTACGTAGAGAATGTGCCATGATGAATAGCAACTTTCAATTTACCTTGCCGCAGTCAATGTAGACATTTACTATTAATTGATTGTTTGAACTGGCTAGTTCTATCTTTGAGGTGAGACATCTGCTTTGAGGACCAAGCTGAGTTTCAGTTCTATCTTTAAAGATATTATTACTCAAATTAGAATCTCCATTTCCCATACTATTACAGCTGACATCATTAAATTGATCTCTCTTGTCCTTGTGGCCGTCATTCTCATTTTCACCCATTACTTGAAACTGTTTGATCCTAGGGAGTCTTGATGAGCCTATATTCGTCTTGTGATTCTGCAGAACCATTCTGCTGGGCAATGGAGTTGAGAGACTCATCAGGAAGGCCAAGTCCAGCAGTGCGATCTGCAAGGAAGCTGCTTCTGCAGCGCTGAGAGACCTGTGTCTCGATGATTACAACTGACAGACATACTTCACCTCATCCTGTTTTCTTATCTTCTTCTTCTTGAGCTCCTTGCAGCTATTATTGATGATGACAAGGAGCGGGCCTGGTAATTTTGAAGGGAATCAATGCTTCTCCTTACCATCAAATGTTATCTGCATTGGATCTAATTTTTTTTTATTAATGTTACCGCCTTCTTTCACTCATCATAGAACATGCCCTTCGTGTAGCCACCATGATAATCGTTGGTAGTGCCAGGAGGGAGGTATTGGCTTTCAGCCTTGTAAAGCCTGGGGGAGATGAGGTCTGGCTGTGGCCCCTTGATATGCCCATGCTCAGCCCACCTCAGCCACCTGGATCCACCTCAATGATATGGGGCTTGATACGGGGGGCTGTGTGTGGGAGGGAGATAGCAGGAGAGGAGAGGTTGTGCGCAGCTATGCCTGCGAGCACAGCCCACTGCAATAGGCATCGGCCACGGTGTCAGCAGTGGCCAAACTGCAGGTGGGGCACGTATGCTGGCAGGCTGGCTGCCAGTGCCTAATTGCTGTCTGCATGAGATTTGGAAGACATGACCACACAATGGCGCACTTGGCGGCACAAACAACCCGTGACGATTGGCACCGCCAGCAACAGCCAGCATATGACAGTGGCCACTGGCAGCAGTCAGCACGGGCGGCGCACATGGCGGCCGGCGGTTGGCTGCCGCCGGCGACGGCCAGCTGCAGCTCTTTTCATGGCCCTGCTCAGCCATTGGCACCAACAGCGCCGCCGTGTTGGCTGTCAGGGGACTAGAATCCTGCCGCCCATTTTCAGAAAAACCTCGGAGCCCTCTTTTCTGAGAAAAAGTTGAGAAAGAATTCTGGGTTCATTGCGGATAGTCTGGCAAAATGAAGACTACTCAGCAAGAGCGAACCACACCGAGAGAGAAGGGGAGTGGAGGCTCCAGAGCCTTAGCTGGAGAGAAGAAGTCTGTCCTGGCACCAAGGATCTGCTGCCCTGAAATGCCACAATCCCATTAGAGAGATGACCCCCCAAGCTCTTCGGTCCATGGCAGAATTCTGATTGAGAACTGGAATACCTCACTCAGCATCTGAGTATACGATGTGCGATTATAGAACTGATATATTCCAGCGATGTAAACCTGTCAGGCAAACCCAGCGATTGTGAACGGATTTGACTTGGAAAAGGGTACAACCCGTTGACTCTTGCCGAACTAGATGAGGAAAGAATGGCAGTATCCCCACCTTCAGTATGGGTATCATGGGGTAGAACGCCGTATGTTATTGGAACATTCTAGAGTACGCCCTTCGCTCCAGAGTGCGCCGATCAGCAATCTATCACACACAAGAACATGTTAGAGACGTACCCTTCTAGAACGGCCCCTGGGGGTTTCTATTTGTGCTCACTGACCTTCTTCTTCGCTGCAGCATACTCTTTCTTTACGCCTCCTGAAAGATATTACCATGGTAGGAATTAATGCATGTGTGTATAGAAACATATTCAAAAAGGGGGGGGGGGGTAGAGAGAGAGAGAAAGAGAGTGAGAAAGCCTTGAAGCCATCTGACCATCGTCGGGCTCCAGCTCCAGTGCCTTCTTGAAGCTCTCAAACGCAGAATCCACGTCATTTAGCGCATTGTGTGCCTGATGGACGGGGACAGGGTGCACATATCAGGGGTTCCTCCAAAAGGGATCAACGCCGACAGAGCTTAAGCATAGAAATAAAGAGGCACCTATTAATATTTATAGCCTAACACTGCCAACTACTATCTGATGACAACAAAGTCTGCTAAAAGAAAACCATCAGCAGTACACTTTGACCAGCATACACCATTCATCAGCAGTAAAAAAGATGAGTAGTTTTTGACTTCTGCAAGGATTTTGTATATACTGATGGCTAAACGTGGGATGCTTGTAGAAGGAGAGTTAAACTTAGTATGAGATTATACTCCGGATGAAGTTTCAAGATGGTAATGCAATGTGGCTGCATGAGAGAATACACGTTTGCTTTCCCACACCAGGTGTTTTACCAATCTCCGAAGTGCCCATTTTAATGAATCATGGTCTTCTCCCCTTTTGGAAAAAAAAAAGAAAAGAAAAAAAGAAACGCCAGAAAGATGCCCAGCACAGCACAAGGATCATATGTCATCCTTCCATATAGAAAAAAGTCAATCTATGATGAAGTGAAATATGCAGATAATACTGACCTGACCTTGGCGGAAATACGCCTTGGCATTTCCTTCTCTTTCACGCAATGCAAAATCCGCATCCAACAAAGCACCCTTTAAGTCGCCTAATTTCAGCTTGCAGGCCTGTCAATCCATTGGATTAGGTGACCAGTCAAGAGCCCCTCTTATTTTCCAAACCCAGGGCATTGAAATGTCTAATTCACTGGATGCAACTAATGAAAGCCGCAAGTCACACTGAAAAGGGTCTATATTTGTGGAGATCAGCAGGTGCACTTCAAAGACCATGCCAAATGAAACAAATGGCCTGCGCGTTATAGAATCCAGGAATATAATAGTAGGTACCTAAACAACTCAGGCATTGTACACCTCTTTTCTTTTTTTACTGGATAACAGAGGGTTCTGATGACCATTTCGGGCCCTCAAAAAAATAATTTGTTACAAAATTATCCTTATAATTCCTAAATTATTAAATCTGGAACTTGGGGAGTTCGATGTAAAGCAATAATAAAAAACCGTCTGCATTGAGAGTTACATTTTCATTAAAAGGAGGGAACCATAGAAATCAAAAATACTCTCCGTCTCTTGCTCTTTTGACAAGATTCATACGAAAATATCATTCTGGACGTGATTAAGTGGCCAAACACCAACCATAAATTGGCAATAACTGAAACTAAGGAGCCAACGTACTGGAAACTAATTTTTCAATGTAGTTAAAATGCGAACCAAGGGACGTTCATCTAAATACATTGTAGCAACTGAGACAACAGGCTATGGACTCAAACACTTATGGGAGACCAACACTAAGGCGCAGCCTGGCATTTGTCATCCTTACGTAATATTTTCCACCAATATCTCATTTAATTTTCGAGCAAATATTCCAGATTCTAGCAATATATAAGATGATTTTCTTAATTGAAGTTTCACACAATTAAACTGAAGTTCCAAGGCCTGAAAATCATAGACCCTCTCGGCAAACTTTCCCCATCAGGGTGACCTTTCAGACTGTCCAACTACTCCGGAGCCAAAGTAGACAAGAAACCAGAACAAGTTTGCATCACATCAAGTTGATAGTTGATCAGCTTTTAACCTTTTTGGCTTTAACGCATGAGTATGCTTCAGAGATAAGGTTCCACATAGAAAGAGGAATCCTTGAAAACGAGCATTGCTAAACATTTTCCTTTTGATGTTGCGTAGACTTTCACATAACAGCATTAATGTAGTCATTATTCCTAGTCTACAGCATAAATACAAAATAACAAAGCATATTAGAGCCCACAACACTTCAAATCGAAAATGGAAACACAGCTTAAATACATACCAAAACAGATGAGGGTATTCTCAACTAAAGATTCTAAACAAAGAAGGCTAAGAAATAGATTAAATCTTGGCACTTGTTCAAGGTATATTTTTCATACCAAGTACTCAGTAAAGGATGAAGATGAAAGCTTACAGAACTATTTGTGAGTATTTGAGACTTTGTCTTCCGCAGATTAGAACTTTTTTCTGCATAGTCAGAATAATTGATAGAAATTAAATTATTACTGAATACCATATAAATTAACCAAATGCACACTATTAGGAGCCTTGCCTTCATCAATGTCCTCTTTCTCCCAACAAGCATCCAAGTAGCGCAAGGCTTTCCGGTACTTTCTAAGAGCCATTTTAAAATCTTGCTTCTGCACATCAATTTAAGAAGCTAATTAAGAGTTGTCCAGCATGTATAAAATTTTTCAAGTACCCGCTGTATGTACAGATCCCGAATCCCTAGAATGAGCAAAATATTTAGAAAAAAAAATGTCATTCAAAATAAAAGACACTCCAAGGGACAAAGCAGCTGATTTTTTAGAAAACCATCTACAGTTGTCTGTGGCACAGATGGAAACTATATGAAACTATGATGAAATTTCAAAAACAAAAGCAACAGCATGTTGAACTATATTTAATCACTAATAATAATAATTTGGCCACTTTAAATTTCAACCTTGTAGCATTCATTGCCATATGTTTTGGCCGAGTCCACAGCATTCATCCACCATGAAACTTCAACAGGCTTCTCGTCAAGATCAGTTGGCCAATCAGGGTACATATCACCATCTTTGAAAAAATTTATAATTCCATCATCTTCCCCTTCAGGAATTTCCCCACAATCCACAATAGTGACATCAACTGTTGGAGCATCACCATCTGCGGTGGGAGTGTGCTCAACTGACCGCACAACACCCATCCCTTTGATCACCTTCCCAAATACGACATGCTTGCCATCGAGATGGGACGTTCTAGTAGTAGTTATAAAGAACTGAGACCCATTAGTGTTAAGGCCCGAATTAGCCATGGATAAAATGCCTTTGCGTTCATGCTTCAGCTCAAAATTCTCATCCTCAAACTTCAAGCCATATATTGATTCCCCTCCAGTTCCATCCCCAGCAGAAATATCACCACCTTGTATCATAAAACCTTTGATAACACGATGAAAACGCGAACCCTGCAATAAGACATTTTCTCTTAGCAAATAAATCTAGAAAAATGTTGCATAAAAGAAAGCGAAGTGGTTACATGCTTCTACAAATCCATTTGCCGAAATGAACCAGCACACAAGTAAGGTTGATCATGATAAATCATCACCTTAATGAAAATATATAAATAATAACAATCTAATGACTTAAAATCATCTAAAGGAGTGATGACAGGAAAATTACAAAGAAAAAGTGTCTGAGTGTTGGTTATTTAACCCTAGTTAAATGTGAAAAAAACCAAGGCTCAGTTTTTTGACCTAGGAACTACATGTTTAATTTCCTATGGGCTACGAGGCAACTACATAAACCGTGGTATCGCTAGAACCATATCACCAGCCCAAAGGTGGGGAAAAAAGAACCAACTATAAACATTACCCAAAAAAAAGGAGCGAGAAAGAGAACTCCGCGAACTCCTGGTCCTAATCCACCACAACTGAACAGACAGTGTTCGCTGAGACATTCAAAATGCGATCACAGACGCGTTCAAGAATTCTCCAGCCATTCCAACATCTGAAAGAAACTTCATCACAACTCCCGAGGATTGCATTGCTAATGACACGAAATGGAAAGAGCGTAGTTCAGAGAAGACGATGGCTGTCAAACAAGACCATAATGCCAAACCTTCAAACCGCAGAAATTATAGATGCAGCATCAATAACTCATGGGCATGGAAAGAAGAGGACGTCAGAGTTCAAAAAATCACGTAAAACCAGGCGAAGAGCAAGCGGCAGTGAATCAGAGTAACCAAAGAGAAATAACGAAGAAGCCAAAACATCGACAGAAAAACGCGACGAAAAAGAAGCGCATCCGAGCCGTGTGCTCGCACTGACTGCAGCATGGAAAGAAGGAAACCTTAAAGTGGAGGGGGACCCCGGTGTTGGGCCCCACGCCCTTCTCGCCGGTGCAGAGAGCCCGGAAGTTCTCGGCCGTGCGGGGCACCACGTTGGCGAGGAGCTCAACAACCACCCTCCCTTCCACCTCCCCGCCGATGGCGATGTCCAGGAAGCACCGTGGATTCCCCGTCTTCCCCTCCTCCGCCTCCATCTCCCCCTCTACACAAACCCTAAGCAGAGAAAAAACCCCGAGGACCGCACCGCCACTTGCCGGCGGCTTCCGCTCTCTTCCTCGCAGCCCCTCCACTGGCCTCGCTCCTCCCGAGCTCCCGCTACCCACTATTTATTTTGAAAGTGGGCGACCAGGGGTTGGGCCCACGGCTCACCTCCCGCCTCTCTTCTTCTCCCACTTTTACTCTCCCATTCCTACTTCATAATTGTTTATTATTCAACCCATCATAATCTCTAGCATACTTCAGCGCTCTTCAGTTTGTAAGTTGATCTCGATTATTAATTAAATACATTTTAAAAAATTGAAGATCTAATCATTGCTGTCCGGTAACATAAATATATAATTTAAATTAAATTGAGTCTTTTCCTAAAAATACTATTGACCAATAGGACCCTTCAATCTACAAAGTTGATATGGAATATTATATTATTTTATTTTATTTTTTTGAATTGACGATGTAATAATTAGTGTATGGTAACAAAAATCTATAATTTAAATTCACTTGATATTATTTCCCAAAAATATACTATTGACCAATAGGACCCTTCAACTTGTAAAGCTGATTTTTAATAATATTTTTTATTATTTTTTTAATTGATGATCTAATTAATGATGTCTAGTAACATAAATATGTAACTTAAATTAAATTTCTACTGTCTCCCTAAAAATTTCTAGTGACCAGTAGGATCATTTAGTCTAGTAAGTTGATTTTGAATAATAATTAAATATATTAAATAATTTTTAATTGATGATCTAATTATTGATGTCTAGTAACATAAATATGTAATTTAAATTAAATTTATATCATTTCCCTAGAAAATTCTATTGACCAATAGGACCATTTAGTATATGAACGTGATTTTTAATAATAATTAAATCTATCAAAAAATATTGAATTGATGATGGAATTATTGGTTTCTAGTAACATAAACATCTAATTTAAATCAATTTATATTATTTCCCTAAAAAATACTATTGAGCCATAAGGGTTAAGTTTTAGATGAATAATTAGTCAACTACATGTAATTTGTCGTAAATATGGTCTTCTCTTCTTACTAAGCCAAACTTCGCTCATTAGAATATAAAATTTGGTTTTACGATCTTCTATTTTGATGCAATGACCAATGTGAAATTACAATAATCATCCACTTGGGGTTATATGCAAGAACTATATTGATTTAGGGTGATTATAGTAATTAAGGTTATCCCCTTGAGCCATTAATATAGCTATAAAATCGTGATAATTAGCCTATCCCCCCTTCTCCACACTTAGGTCGCATCATCTAAACTTCACTAATCTTCTAAATAATTATTTAATTACAATTATCAATAAGTACTATCATATTGCCACACTCTCCCAATACATCACCAAATAATTTGATGGTTATTTTTGCCATCTTAAATCCATTTGATTTGAAATTTTATTGATTTTTGACAGTTTTATATTTTAAATATTAAGGAATGAGAAATTATAAGTAACCCACTTGATACTATATGCACAAGTAATACACCAAAATTAGGGATATATATATTTATTTATTTATTTAGGAGAAAATGGAGTGCAATAGATTCTGATTGATCTAGGTGTGAGCCCCATAGTAGAAGAGGAAAGGGGCAAAAGGGGGAGGCCTATCTTGTGTAAGAAATGGGAGGCCACATAGTAGAAATAATAGGTGACTAGGCTTTTGGTTTGACCCTCTTTGAGATTATTACATTAGTCTATTAGTATCTCTCCAAACTTTTTGGTAGTAATATCATAATGTGTGACATTATTAGCTCGCATATATTATTTTAATTTTTTAATTAAAATAAAGGCACCACCATGGACAAATTTATTATTTAGCTTGTCTTAACAAAAATAAGGGAATATTTTCATGTATTAATAAAAAATAAAATTATAAGCTTCTTCAATATTACCATTATCAATAAAAAGGCTAACCTAGTCTCACCATTTCTTATTAATTGAAGACAATAAAATAATAAATGCTAAAGTAAAAAAATCATTATTTATCACAATAAGTAGATCACATGTAGGAGTCAACTCTTGTCAAAGCTCTCACCAAACCCATGATTTTAATTTTTTGAGAAAGTATTAACTACTGTGAAATTGATATTACAAATGAATCAGTCTTCATTTCTCTTTGACATCATAATTTTGGCAAAATATATAAATAATATTTTGAATAAATGGAAAAAAATTATAGGAACGTATATTGGGTTATGAGGAATTATTCTTTAGCTAAATTGTGGCACCCCATCATGTCACTTGTGGGCAAGCTGTATAAAAAAGTCCCCTCCTTTTAAGGTTAGAACCCCCCCCTTCCTACTGTCGCTCCCTTGAGTCGAACAGGTCCTGCGCGTCCCATCAGTTCTTGCTACTCTCGAACGGGATGCTGGGCCATCGAAGATTGAAGGTTGCCTTCAGATAACGATGAAGAGACCAGCATTGAATGACCCCCCCCCCTGCGTGCCCAGATGAACAGAGGGAGCAGGGCGGCCCAGATCGCATCAGGAACAGGGGATGGACCGGAATGGAAAGTAAAACGCAGGAAGAGGGGCAAGCTGACACGCTACGCAAGAGTAGGCCATGGGCCCTCTTCCGACCTCCACCGAGCCGTGTAGACGACCAAGATGGGGTGAATTCCCGTGGGCGCCTGCCTTCCCTTCCCTCCATGAGCTGGATGCCAGCTGCCGCGGACTGCTGCCAGGTATTGCTGTTTACGGAAGAAAGACCTAACGAATTCCGTTTCCCCAGAAGTTCAGGGGGTCTGGAGACCTGCAAGCCCTGTCACCATGGATGAATATTTCGTTCCTGTTTTTCAATACCGCGATTTCTTGAATCGACGGCGTCACCAAGGGTAGCAGCATGGGAGAGACGGGGGTTTCCCTCTCCACATGCAGGACACATATAAATCATAAGAACCGATGACATGAAATCCCACTCCGAAGAAGGCAACACGAACATGATAGGGAGCATTGGACATTGAGTGTATAGAGGTTCCTTACTTCTAATTGAAGGGAAGCCTGCAAAGAAGGAGAAACCAGGAGACAGACAGACTCATGTCAGTCCCAAATCATATTTGCTGCGAGGAACTAAAAAGATCACCGTAAATGAGAGATCACTTTTGCCTGTGTCAACTGGTTTTGGGTGTAGAAAATGGGAGAGAAGAAAGAAACAGGGAATCATTCCATTTTCTTTGTGGGAACCAAAAGAAAAAGATGCCTCAACGGAGAAGTAACGGAGCCCATGGCAGGAAAGGGTGCTGCTTCCTTTTGTTTTTTCTTGGATTCCTGCATAACAGGAAACTGCGAGTTTCTAACTTAGTCTTCTTCACTTTCCTTTTTCTTGCTCTGTTTTAATTTCTCTTTTCATATCTGACGATACAGAGAATCAAGGGAACAGCATGCAACCGCACAAAACTACTACTGTACTGAAACACAGATCACAACAACAATGGTCAAACATTATGAAATCCGAAACGATGAAGGGTTATGATCGACTGTTGCCTGCTATTTGGCAACTAAACATCAATTAATGACATTTCATAAAGCTGCAACTTTGTATTTTCCATAAGGTCATAAGTATTCCCCACTTATTGCCGCTTCAAAACACCAAAAACTATTCCAGCTGCCATCACCATTATGTGCAGATATTGTGAGACAGCTCAGACAATGCATTCACATGTACCTAACCTAGGATACTATATGACGAGATTCGATCTCTTTGTTCGGTACCTCAAGATGGCATTACCATTCTCAGTAAATGCATTTGTTTATACAAAATGAGAAAATATAATTTAATTCCTTACAAAAATACTTTTGAGGTTTTCATATGGAATTTTGAAAAATTAGTAGCATATTTAAAACCTGTAGAATATGAAGGTTCTCACACAATCTCAAAATGATGTGGAATGAACTCATTAATACAGTCGGGAGTTTCATAACTATTAGTATTATTTTATGTTCTTTTCTGGGAGGGCTGAACTGGTTGAGAAAGAAGGATTGTGGCATCTTCATGAGAACGCAAACTTTAAATGCCAATGAATTTTCTTCCGTTCCTCTTCTACTGTGGCAGATATAAAAGACCAAACAATGCATTATGATTTTTAACGTTTTATGTAAACTGATGATTCTTATCATAATCTTTTTCTTTATTATTGTTTTATCCTAGCATTATGCGATTCTATACATCTCAAAGTTATGTTTATTAAGCTCTCCTGTCTGGAATCAACTAGGCCTTAGTTCAGGGATAACATTCTACTTAGCTCAGGAACGTCTTAAGAATATTCCTTTGCATCAAATTTATGATTTATAATCAAAATATGTAAATGTACATGAGAAAAAATCTCAAAACATTGTTTTTAGCCATCGGTACGAAGATGCATGAGAAAAAACTAATCTGAAACATATTTTTCGCAATGGGTCGTTATGTGAGCTTACCCTAACTTAAGAGAAGTGTCAGAGCTGTCATCACAGTCCTGAGTGTCCCCTGAGTTTGAGGCACTAGTGATCGAACCAGAAGACTGCCTGTCATCATGAAAAATGCTGACAGACTTTGGCAATGCCAACTGTTCCTTGCCTTTTGTCATTTCCATAACCTACATTCATCAAACAATAAAATAAGTTTTCTTTCATAAAGGGAGACAACGAAAGTTAATTATCAGGGTTCTACTTGCTGCTTCAGCAGTGCGTTCTCTTCCATTAGTTTCGCACCCTAGACATGCAAGAACAGAAAAATCAGTATCGAAGTAGAAATGAAGCTTTATTTTTTTGTTAGAGAGGGTTTTATCCACGGTGTTTCATGCATTCCTTATTCATAGTGGTTTTCAGAGACATAGGAGTCTTAGACTCACTGTACACATAAAAGTCTTACGGATTAAGGCCAATACTTATAAGTTCTAACTTTTAAAAACAGTCAATTTTCATGGATCACTGAGATGATAATTATTAAAATAATACAAATTGAAGTAAATAGATCTAACTTCCTAACTAAATCTTGATATATAATTTTTTTCGACCTACTCCACAGGAAATGTTTGTTTCCTTCTATCTGGGGAAACTCAAGAGAGGAAATAAAAAACAAAAACTTTATTGATTGTAGGGGCTTTCTGCTATGATATCTTTCCTATGATCATGTTAGACCTATTAATTTATTCGTAATATCTCTCCTCGATTTCAACTTTCAATCATTCAAAGACTAAGTCAGGCGTTTACGACGGTCAAAAGAACAAAAAAAAAACGACTCTTATTCAGATTCAAGCCAAGATGTAATCCCTCTGCATGTTGCTGAGTATTCTTGCAGCAAAACACGTTTAATATTAAATAGAGATGCTCAATTTCTGACCTTCTGCTGTAGTCCGCTTATTTCCTCCATGATTTTCTGACCCTGTAAGTGAACATGAAAATTTTTAGACAAAAATCCATCCTCATTGAGACATTCTTGAAAGTGGTTGAAATAGCATGGCCACATACCTTTTTTTCAAGCACACGACATAGCCCTTTTTCAAGGGTCTTTTCTAGCTGCACTAGCTCCTTCAGCGTTAAATCTTGGATATCCTCTCCTTTCAGTTGTCTATAAAGAGGAAATAGCACATTCACAATTGCGCATGCAGACGAGTTTGAGCTCAATCAAACGGGTAAGGGACAGATACAAACTTAAGTTGCTGGCCTGTTTCAGCAATTTCCTTGCCCAGACTGTCATGCTTGACACTCTCTAGCTATAAAGAGCGAAGAACTAATCAGTTTGGTAATTATCTGGACTTACCACGACGACTGAACATAGATGTTTATTGAATTTAAAAATTCCTGGAAAAAGTGAAAGAATCAATAGAAATTATTCACTAGTTCATCAAAGCTTTGCATTAAAATGCAGTTTGCATAACACAAACGATTAGAGCATTTTTCACATTTTTCTTAATCCATGGATTCAAACTATGTACCGGGAAAACTATAATTTTGATATAAATCTTTTTGCGTGCTTCATTTGTTATAGTTTGTAAATGAAAAAATACCAAATCTGCACAGATGAAGCAATACAAATTATACAAGCTGAAAGTAGATCATCAAAAATATTAATATAATATATTTCCAGTAAGAGGGTCAATATGTAATCAGTTATACACAGTGAAACCAAAACCAGGCTTCGAAGTCAATTATGATCATCTCTGTTCACATGAGATCGTAGTATCTAAGCAATTCTTAGCAAAATGTCTTGGCCGAGGCAACTCAATTTTAGTCATCCACAATTTTTGATGCATGTTTTGCAGAAATTTAGCGGTAGTCAAAATGGAAAGAGAAAATTATGGTGTTAAAGAAGTTACTGCAACATGTCAAAAACCGCAATCTCATGTGTGGACCATATGATTCATGTCTCTAATTATCATTCGGGAATTAATACTTCTTACGGTGGTCTCATGGTAAGCAGCAAACTTTTCACGGACAAACTACATCTACTGCAAGAAACATATTAGCTTACCTGTAGCTCAAGAGATGGCTGCTCAGGTTTACGAACATTGTTTGGACATATATTATACTTTTCAACGATCTCCTTCATGCTTTGGAAAAAAAATAAAATAGCATCAGCACTAGCTTGAGAATAAATCAATAGGATTACTATACTCATATAATAACAAATAATTCTACTATCATCATATAATAACAGAATGAAATTTACTTTAATTTCAACAATGATGGAGAGCCTGCCAACGGATGGGGATACAGTGCAGGTTTAGGAGATGTAACCCGCTGTGTTGGCAATTAGTTACGTTCAATGCATTCTGAATCAACAATTGAGGACTTCGACAACATAGACGTGTCCCAACCAGAAAGTCAACAACTGGGCAACAGGAATGTGGTATTTTGGGTTCAGGGGGTAGAAACCTAAGCCCAATATATTCTTTGTTCACATTTTGTCTATTCTGATCACGAACTTCAGTATTAGTTCCGAACTAAATGCTGAATAATGGGATCAAATTGCTGAATTATTTCCATCTCACAGGATTTGGATCATATAATAAATCATTGTCAAGAGTTCCCTACAGAGAATCAATACACTAACTAGTTTCCAGTGAAACTTACTAATTACGAGTCCCTCATATTGGAAAAGGTGACTAGGCATAAGGACCAGAAGGCAGGAAGAACACAAAAAACTACATCCAACGAGAGGAGGGAGAGGAGGGATTTCAATAACTCCTTTATGTAATTCTTGCAAGCTCATTGATTATATAGAGGTCTAGTTTTAATGCATCATATACTGAGTCGTGGGCTGAACGAGATCTCAGAGGGCCATTCTATTTCAACTACGTTAGTGAAGACGATGATAAGTCCTCATCGATTGTAAGCTTATGGGCATCTCTCAGCAAGAGTATTTTTACCTATTGATACCCTATTTGCTCAGCGAACCCACAATGAAAAACCATCGGAAAGTGTATTTCTCACAAAACTTTTAAGGTCACACTAAGAATGTTTTATTTATTTATCATTTCATGCTTCATTCAATGTAAATTGACTACTTATAGAGACTTGTTTTAAGCACCATTGAAATTTCTACGCAGTTTTAGCTTTTGAAATTTTATTTTGTATGAAAAAAATGAAGAAACTCATGGTTATCTTCCAATTTCATCATAATTAAATCTTTGCAGAACGTATTTGTTAACAGCCCTTGGGTTTATAGATTATCCTTCAATACTCTGGCACCATATTCACAATTACTGGGGATAATTTTCGATCTTATTATCATAAATTGATTAGAAACGAAAAAAATATAGAAAAAATGATATAATCATGGACTTGTTGCACAACTTGTAAGGACTGGGTGGAATTGTTTGCACAAACTGATTGGATAAAACAACTACTTTATAGTATCTATACGAAATTTTTCCCTGTAATGTGTTACATGAAACAGGACAGATTAAGATATCTAAGCACAAAGACGTTGTATCCACCTGTTGGTCACTTCCATTGCTTCATCAAATATCTGCTTTAACTAGAACCTTGAACATAGGAGTGGATGCATATATTCAATAATGGACCATTTCTCTTTAATAACTTGAACACTCTGTTAACTCATGACAATAAAGCCCTCAATTCTGTGCAAAACTTTGCAAGAAGATTCAAATGTGAGAGACTTAATTCATTTTGCATTTATCACATGCAATAGATTCCTGTTCTAAGAGTTCAAAAAAAATCTAAGAATCAGGTTGGGGAAGTCAGCGTGATTTCTAAATGATAAAACCTTCTCTAATGGCAAATCAGATATTATAAAATTCATAAAAAAATAATTTTGCATGGTTTAACTACACAACATGTACATGGCAGCAGTAGGGGAGACTGACGGAAATTAAAGTGGCTTCTTCAGATTATTTATAGGATTTTTTTTAACAGACAAGTGAAAGAACCCACGTTAAATCCCAATCCAAGAGAAAAACTAGGACTTGGAGTCTCTTAAAGGAGAACTTATATTTTGGCCAGTCAAATTAAATCAGACAGATGAAAAAAAAACCCGGTCTAAAAAAGGTATGACTGGATCTTTGTTTGGTCCAGGAACTGAGAAACTTTATCTTTTATAGTGTTTTTCTATGTGGAATCTTTAATGGTGTCCTAAGGCGAAACATTTAACAGAAATTGAAATAACTGCTCTAAACTAATTAGTGAATCAGGTGTTTATCAATTTACAGATGAATAAGTGACCTAACTGTATAAGAACTTTTGACCTTGAAAAATGTAGAACCTGCTGGGGGTACTGGTCAATTCTGAGGGTGATTTATCTTACATTCATTCATACTACAAAGTGAAGTTCCATTACCAGAAAATGAAGCTAAATGTAGAGTAGTTGAGAGTCGTCTACTAGAATTATTTTGATGAAATTTTAGCTGGCAAATCGTGGGAGTGAGATGAAGAGTATCGCCATTTGTAGAATAACAATCCCATTCTCCATTTAAGGATCTACGATGAGGAAGTCAAGTATCAGATTTTGACACCTAACTGTACGTCTAAGTAGTGTCACCTCAACTAAGAGGGACCCTACCTTGTGCTCACTCTTCTTCTGTAGTCCAATCCACAATATCAAACAAATAATTCCTCCTGTCTATAAATAAATTAAAAAATAAAAAAATCATTGAGAAATAATGATGAAAATGTTGGGGATATTAATAAACTTTACCATTTTTATACTTGGTTATTACCCAGCTTTCTTATCAACTTGGAGTTAGCACGATTTATGATCTAAAGTTGATATTTTCCATGACACTGGTCAATTTAGTACTCTTAGAAGCTGATAGGTTTTCAGATTCAAGTCAGTATGTTCCTATGTAGGCAAAGCTCTACATGATTGGATCTATTCCCATTTAAAAACTAGCTCACACCAAGTCCGTCAAACAAATGCAGACTTCAAATTTCTTCTATGCTAAATAAGGTCTCACCATGTAGTCCGTGTCAACCAACCTTCTTAAGATATGCTTGAATCAAGTTATTCAAGAAAATAGATTTTTTCTCCACATGCCACTCTTAAATCCCCAAAACGCAATAATCTCTTAGATGACATCAAGTATTGATGTCGTTTTCTGAAAAGTGATACGTGGGGTACTTACTAAGTCACTCTCTTTGGATGTATCACATTTTTGTCATAAAAAGATCACCAAAATGCAAGAAAAAGAGACTAATCGCTTACAAACTATACTACCTTTGGAATTAAATTCTCATTTTTGACATGATTAAAGAGACCATCTTGATGTTTTTTTATGAACTTTATGTACTGTTTATCACATTGAAGGACTTGTGTAATTGCATGGACTATGTTTCATCATATATGCACTTTTTATTAATATGACCTCTGGAAATGCCAAAGTGAATCTTTGTAGGTAAAAAATCAATTCACCGAAGACGAACTAGGCCTTAAGATCAGGCTAAAAGTTGTAGGAAATGGTGAAAGTGAAGGAAAATAAATTTATTAATTATGATATAAATAATATGCACAGTATTTAAAATCATGCTCAACCAAAGTACTAATATCCTCATAGAATAGGGCTCCAAAGTCAAGACGATGAGTGTTGAAGAATGATAAACTATGTCTTCGTACATAGACCTTTATTTTTTAATGAAGAAAGGTAAATTTAGTAGAATTTGGGTTAATATCTCCATTGCTGTTTGATCATAAAATTAAGGCAGATGCTCTCTTCTTTGTTTGGTTACAATGTAATGGTGTCGTAATGAAAATAATGTTTGGCTTTAGCAAAATCTTTATTTTGCTAAAGATACAGCTATCCATTTTGATTCTTTATGGACCTTCCATTTTGATTCACCACTAGTGACAACAAGAGAAAGAATCAAAGGTCCAGTTATCCATAAAATTATATTGAGTAAGCCTTGTGCTGCTGTAAAAAGGTCTAATTAACACCGAAAGGAAGTTAGTTTATCACAGATTGTAGGTAGCCTAATTAATGCCCAATGTTTCAAAAAAATATATATGAGTAAGACACAAATAATGTAAGATTTTGTACCAAATGTTATGAACTCCATACATCAAGTTTACATTCCAGTACAAAATTCAAAATCAAGACAATTCACTTCTTCTTGTTCAGATTTATCTGTCACTGCTTTTGGCCAAAACGTTCAATGCCATGCTTACTAGAGCATAGGTCCTTGGGATTTTCATACGTCAAACAATACTGAAGTGTTCACAGCTTATGCACATTTCAAATTATAAATGAAGTGTTGTGAAAACCTTTTGATGCTTATGCTAGCTTAATATGTAAGGATAAAGATCGAATTTTATCTCTATAGTTGGAAAGGGAATTATGATACAAGACATGAAGAGAGCAAGAAAATCTATTTCCTAGCTTCTAGAGGCATAAATTGTTGATTCATTGTGTATAGGTCTTTAGCATCTCTGAATGGGAGGCCAGTTACTCAACACTGAAAAACTTCATCTTTGATATTTATCTTAGGTCTATTATACTAAAACCGACCGGTAGATATTAAAATAAAAACCGTCTATTCATTTTGAGAGATATTCTAAGAGAATATTTTCTTTACGAAAAAGGTGATCAAAAGAACTTGATCAAAGAAAGTTTTTTCTAGTTAAATGAAATCAATAGAAACTTGCATTAAGCACATAAGCGAGTTCTCCAAGATTTATTCACTAAAAACCATAATTAGTGACGCCCAATTGCATATTTATACACATTTGAGATCTTTGAGATGGTGACAAAGAATAACTAAATAGTCACTATGGTGAGGTTTTTGTCATAAAGGTGTGATGAATATTTTTTACTCTCGACCCACATCCATTGAGGATTTTGGTGTTAGAACATATTGTTGATAAGTTTTCACAATGATTACTCTTTAATATGATTCATTATATTGCCAACAATCTCAAAGCATAAGTTCTAGGCAACATAAGGAAATGAGTTGAAAAAATGAATATTCAAACTAAATATAGATTCACAAAGTCTTCCGCACAAAATTTAAAATGAAAATCATATTCAACTAAGGTATCACCTTATTTATCACTGTTTTGGTCAACTTTGTCAACAGTCAGCCAATTACTATTGGCACATTGCATGCAGAACTTATATATAGAAATAAAATTTTTATAAAGACAATAAAGTCAAGCTCTGCAAGGTGAAATGATTGAAGCATCCTCTTAAATGCAAGTTGAACCCCAGATACTTATCAAGATATGATAAAGCTTTCAGCATATTTTATTAAATTTTTTAACATTGATATATTGCTTAATAATGTAGTCACTAAGTTCTTATGGTGGTATTTAGTGTAAGAACAATCTCTCTATCCATCAAAGCTTGTAGCACTAAATAGGTTTAAGTAGTTTGTTTTGAAAGTTGACATGCATGATATGCTTAATTAGTGAAACTCTCAAGTTTTACATAGGGACTAAATCTAGAGTTGACAAAAATGGTGTCTACTCTATCATTTTTTGAATCACTTCTCACATCTTTTTTTTATTTTGATATGTAAATCCGTGTAAGATTATTTACTTCTCTCGTACAAAAACTGTTCCTAGGACGAGAAAGGGATGACTTGTAATTAATTCAAAAAGAATATTTAAGCACATAAAATCGATGGCATGAAATCATAGGGATAAGATACTTCAATTTCAAATTATTAATTGACTTTATTTCGAAAATTAGTATGGCAACTTTACATAAAAAGATAAAAAAATAAGGAATAAATCGCAAAACATAATACTTAATAACAGTTTTAGAATCAATTAAATTTTAGTAGTAACCTACAAGACTAGGGTAGTTTATTGGCCAGCATTAATATTTGATTAAAACTTTGTTACAGTAGGCGTTTCTATGCAGTCTCAAGTTTTTACGTATTTTTCAAATTCTCTGTATATCAGAAATTCTTTTGTTCACTAGTCAATAATGTGTCACAAATGAGGTAGTGTTGAAGATTTAGAAAACTAAACCTACAAAGGCCATTCAGCTTTTGAACTTGCTTACAATAATACATAAATAGTTCCTCAATCAAACATGCTGCAATTGACGATTGGAGAGTTAGATTTTCAATAAAGTCAGCTATATTGCATTATTATATTTAGTTACATTAAGAACCAGTGGAAACACTGGTCATGAAACCCTCATTTTCACAATTGAAAGCTTCAATATGGATGATTTCACGATTAACAAACGCTAAGATTTGATTTCATGCTTTTGTCCATGGACACCAAGCACACGTTATGTGTTTTCTAACAAGAATATGAGGTAATGTGCTATGATCATCAGTCGGATTTACCTTCTCTAGTAAGATATTCGTGGATAGTGTATTCCATGGTAGACAAAAATGACAAAGTCAATTCCAAAAGAAATTCCAAAAAGAAGAAGAGCTAGCATTAAATATGAAAAAGGAACCACAAGCTTTTGGGTCAACTTTGAGGCTAATTGAAATGGGAATAACGTAATGCAAAAGGTTGAAATTATAAACTTTAGTGAGGCTTTATAATGTGAGTGATATGGCTGAATGCTAGTTGAGATGATTCTTAAGGCTGATATAAATATTTTATTTTACATATTTAATGTAAACAAAATGGACAAGACTAGTATGTGTGATACATAATGAATTGGTATACAGTTGATCTAAAGTTTTCACCACATATAAGAGTAATGCTCTTTTGTCTTCCTATTAAAATGTTAACATGATGTGATAAAATTTTCTTCCCTTTCACCTCTTAGAATCAAAAGTAACCCAGAGAGGCTCCTTGATTTTGACACTTTCAAAGAGATATAATTGGCAATTAATTGTTAATCTGACAAATCATTCGTTTATCAATGAGAAGTACTCAGTTATGAGAAAAAGATATTCATTTCCTATTGGATAAGAAATGTGAAATATGACCCAAGGTTATAACCACCTATACTAGCTTCATACATGTACAATGAAAGGACACAAAACTAATTTTAACATAATTTAGGGTATTTATTAATTTCATTTCATAAGGTGCTAAAATGACCTTCAGTCCTTGGATTTACCTCCTCTAATAAGATATTCGTGGATAGGATATTCTATGGCAGTTAAAAAATGACAAAATCTATTCCCAATGAATTTTTTTAGAAAAAGAAGAGCTAGCATTAAATGTGAAAAAGGAACCACAAACTTTTGGGTCAGCTTTGAGGCTAATTGGAATGGGAATAATGTAATGAAAAATATTGAAATTACAAACTTTACAGAGGTTCTATGATGTGAGTGATATGGCTGAAAGGTAGTTGAGATGATTCTTAAGACAGAGATAAATATTTTATTTTACAAATTTATGGTAAACAAAATGGGCAAGACTACTATTTGTGATACAAAATGAATTGATATAAAATTGAACTAAGGTTTCACCACACACAAGCACAATCCTAACATGGCAGCCTTAAAAAGGTTATTCTAGATCATGGTGAATAAGATCTTTCCTTTCAACTCTTAGAATCACATGTAACCTAAAGAATCCCTTTGATTTTTACCCATTCAAAGAGATATAATCGACATCTTGTGATTTATTAGACAAGTCAATTATTTTTCAACAAGGTGTCCTCAATTTTGAGCAAAAGTTATTCATTTCCTATGCATAATAAATCGAATAATGATCCAATGTGGTAACTACTTACACTAGGTTCATAAAAGTGCAATGAAAGGAGTGAGATCCATTTTAACACAATTTGAGGTATTTTTTAAAAAAATCACTTCATTTTGCACTAACATTGAAGTAATTTCTCCAAATAATTTCTTGAAATTAAAAACTCAGTTGGTAATTCTATCTTATCAAAATCTCCTAAAAGAATATCAAAATAAATATAGATAGTATGCATACTACCTCCAATGTTAATAATATTTAGTAATATTTGAAGGAGAAATATTAAGCAAAGTGTAATGCATTAATGAAACTATTCAAAAATTTAACATGTACCCATAATTTTAAATATATATATATATATTTATCATGCATATAGCCTAGATAATTTTATAAACTCAAAGTTATATAAAAAATACCCTTTTTGAATTCAAAATTGTTCACTCAATCACTCAGTATTAGTTTTCATTGAATAAATACAATTTTGTAAGAGTACAGTTTGAAACTTTAAATATGGCAATAAATGGCATGCTCGTTTTATTTTGAATAGTCACAATTTTACAATAGATGAAAGAAGAAAATAATTTATGGATAAAATATACTTGAGAATTTTTATAAATGTTCAACCTTAGAGGTGCTTTAGTTGTAGAATATTCCATTTTTTAACAAATGAATATCTCTGAATTATAGGTATTGACTCTTCAGTATACTTAACATTTCGCAACTGGTTGCAATTCAGATGATTATCACGAACTTGAATGTTACTTATAAATTACAAGCAACCTCATTGGCATTCTTGGGTGTTGTTTCAATGATATGATAACTTACCAGCAAGTTCAAAATCTATGAAGACGTCCTGATGACTCTTCAAAGTCTACTTAAACTAGTACATGTACAATACTTGTACGGAATTTACATGAAATAAATTCGATTAATGCAAAATAAATAAAGCTACGAGCAACACCTATCAATAGTACTGCCATCATGTAAAGGAATCAACGAAGCTAATAGAACATCTAATTGAAGACACATTCACATAAAGGACAACAAAAGGGACATAGAATGCATTCAAATAGAATATCGATTCATACTCAAGCACCAAAGAAGACATATATATTGAATACGGCCTTTCAGCCCTTTTAATAATCTATTAAATAATCAAATCCTAGCACTTGAAAACAACCTCAGACTAATTATCATCTTGCTGATTATATGCATGCATTTATGTATGAAGATGTGGAAAACAATGCTCGATTAGAATGCCAAATATTCTGAGTAATCTTAGAACAGACAATAGCAGAGCCTAGTATACAAAGGAGTATAACAACAGGATAAATTATAAAAACCCAGATGTCATAGTAGATGACAATAGCAGTCATTTATTAATAAACCCAAGATTAATAACGTTCAGGAAATAGGAAAGGAGGGTTCAGGCTTGATCCAAAATGGTGACATCGATGGTAACAGTTTTCTTTTCGTGATCTTTTGTTCAATCGCCGGAGGCCAAAGAAATTCATATATCTGATGTCGATATTCAGTGAATGTCGTTGCTTGTAGCGTGATAGAGATGGTCACAGATGGATGGATGGATGGACGGATGGATGGATGGATAGATAGATAGGTAGATAGGTAGATAGGTAGAAAGTTTTTGATCTCATGAGTATACCTAGCTTCACTCAAAGCCGAGGATTGTTCAGTGTGGGTTATCGTGCATGGATTTGACGTTTTGGAATCCAGTTTTCCGGATTAGGAATTCGAAGTGAAAGAGAGCTTTGGGTCGTGGGGAACTCAGTTTTTTATTAATCATATAGATGGAAAAAAATATAAATAGAACGAAAAGATTGGTTTCCATGGGTATTCATGATCTTTGTCACCTTGATAGAGCGAGAGAGGGAGAGAGAGAGAGAGAGAGAGAGAGAGAGAGAGAGAGAGAGAGAGAGAGAGAGAGAGAGAGAGAGAGAGAGAGAGTATCGCCTTAAGACGTAAAAACTGCGGTGAGGTCTCGAGAAGACGATTGTTATTGGGAGACCTACCGGTCCAAGCTTGTAAAGGGAATCCGAGGACTACTCCAGGCCTTTGGCTGCAGCATTCCTTTCAGATGCCTATCCTTGCTAACCATTCAAGGTGTTATTTCTTCCGTTGGCAACTGAAGGAACTGGCGCAGGGATCTGGGAAGAAAGGAGAGGAAGAGCTGCGGAGTCTAGCTAGAAGAATGGCCCTGAGCTACCTAAACCAACCGGAATCCGCAACAATAACGGAGGCAAACAACCTATTCTGGACAGAAATGTAAGCTTTCTTCACACGCATGTCCTTGCAGTTTAATGTAGTCTGTAAAGGACAACCTCAGACAGGAGAGAAAATAGAGAGAGAGAATAGTGTAAGATAAATTTGACAACACGGGTGACGAGAGGTATAGAGAGAGAGGGATGGGGGCGGAAGGACGTGAAGAATTACGTGCACCAATAATCATGGAATATGTAAGAGATCTAAAAAGGGAAAGTGGGCGACGAGGTTGGAACTGTGGGCACCTGGTGCTGGAGAAGTCGTAGAGCTTTCCTGTGGAGGAAAAGACGATGAGTCCAACGTCGACGTCACACAGGATGGCCAGCTCCTGCGCCTTCTTGAATAGCCCCCGCCGTCTCTTCGAGAAGGTCACCTGCCTTGCCGCTGTGTTCTCTATCTTCCTTATCTTTATCTTCTCCCGCGCCATCTGACTCTCCCTCTCACCCTCTCCTTCCTCTTCTTCTCCTCTCTCCGTAAGCACCTGTTAATCCCGCACAACGAGAACAAGAAACGTCCTCCTCAGAATCTACCCTAAGAATCTAAAGGGAGGATCGAGAGTAGACTGAGGAAGAAGGAAAGAAGACAATTGGGAAGATCGACGATGGGCGGCCGTGTTCGCGTAGAAATGTCGACTCAACTGCAAAATCTGGCGGAGCCTCCGGGAGACGCCGAGACTCTGAGAGGAAGACGGTGGTGACACAGGAGAGGAGAGAGATTGGGATGCCGGGGGGTTAAGAAGAGAAAGAGAGACACCTTTGGTATCCCCACTTCGGGTGGGGAGGGAAGGTCCCCTGTCTTCGCGGTGGGGAGGAGGGGGCTCTCTTGCCTCTTTTGGAGGCTATGTCCAGATTTGGATGCTTATTCCCGTCCCCAGAAATCCCGACCAATGAGGGGTGAAAGATGGAAGGGGACTTCCCGAGACGGCTCTCGGACACAGCGCCCGCCCCCACCCGACAAACATGGAAGCCTCCTAAAAAGGAAATTAAAAAACCCACTTGAGTGGGCCCCCTCTGGAAATAGTCCGCGTTTTGAAGGCAGAGATAGAGATATAGAGAGAGAATGGGTAGGGTTTCTGTACGTCGGAGTGGACGGGCGGCGAGATTTCTGCCGTTGTCGGAGAGATCTGGACGGACGGACAGGATAAGTCCTGAGGGGGGCCAATCTAAGCCTCCTCGCTTCCGTGGCGTGTCTGGATCTCCACAAGCTCGGAACTGTAAGCCTTCCCCTTTGTGCGGGCATCTGGAATCTTTGCTTCAACGGGTGCTGTACGTTTGAGGATCACGAGCTGATGCGCTCCTTGTACTTCTGGCATGTTGCCAATGTGGGATCAGGGGATTCCAAGCCGGTCTGAGCTGCTGCCCTGCTGTTTATAGAGAGAGAGAGAGAGAGAGAGAGAGAGAAGGCTGGAGATACAGATAGGGAGAGAAGGAAAGGGGTTTTGATGATACGGTGAGGACTCTGACTTGGGGTTCAGAGTTCTGGAGCCTGTTCATGCCTGGGGACTGGAACCCGGGGAAAACTTTCCCTCTCTCTCTCTCTCTCTCTCTCTCTCTCTTTCTCTCTCTGTGGGTAGTCCTTATCCAGTTTGGCTGTGGCTTTATCTAACTGGGATTTACATCGGGAGCAATTAGTGGGCGGGGACGTTGACTTGGGGCTATTGCCGCGCCCGTATCTCCATCAAGCACTCTCGAATCCATTCCCCGCTTTGCTAAAGTGGACGATAGATCCAGCTGCCAGCTTATCGTCTCCAGATTCAGGAAGAAATCCACTCTCCAAAGATTTCAAAGAGACAGCCCCGTTCTATCTTCGTAGAAAACATGCGAGCTATATTTTACTGGTCTTCTTATCCATTCCATCGCAGAGAACACTGTGTCCTACCATGGCTGAGTTCAGACAAGGCTTGTGAACACCATCACCCAAGAGGTAGGTTTTCTGTCCCGATGATCACGGCGGAGGACTGAGGGTGGGTTGATTCAGTTCAACGTGAGATTTTTTATGATGTATTTTAGTTCTTCCACGCCTCCGATTCACCGTCATCTGCCGTCGTCATCAGATGACGACTACAGACGATGAAGAGGGCGACGTCCTGCCGCAGAGGGGAGACATTTAGTTCTTTACTTTCCCACCACGGAAATCGGACGGTTGAGGCGCCGCAATCGGCGATTGATTGTTTTGGATAGTGGAGGGGAGAGGGGCCGGCTATTAACTGGCAGCAGCAGCAGCTGATGTGACTCCTCGTAGCTGTCCCTATGGGGTGAGGGACCCTGTAAGGATAGTAATAATAGGAAATTTTCCACTTGTGTCCGCCGTAGTGTCTGACAAATAAAAGATAGATTGCTTATATTATTAGAAAGGTTTCAACTTTGATTTTTATCAGTCATGCTCGACCGGCACACTAGATAGACCATGCGAATTAAGAAAAGAACGAGAGAAGATAGTTCTTTGTGGCCTCTTCTTTATCAGTTCCCTTGTGTACGGATTGTTTTGACCAAATGAAATTGCGTAAAAATGTAAATACGATACTCCTCATATCAGTATAAATCATATATCTTATTAAATAAAAGACGAAAATAAGTAAAATCTAATTATTTAAAGGCAAAATATTGTTTGTATTGGACAGTATGCGTAACTTTGATGTCTACTAAACAGAACACTAACTCTGAATGCTCCCCAATGTTGAACTCAAACTTGATCTCAAAGATAGTAATCTAATACCTAATATTCATGAAGAATATTCAGAGATTAATAACTAGAAATATACATGCCAAAGATGTAACCATGGCATCCTATTTCCCAATTTAGAAAGGACAATGCGCCTTGATTCTTCTGGAACATGATCGAGAAGAGTCAGTTCCTCTTAGACGACATTCACTGAAGATATTTCTCATCTCGAGCCTATCCGAAAGTTGAAATCTCAATGAGATGCCTAAATGGAATGTATTTATACTATTTGGTGAACGCTGACGTGAGAGAATAATAGTCTACACCATTCGTGCTGGGGTTATGTGGGCCCCTTAAATCATTTTCTGAAAAGAAAAGGTCAACAATATAACCCTGTTCTCCTTCCGTATGTCTCACTATCCCCATTAAGAAAGCGTGAACCCAAGTTGATGTGGTTGACTACAAGAAATCAGTCCACAACGTCTTCTAAAACGTTTCCCATGCTTATAAATTGAGATATATAATCAGCACACAATAAAAGAGGTCATAAGTAATTATCTTCACATCCCGCCGGTTTCGATTGACCAAGGGAGGTTTCCTAACTTTTTAGCGAAGTCAACTCGATATTAGAAATTTTAAATTGGTCAATCCTTTTCATGTAATTATACTGGAGACAAGAGTCTGTCCAGGGAAGATTGGTAGACTCGAAAACCAATGGGTAGACGCTGTACACACAGATAAACACGAGATTCCAAAGACCTCTATTGACGCTGACTTACACCCAGAACTCAATAGCCTCCTTGGGAGTTCCATGCACATCAAAGTGTAGGTCTTATGATTCTGGGCAATAATCCAAAGAAGGTACTCCTATTTGGAACATGCCCCATTCCTTCCTGATCAGCTTCTTTCTAATAGGTTTATTTCCACCGATTACTGATGGGAATGGAATCAGCTCATCCTCGCATCGAAGATAAGCACTGAGAGGGGGGGGTGTCCGTCTGTTATATCAGAAACAGGATTAACTCGGAAAGCTCCAACATGTGGGCGCCGCGAGACCAAAAACTGAACCCGTGAGCAGGGTCATCAATCCAAGGGCTCTCTGATGAGCGCATCTAACAAAGACTGGCCGTACGGAGATGGCCCAAGGGTGTAATGGGTGAGGGCAAGCAACGTCACCTGATTCGTCACTTGGTGGCGGTCATCTCTTTAGGGTCCCCCTATCGTCATGAATTATTTTCTTTCTTGTCTAGTACTGCCGTGGCCGGGCGGGTTGGACGAGGCATCCTACACACTCGGAGGGAAAGCAAAAGTATATGTATCTTCCCCTATTGGCCGAGCTTCTGCGGACGCAATAAGCACCCCGACATCCCCACTCTCCGAAATAAGCGAGAAACCAACCGTTACCTATCTTCAAGTCGAAGACCGCGGCCAGTCGAAAGAGGGGAATCGAGGTGACCTCGCAGGGTAAGTTTTTTCCCTCTCTCCTGTCCTGTTGGTTTCCTTCTCGGAAACTTTAGGGTTCGGGATTGGCAGTGGAGTTATTCTTCCAGAAACGCCCGCTACCCGTCCTCGATGTGCCGGAGTCATTCTTGGAGGAGTGTGGACTCCTAATTTTATTCTCTCTTCTTGTGCGTTGTTCTCGTTCGCTCCCCTTTCCTGATCCTTCCTGATAAATTCTTGGGACAATCATTCTCTCTTCTAATCCACAGGCGCTGTGTTGGAGGAAGGGAGTCCGGGATGACGAGGGAGAAGATTAAGATAAGGAAGATAGAGAACATCGCTGCGAGACAAGTGACCTTCTCCAAGCGGCGAAGGGGTCTTTTCAAGAAGGCGCACGAGTTGGCAGTCCTCTGTGATGCGGACGTCGGGCTCATCGTCTTCTCCTCCACCAACAAGCTCTACGAGTTTTCAAGCACCAGGTGCCCTCCCTCCTCCCTCGTGTTTCTCTTGACTAACCTTCCTTTGATTTGCGTCCACGCTTCTCGATGCAGACATGTTTATCGTATGCCTTTTCTCTCTCTCTACACCCCCCCAACACACACACACACACACACACATATAGATGACTCATCATCAACACTAGCTCATCTGCCTCTATGCTATGACGGTCTCTCTTGCTGATACTAACTATCACACTTTGGTAGCTGAACTACGATGATAATGAACAAGGGAGTGTAATATTACTATAGGTGTATGAGGGAAAGGGAGAGGGCGAGGGAGAGTGAGCTGTGTGCGTGGAGAGAGAGTAAAACAAAGTCTCAGATGGAAGAAGAGAGATCCGGAGGAGACTAAAGGCCAAGGGCATGCTTTTTTCGATCTTCAAACTCGATGTTTCCCCAGATTCTTCCGGTTTCTTTTGTGTTCTTTATGATGATTTCTTGACATATGAACACCAGAAGAGCCAAGGACGGCACCCACAAAACAAAGAATTCCAGGACTGCGTAGGGATTTGTTTCAGAAAAGGATGCCCCGGGAATAAACCTGACGGCGTTTTTGGGCCGTAGCAGGTTCTACTGAGAGGCCTCCAGATAGCACTCGTTTTCCGGAGACCAGGGGCCAGTTTGACGTCTAGAATCATTGACAGTTCCGAGTCGATGAAGACGCACTCAGGCCACTCTTGTCACCTAGTCGTCGTGATCAATATAGTTTATCATTTATCATCATCGTTTTGAGTTTATCCAAAGCAGATAGAATGGGAATCGGATTTATTCCTGACCCAGAATTCTCTATCCAGCACTCTAGTCGTCAATATGAGCTACATGGACCGAGTATCGTAATTTCTTAGTGATTAGATGTCGTTTTCAAGCATCGTTTGCCAACATCGTATTTCCAGTGACCGGATTTTGTCTTCCAACGCGGAAAAACTGACCTCTCTCTCTCTCTCTCTCTCTCTCTCTCTCTGTGCATAAGATTACATTCAGCCAACATAGAATCAAACATGTGTTTCTTTTCCCTCCAAAAGGCAGGCACCTACTCCTCATCAAATTCTCTTATCTTACATGGAAAAGGAATTGGAATAATCTGTCATTAAATTGTGAATGGGATTGAAGATTATTTACGTGCTGGTGCGATTCATTCATCCAAGCATTGAGTCAAACTGGCATGGGTGTAAAATACTTCATGGTTATTAGGAACAATAAGATCTTGTCAGTTGAAAGCTTGAATACTACGGATCACGCACAATTGATAGCTCCAAACAAATTTTTCGTCCCAAGGAAACATGCCAACTGCAAATGTGACCAGCAATAAGAAAGCGACTGTAATAACTTTTGTCAGTCGTTTAAAGAAGAGAAGAGGACTTTCATGTTTATTGGTTCATTTAATTCTGAAAATTATTATTTTATGCAATAACTTTGAATCCCATGATGGATGCTCACAATAAATCCTTTCTCTCATCAACAAAATGTTGAATGTGTAATAAATAGTGTCTCCAACTTGACAATGATTTTATGCTTCTCATTATAAAATAATTAATTTTTACTTAAACTCTACTCATTATTGACCAGTTTCTTCAACTAATAGTTCAATTTTGCTACAAGATTTTGTATTGAAAATTAATTCAGTGCAAAGTTGTGGATTCACAATTATGATGACAAATTGTGCACTGAAAATTGTTTGGGTAGAAAATCGTGGACTCATTCTGCTCATTTACCTATACATTTCTAATTATCTATATATATATTCATTGCAATTTTTTGTTTTTTATATAATAAATGATGATGGATTGTGCTTTCTTCACAATTCACCTAAATTATGTTTCAAGCTAGAGAAGGTAACCTTAGGCCTAGTTTCTCTTCTGGCATTAGTGTGATGGAGATTTTATATTTACACAAAACATTATTTTAAAGGCAATTTTTCACAAAGGAAAATCTTTCTTTACTAGGTTTAAGCTTATACACACTATAACAAAGTGTTTTGATTTATTTGAGTTGTGTAGGATATTAGATTTGTAAACATCAGGTTATAGTGCTGTTTATTCATTGATTCTATAAATACCTAGCTCTGATACATTTAAATATAGATCTAAGGAAAGGACATTGAAGGGAAAGGTCAAACTAGAGGATATATATCTAACAGTAGGAAATATCTAGTGCCCTTTATCGGTAATAGAATGGCTAGGTTTTGTGGACATAAATTGTAACTTGCCCTGGGTATGCCAAAAAACTAAGATGGACATGTGTATGTAATTCTAGTGTCTTAAATGTCTCTTGTTGAAAGTTAGTTAGAAAATATCCCAAGTACCTAATACACCCTTAGGAGAATGTTGGAGATCATTTTATATACTCTTATTCAACTTTTTCCCAGTGATATGCCTACGGATTTCTTTCTCAAATGTGATTGTTTTATTCACTGCAATGATTTTACTTCTAGGATACATTTTATACATGAGTTTGGAACTAAATACTTTCATTATTGCTAGCTTATACAAAAACATATTTTTATTTATTTATATTAGAAAGAAAAATGCTGAACCATTGAGAACCATGAAATGGCTTTGATGCTTAGTTTATTCTATAAGCTATAAGATTCAGGGCGTTAATTTCCAATGTAATTTATAATGATACCTTATCACAACAAAAATGTAATTATCACCATCTAAAAAAATAAAGTATATGTAAACAATTATTGAAATGTCAAATAATAATATTTTAAAAAGTAATTCGTATATTATTTGTTTTAGACATATCGAAGTTGAAATTCTTAAATAATATTTGATATTAATTTTTACTATAAATTAAGTTTCACATTTACAAAAAAAGGTGACTTCGACACCATAAATAAGCATCATAATCTAATTATCCAAACAGTTTGAAACTAGTTAATCAGTTTTTCAAAGTAGTTTATTCACAACATCCATAGTATATTTATACAAATACCATAATAGAATGTGTATTTTGAAATTAAATTTTCTAAGAAAAATATTGATGTGATCTTAGATATAACATGAAATTTAGATGGAATAATGAGATATTAAGAATGAGAATAAATTATTAATGTTTAGTATGTTCGATTTGTGTAAAAAATAAGAAAAATATTTATGATTCTATTTTAGGAGTTTATTTATGTTTGTTAGATGATTATACCTTACTAATTAGTTTATATATTTACCAATGAAGATGTACTTTAGTTGCCTTTGTGTTGAATGATGATTTACAAAAAAGATACCTCTACATCGGGAAGAGTAAAAGAGCAGATTTGTGCATTAATAGAAGTTAAATATTTTTAAACCTTATATTTAAAAACTCTCATCATATTTGGATTTTTCACCAGCAATATAAATTTTTAAATTTCAAAAAATATCTTACATAAATTAAAAAATAGTTTTATTATTTATTATCTCGTCCTTATTTATTATAATTTTAAATATACAATGTTCTCAAGCTTCTCTTTGTTATGTGGTTCATTTATTGGCTTCCTCATTATTCCTAGGGACATGACTCATTTTTCAAACACTAATCTTTTCCATTTTCTATACTAGAAATTTTGTAATTTAATCCCATCATATTAGGAAAAAAATTTAAAAAGTATTCCCTCACATGAATTTAAAAGTGTGGCATCAACACATTGATCAATAAAGCACCAAAGACTTTTTATCCCCTATCAAGTGAACAAGTTCCTTAGAACTCACAATGTCTACCTTAAGAACTCCACTTTTACCACACAGCTACTATCCTTCAATACACTGTCACATTCACACTTAAAAACTGCCTTGGGAATTTAAATATACTTTCAACAGCAAGGCCCACAAAGTGAAAAGCTTTCTCAAAACTCTACTAGTCAAATTTAAGATTTCCATATGCTTAATGAGCCTGATCTGATTCAATCAATTATGGACCACCCAAAAAATACCTTGCGAATTTAACTATGTTTTTTTCAGTAGCAGGTTATGTCTTCCAAGGTTCTGACCGAAAATTTTCATTGAATCAAAGTTTAATAAATAAAAATTATGCACTTGAATCAGTGGATAAAAAGGCATTAAATGATAAATTAAAGAAAAATTTATATCCATATTTTTACAGGTGCTTGAAATTCAATAATTAGCTCTCATCATATGTCCCACAATGCAAACAAGGGATGAGATATACTTCATTTTATGAGATGATACCATTGAATAAAATAAGTGACCACATGCATATTCAATCTTTTAAAATATATAGATTATCAAGTAGTTGTAGTTTCTCTAGGATTTGTTCTTCCTAGATTTTATCAGATACAATGGTAAGATATCATTTTCTTAGTGAAAATTTAATATATATATATATATATTATATTTAACTTTAATTTTATTTTATTTTTCATCATCCTGTTATGAAATGATAGCATCTTCTTTTAAATTTGAATCTTATATCAGAAAGTTCAATTCCTTTCATCATAAAAGTATGAAAATATGTCTCCACTTGGAACACAACAATATCAATGATCACTGTAGAAATAAATGGCCATGCATTTTCTGTAAGAAAAAATATATCAACATCAACAAAAGTGAGAATCTAAGAAAATAGTGTCACCTTAATGGCTAACTATTGTAAAAGTCCTTTCAGGGTAAGGATTTTAAATTATGCCAAAATTTTAAAAGTAGCTTAAACTATGTAAGGTCATTTCATTTTTTTCTTGGTCCATATTTCTTCATGTCAGCAATCAAAGCCACAAATCTTTCATAAGGATTGTGAACATGTTTTTATTTGATGCCATTAACTAGTGCAGAAAGACAAGGCAAAATTAATGTCAAACTTTAATATATATTGGAACTTTCTTTAGATCGCACGAACTCCACTAAAAGAAGGAAATCACATAGATATTCACTTTGAATCAGTGTAAAGTCAAAACAATAGTTATTTCTTTCGTTTGTAAACTCATTAATAAAAAGATGCAATAGTTTAAAAAGGGACCACCATCAGTTTACTTTTTTGTTTGACAAACATATAACCTTGGTCCACCATCCAAAAATCATGAAAATACAATGCACTTATAATTTAAAACTTTTAATCCAAATATGAAAATATATTTAAATTTTCATTTTTTTAATTATAAAAAAATCATTAAATTCATCTTCATAGTAACATAGGGAATCTAGATAGTGAACCCCATCTTTGTATGCCAATGAGTCTACTTTCATCTTAATTTCTTCTTTAGATGAGATTGATGAAGAATCATAATTACCCTTTCATGCTGTGATGATGCATCTTTTCATTTTTTACTTCTTTCTCATGCACAGGATTTTGATAATTTTACTCTTTGATTCCCATTGGACATCATTAAATATAGGAAAAAAAATATCAAGAAAATCCCGAAGGTGGCATGCTAACTCTTAAACCATTTGTTCAACTCAGAAAGCTGCAATATGAGAAACTAACAAGTGATATTCAACCAGTTGTTTTTCTCAAACTAGTATGGTAGGCTATCGACACCTTAGGAATCATGCACATTCCATACATCAAAAGTTTAGATGCCACTAATCATATATTTTTTTTCTTCTGCTATGGCTCACGATATAGGTCATTTAAGGGCCATAAATCTACTTTGATGAGATTTCACAGAATATTTTCTTTAAAATAAAAATAAATAGTAGCTTAGAAACTCTAGTGAGATCTCATGTATCTTGCTTTTGATGACGGCTGAGAGATTTACAGGTAGATTGTTGAGTGATTTTAGAGGAAATCTTCAAGGGAACCTGGCATATCAATTGAATCTTGATTTCATATTTTTTTGTGGAAACGGATTATCTATTGTTATATGCTCTAAATGAGAGTCTCGTTTGGTCTCTTGGCTTATTTGCATCTCTTTGTTGTGGCGTTATATATTTTGCCCAGTCCTGAAAGTCCTCCTTCATTCAGTCGATTATAATTACTCAATGATAATCTACTTTTAGATACGTTTATTTTCAAACTACTCTATTCACATTCCGCACTTTAACATGCTGGAGGAGTTAACATTAACGTAAGGTCCACCCAGAGTAACCGGGAACAGTAATTTTTTCAAGAAACTTGAAATACATTAAAGGCACGAAAATTAAAAGCGTAAATATACCTGGGAAATAACATAAAAGAGAAAGTAAAATAGTATTTGAATCTGTATGACTATTCCTGGTCAATGATTAGAAGCATCAAACTTGCACTAAATGATCCACGCATTAGGCCATAGGTACTAACCTGAATGAAACCCTGTTTTTCCTTTATAGATTAAGGCTTCAAACCACAACAAAAATGGAACAATACCAAAGGATTAAGCCTCCACATAGTTGGGTTACATAGTTTCAAGATTTTTCATACTTTGTCATGAAACATATTTGACGATGAGCTTCACAAAGTTGGGTAACATGAGCTTAAAATCTCATGTAATAGATCTTTCATAAATTTCAAGATTTATAGCCTCAAGTACAAATAGTCTTTAGACTTCATAGGCTGACTGGTGACTCTCATTTTGGTTCATATCAATTTTAAAAGTTCTAAAAGTTACAATAATAAATGGATAGCTGATGTTCACAATTGAGTAAAGCTGAGGATTAATTTTTGTATGATACATCGGTATCAAATGGTTAAAGCTTCACAACCAAAGTGGATTTCCATACTCCAAACCCTTTAAAACAAGTTCTGAATTGAAGAGACTTGGAGTGAGATAAAATCAAGGTCAGTGGAGAGCCTTTGAACTTATTTCGAAGGTATGAATTTTGCAAAAATAATTAGTTATATCTTAAAACCCAAAACTCGAAAAATTAAATTATTTGCATGATTCTAAAATAGAGAATCTTAACATAATTCCCAATCAGGAAAGAAGGCGTACATTTTTTTTTAAAAACCAATCCTGGCAGGATTGGATTATCATACGTTTTCCGAAGTTCAATTTAATTTTTGAAGATCTCAAAAGAAACACTCTTCTTTCTCAGATCATTATACTCATTTTCCACGCTATTTTAATTTATTCTGTGACGCATGTTGGTTCTGACCAAATTATGTTTCACGAGACATCCTTCGCCTGTAAACCTACTAACTGTAACAGCACCAGCAGTAACAACAACAGCATTTCTTTACCAACAACCACACAAGAATACACCTTTAAACTGGCTACTTCACTTGTGAAAAACCTATCATTCAAACAAATCATGATTAGAAAAGGGGTCATCAGCATCACTTCTTTCAGGAAATTAGATTGCCCAACTCAAAGCCAAGAGGGAGTCAATGTTGAATAGTATTGTTCTTTATTCTTGGAAAACATGGATGGAAATTTTTGATGAAATAAGGCTGTGCTCGTGCCCGCTTTTGCACTCCATGCAGACTAATTTTTTCGTAATTAGAATCAAAGTTAACTATATAGATAAAAGAACAAGCCTAGATTATGGTTGCTTATACTGTGATGGATAAGGCTGTAATTTTTTTCCTCAAACTAATGCTTATATTATACTTTTCCCTTTCTAGTAACATGATGGAGATTTTTGGAAAATATATTTGGCATCCAAAGAATGCGAGGAAACATTCTCAGCCAGCTCCTGACTCGGTAAGACATTATGATCCTCATTGATCATGCGATATTTCAGTAGCTTAGATCCTGGTATCAATAGCTAAGGTCCAAGGACTATAGTTGGTAATGAAGTTGGGAGTTATGCAAACGGAAAAGTTTCCAAGTCTCAATGCTGTTAGTGACTAACAATGCTCTATGGTGGAAAAAATATGGGCACTTGCTATTTTAAGTACACCAAAGTTCCTTCGCGACACTTACTGTGAAATGATTAGAATAGATCTAGATATGGGGTAGAAATTCGTGCGAATCGGAACGTATGGAGAAAGAGACCATTTTGTGGCCAGTGGATATAATCTCAGAAAGATGTGTCTCCCAATGGAAAAGCTCTAGAACGGGACGGTGCTTGAAGTCCGACTTTTGTTTCATTTTGAGAATTCATCAGATATTTGCCTTCCAATCGGAAGTATGTTGCAGTGAAAATCTCGAGTTTTTTTTTTCTATTTTCATGATGTCTATATATTCAGATAGCCATGCGCCTCAGTCTCAAACCATCGCTGCATATTTCATGATAGTTCACCCTTCTGATTCCATTGACAAACCACCAATTTTCTTCATAAATTCACTTGTCTATTGATAAATATATTTGCAATCGCTAAAGAACTATCACAGTTTATTTTCTCTCTCTGGTGGATTCCAGCCCCAGTCACCAAAACCATGACCAATCATCTGTTCTCTTCTTACAGACAGAGGGCGTCAGCAGTGCAAGACTAAGGAAGGAGATCGCTGATAACAAAAAGCTCCTGAGGTTTGCCTCTCTCTCTCTCTCTCCCTCGCTCTCTACTAGCCTTGCGAACTTAAGTTACACAAAGTGAACCACCACAAACTGCAGGCAGCTGAGAGGAGAGGGTCTGCAAGGACTAGCATCAAGTAACCTGGTGCAGATAGAAGGAATACTCGAGGCAGCACTCCGGCGTGTGATAGAACGAAAGGTACAGACCCGACTGATCCCCCCAGAATGATCCAAACGATTTTGCTCCAATCACGCCCGACTGAACCCTTCCCCGCTGCATTTTTAGGGTGAGAAAATTATGGAAGAGATCAGGCAGCTCCAGCAGAAGGTCTGGAACTCAACTCTTTCGTCCATCTCCTGCTTCGCAAGAATATTCATCGCCATGCATATGTGATAGATACGTGTAAATAACTATCACCATTCATTATAATTATAATCTTTCTCACTTTAGACTTGATGTAAATTACTGATCACTGTTCAAGAAAACAATCTAGAAAGCCCAATGACGGAGTCACCTGAACGTAGAACAGCAAAGAACGTAAAATTTTTCTGCTGATGATCCGTTTACATCCACAGGGCGACCGGCTGGTGGAGCAGAATGAACTGCTAAAGCAGCAAGTAAAGGGCTCTCCTCCTCTTCTCCCTTGCCGCCTCAAGCCTCCCTTCACCTGCTCTCTGATTGGTGCAGGTGGCGGAGATGATGACGATAAAGGGCGATGAAAGGGCCCGGGCTTTGACTTTTGGGGACGCCCCACAGGAAGGCGGCCCGCGGCCGCCGTCACCGCCTTGTGGGCCGTTCGCCGCCGCCGTCGGATCCTCAGGAGGAGGCCCTCTGGAGTGTGACGGAAACAGCTTCGACGTATCTCTCAAGCTGGGTTCTTTCTAGGTGAACGCTCGGATCTTTCACAGCGATTAAACACAGTAGGAGTTCAATGCAGGTGGGTGCTTCCAGGATGTAAGTTTAGAAACAAGGAAGGGTCCCTTCTGGCTCACGACAGGGGGCCAGGATGATCTCCGTTATCTTATAAAAATAATTTCATGAAGCTTTCTTAATTAGGTATGCATGTGCCCGTTAGATCTCATCTCTGAGGGATGATTTCTGATTACGGCCCCCTTTAGGAACTAATCGTCCGAAGGAAGGTCTGATATCCCCATTTTTATGAGCAATTTCTGTCTACCAAGTCGTGGGAGGAAAATAAAAAAAATAAGAGAAAAAAAGAGGCAATTTTACATCAGTCCAAAGGCATTACGAATTGCGACGACGATTTGGAAATTTTGGAAAGTTCACTGGTTTATGAAAGAAAAACGTAGTCTATCCTCTCCCTCTCTCTCTCTCTCTCTCTCTCTCTCTCTATTTCCCTGAGATGGGCCAGGGCCGGGATTCCAAAGGGCCTGGTAGAAGACACCGGAGTCATTTCGCCAAGCATCGGGGTTAGTTTGACTTCCGTGGACGGGGGCATGTGCGTTGACTTATCGTCACATTTCTCCAAGTTCACACTTTCCTAAACGATGGCAGCTTTCCAACATCATCATCTCCACGTCACCAGTTTTCCGCCGGCGCTCTTGGATCTCTTCCTTCAGTTCCCACGTCTCTTCCACGGCCCACGAATTTCGACCATCCCCTCTCCCTCTCTCTCTCTCTCTCTCTCTCACGAGGGGTCATCTACGGCGGCGGCGGCCAACGTGATTCACCGTAGTCGGTGACAGCGGCCTGCCGACTGCCGCGGCTATTAGGCAAGTAGGGCAGGAGGAAGGAGGCGGGTGAGATAACGAAAGGCGTCGAGTGCCGTAGGAGAATCGCCACTCTCTCTCTCTCTCTCTCTCTCTAACAGAAGGGTGTTCTCCTTTGTCTAACGAAGGTCCTCTCTCTCTCTCTCTCTAACGGAAGTCGTTTGTGGCCTAGAGAATCGCCGTCTCTTTCTCTCTCTCTCTCACTACAGTTTGTCTGTTCGAGCAGAGCCGTCGTCTTCTTGCAAAACCGGAGCTAGCTGTACAAATTTCGTCCTCCTTCAGCCCCCCTCTTTCTTCCCCTTGAAGGCCAGGTGGGTCCGCCATCCCCACACCCCCGCCTCTCTCTCTCTCTCTCTCCCCTCCCTCTTCCTTTGCACAGCGTCCGTAATCATTCAGACCTTTACTTGCTTTCAAAGCTCCGCCATCTCCCCACCCGCCCCTTTTCTGGCTCGTTCCCTCTGTCGCCCTCTCTCTCCGTATATATCTTTTAGCTCTACAGAATCTCGTCTCCCGGACAGGAGAGAGAGAGAGAGAGGGTGCAACACCCGCAGCACCTGTTTTCTTCCCATTATTTCGTGGTTCGCTGGGGATGATGTTCTTGAAAAGCTTCGGCGGTGGCGTGGAGATGAGAAGCGGCGGCGGCGGTGGCGGCGCGGTGACGGACTACGACAAGGGCGGCGGTGGTCTCCTCGCCAGCAATCCGGAATGCCACTCCGACGAGGCTGACAGCCGCAGCGGCGACGGCGGCAGCAAAGGCTCGGAGGAGCGAGCTCTGATGAACAAGCGCAGGAAATCCTCCGCCGGCCCAGCGGCGCCGCCGGTCGCCGGCGGAGGAGGAGACGGGTCGACGGTGGAGGTCCCCCGGCGGCCACGTGGGCGACCGCCGGGGTCGAAGAACAAGCCGAAGCCACCGGTGGTGGTGACAAGAGAAGCCGACGACCCGTCCTCGCCGGCGGCGATGCATCCCTACGTGCTGGAGATCGCGGCCGGCGAGGACGTCGTCGAGAGCCTCTCCCGCTTCTCCCGGCGGCGCCGCCTCGGGCTCTCTGTAATGGCCGGGAGGGGCGTCGTCTCCGACGTGGTCCTCCACAGCTCTGCCGCATCGCCTCCGGGGGCGGCGGCGCCGTCGCCGCCCGCCGGCCTGAGTTTCCGCGGGGCGTTCGAGATCCTCTCCGTCTCCGCCACCTTCTTCCCCCCCTCGACGGGCTCCGTTCTGCCGGCCGGCGGCGGCGCCGCCGGGTTCTCCGTCACGCTGGCCGGCCCCCACGGCCAGATCTTCGGCGGTCTGGTGGCTGGCCCGCTGAGGGCCGCGGCCACCGTGACGATCCTCGCCGCCACATTCTCCAGCCCCTCATACCACCGCCTACCGGCGGAGGACGACGTCTCCGTCTCCGTCTCCGTCTCCGTCAACGGCGAGCCTTCGCCGGCGTTCACCCCGCAGCGCCACCATCTTCAACGGCAACAACCACAGCGGAGCTCCTCGCCGCTGCCTCCCTCCTCGCCGCCGGCAGCTCAGAACAACCACGTACCAGAGCCCTGCGGCCTGTCCATCTTCAGCTCCCACCTGCCATCGGACGTCATCTGGGCGCCGGCGGCGCGTTCGCCGCCCTACTGAGGTGGCCGGCACCGCCGCGCTCACATTCTTCCTTCCCCCTCGTCTCCGGCGGGGGAATCTCCTCAGGCTGTAATTCCCTTCCCCTTGGCTTGTTGAAACTCCCGTTTCCCAGTCATCGTCTCCTTCTCCATCTCCGGTACCCATTTCCGGAGTTCATTAGGAGCTTAGCAGTCAAGATCTGAACCTTAATGGCTAAACGGCGTGCAGACCCAGGAGATAGCTCTCTGTGTGAATGGGGGGAGAGAGAGAGAGAGTACCTGGAAGACGGAAGAAAGGCAGCAGCTCCTGCACGGATAAAGACGTCCCTGGGTCCCTGTCGAATGGTTGAGAGCAGATAAGGGTGAGAGAGAAGACCTTCTCTAGAGAGAGAGAGAGGAGTGGTGGTCTTATCGGTTGCGCTGGATCTATCTCTCTCTCTCTGACTTTCTGTGGTTTTAACAGGAGGTAAGGGTCCGAACCTAGAGAGAGAGAGAGAGATGGTGGGGCTGGGGCGGTGATCTTAACGGTTGCGCTGGATCTATCTATCTCTCTGATTTTCCGTGGTTTTAACAGGCGGCAAGGGTCCGAACCGAGAGAGAGAGGACAGACGAGAAATATTTAAGAAATAAAAAAGCTTTATTATTTAATTACGGCGAGCGTTGGCCAAAATGTCAAAGAGGAATTAATTTTTTTTATTTCACGAGGGAAAGGTGTTCGAGGGAATGTCTGACAGATGGGGCACACTCTATCTACCGGAAGATCGTGACATAATCAGAGTTGCACACAGGATTGAATGATTACAGCGAAGCGAAAAGCCCAGTTCCAGATATCCCACTCCAGTAAGTATCCTAGAGAGAGAAACAGACTTCTAACTCATCTGAGAGATATACATATTACATATATATATACATAGAGAGAGAGAGATAGGTAGATAAACCACAGATTCGTGGGCGATTACCCGACTCGGGCCATTTCCCATGTCGAATCCCACGTACCACGACTTGGCTCGCATGCTGCCAAGAGAACCGCATGAAATACGCTAGAAATAATATCAATTAACTGTACCGGAGATCGTACACGGGTTATTATTGAAATAAAATAATGATCATAAGAAAACTTGTTCGGAATTTATTTTCATAATTGGGCCTCAAAGTCATGCTCCGGGTAGAAAGATGGTCCCGCCTGGTCCACATCTACCCCCAGGTTCTGGGCCCCCATCCTCTCTCTCGCTTCCAACCTGGAAGACTGATTCCTGTGTTCCCCTCTTGTTCGGTGCACACAGAGGCTTGAGTGATTGAGAGAGAGAGAGAGAGAGAGAGAGAGAGAGAGAGACCCAGATACAGAAGCCTGCGAGCTTCACTAGTCCTTGGTTCGGAGCCCATTCAGACGAAGAGGGGGAAGGAGATAGAGAGAGAGAGGGCGGCTAGTCCCCGGTTCGGAGCCCTGAGAAGGAAGGAGAAGGGGAGAGAGAGAGAGAGAGAGCCATATACAGACGCCTCCGAGCTTCAACCAGTTCTTTGTTCGGAGCCCATTCAGACGAAGAGAGGGAAGGAGGGAGAGAGAGAGAGAGAGAGAGAGAGAGAGAGAGGAAGAGGCATGAGTCGGGATGAGGACAGCACGGTCCCCCGCCGGCGGCCTCAGATTCTGACGAAGTGGTGCAGTAGGTATCCGGAGGACGGGGCAGCCGCGGTGAAATCCGGCGTCGGTGGTGGGCCCTCCACCTGCCCGCCAACCAAGTGGCGCCGCCGCCACACGATGCGCCGCCACCGCCGCCCTTCCCGCCGGCCGGGAATCCAAAAGGCGGCGTCTTTAAAGCCGCCGCAGTGATGCTCGCCGGCGGGTCCCCCGGCCCCCTGCCCCCCTCCCCGCCCTCACGTGCCCATCCCCCCGCCGGTCGGGATGAAGGCCACAATATTTAATAGGATTCATTAAAAACCCATCGTTAACAGAATAATACGGTTGTAATAATAATTATATAAATACCCTGAAATCATTCCTGAAAGGAATGCCCCTTGTAACGTTTTGCATAGTTGACCTTGTTTGTCAAATATTTTTTTCCAGAAAGCAAACGTTTCCATGAAAATTTTCAAAATCCTTTGGTGATTACCGAGATTTATTTTATATAGGTGTTTTGATCATATAATAAAATACATAGGTTATTTCAAACAAAAAATATGTTGCACGAGTAGGGTGGATTCTAATTTTTAATACCAAGAAGGGTAAAATCTTAAATTTAACCTCAAATCGTGGAATTTTTATTGCATGTAATAGATGCTGGGGTTTTCTTTTTATGGTGTTTATATGAAGCATCTACATAAATGATAACATATAATGAGTTAAAAAATTAAAATTACTGCAAGAAAATGAAAATTATTTATTTAAAATATATAATTAAATAAATATCGGATTTTTTTATACTCTATGGTAAAACTCACTTGGAATTAATGGTATGAATAAAAAAAATCTTGATGACATATTATAATTACTATTCTACACAAAACTTAAAATAATTGGTTGTTGGTAGAGCAATTTCATACCTGAAATCAGATATTATGTTTATAATTACGAATAGAGACCATTTTTATATTAATAAGAATTTGAAATAAATAAATCTCTCTCTCTCTCTCTCTCTCTCTCTCTCTCTCTGTCTAGCTTTGATGCTATGGAGGGGTGGGCCGGGCCTAATATCCACTTTCGGGCTTTTCTGTTGCCAGAGAGTAAGAACAAGACAACTTGGTCTGGACCAAATTCTCCTTCCTGTCTTCTTCATCTAATCCACAGCCACCGCCGCATAGACAGAGATAAAGAGAGAGAGGGAGTAAAAGAGAGATAGGGAATAAGAGAGAGGCAGGAAGAGAAGGAGGAAGAGAGAGAGAGAGGCAGGAAGAGAAGGAGGAAGAGAGAGAGAGAGGGGGAGGGAGGGAAGGAGATAGAGAGAGAATTTTGGGTGGGGGTCAACTAAATGGCGTTGGAGCTGGCGGTCAGCTCAGTGACTGCAGATCATCTGGAAGCCCGGGATTTTTGACCCGGTCCGGCCCGATTCGTCAATGGACCCTATAATTTGGGGCCGGCCCGACAGATTAGACAGAGGGGCATCGTTGGTCCGAGGCCCATGAGAATTATCCCAATTTTGACCCACTAACTTTCATGGATCGGGGCTGATTTTTCGGGCTTTTCTTTGAGCTGATGGGCCTGAGTCAAACCTGGGAGGGCCAGTCAACGTTTAGATTAAAAACGATATTTTTAACGGAGTGACCGGTTTCCGTTCATGTGAAACACTGGTTTTTGGTTGAGGAAGTGGGGATCGAGGGATTGTCCGATCACCCGCCATTAGCTTCCCCGATCTTCTTCCCGAGCTCCATCCATGGCGGACGCATCCTCAGCCGAAACGGCCCCCGCCGTCGGGAATCTCCGCCGCGTGGTAGTATCGGTGGACGGCAGTGAGGAAAGCATGAACGCACTCAGGTGGGCCATTAACAACCTCCGCTTCGATTCTCCGGGGGAAGGGGGAAAGGATGAGGTGCCCGGGGTCTTGCACATCCTCCACGTCCAGTCGCCGCCGTCCATCGCTGCCGGCCTCAGTCCCGGGGGTATCCCGTTCGGTGGTCCCAGTATGTATGCGTGATCGATCTCGTTGCATACTTGTCCCTCCTCTGTTGTTTCTCTGTTTTTTTTAATTTTTTATTTATCTCATTCCTGAAGGTCATGTGGAGGTGCCTGCCTTCACGGCTGCGATAGAGGCGCACCAGCGGCGGATCAGCGAGGCCATTATAGCCCACGCCAGGGAGATATGCGCCGAGAAGCATGTGAGATGCTGAGATGCTGTGGACTGTACATTTCAGTTCTTGTTCTCCAGAATTCTACATTTACTGTATGCCCAGAAAACTGATCGGAACTTGCCTTGAAAATTCGAAGGTTAACGCGAAGTCTCAAGTAGTAGTGGGTGATCCCAAGGAGCTTATCTGCGAAGTTACCGCTAATCTACATGCCGATCTCCTCGTAATGGGATGTCGAGCATTCGGACCAATTAAAAGGTCAGCTAATTGTGTCGTCGGGTTTCGCTCGTGTTCTGACGCAGTATCTTTTGATTTGATATTCGTGTTTATTCGGTAGATCTATGGCAACAATGTGATTCAATGACATAAGCAAGTTATTTTAGATCATGGCCTGGATTCTTGAGAATACCTGTCATTTCTTTACTTATTTCTTCAATCCTTCCATTTATCTCATGTTTATTGTTCTGCTCTGGTATTATAACATGTTAATTATTTGTAAGTAATGCTTTATTAGTTGTAGATGGATGCCATTTATTTATTTATTTATCCTCGCGGTTGAAATTTGAGTTCACCACAAGGCACTCAAGCTCCTTGTGGGCTTGCATGTAATGGGCATGAAATTATTTGATACATTGACTTAGTGGCCAAGATAGGAATGATCAGAGAGCCATCAACAAAAAAATTGTATTTGAAAATGTGCAGTGCATGTTTTAACTTTGATGTCTGTCAGGGTTTAAAATCGCGATGAAAAAAAAAAGTCTATTTCTGTTCTTGGTTTGATCTAAATGATTTTGGCTGCTTCCTTGGTCTAGTTAGTGTGAATTTACAGTAATTGCATCACTGGCGCGTAGTTAGTGTGAATAATATAATGCCATGATCTTCTCCACAGGCCTAGTTGCAGCACCGTTTATGAAGAGGCTGTCAGATCTGATCTGAGAGTTAATAAGCGAACAATATATTAACCTGTGTACCCTCCAAATCAACTTCAATGCTTCCACTACCAGACATCTGCTTTAGCCACATTTGCTCCCCTGGGGTACCTCTGTCGTGATTGACTTCCGTCCATGCTTTTTTGGGGGCATATCTGTGGGTCACAGTGTCCGAAAATTTATTGACCTTTTTGACAGAAATACAAATATGGGTGAATTCAACTAGTTGAGCCAAACAATGGAGTATTATGTGGTGAAATATGTGAACCGAAAAGCTGCAAGGAGCTCGCTCTCTCTCTCAATGCCCATCCTCCTAGTCGCACATGCTACTTTCCTTTTATGATATACTAAGCAACCTTTTGAACGTGGTAGAACTTATTGGAGGTTCCTTGGGTGGATAGAACTTCAAATTTTACTGTTCAATTCGCTCTGATTGGAGCTATAGTTAAATTTGGCTGGTGCTGCCTTACCTTCTTCTATTACCCATTTTCCTAATCCATAATACAATTGAAAATAAATTATACCTACCCACCACTCTAATCCATAAATTTTCGGGTCGGATTGAGTTTCATAGGATAATTTGGGCAGGTTGTGTGTAAACCTAGTCCATATGAAGCTTGAGCTATGCCCTCTAAATATGTGAGTTTTTCTGTGTTATTACCGCTATTAACATCATGTGGCTCCACAATGTACCGTATGTAAGCAGTCCTGGAATATTTGGACCCTTATATTCGGTTTAATAACTCTTGTACTTCTAGGATCTCGTACTGTGCTTCATCAGTACAACTCTGTTGTGTTGATTAATAATGCCCTCAAAAGCTGGATCCCAAAATATTGGTCTCATATCTTGCTCTCAGCATGCTTTAATTCTGCCCCCGAACATTTATTCAACGAGAAACTTTAACATAGTCAGCAGTTTCCCTATTTAAATTCGTTCCTCCCAGGTTACCATTTTCCTGCTTCCTAGCTAATACTCTATGCTTACCTGGTTTATCCTTGTAATAGCTATATAATCAAACAGTGTCCAATTGAAAATAGTTTCCTATTGTTTCGATATTAATTATCTCCTTATTTTAGTTTTTGATCGGTAATTTTTTGTCTTCTGGTGTCAGCATTTACAGATTGATAATTTATGATTAGGATTGGCAAGTACTATAGCTGATGGTAGACTTGACGGCCAATTTTACGCTTTTTAATATCGTTGATCCAAGAAATCTTGAGCGTGATATTTTACTGATCCACATTTCAATATTAATTTCATCCTTTTCGGGGAGTTGATGGAGCCTTAACAAGGGACTAAAAGGCGACAGTGAAAGAAAAGAGTTAAATGATGAGAGCTATTTTAAAAGAGCAAAGGTAAGATGAGAAAGAGAGAAACAGGAGTGGGATGACTAAATAGGGGAAAATAAAAGCGACAGGAGCAGGACAAAACAAGACTAAAGGTATCAAGAAGTCAGAGGTGCAGCCCATGGAATGGGATCGCAGGGACAGTTCCTTGTCTGTCCTTGTCCCAATCAGATCTGCCAAATTGAATAATCCGTATCGTTAACTACTTTTAGGAACCTTAGCAGATAAGGTGAGCTTGGCCCATCTCGTGTGCCATACTTTCTAGGTGGTGGGGTTGGTATTAATTAATTCGAAGAGTTTTTTAAGTTTTTGTTTTTGTTAGTCTATATAAATGCTTCCAGATTATTTTCCTTCTACGAGAGTTGTTTCATGTAAAGAAAGAATCTATCTTAGCTTGTTACCAGTCATTCGTGATAGATTTTCCTTTTTTATTTCGTTTAGTTTTTTATATCCGCCTGGATCATTGCTGCCAATTCTTTTCATTTCCACGAGGATTGATCCATGAAAAGATAAGATTTCGTATAATACCTTTTAGTTTTTATTTTTGTGATCTTTTCTACCCATACTTGAATGAGGATTGATTCATAAAAGGAAAGAATCCATCTTATTTTCTTCTCAGTCGCACACATGAAAGAACTACTGGCTTGAACTGCAGGATGTTTCTGGGAAGCGTCAGCAACTACTGCGTCAACCACGTCCAGTGCCCAGTTGTTGTGATCAAGGGAACCCAGAAGGCTTGACTCCTTCCCCAATCCTACCGTCTTGCTGCATGTTTATATCTTCTTCTGGAGGACCAATAAATCTTCCCTCTTCGAGCTTTCATGGAAATTCTTTTGTTCATCTGTCTGAGGTAATCATCTTTCCAGTAAGCCAGATCCCATTATGGCATATTTTCTTACGACTTCCAAGAAACTTGGATCAGTATCAGTTTGTCTTGTACGCCGTGAGAGTAATTCCAATAATCATGTACCGTTTAACCTTGTTTGCTTAGATTGATCTGTAATAAGCTCTGTGTGGTCTGGGTTTCTTAGTGCTGTCTTCAGTAATTTTGTTTTTCTTTTTCTGTTTTCAGTATGAGTGGATTGATCGTACGTTAGGTGGTGAAGTATCTTGCCATAATAAGATATAGCATCCCGGTAAAACAGGATCATTTTCTAGTTGATTAAAGTATTCTACAATTAATCTACAGTTAATCTACAGTTAATCATTTTCTAGTTGATTAATCTACAGTTAATCATCATCGGAGTAAAGTATTCATGTCTAAATGGGCATTTTTTGTAAATTCAGCGAAATGTCCTTTTTGTTTTTTCTGAATTGGTGTGTTTTCCAAGGTATTATAACTAAAAAGCTCTTGATCGACGAGCAACATTGGCACAAAATTACCCTTTATAAATTCAAGGTATTATAGAGGAAAACCCATGCTAATTTTCCCCTTTATAAATTCGTCAAAAATGACCGTCTTTTCTCTGATTTAGGTGTTTTCTAAGGTACTATAACCAAAGAACCTTGGTTTATGATGCTGAACATAATAACCTCCCCCCCCCCTCCCCGATTTAAGGTGTTTTCTATGTTTCCATATCTAGAAAAATCCTGAATATATGATGATATTCTCCTTTTTCTAAAACTATCTTTGAAAATCCTTTTACGAGAAAATTTGGGTGGTGGGGAGTCAAACATGCTCGTCTTGATACTCCATTTACGATTTAATGCTAAACAACGTCGAATAGCAAGTCAACGCTAGAACAAAAGCCCATGATTCCCTGACTTTTTTTTGGTAAAGTGTAGATTAGGTTATTATTGACTCGTTATGATACTTGGGGCTTTAATAAAAATAGTGAAAAAACAACTGTTTATTTTATGCTTAGTTCCCTGCTTGAATGATTGATAACCCTTTTTTGCAACTAGTTTTTAGTCTTTTGGTGTGATTTATTCGTTCAAGATCTAAATTTATTAAAAAAATTTAACTGATCCCATTATTATTCTCTCTCTCTCTCTCTAGTTTGATGGAGAAGTGCCTAGAGAGAGAGAGAGAGTGAAGGTTTGTCCTTCAGTCCACATACTCGCTAATGTATTATAATTATAAATCGCTATATTTAATATTACTTTCCATTTACGCAAAAGGTCAATTTATTCAACATTTAGTTGCCATTAATAATACTAGTGAGGGTACTTAGTCCCTTTAAAAAAAGGCTATAAGCGGAATTTCATTCCTATCCATGAAATGGAAAATCAAATGGCTTAAGACTAGCATTGGAATATTCGATATTTTCTCTTAGATCTATTCTGGGATAAATCTCCATTGTTGCTAATTAATTTTCTCAAGTGTTAGAATCAAGTTGTTCACATGAAGGGAGAGAGAGAGAGAGGAGAGAAGGGAGTAGAGGAGGGAGGTAAATGTAGATTTAGATAGACTGACGATTAGAGAGAGAAGCCAGAGTTCAATGGAGATTTTGATAGATGGGTAGATGGGGACCTAGATAGATAGTGGAGAGAGAAACGGCGGAGAGAGAGAGAAGACGAACGCTCGTGGTGCATGGCGAGGCGAAGTAGAGAGAGAGAGAGAGAGAGAGAGAGAGAGAGAGAGGGAAGGCGAATTTTTTCGGAGCATGGCGAGGCAAAGTAGATAGAGAGAGGAAGCAGACGAAGGCTGTCGTAGTGCACTGGCATTCTGGCATAACTCCAAATCGGGAGTGCAGTAGGCATTCCGTTCTCTGCGCTCTGTCAATCAGGACGTGACATCTTGTCAAGGGGCGTCGACCAGCCGAACCCCTCGCCCGTGACGATAAGCCCATTCACGTGATACTGGGCTCCCCAGCCGAGACAAAGAGACTCTCTCTCTCTCTCTTTCGTGGATGGTTAGAGAGGGAGATCCTGTTCCTCTACTCTCTTGCTGTAATGAGTAAACCCGGAATCTACGCCGGCAGGTTGAGCTTTTCTGAACCAGGCCCGCAAAATCTAGTCGGAAAAGCATGAACACCCTCGTTTGGATAGATATATACACGAAACTCTCTCTCTCTCTCTCTCTCTCTCTCTCATCTTTATCTCTCTTCGGTTTGTGTGTGGACTGGGAATACGCGCTAGGCCTGAGCTTCGTGCTCTGGTTCGATGACCGGTCATGATCAACTCGGTTGACTACCACTCGGCTTCAGATTTCAGCTGATCCAGGCATACAATCAACTGAGGCTAACTTAGTTTTCAATCAAACGACTCAGTCGAGACCCATAGTCGGGGCTGGGTTCTCACCATTTAATTCTTTTGGTCAAACAACGTCGTGCGACTTCTTCTAGCCAAGCTTATTCCTAATCAGGGATTATTATGAATAGTCCTCATTAACTATTACATAAACCTAAGATCCTTAGTACGTAATTCATTTATTAATTGGCTCATAATCTTGAGATCTAAGGATTCTTATTACATAATTATTCTTATTAATCCTATGATATTTTATTAATTGTCTCATAATCTTGAGATCTAAGGATTCTTATTACATAACTATTCTTATTAATCCAATGATATTTTATTAATTGTCTCATAATCCTGAGATCTAAGGATTCTTATTACATAACTATTCTTATTAATCCAATGATATTTTATTAATTGTCTCATAATCTTGAGATCTAAGGATTCTTATTACATAATTATTCTTATTAATCCAATGATATTTTATTAATTGTCGCATAATCCTGCGATCTAACAATCCTTATTACATAATAATATCCGATATCCGCTCAAATTCGATCAACTACTGCTACTATTACTACATTTGGTCATACGTGCCTGAATTAATCAGGTGCTTTGGTCGGGTTCAGCGGGTTGTCCAACATCGTGACGGTGCTCTTCCATTCTGGCTCGACTACACGATGCTTTCTGCTTGAGAAGCAAAGATGTGAGATGGAGGAGAGAGAAAGAGATGGAGAGGGGGAGGAGAGAGAAAGGGAGGAGGGGGCCTTCAGTTGCAGAGCTCGCGAGCGAAGCCCACGCGGGAGTTGGCGGTGTCGATGAGGACGCGGTGGTTCTGCTGCTGGAGGTTGGCGATGACGTTGAGAACGGAGTTCACGTTATCCGGGGCGGCAGCCATGGCAAGGCAGGCCAGAGGCGTGGAGGAGCTGTGGATGAGCGTGTTCTCCGCCGGGAGAACGAGCTCCATCCCCTCCAAGTTCAGCGTCACCACCGGAGTCCGGTCCTCCGCCACCGCCGTCGTCGAGAAGCAAGTGTCGTAGGCCCCCAGCGAGGAGTACTCTGGCGCCGCCACCTGCCGCCGGAACTCGTCCCTTACCGCCTCGTAGAAGGGCCTCACCAGCCTTGTGATCACCGTGCCGGAGTCCACCACAGTGCCGGCCCCCGTCGCCGGGTCGAAGGCCAGCAGCTCCGGCGCCACCTTCACCGCCGTCTTCCCCACGCTCACGCCGGTCAGATTCACGTAGTACAGCGACGGCCTGTGCGGGTTACGCAGCAGTGGCGTGGTGCGGATGGACTTGGGCTGCCCGAGTGGTCCCAGCCGCAGGCTCCCGGAGAAGTAGTAGGATTTGAAGCTTGGCAAGCAGTAGGAGAATACGCCACCGTAGAGCTTCCCGGCTTGTGCCATGAGACCCATGGAGCCCCTTCCGAGCCCCAGCAGGCCCTGCTTCGGCACCACCGTGCCGCCGCTGCTGCTGGAGGCCACGGCGGTGACGCAGCCGAAGGCGTAGTCCGGCACGGCGTCGCTGGCCAGGAGCAGCGCGTCGTGGGAGAGCGTGGCGAGGAGGGAGACGGAGCCGTAGGACTGGTTGAAGGCGCAGCTCGGCGGCGATCCTGTAGCGGCGGTGTTGCACGGGAAGCCCTTCGCTTGGGTGCACTGCAGGGCGGCGCAGTCGAGGGAGGAGAAGGTGGAGGAGGCGGCGGGGTTGAAGAGGGTGGCGGAGGGGCAGCCGGAGCAGCCGGCGCAGGGGACCCAGGAAAGGTCGCTGCTGGTGTCGAGGGCCATGTACATGAGCTGCCCGGGGGAGCCGAGCTTCGCGCGGAGCACGTAGTTGGGCGTCTGGGTAACCTGCTGGCCGGCGGCGATGGGGACGATGGTGGGCTTGGGCTTGGGCGGCGCCGCGGGGGCGGTGGCGATGAGGGAGGCCAGGTAGGTGAACCTTGCTGGGTCCTTGGCCGCCATGCCCAAAACGGTGTCGAACCAGGAACTCGGAGAAGTACCGGGAACAGAGAAGGGGGAGCAGTCGTCGTAGGCGTGGAGGATGGAGATGTCCGACGAGGAGTCCAGCCGAGCGGCGCAGCGGCCGGCGGCGCTCGCCGAGGAAGCGAGCAGGAGGAGGAGGGAGGAGAAGAGGAGGAAGGCGGCCATGACGGGGAACTCCACAGACTGGGTGCACCGAGGGGGATTGGTGGGTGTGGATAGACTGGTGGAGTGGGCAAGCTTATATAGAATAGAGGCTCTCAAGTCTGAAGTTGCCTTCTCCTGCGGATTTACTTTCATTCATCCAATGATGATATAATCATACGTGCAAAAAGAAGAAGAGGAAAATTCCTCTCATGTTAAAAGAAATTATAATTTTCACTATTGCCAAAGGAATATAATTGCATATATTCCATGGATGAATCTAATCCACAGAACATCATGATTACCAGCAAAGTCATACTTTTATGAAATAAAAATCTATGGTTTGTTGGTTTTTACCTTAATTTTTAGTCTTCATTGTTATCAACACGTAAATATGAAACAATATTAATTTAGTTCCCATAATTGGGACTTCATTCATCTTGCTTGATTTCGCTAGAATGTTTCACTTAATTTTAAATACAGAATTCATCTATAATGTTTCTTGAGCGCATCCAGCGAGACATGCCATAATTAATCTTGGCTATTCAACGCCTAATCCAGAACATTCGGATGGTTTATCATAATTTCTGACTTGCGCAATGTTCAATGCTTGAAAGTTAAAGGATTATACATACACGCTGATTCTTCTCAAATCCTGGAATTTATATCACATTGGGAGCTTAAGTGAACCCAAGGAAATCATCAATCATCACTAACCCATATTTAGTTAGCTCAGAATTTCCCTCTCGATGTCAAGTTAGATAGGTCTCATCTCTCATCTCTCTCTCTCTCTCCCTCCCTACTTCACTCCGCGGACCCTTCTCATATAGGCAGGGGAATCTTTCTGTCTCTCTCACTCACTCTTTCCTGGCTCCGCAGTGCATCGTCGGTTAGTGCACATGGAACACAAACCGTCTAAAATTCTTACTCGTCATTAATGGAAGTTTACGCAACACTCGTTCAGACTGGAACGCGGGATTCCCTCTCTCTCTCTCTCTCTCTCTCTCTCTCCCCATCTCGCTCCCTCTCTGTCTGTCTCACTCGCTCTAACTCTCTATCTCTCTCCCCCTCCCTCACACACTTTAACTCTCTCTCTCTCCCTCTCTCTGCGGTCGGTTCACGTGTCCCATCTCCCGACTCCCCCGTGCCCTGGACCCATCCCACCTCCTAGCCGGGCCGCGTCTGCCGGAGACGCTTGTCCTCTCTACGCAGCTCTCGCAGACGGGGGATGCCAGGGGCTCTTGGCTTCTTGCCTGCAAGCGCCCTCGCTGGCCCTGCTAGCGCGGCTCTTCCAGTGCAGCTCTCGCCGTGGGAAGGAACGGCGGCGCCGCCTGGTCTCTCTCCTGCCACGACTCCACATCGCAAGACCGAGCCCCCCACTCGACCAACCGGACGGCGACCCTTGGCCTTCGGTGCGCCGATAAGACGACCCCCTGGCTCTTCCTCATTAATCGACGTGGGACTACACCTCAGCCGCATTTATAAGCTAAGTTTATGCTCTGGGCATACCATAGTCTACGAAAATCACATGTTTAATGACAACGGCTTCTAGCAGTCAATCATATTTGTGTCATTTAGTTTAAGAATACTTCTTTCGTGTTATTGTACGAATATATTACTTTCTATAATCGGTTTTATTGCATAGCAATATTACAATATCTAGCTCTTTTAATATTACAAATATCATATTTCTATTAATAGTTGTGCTTATGTGTACTTTCGTGAATTCGTTGTCAACTGATTTTGAACTTAGTTTAATTCTTTGACAATACATTGTTTGAGTTCTAAGTTTATTAAGCATAAGAATACTGTCTCAAAAAATGTATTTACATAATGTCAGGTTAAAATGTGCATCTACTTAAACATACGAGCTCACTCTCATTATAACCGATTAATTATAGGTGGTACATGTAAGTAGAGGTTCATAGTGCCATAAACACCTTAATATTAATTTTTAGTGCTATTTTTTAATGCATTATTTTAACATTATTTCTTGGACGGGTGCAACATCTCCGGCGTGGAACTACGCTGGAGCTCCGGATCGACAAGCTGATGACCAGGACGGGTGGCGAATTGGGGGGGGGGGGGATATCACGGCGGCATCGTCCGGTGGGTAGCCGCCTGGGGAGGGATCCCGGACAGTGAGAGAGTCACGGGCTTCTCTGACCTCCGTCTCCTTCCGTCGCCGGCAGACCTCTCGTCCGCCAATAATGGAGCGACGGGCGGCGGGTGGGAACAGCCTTGGGCGGCTGGGGAAAGCTGGTGGTCCTCTCGCAGCTCGCTGCGGTGCCCATCCCGAGAGGAATAGGAGGCCGGTTCCCCGTGGGAAACCTGATATGAGATCGGAGACTGCTGCCGCAGAGGTTTCTCCTTCACGTGTGAGTACGAGGGGCCCTAGTGGGCACGCTTCTCTTAGACGGGGACAAGTAAAGCCGTCTGCAAATGTCCGTGGAGGAGGATCTTGCTCAATGAAGAAGAGGAGGATGATAGGACGGGGACAAGGCGTCCGAAGAGACTTTTGCTTTTGGTTGGTCCCTACGTAGATGTGATGATATGTACGAAATATTCTTTCATGCCGTACTTCGAAATTCACTTAAGTTTTTACCTCCACATTCTTACTTACACTCGCAAGCCGATTTTTCTTCTTAGAGAATAGGAGTGCTAGGGGCATATTATACTGTTTGAGACGGTAGAATACAGAAGCTACAAATAAAATTAATAATCCAGTGCATAGTCAATTAAAATCAGCTCATCCAATTATTTACAATGTTTTAGGCGTGATAATATTTCATGTATTCCTTTCATTTATGGTTCAAGGGACAGTTAATTCTATATTTTCAAGTGGAGTATGGTTTATAAAATTAGTCTATTTATAAAATCCGTCCTCATCCACCATATGAAAGCAAATCTTCATAATACATAGATCTTTGCTAGGTGTTAATCGTCTAAATCGTCAAGGAACTCTAAGTGTGACATTGCTTGGTTTTTGTTAGCTTGAATATAAACTTAAGTAATTTTTTTTACCATGAAATATTTATTTAGACTATAACCACTTGTCCCTCTCCATTGAAAAAGATCTACTTTAGGGTGCTCTTTTTGTATAATGTCTCTTCAATATATTTTGCAGTCCCTATCTCATGCAGCTCTTGTAATCTTATGTTTAGCACCCCTCTCTTCTTCTTGGTCTCCCTTACATTTCATAGTCCCATTAATGTATCTAGATTCTTCAATGAAGATAATTACATGGACCCATTTGAAGATAAGTATTGACAAGTTGAATGCATCATGCTATGACATTGCCCTAATATTAATTTTTCTGTCATTTTAGGTTTATTAATTACTGATGATAGAAAAACTTTAGATGCTCCTACCTTCAGGTCAAAATATTATTTTTTATTAATCATAAATGCTAGATAGCAACATGACCATGAACTGCATGTCACTTATCAAATACTTTGTAGGGCATGGTGACTAAATGAGCACTAATAATAGGAAGGGATATAAATTTATCTGGCCCATCCCATCAAACATTATATTAAATTTAGCCACAGAAAGACAAATCATGGGGCAAGTTCTTTATTAAAACAAGAACGAAATAAAATGACCACATGAGTGGACCAAGTGAAAAGGGCAATGTTTCAAAAAAATGATAGATGACAATGATTTATATGGATATTTCACTAATTTTTTAAAGGTTAAATGATATATTCTTACTTTGCTTTCTAAGGTTTAGGGGATGTGGTAGTGGGTGGAATGGGCATTTCTTTTAGAGGAGTGGAAGAAAATTTGAGTGGGAGTGTGATAGGGCAGAGAAGGGCATAGGAAGGGATTTGGGTGAGGATGAAGGTGAAAAAGCGAGTGCAATCGTTGGTATGTTCTCACCAGTGATATTGAAGCAATTTTCTAGAACATATTCATTCCGTAATGTCCAGGATATGACTTTATCCCAGCTACATAACCACAATAACTACCAGCTAAATAGTAATCAACTTCAAAAATTGATAAACTAATTGGGTTTTGTTTCTTGGAGAATAAGCATATCAAATAACCTTCTAAAAATAGACACTATCTATTGATACGTTTTCTATTAATTTGACTTCTCACAAAGTTGGAATCGCAATATCCAATTAGATTTAAGTCACAATCCCTATGATACCAAAGTTCTATCGATTTACTTTCTACCAAACATACAACAGTTCTCTTTACCGCACTTAGATGTGACTCTTTATGTTCATTTTGAAATCTAGTACATAGATAGTAAAGATAATATTAGGTTTATTAGCAGTTAGATACAACATAGACCTGATCATGTCTTTGTACAAAGTTATGTAACCACATTTTCTTTTCAACAAGATTTAGTTCATATTTCAACTCTATAGACATACTTTTAGATTTTAATCATTATATTTTAAATTTCTTACGTAATCATTTGAGAGATAAATATTTTATTGTCTAATTGCTTTACTTGAAGACTTATAAACTATGTTAATCCGATCATTGTACTAATTTCAAATTCTTTCTTCATAAGAGTGGAGAGTTTTTTACACATGGGTTCATCATTAAAGTCAATTAACACTTTGTTATTTATCATTTTAATAAAGATTATAGTGTCTACCTTTCTTGAACAAAATTATTATCAACCAAAAATGAATTTAATCTGTAAGAATTCTAAGAACTAGCTTTAACCCATATAGGACTTTTCTCAACCTAAACACATGACTCAATAATTCAAGATTAGCAAATCCTAGAGGTTGATATACATTCATTTCTTATTTTTGATTCTATTGAAGAAACTATTTTTGACATCCATCTAAAATAATTTGGATTTATTCATGAATATAAATTTTAATAGAATTATAATAGCATGCTAATAATTATAATTATACCATGATATAGTTTTCTGCATAATCTATTACTTCAACGTATTCTTGGGCTATTAGCATCACTTTTTTTTAATAATTTAGTCTTTTTAATATAATTTATTTTTAAATATGTATTTTTTTCTATAACATTTTGATGATCAAGTTTATGAACTTGATATCATACTTAGTTCCTAATGTCTTTATTATCATGAGTTAATAATTAATTAATAATATATTTTAAGTCTTAACTCATGATAAATAAACTTATATTTATGTCAAATTTTGAAAAGTAGTTTTAGTTGATTAATGTAATTTTTGAATAATTATGTGATTTTATGTAAAATTATATAATTTTTATAATAATGATTTTTAAGATAAATAAAGAGAAATAAATAAAATAAAATTAATATAAAAAAAGGGGGGACTCACTAGCCAGTCGAGGCTACAAGGAAGCACAGTCGAGTGGAGCCATGAACAAGAAGTTCAAGTGGATAAGGACTAGTAGGGGCACGTGTGTGTCACTCTCCTTCTACCTCATTGGTGGCTAGCTAGTCTTGAGGCAATATTGACTATAGAAGAACGTATTGTTATATATTTATCTAAAAAATCAAAAAATAACTAATGTGGGACTAATCCATGTTATTGTTTTCTAGGATAGTTTTAATGATCTTAATACCAAAACTACTCATTTCTTATATGAAGGAGATACCCTTATAACGTCACTTGATAAGGGTATTTGTGTACTTATTTCATTCTCTCTCATGTAAGCGGGTGATTGGCAAAGGTTTGAATCTCACAAGAATTAAAATTTATATTTTTATTTGATTAAATTATGATATTTTTTAGGACACCAGTCAATGATTAAGCCACCATAATTACTCAATCATCAGTAAAAATATCATCAATGTAATTTTTAGAGCATCATTATTAAATTATCAAATGATTATTGACAAAAGGATCACAAATCTATTGAGTAAATTATCTTTGATTGATCAACAAACAAACTATCATCAAGAAGAGGATGATCTATCGGGAGATGAGTCACCACCTCCTAAGAATATACCAAATGTGATGAAGAGCCTCCACTTATTACGTGGACCTGAGGACGAAGTTTCTTAAGATATGCCCACCTTCATTTAAGTTATCTTTATCATGTAATAACTATTAGAGATCAAGTTGTTGTATTTCTACACTATCGGATGATAATTATTGATGATGATTTGTTGACCCACCACATCTATTTCTAGATTTTGCAAGAATATCTAGAGATTGCTCATGTCGTCTATGTTTAAAGAGAGCCTTTGAGGCTGTGAACTTTGCACAATAGTTCTCTCAAACACTCAGAATTTTGACACATCACCATTTTGATGTCAGAACTCAGTTTTACTATTTTTAACTAAATTAACTTTCACTATTATTTTTTAGACTTTGAAAGGAGATTTAGAGCATACTCAGATCATCTATGTCCAACGAGACCGTTTGAAGTCGTGGACATCACACAATAATTATCTTGAACATCTAGAATTCTAACACATTGTCGTTGCAATGTCAAAATTTTGTCTTACATATTTTAAACTAGTTTAGCCTTTAGATTAATAATATTTTTCATTATTTCAAGTTTCTAAACTCTTATTTAGTCTTTCAAATTTTAAAATACCTTAATCTCTTAAAATAAATTTCAGATTATTCCCTATATACATAAGGTCCGAAGATTTATTATTATAAATTATAAATCTAATGTTTTTAAACAAACAACTAAAAATTATATTCATTTTGAGGGTTGTGTGTTTAATGATAACGCCTTTAAACTTTGACAACATGGTTCATATTTCATAATTGTCTAGAGTAGGAAGTTCATATCTCCTCATTACGACCCTTAGGCTTTGTAATTGTCCATATGGGTCTGAGGTTTGTAGTGGGAGGGTCTAGCACCTAATGGAGCAGCCATATGCTCCTACATGATAGCTAACATAAGGCTATTTTGTCTATTTACCTTGTGATTATGTTGAGGCCCCCAATTATGATTCTTTTGACATTTATAGATCTCAATTTCATCAATTGAATTGTTTGTAATCATTTATGTAATAATCACTAGACAAAACTCTATTTTCATACAAATCATCGTTCTTTGGGTGTTGACATCCTCATGACACCAACACTTAATTTTTTCTTTTTTCATGAATTTTTAAATAGATTTTCTTTTGAACATTTTTGTCTGAAAAATATAGAAAATTGTATTCTTTCCAAAAAATTATGAAATTTTACTTGATATTATCTTACATCCTTGTGATCGACCTAGAAAATTCTCACTATTTTTTAGAATTTTTATTGAATTATAATTGATATATTTATTCAGAAATACTTCTAAATATCTAAAAATTAGTATTTTTTAGTTTTAGAAATATTTAATTTACGTGATTTAATAAACATCAACTAAGTCATGTCAGTTCCTATTAATATTTATTCAGAAATACTTCTAAGTTTTCTTATAAATGATCTACTTCTATGTTCCTTTCTACTTCTAATTTTTCTATAAAGTTGACATCAATAGAATCTTCTAGAACCAATTTTGTTTGTTGTAGAATTTACTTGCCTTTGATTGTTTTGAATATTCTAGAAATGCTACATTACTCTTTGGATCTAAGTTTTGTAGATTTTTCTTTCTATTATCAAAATTAAGACAATTGTATCTAAATGGTCTGAAGTATCCTACAACAGACATGTTAATTAATTTATGTGAAATTTTTCTAAGTTTGGACCTAGTGATGATTTGTTAACCATATAGCATGCTTTGCTTATGGGTTCTACCAAAAATATTTGGCTATCTCATTTTCACTTAGCATGCTTTTAGATACGTCCATAATTTCTTGTTTTTTCTTTTGACTAAATTTTTATGTGGAGTCTTGTGACAAGAGCTTGTCTTGAGATGTGCCTATTTCTTCACATAATTTTCTAAATTTAATATTTTTGAATTATCCTCAATTATCACTTTTATTTTTTGCGATTTTATGTTCTCCCCCATGATTACTCTATGATCGTCCCTCATTTCATTTTTATGAGCTAAAAATTAAACTCGTATACGTTTAGATTGAACATCTCTAACTAAGAAGTTTATGTCCAAAACATTCTAGTTTCATAATACAAAATAACCAAATGAGATGTTGTAGATATTCTTCGCTTCTTGATTCACAACCCTAAGAGGTCAAACTAGAGAAATGGATGTGTTGGTTCGATGTGGTTAAGTGGAATGTCAAGAGGGGTAGGTGAATTAGTTTCTTACTATTTTTGTTATATTATTTTATTCTGTTTATGCGTATATATTTCAACATAGGTTCTGTTCTTCTTGTTGATTTTTTTTAAAAAAAAGGAACGAAGAAACAAGGACTGTGGCATACTAAAGGAGGGTAACAATTATTAAACTTTTTCCTTGAATTTATTAATTTTTATGCATGGTAAAAGATCATTGCATCCAAGGCTAGAAAATCCTTTCACTATTTCATTCAAAAGTAAAAATCCGAAAGAAAAATTAATTTTGATGGATGCTGAAGGAAGTAAAAGTTAAATTGAGAACAATCTTATGGCTATGAACAATTATTATATCCCTCATTCATTTCAAAGAGCATCCAATATTAAAGTCTCATTAACACCCACTGTTAAATTCGAAATAAATTTAGAAAATTTTCAAATGCTCCTTAATTTTTATGAATTGACTTTAGAGGAACCTCATCATCATTTAGAAAAATTTCATATAGTCTATGATTTAGTTAATCTCCCTTAAGTTATATTAAAAATTATTAAGATAAAATTGTTTCCTCATACTTAGGGACGAAGCTAGTCATTGGCTATCCACATTAGATAGAGAATTAACTAATTAAAAAGACATAGACTAGGCTTTTCTTCAAAAAAATTAAATCTTACAAAAAAGTCAAAAATATGAAAAAATATATTTGAATTTTTTCTCAAAGACTAGGAGAAACTTTGCATGAGACATGGGGAAAATTCAAAGATTTATTTAAAAAGTGTCCTCATCGTGCTATACCCAAGTGAAAACTTAATAGAATTTTTTATGATAGATTATTAGAACAACATAAAAATGTGGTTGATTCTATATATAGAGGAGCTTTTATAGAGAAAACCCCTAATGAGATTTACAGTCTTTATGATAATAAATAGGTTAGTGCTACAGAAGTGGTGCCAAAAAAATTAGGGATCACAATTATAAAAAATGAAAATGAGGATGAAATACAAACAAGATTAACTACCGGCTGGAGGGTTTGCATTGATTATAGAAAATTAAATTTAGTTAATAGAAAATATTATTTTCTCCTACCATTTACTGATCAAATTCTAGAAAAATTAACTGGAAAAAACTTTTTTTGTTTTCTAGATGGATATTCTAGTTATAATCAAATTTATATAAATCCTTTAGATCAAGAAAAAATAACTTTCACTTGTCCATTTGGTACTTTTACTTTGAACGCATGTCTTTTAGTCTATGTAATGCTCGAGTCACATTTCAAAGATGTATGCTGTCTATTTTTTATGACATGACCAGAAAGTACATGGAAATTTTTATGGACGATTTTTCTGTTTTTGACGAATCATTTGATGAATGCTTAAATCATTTACAACATGTAATTGAGAAATGTGTAGAGAAAAAAATAGTTTTGAGTTGAGAGGAATCATATTTTATGATTAGAGAGGGAGTTGTGTTAGATCATATTGTGAGTGAAAGGGGTTTAGAGGTGGATAAAGCAAAAAATGATATTATATCTAAAATGAAACCTCCAAATTCAGTAAAACAGATTAGATCTTTCTTGGGTCATGCAGGTTATTATAGAAAATTTATTTAAGATTTTTTGAAAATTTCTAAACCTATCACCATGTTATTATCTAAAGATGTGCCTTTTAATTTTGATGAGAAATGTTTTGAGTCTTTTTCTAAAAGAAAAAGAGTACTTATTGAGGCACACATTTTATAAGCTCTTAATTGGTCCCTTCCCTTTGAAATAATGTGTGATGCATCGAATTATGCAATGGGAGCTGTTTTAGGACAAACAAAAGAGTCAAAACTCATAGTAATTTCATATGCTAGTAAAACTATATTTGATGCTCAATTAAATTATACCACGACTAAAAAAGAATTTTTAGTTGTAGTATTTTTGTTAGAAAAGTTTAGATCATATATTTTGGGAGCTAAATTATTATTTATACTGATCATACAACATTAAAATATTTGTTAAATAAGAAAGATGCAAAGCCACATTTATTAAGATGAATTTTATTATTGCAAGAATTTGACTTAGAAATAAAAGATAAAAAAGGTTTCGAGAATATTGTTGTTGACCATTTTTCTAGATTAAGTGATATATGAATAAATGTAGCACCTTCACAAGATGTATTTCCAAATGAATAATTGATGGGAGCTCAACATCAACCATCACCATGGTATGCATATATTGTTAATTTTTTTGTTTTTGGAAAAAAATCAGAATAGTGGGATAAGAACAAAAAACATTATTTATTTTCTAAAATTAGAAATTATTTTTGGCGTGATCCTGATTCATATTACTTGGACAATGATCAAATTTTAAGGAGATGTGTTCCTAAAGAAGAATATCATAACATTCTTCACATGTGTCATTCATCTAATTGTGGAAGACATTTCTCTAAACGAAAAACAACTGCAACTTTTTTTCAATATGGTTTTTATTGGCCTACAATCATTAGAGATTCTATAGAATTTAGTAGAACATGTATTTCTTGCTAATCTATAGGTAACATGAGTAAAAAAAAACAAATGCCTATGAGTAACATGTTAGTAGTCGAAATTTTTGATGTATGAGGAATAAATTTCATGAGTCCCTTCCCATCAGCTGAAAAATATGAATATATTTTGCTTGTTGTTGATTATGTGTCTAAATTAGTGAAAGTCATTCCTACTAGAACTAATGATTATAAAATCGTTGGTAAATTAATGCAGAAAAATATTTTTTCGAGATTTGGATGTCATAGAGTGGTTATTAGTGTTGGAGGAACATATTTTACAAATAAACATTTCAGGAAACTGTTGAAAAAGAATAGAGTACACCATATAGTAGCCACTCCATATCATCCCCAAACAAATGGGTAAGCTGAAGTAGTAAATAGGGAAATTCAAAGAATTTTGAGAAAAATAGTCAGACGAGATAGGAAAGATTAGCCCACAAAATTACAAGATGCATTATGAGCTTATAGAACAGCTTATAAAAATCCCATAGGTATGTTCTCATTTCGTCTCATTTTTGGAAAGCCATGTTGCTTCTTGTGGAAATAAAGCATAAAGCATTATGGGCTATAAAAATTTTATGTATAAATGAAAAATCAACTGGTGGGCATAAAATTTTTCAGCTACATGAATTAGAAGAGTTGAGGAATAAAGCTTATGAAAATCATAGAATATATAAATAAAAAACTAAAATTTTTCATAATAAATACATTAGTAGAAAAGTTTTTGATGTCGAAAAAAAAGTGTGGTTATATGACTTTAGGTAGAAATTATTTCTAAGAAAATTAAAATCAAAATAGACAATGCCTTATGTGATGGAAGAGACATATGATCATGGGGTTGTATTGATTAAAGATCCTAAAAGTGATCATAACTTTAAGATAAATAGACAATGGCTTAAACATTACATAGAACATGAATGCCTTGCAAAAAAAGAAATTCTATTATTAAAATAAATTTAAGAGTAAGATTAATGTGTCCAGCTGGAGACATTAAATTCAGCGTTGCATGGGAGGCAACCCATAGTCTTTATTTCATTCTGTTTTTTTTAAGCTCTATTTTTCTTAGAATTTTGCAGTACTTTTTCTGTATTTATTTTTTTTCTAAAAAGTGGAGGAGAAGTGTAAGATGAAGTGAAAAATTAAAAACGAGGTTGAGGTGATGTATTTTTAAGCTTTAGCATTTATGAAAATATTTTTAGTGCTTAACTTTGCATATATGCATGCTTTACTTGAAAATTATATTTTCTACATATTCTATTTCGATTTTTCTGTGTCATTGAAGACAATGTTAGTTTTAAGTTGGGGGGTGAAGTATTAATTCTTAATTTATGCTGTAAAATGATTAAGAACATGTGTTTGTATTTTTTTCATGCTCACTTAGAACAGCAACTATTTTTTTTTTTCGAAAAAACTACAACATCTATTTTCTAGTTTTCTATCAGGAACAATAGACTCTCAAAAATAGCAAAGAAAAAACAACCCAAAATTTTAAATTCTAGAGACACTTTCTCACATTTCAATCGCTTAGACATATATTGCTGAAATTCAAAATTACAACTATAAAGAAAATAGTTTTGTTTATTATTGACAAATTTATTGTTGCTAAAAACAGAACTAAAAATAGAACTAAAAATAGAAAGTATAACTGTCAGAACTATCTAATTTATAAATTCCTTATATTATATTACATGCACAAAAAAATAAATCAATTAGATTGATTGATACTAAAAGATATTAAGAAGATTATTATTGAGTCAAAAGAATGATTTAGTAGCATGAAATGTTAGAATACTCCTTTGATACTTGATAGATAACATGTATTTGATTTTATAGATTTCACTTCATGATCTTGATGGATAGTATTTACTTGATGTGAAAATTTGATTGATCATTTGAGTTTAATAGAGATTTTTGCACCCTGATCTATAAGATTTGTGAGGAGAAATCACTTATTTTGAAAAAAAGAAGAAGAGAGTAATGTGAAAAATTTAGAAACGAAGAGTACATATAGAGGGTGTGAGACATCATTCTCATTGTCGAAAATCATGCATAGAAAAACACTTGTTGCAAAATAAGTGGATAAAGTAAAAGCCCTGAAAATGAAGAGTACACATAGAGGGCGTGAGACATCATTTTTATTGTCGAAATTTGTCTATAGGAAAAGTTAGTTATCCACTATATATATATATATATAAAGAAATATAGTACAAATTTCAAAAATCAAGCCATAGAAAAAAGGAAATGTAAGATCAATATTATTCTTGGATGAGTATTAATAATTGAAACATTTTATAAATATATCTATAAGTGAAGAAGTGATAAAGATGTGAATAGAAGAAGTGAAGTGCAAATTATTATTTCAAGAAGTACTTAAACATTTAAGTGTTTGACATAATTCTTAAATACTTGATATAAGAATTCAAAGTGTCTAAAGGTACATCATTTCTAATTGTATTTTTTTTATGCTTTGAAATATGATGTTTGAGATCTGTGATTTTTATTTTTGTAATTCTATTGCTAAGGAACTAGCAATGATTTAAGTTGGGGGGTGTGATAAGTCTTCATTATCATGAGTTAATAATTAGTAAATAATATAGTTTTAGCCTTAAATCATGATAAATAGACTTATATTTGTGTCAAATTATGAAAAGTGATTTTTAGTTGATTAACATGAATTTTTGGCTAATTATGTGATTTTCTATGTATTTATATGATTTTTATAGTCCTATTTTTAAGATAAAAAAAGAAGAAGAAATTAAAATAAAAATATAGCAAAAGGGGGGGACCCGCTGACCAGCGGGGCCTGCAAGTGGGTTGGAAGCACAGTCAGGGGGAGCCGTGAGCAAGGGCTTGAGCTGCTAAGACCGAAGGAGGCATGTGTGCACCAGTTGCCTTCCACATCATCGGTGGCCAACTAGTTGTGGGGCAAAGAGTGGTTGTACACGTAGGAGAAAGTGACTCATTACTTGTAAATATGACATTACTATATATTCGCCCAAAACTTCGGCGCACAAGCGATATGGGAGTAAACCCACGTCATATCTTTCTCGGAAAGGCTTCGAAGATTTTAATACTTAAACTATGTCTTATTTATAACAGAGATATACCATGATGACGTTATTTGATAAGGGCATTAGAGTACTTATTTCAATCTCTCTCATGTAGGCGGGCAACCGATACAGGTTCGAATCCTCCTAGAGCCAAAACTCGTATTTTTATCTAATTATCGTGACTTTCTTGTAGATCATCAGTGAAGGATTAAGCCGCCAGAATCGCTAGATTATTGACGAAAATCTTGTCAACGTGATTCACGAAGTATTGTTACTAAAATTGCTATACGATTCGCGATAAAAGGATCACAAATTCATCGAGTAAATCATCTCCAATTGATCGACGAACAAGCTGTTGTCGGAAAGAGGATGATTCACCGAGAGATGAGTCGCCACCTCCTGAAAGCATATTGGATATGATGAAGAGCCTCCTCTTGTTGCGCGGACATGAGGATGAAGCTCCTTGACACATGTCCCACTTCCATCCAGCTTCTCTCTATCGAGTGACAGCCACCGGAGAGCCGCAAAGTCGCTATTTTTCCGCTCCATCATATGACAGTCACTGGAGACGATTCGATGACCCATTTGATTGATCTCTAGACTTTGCAAAGAGATCTAGAGATTACCCAGGTTGTCCTTGTCTAAAGAGAGCCTTCAAGACTATGGACATTGTACGATGATCCTCTCGAATACTCAAGATTCTGATATATTACTGACACATCACCGCCGCGATGTTGGAATTTTATTTTCCTACTTTCAACTTAATTTTTGCATCATTTAGTAATAATTTGTGTGATTTAAATTTACCAAGCTATACTTCATTCAATTACAATTCTTCTGACCTTTACAGATCTTAATTTGATTAATTAAATCATCTATAATTGCTTATGTAAGAATCACTAGGCGGAACTCTATTTTCACATGATTCGCCTTCGTTAGATGCTGACATCATCCTGATGTCTGCACTCTTATTTTCTTTTTTTGTGAATTTTAAATATATTTTATTTTCATTTCTTAGTATAAAATCTATAGAAAATCATATTTTTGAGACAATTTCTGAAAAATTACTCAATATTATATTATATCTATGTGATTGGCTTGGAAAATTACCACTATCTTTATAAGTTTTATTAAATTATAATTGATATATTTATTCATAAATATTTTTAAATATCTAAAAATTTATATTTTTTAGTTTTATAAATTTTAAATTTACGTGATTTATTATACAATGACTAAGTCACGTCAAATTTTGACACCGTTGCAGGCTTGGCTGACCGGCGGGTCCCCCTCTTTTGTTATATTTTTATTTAAATTTTTTTCTTCATTTATCTGAAAAATAGAATCATAAAAATCATATAAATTCATAGAAAATCACATAATTAGCCAAAAATTCACGTTAATCAACTGAAAACCACTTTTAACAATTTAACATAAAGATAAGTCTATTTATGATGAGTTAAGGCTAAAAATATATTATTTATTAATTATTAACCTTTCATGAGCACAATGACTTATGAGGTTCTCACACGACTTTTTTATTATTGATATAAATTTACTTAATGTCTCTCTATACATGGGTTCACTTTAGTCTCTCTCACACTCATCACCATGAAGGATATAGAGTCTTTATATTAGTTAACCCCTCACTAGGCACGTCAAGTTCTAAATGATTATTTATATTAGAGTTTACTATTTTATTCCATAAATATAATTGATTTATGAGATTAGTTGCCCAATCACTTATGTTCGATCTTTATAAAGATCATATCCCTCATGAGCATAATCTGACTCTCAACACAAACATCAACCACCTCAGAGACGACACTTTTCACTAAACATAATAAGTTATTTCTTTGAAGCACGTGAAAACTTGACTTTAATAGCTAGTGTAGTTTCTTCCTTTAAGCATTAATGAATGTGGTAAATAGATTTCTTCATTCAAAGTGAAATATTCTTCATTGTAAGCTCTTTTCTTTTATTCTCCAAGGTCCTCCTATCTTTTCATCACTTGAGAAATGGTCATGTGAACTCAAATTTATTCATGTTGCTCTACTAGTGCACCAATAACCTTTGTTTGTTCTTTTGTTCAAAACTTATTATTCTCACATTCATTGTCATTGAGTTTTTATCTGGAGATTCATAGTTTATTAATAGATAATTTTATTTCCAAGGTCGCTCAGATAATGTTGTTAAGCTTGTCATTATCTCTGTCACTATTCTACCAACATGACACTATTTAGAATGTGTGGCACTTATCTTCTCTCATTTCTTACTTTGAGGCTTGTTATTTTCACATCAGCTATGTTTAAATTTTAATTTAGAGATATGTGATTTATCAACAATTGTCTTTGCTTCTAGGGTTGAGTCCAAATAGGTGCATTTGATTTGTCAGTCTTTCCATGTCTTTTGATGACATACTACCTTTTCAGATACGTGGCAAAGACTTCTCTAATTGGTTCACATGCATACTTCAGTTTTGCCATTATATAGGGTTGGAGTTCAAATCTTGTCAGAGACATTAGTGTTATGATATTTTTTCGTATTTCTCCACTTAGCTTTACAACATATTGTAGCTCAGGTTTTGGTTTCAAATCTCACCAATGACTTTTTTTTGTGTTTTTCAAATTATTTAATTGCTAAGAGTTTTGTCTTTCCATTGCTTAGCTCTTGAGTTCAAATCCTACACTAGACTTCATATACTTTTATTTTTTAGGTGTTTTTCTTGTCGAAGCTTCTATTTTCTATTACTTAGGTTCAAAGTTTGAATCCCACAAGTAACTTTCTATTTCTTGATTTTTCAAAAACTTTGTCATATGTGTGGACATCTGATTTTCTATGCTTATATATGAACTATATTATGCTGGATTAAATTCATTATGAAAATGTCTCAAAAACTTGTCATTAAAGTTCTATACTTATACCATGCTGCATTAAATTCATTATTAGTCATAGGATTATTCAAGTATCATCAATATATATTTCAAATATTCCTCAAAGATGTTAAGCTTGTAACATAATTCTTCATGAAATCAATTTGTTGTTTAGTAAATATTCAATTAATATTCCATAAATATTTTGTAAATAAAATTTCAATTGAAAATGTGAAAACCAAGGGTATCAAAAATCTCCCCCTTTTTTATACTAACAAAGCCAATTTAAGAAAATTTATTTGCATTATAAGCTATTCAACTAAGATGAGATTTAAATCATTTTCATCCATCCATGAGTCACATGAAATTTATATTCACACAAATAAGCACCATTGTACAAACATACATGTTCATACATTCATCAAAGATAGGTGTGTAAGCAAGCATTCTAACAATAAATAAGGAAATATTTAAAATAGTTATATGAGATGGTTAGACAATAGATAATAGTCATATAGTCATACATAATACTCATCTAATTTTCTCCTTATCACTATTTTTCTCTTTTTGTAAAAAAACAAAAAGACAAATGTATGAAGTTGGGGAGAATAGTTAAAGGTACATTGCTCCAATCTTAGTTGAGAGTATGACAAAGCCAATAAAAAACCTCCGAAACAGTGGCTTCAAGTTCATGAAATTTTGTTTCCATCACCTCAAGTTGCTACTCTAGTTGTTACTCACTCTTACTGATTTTCAATGATTAATGTGATGTAAATAAATGTGAGAGCATGAGAGGAGGATATTGAAGTAGAAGATGAATGATGGAGCCACTGACCATCAACTTGAAGATAATCTATTCGAAGAAGAGTTGATTTATCAATGATATAGTGAGGATAATTGGCCATAGACTCTTCCGCAGATGTGACTACATCAAATTATTGAAGCATGCAAGTAATGATGACACTGATGGAAAGAGTCAAATCATACTTGAGGATCGTCTTCATCTAATCTAGGAAGAGGGAACCGAAGTCAAGGTGAATGACATTGACAAGAAAAAATATGATAGATGTATATTTATCAAAGATCTTATCAAATGCACCACTATTGTGTCATATTAGATGGCTGATGTGAAAATACATAACTTGCTATGATAGAGGAAGATGAAATGTCTTGGTATTCTAGCTTGTAGCATTCTACATGTCAGTCAGTGTTGACAAGATGTTTAGTTTAATTCGATCAATAGTGAGTGAGGAACTAGAGGGTAAATCAAAGATGACATTCAAGATTTCAAGAGTAAGATCAAATAGAATTCCTTTGACATATGTAGTAAGGCCAGTGCAAGTTGATGTGGTATTATTGTAAGACATTATGACCATATTAGGATAATTGTCAACATGAGAGGAAACAAGGTTTGTGAGTCTAAAGTCATCAAAGAAGTGTTTCATGTTGATTTGCTTGGTTTTGAAAATTTTCAAGTCAATATTTTCACCAATGGACATTTCTATCCTTGAAGTTTTTTTGGAATTGTCTTTGAGGGCCTCAAACAAGAAGAATAGAGAGTGGAATGTCGAAGGTATGGAAGGAGAAGGCTGCTAGGTTCATTGGTGTTTGAATGATTGATATTTAGCTTTAGATATTTTTAGAGGAGTGTCCTCTGCTATTTTGGTCTTCTAAGAGGTAGTCATAAGTGTCTTCTTGGGCGAAGAGGTGTAAGTGGATACCTGGGTGCTGTGAGAGGAGTCAATTACCCTTGGGTTCTAGTTTTGGAGGAGAAATATTATATGCGGCCAGTGGAGAGAGGGTTTCTATGGACTATGGAGGTACTGTTTATGTGACTGGTGGAGAGACTATTTCAAAGGCCGATATGATGATAGTCTCAATGGCTAGAGGAGAGGTAGTTTTAGTGGCTGGTGAAGAGTTTATTGATGTGGCCGAAGGAGAGGAAGTAGTGGGTTTAATCTCTAGTTGAGTGGATTTCAGAGGGTTAACAGTTTTAGAGATTTCTATATCTATTTGGCAGATGACCTTTAAGAGTAGTTTATGAAGTGTTGTAAGATGTCTATTTGGTGAGTCAAGGATTGAAGAGGATTTAGAAATAGGAGATACTTTGAGAGGATTTAGAATAGGGGAGTGAAAGACTATTCAAACATTGGAGAGGAAGGTCCAGATTGGTCAAGTGATGAGTCAATAATAATATATATATTTTTATCTTTCTTTTAAAATCTAGGGCATTTGGATGCCCTGAAAGGGATGTCGGAAGGGTGGAGCAGCAAGTGTCAACCGTCTTGATTAGAGGGTTTAGAGTGGGGGAATGACTTGACTAAGATGTAGACAAGATGAACAACAATAATGCCTATATGTCGATGCATAAGACGACTTCTAGAATGCGAGTAGAAGTCACATGAACGAAGCTCATAGGATTTGTGGGAAGAGAATCAGAAGAATGTTTTTGGAGCAGGAAGGGAAAGTGACACTTTGAGTTTGAGCATTTTCAAACAAATGAAGCTACACCTCTTTTATAGACAGAAGGGTATATAAAAAGAAAAACTTTCTAAGATAAGTAATGATGTAATACTTGTTGCTCAACCTTTTGAAAGATTTTTATCATAAAACTAAATATTTTAAAACATTCATTCACTCAATGTGAACAACAAAACAAAATAGAGGATGATGAAAAGAGAAGTTCTGAATAGATCGCAAACTTCATCATTCATTCATCAATTAATAGAAACTCAAGATAAAACATTAGTCTTTCTGCACATACCAAGTTCATGGATAATTGAATAAAATCTATTTCCAGAAAAGAATTTTTGAATATGTCAGTCAACTATTTTGATGTTTTAATGAAGTGTGATTCAATATCTCCTCTCTATATATGATTCCTGATAAAATGATGTCTAATTTAGTATGTTTGGTTCTAAAGTATAAAACCAGGTTTTTGATTAAGTTGATAGCACTGAAGTTGTCACAATATAGAGGTACTTGTTCTAGTTTTAATTTGTAATCTTCAAAATGATACTTTACCAAAATTATATGTGCACAACAACTTCCTATAGACATATACTCCATCTCTACAATAGATAAAGTTATAAAGTTCTATTTTTTAGAATTCCAAGAGATTAAACAACCACTTAAGAACAAATATGAACCGCTTGTACTTTTGTGAGCAATCATATAACCTACAAAATCTGAATCACAGTATTTTAAAAGATTTAAATTCTAGTTTTTGAGATACCATACACCTAACAACTTTGTTTCAATTAAATATCTGAAGATTCTCATAACTACAATAAGGTGAGATTCTTTCAGATTTGAATCAAATCTAGCACACATGCAAACACAATAAAATATTAGGCTTGTTAGCTGTCAAATATAATTATGATTTAATCATCATTTTTTATATTTTTTGATTAACTTCTTTTTCATGTTCATCAGAGTCCAATTTTGTGTTTATACCTATTAGAGATCCTTTAGACTTTAAATCTTTTATTCTGAATTTCTCAAGTAATTCTCTAATATACTTTTCTTGAGATATAAAAATTTAATTCTCTACCTTTTTGATTTATAATCTAAGAAAGAATTGTGTTTATACCTATTAGAGATTCTTTAGACTTGAAATCTTTTATTCTGAATTTCTCAAGTAATTCTCTTATATACTTTTCTTGAGATATAAAAATTTAATTCTCTAGCTTTTTCATTTATAATCTAAAAAAGAAATTTAATTCTCCCATCATGCTCATCTCGAATTCATTTTTCATTAATGTTGAGAATTCATTGCATAATGATTCACTACTTGCTCCAAATATAATATCATCGACCTGTATTTAAAAAATCAAACTATAATTTTTCTTTCTTTCGATGAACAAAGTAGAATCTACACTTCCTCTCTAAAAAATATTTTATAATAAAATCGAATTAAGTTTCTCATACCAAGTTCATGGGGCTTGTTTTAGTCCATATAATACTTTTTTTAATTTTGAAAATATGATTTGAAAATCAAAATTCTAAAAACAATGAGGCTATTCTACACATATCTTCTCTTTGATTAATTCATTCAGAAAAGTGTGCTTAACATCTATTTGATATAATTTAAAATTATTGGCACATGGAAATAATAAAAAAATTATAATTACATTAAGTTTTTGATGTGACTTAGTTGTTGTATAGTAAATCATGTAAATTTAAAATTTATAAAACTAGAAAATATTAATTTTCAGATATTTAAAAGTATTTTTGAACAAATATATTTATTATAATTCAATCAAACTTTTAAAAATAATGGTAATTTTCTTGGCCGATCACAAGGATGTAATATAATATCAGGTAATTATTCAAAATTTGTCTCAAAGAATATGATATTATACTAGGAAATGAAAATAAAATATATTTAAAATTCACAAAAAAGGGAAATAAGGGTGCGGATGTCAAGATGACATCATCGCTCGACGAACGTGAATCGGGCAGAAACAGAGTTCTACTCGACGATTCTTACGTAAGCGATTACAAACGATTTAATTGATCAAATTAAAATCTGTAAAATCTAGAAGAATCGTAATTGAATGAAATATAACTTGGTAAATTTAAGTCACACAAATTATCTCTAAATGACGCAAAAATTAAGTTGAAAGTAGGAAAATAGAGTTCCGACGTCGCAGCGGTGATACGTCGGTGATGCACTAGAATCTTGAGTCTTTGGAAGGATCGTCATGTAGTGTCCATGGCCTCGAAGGCTCTCCTTGGACAGGAATGACATGAGCAATCTTTAGATCATCTTGCAAAGTCTAGAGATCAATGAAATGGGTCATCAAATCATCTCCAGTGACTGTCACCCGGCAGAGCGAAAAAAATGGCAACTTTGTGGCTCTCTAGCAACTGTCACCCGATAGAGAGGAGTTGAATGAAGGTGGGGCGAGTGTTAGGGAGCTTCATCCTCAAGTCCACGTAGTAAGATGAGGCTCTTCATCGCATCTAGTACGCTCTCAAGAGGTGGCGACTCGCCTCTCGGCAGATCGTCCTCTTCCCGACGATAGCTTATTCGTCAATCAATCGAAGAACAAGAGGTGGATTCATGATCTTTTTATCGTGAATCGTTCAACAATTTTAGTAACAATGCTGTGCGAATCGCGTTGATGAGATTTTTGCTGATGATCTAGCAATTTTGGTAGCTTAATCCTTCACCGGCAATCTGTAAGAAAGTCACAATAATCAGATAAAAATATCAGTTTTGGCTTTGGGAGGATTCAAACCCACTAGTTGCCTACCTACATAAGAGAGATTGAAATAAGTACTATAATGCCTTTATCAAGTGACGTCATCATGGTATATCTCTATTTAAAAATAAGGAGTAGTTTAGGTATTAAAATCTTTGAAGCCTTTCGGGGAAAGGTGTGATGTGGGTTTAGTCCCACATCGCTTGTGCGCCGAAGTTTCGAACGAATATATAGTAATATTACATTTGCAATCAATGAGTCTCTTTTTCCCGTGTGTACGACCACTCCTTGCCTCACAGCATGCTGGCCACCGGTGACGTGAAAGCGGAGTGGCGCACATGTGCCCCCATTGGTCCTAGTCGCTCGAGCCCTTGCTCGCTGCTCCTCTCTGACTGCGCTTCCAACCCCCTTACAGGCCCGACTAGCCGGCGGGTCCCCCCCATTTTGCTATATTTTTATTTCTATTTATTTATCTTTATTTATCTAAAAAATAAAACTATAAAAATTATATAAATTTATAGAAAATCACATAATTAGCCAAAAATTCATGATAATCAATTGAAAACTAGTTTTCACACTTTAACACAAATATAAGTCTATTTATCATGATTTAAGGCTAAAAATATATTATTTACTAATTATTAACTCATGATAATGAAGACTTATCAGTCTTGCTATAGGGTCATAGGTTTCTTCATAATTTATCCTTTCTTCCTCAACATAATTCATCAACTAATCTTGCTTTATTTCATATCACTAATATGCACATTTAATTTATTCATAAAGGCTCATTTTTTTATAATTACACTTTGCTCTTCAAGTCTTGAAACTAGATAATAAATCACTTCTTTTGAATTATTTAAATTCATCTTACATAGCAATCATCTAATTAGAGTCTATAAGAGCATTATCAATATTTTGTAGTTCAATTTGGGAAGTGAATGCCATGTGAACTTGCTCTAATTTTGATATAGTTATAGCTCTATCATTTAACTCTCCAATAATTTTTTCAGTAGGATGACTTCTAGCATATCTCCAAGTCCTAGGTAAATCCTCAAGATCAATGCTTGATTTTAAGGTAACTCTTCTTCTTCTCCTAGGCATATCTCCATGTCTCCATAACTTGTGTAGGTCTTTATCCTAGGCATATCTCCATGTCTCCATAACCTGTGTCGACATGATCATTCTCATAAGGTAACATGTATTGATTCCTCAAGAACCATGGTTCTAAGCCCACGATTTTTCAGAGTATCCTTAGAGTATTCTTTCATCACTTCACTGATCGAATCTTCTTAGTTCCTATTTTCATTGTTAACAATAAAACATTGACATCTGAATGGTTTAAAATAATTTATGTTTGGTTTCCTATTCTTTAAAAGTTCAAATGAAGTTTTCTTCAATTTTTATTCAATAAACACTCTATTGTAACATAGCATACCGTGCTAATGGCCTCAACCCAGAAATATTTAGAGAGATCATGGTTTTAGATAGATCAAAAAGTATTATGTTGAGGAGTCCTATGTGTTGAAAATTCATGGACCTTTGCGCAATTTGGGTCAGACCTTGATGTTGTTACTCAAGCATTACTAAATAGACCTTGATGATCCCTAATTCATCATAGAATTTTGAAAACATAATATATTCAAATCTCCTCTGTGATCACTACTAATTTTCCTAATTGGTGTGCCTAATTCAATTTGTATCTTCTTTGCAAATTTTATAAAGAAATCATTTTTTTCATTTTTATGAAATAAAAAGAACACCCAAGTAAATCTAGAATAGTTATTGACAACAACAAGGCAATAAAGTTTTCCTCATAACCTAGCAATTTTACTTGGTCTAAGCAAGTTTAAATGAATCAATTCTACAATTTGTGTTGAAGAGTTAAATTTATTTTATTTGAACTATGCTCTGGTTTGTTTTCCCTTGATGCAACTCTCACATATGTTGTTTTCCATGTTTGTGAGTTTAAGTAGTCCTCTAATTAAATCTAATTTTGATAATTTTTCAATTATTTTAATGTTCACATATCCAAGCCTTCTACGTCAAAGAACCATTTCTTCTTTATCATTTTTAAACACAACACAGACATTTGATTTAGCTAACTTCTTAAGATTGATGACATAAACATTTTTCATTTTATCACCAATGAACATAACTTCACCATTGTTATCATTTAAAATTAGAAATTTGTCTTTTTCTAAACCAAACTTCCATGTCATTGTGACAAAGTTTACTAATACTATTTAGATTATGCTTTAATATGTCAACAAATATGATATCTTTAACAACATATTTATCATTTCAAGAAATATCTCTATAACATAAATGTTTTCCTTTTTGTCATCCCCAAATGTCATTTCTTCTCCATCTTTAGGTTTGAATGAGGATAGTCAATTATGATATCTGATCATGTTTATTAAACACCCACTATGTAAGTACAATTGTGAAGTAGCCCAAATTGGGAACCCCCCTAAAAAGCATAATGACGTTTTCAATTGGGACACCCAAATTGCCTTGGGTTTATACAAACTAAGTGACGAGTTTTGACTTTCTAATAACATGTCTAATGCCTTTTAACTATTGCATAATTTGTCATAGTATAATCTCAAATTAGAAATTTTCTTTTATAATCAGTGATCCTTTTATGTCGACTGTCTAATTTCCATACTCAAGCTATCATTTTTTTCCTCAGTTCTTGGTTTTCTAAAACATAACCTAGAGATTATGTGTTTCATGTGCATGACACTTTATGTCTGGATCACATGATTCTTGCATGGATCTTTGGCTCCTAAGTTCATCATCATTTTCTAATTTTTCTGGTGTGACAAAAATTATATTCTATTTTTTTTCAGTGACAAGGGGTGTGATTGTATGAGAGGATGTATCCTCCTTTTTCTTTTTTATCTACTAACTGTTTCTATAAGGTTTTCATTCTCTTTCTCTAAACTGTCAGCTAGGTGGTGTGATACTTAATTTTATTTTCTAGATCACTATTTGACTTTTTGATTATATGATTTTCTTTTTGTGAAGCCTTCAATTGAAGTCTAATAGTTTCAAATACATTCATAAGTTCATCAAGATCATCTTGTGACTAACTGTATGAGGGAGAGTACTCAAGATTGTATACCTCTGATGATCTAGTTATTGGGCAGATATCTTTCCTCCCTTTAGTCTCTTCGGCTCTGCTGTAATTGTTGTCACTCTATGTAGTCATCATTGCCTACTGTCTTTGGCTTGAATTCTTCCTCTTCAATAGTGGGTAGTTGGCCTTGAAATGGCCTTGTTTCTTACACTCAAAATAGAGATTTTTTGAATTTTCAAGAGATTAACTCTTACTTTTCATTTGAATGGGATTGTTGTTTCTCTTCCACAACTTGTTCAACTATTTAGACAACAACGCGATTTCTTCATCTTCATTTGATCTCTTAATTGTTGTGAGGGTGATCTTTGTAGCTCTCTTTCCTGAGAGGGCTCTACTTCTAACTACCTCAATTTCATTGTTTAGTAGTGTACTAAAAATTTCATCTAGAGTTAAATTATTTAGATTCTTAGATTCTACGATTGCCATCTTCTTTATCATCTAGTCATCAGTCAATTTCTTGAGTAACTTTTATTTTACATCTTTATTTGAGAAGGTTTTACTAAGGTTTCTCATATCATTAACTATTTCATAAAATCTCTTGACGAGATCACTAATAGATTCTCCTTTTTTCATATTTGACAACCAAGATGTCAATCTTGGTATCTTTCATATGAGATATACCTTTGTAAGTTACTTTAAACTTGTCCCAAATTTCTTTCACTATCTCAAAACTTAACACAATTAAATTCAGATACATTAATAGGACTAAGCAAAATATTCATAACTCTAGCATTTAACATTGAGGTTTGTTTCTCTACAGACTTATTTGAGGCTTTATGTAGACCAATCTTAATCATCTTCCACACTTTTGATCGATGACCCATAGCATATATTTTAACTCTAGTTTTCCAAACTACATAATTTTTTCTATCAAACATGAGTGGTTTAGGGTTTGAGGATTCAATTATTTCGCTAGCCATAGAAAAATATTGATATGTTTTAATATTGATTGATCAAGGTGGGCTTTAATTTCAATTCTTGGGTTTGATGTGACTAAGTAGAGCACCACAAGGGATGGTGAATTGATTTCTTATGTTTTTTTTTTCTATTTTTATGTTATGTTTATGAGTGTATGTATCAACTAAGGTTCTCACATATCTTTTTTATTCTAGGTACAAGTTTATTTAAGTTAGTCTCTCTTTATACGTGAGTTTACTCTAATCTCTCTCCCTCTTGTCACCATGAAGGAGATAGATAGTTTTTATATTAGTTCACTCCTCACTAAGCTACGTCTAGTCTTGAAGGATCTTTTTTTCTGAATCTCTATAAAGACCACACCCCTCATGGGTATAGTTTGACTATCAACACCACATGCCATAGTCAAATATGCTAGCCTCCTCAGAGACCACACCCTTCACAAGTGCTAGTAAGTTCTCAGCACATTGTGCCTTAGTCCAAGTCTCTTTCCACTCAACACCTAGGTACCTTAGGACCTGAGGGAAAGAGTTAACTTTTGAAGCAAGAGTTGAGTCGAATCACCAGAGTAGTGTGAGTTGTATGTAGTTTTCAACTGTTTTTTTGAAGCATGCAGCAGCTTGACTTTAATGAATCCTGTAAATTCGTTCTTTGAGCATGAATGAATGTGGTAGATAGATTTATTCACTTAAAGTTAAATCTTCTTCTTCATAAGCTCCTCCCTTTTATTCTCCAATATTTTGCATTACTTGAAAAATAGTCACATGAATTCAAAATTTTTCTCGTTACTCCACCAATACACTAAAAAACAGTGACATTTGTTTGTTCTTTCATTTGAACTTTCTTATTTTCACATTTTTTATCCTTAAAAGTTTTTTTGGAGATTCATAGTTTATCAATGGACAATCTTGGTTTCAAGGTCAGACTCAAATGCATGGCACTTCTCCACGTAAGCTTGTTGTTATCTCCATGTATTATGCCTATGTATTACTGTCCATTTTTCTAGGTGTTTTTATCATTAATGCTTTTAACATCATGTCGTTTTGGTCTTTTGGATCCTGCATGTGACTTTATGTTTTTATTTTCTAAAACCTTCATCCTATATGAACTATATTAATTCATCAAGAAAATATCTAAATGATATAACTCCTTAGATTCGTTGTTAGTCATAAGATTATTTAAGTATCATCAATATATATTTAGAATATTTTTCAAAAATACCAAGCTTGTAATGTAAGTCTGAAATCAATTTTTTGTTGAGAAAATATTCTATTAATATTTTATAAATGAGTTTTCACTCAGAAATGTCAAAAAAAAAGGCATCGACACAATATTGTTTCTCTTGTTAGATGAATTATATACTAAGAGGGGGAGTCAATTTTTTTTCTATTAGCTTTTGCCAACTCACAATAAGTGGTCAACATAAAAGATGTCAGGTTGACATAAACTGATCTTGGTCAATGTAGTGTTTTGACACATTGAGTTGATGGTTGTTTTGAGATCCTCAAATATTTTGATGTTGATAATGGATGATTTGGTAACTTCTAGATGATAATTTATCATATTATATATATTGTGAATTATCATAGATTAAATCATGTAATTGAATCAGATGAAAGCCACTAAATGGTAAAATGGTTCATATGAATAGCACATGATTAAAATGATTTTTTGCCACAAGGTGATGACAAAAATATGAATAAGTGACTACTCATTCGAAAACTAGTTTGAAGAAAAACACAATTTGACAAATAGTGAATTGAAACTCGAAGATTTTGAATTGTTGTGAACTTTGAAAGATTAATAAACATGTTTTATGTTCAAATTTCAAGCATGAGTGCAGCCCAAAATGGATTGCTAAACTAGTTGTTATGACAACCATTACAACCCATTAAGGTGAGTAAAACAAGAGTGTTGCACCTAGATTAAGGTTTTGACCATGAGAGGAAGAAAAATAGAGAATGTATGAAGAGAGAAAATCTAGAAAATAGCTAAGAAGTTCACCAACCCTCCTCCAAAGAATCTAAGCCTGATTGCAACAATCTTAAGTATTTAGAGGTAATGAAGATCAGTTGGTGCTTAAGTTTTTCAATACTCTTTCATGCCAAAATTTCATCAACAAGATATCAGAGGATTGAAGCCTTCAAAACACTAAGTTTTACCTTTTGGTTTAAATTGTATATGTACTAAAGACCCTTAAAATAAATATAGTCGAACATCATTGCATTAGAGAATCCTTTACATGATAAATTTCACAAATATATCACCCCACATCAAACATCAAGGCACTAGCTTAATTTATTCTTGTTACAAGTGCTCTCCAAAAGTTGTTACACTATGAAAATCAATTTTAAAGAGAGAATGATTTTGTTTTGATGTTGAACTATATCTTTTTTGTTGTTATGGGTGATTTTAGTAGTAGAAAAAGTTTTTACGAGCAAGAAATCACATATTTGAGATATGATCAATCAAAAGTTACTTTGATGTAAATGTGGGTCAGCTCTCTAATGAGTTAACTACTGGTAAATTTTGTAGAGAAAAGATACTTCTTCTTTCACAAGATTTGGTTTGGCTTTCCTAGGTTAATATATTTTTTCTTCATACTAGATTGGGTTGACATACTCTTTTGTGGGTTGACACAATTTCTTTCCTAAAGTGGGCCAACACACACTTTTCCCTCTTATTTTATATTTCTTCTAAATCTTTTTATCTAGTTTTAATTTGATTTAGGATGATGCATAATGTATGATGAACTTTTACTTTTGTCATATGATGCTCATAAATCATCTTTGCATGACAAAAGAACATAGATCTAATGATTTAGATCTTCATTATTTAAGTGATTTTTCTTAGTCTATTCAAATATATGTCAAATTAATTTTTATATTATATTTATATGATTAATCATCAATATCAAATCCCTTAACCCAACATCATCAACTTCTCTTTTAGATTCATGGCTCTAAGAGGCCAAAAAAATTAACACCTCACTATTATTGTCTAGTTTTAGACTATAGGCGAGTCATAGTTGATAGTCTCTAGTTTTAGGTTGTAGATTCATGTACACTCTAATAATTAAGTTCTATTTTTTCATTTTACACATACTTAATGGTCTCTTTCTCTCTCCTCTATATTGACATGTGACTACAGTATAAAAACGGCAAACTCATGTAAATAAGGTTACTTCAAAACATAAAATCATATTACACCACCTAAAACATATTTGGGGACATTCAAGTTGATATTTCATTTGTCAAATGATATAAAATTATCATTTTACCTTTGGGTTAATTCTCCCTAGTTTTAAGGATTTTCTCAAAAACTATAATTTAGATCATTTGATCATAAAGTTCTATAATTCTGAATTTATCAATTATCTTTATATTCATGTTGTCAGCATCAAGAAAGACCAAACCTCAAATTTTGAGAAAATATATATAAAATTTAAATGATAATTTAACATCATAAATTCAAACATCTTCATGACCCTTGATTACATTGAAATTCCTCTAATTTAGCTTGTGAAATTAAAACAAAATAGAGCTAGTTTACTGTAAATTTTCTATTTCATCTTCATAGCATTAAAGAAGTTGTCTCATGTGTATAACCACAACTATAAAGAAGTTAAGCATATGCCAAAAATAGGAACATAACAAAAACCTAAAATACTCCAAAAATAGTTAGACTATGCCCTCACATTTGGGTGGTTGTTAAAATTGTCAAAAGTCAGGAAAAGTTGCTCTTATATAAGACTCATTGCACCCAAAACTCTAGGGAAAAATTATTGAAGAATTGAATTCAATGTTCTTCTTAAGCACTCAAACACCTCCATCTCCAAATAAGGTTACAACCTTGAAAGCTTTGAGAAAAATTGCAAGAGCATTTACTTGATCTTGATTGATATTTGAGTACATATGATATTTTAGCTGACCTAGATTCATGGACTTACAAGAGATTAGTTAAATGTTAATTTTGTTGGCCTCTAGAGCCATGAATCTAGACGACATTAACTAAGTGCTAATCTAAATGGGTTAGCTAGAGCCAAGAAATCTAGCAAAGGCTAGTTGACACCATGGTATTCAACGTTTATTTTAACTTGAGCTAGTGCAACATAAGTATCATTTGGTTTATGATTTTGATGGCAACAATTAATCCTATATAGATAAAATGAAAAACTACTAAGAAATACAATTGAATATACTAACCAAAAAAACAAGATCTAAATCTTTAGATTGTAAAAGTATGTTTTTTAGACCTCATTTGAAGAAAACTTATGCACTCCAATCTAAGTAAAATCAAAGCAAAAGAGAATATGTTAGAAGTAAGCCAAGTGGAGAGAGAGTTTTCAAGCCATGGGTTGACCCACCCAAGGAAAGAGAAATGTATATATTCACAAAAGTGCATATTGAACCATTTTGATATGAAGCCAAAAATTGTATCAACCCATGGTTAATGTATCTTGATTAGGGAAATGTATCCTAACATATCAATATCGGAATATCATTTCAAATTCATATAACCTCATTTCTTATGTGAAGCAAATATATAACCCATGGGTTGAGCCAACCAAATCAAAGTAAATGTCAAGAGAGAAAATATTGATATTTCTCTATGAAAACTAGCATGTTAGAAAATCTAATGTATAACTTCATTTCTTATGTGAAGATGATTTGATAGAGTACTTGTAACAAGAGGTAGAAAGACAACTAGGTACCTTGGTGTTTAGCTTATAGTGATAGACATGTGAAGTCTATTATGTAAGGGAGTCACTAATCCCATGAAGTTTCAACATACTTGAAGAAGTTTAAACATTGTTGTACTTGCTCTAAAAGGTGAACGATGATTTATACTGCACAGGTTAATTTGATGCATAATTGGTGGTCAAATGAAAGTTCATGTGATAAGAAATTTATAGATCTTATCAACTCAACCATTGGAATTCAAATGAGTAAGATCTGATTAACCGATGATTTCCTAAGTTAATGCATGAGTTGATTTATAGAACTAGATTTTGACCAAATCATTATGCATACTTGTCAATAGAGATTATCTAAATATTTGATCATTAGATATGCCATATGTCATATAGATGAACAAAGATCCTCCAACACCTGTCAATAACGTCAAATTTTGTGTCATTTCATATTTCATAGAGAAATTTTACTTTTACTCTCTCTTGAGTTAACCCATTTTGGATCACCAATTGTTGGGTTGACCCATTTTATTGTTGGGTCGATCCATATGGTTGTTGGATCAACTCACAGTAGACTCACTTGATCTTTTTTAGTAGTTTTCTTTCTAAAAAATGTTATTTTTCTCGTAAGTCAACTTTTTTCATTTTAACATCTTCATAGCTTATTCTTTTTATATATTTACACCTAAAAAAAACCAAATAGAAAATAGACTATATCTCTGAATTTAGATCTTCACCTAACCATTAGAGCAACGAAACCATATTCATCATCAGATTTTCTTTATAGTTCTATTTTTCAACATCAAAATCCTTTACAACAAGAGTTAATAGTTAGTAAAACAAAGCAACTGTAGCGTTGAGCCTTCCTTGCCATGTTTCGATATTTGGGTCTTGAAATTAAATCCAATATCATAAAATATGTGTTGATGTTTCCCAACACATTTGAGATATATGTATGGTAAAATAGTACTTTTAAGTTTTAGGCTACCAAAAGGCCTAACATTTATCAGTATTTTTTATGCACCTCTAGAGAATACTTTACCCTTAGTTATGTCCCTCAATTAAATTTACATTGCAATTGGTGAGATGTGCCCAAATATTTTCTAAACATACTTTTTAACTCTTTTCAAATAATGAAAATGACAAAAATAAGCTTCCATCTAACTTTAGAGTATCAAAGTCATTAGGATATGGGAGGGTGGTTATTTTATTTTTATAACTGGTGTATTTAGATTGCAAAATACCTATAAAGAGACTCAGAAGGGACTAAGGTAGTTTATGTAAACCTATGCAACATATCAATAGTAATGACAATGGATATCAAGATCAAAGTTTTGAACGGAAACAAGGTAGTCACCTTTATAAAATAAATAAATAAACTATGAATATAGCCTAGTCATTAAGGTTGTTTCAATTACAAAATGACATAATTCATTTATTTTCTAATAGTCTATTTATTAGTAGGTGTTGTTGAATACTTATTCTAAAATAAATCATATTTTTGGTTTCTCAAAAGTCACTAAAATTTTCCACTTGGTTCATATATGCCAAAAAAATAAATCTTAATTTTTGGAAATTTTAAAATTGAATAATCTCAATTTTAACATAAAAGTAATTTCAGTATTTAAAATATCATTTCTCTTAAAAACGAAGCCTATAAAGTTTCCAATGAATATTTTAGATGACTTAGATCTTTTTCAATTATTGTAGCTATTAAACAATATATTTAATGTTCACACAATATTTCAAATTTCAACATTCTTATCTTAACTTTTCATGTAGGCATCTAAAAAAGAAATTGAACAATTATATTTTCTCATCACACCTTAACAAAAAAAAGGTAAAAAATAGGTGAGACTTATATAATTTTAAGTGATGAAAATATGATATTTTCATTAGAAGTGAGGGTGCTTATCGGCTATGTAAGTAGAAACACCAAATATACCCTAACAAGATCTCTATAACATTACTTTGTGAAATGAAACTTGAAAAGAAAATTATGTGAAGTAAACAAAGTTGAATCTTGTCTTAGAATTCCAAAAATTTCCATATAAAATTTCCATGTACTCTTTCCTATTATACAACTCTCCTCGTTGTACTCAACTAGCATTATGTGTGTCAAGAGATCCACTCAAAGACTACATCAAGGCTCAAAAGTGGCCTCCCATATAATCCATACATACCCCACCTATGAAGAGGAGAGATAAATACTTCCTCAATGCCTCATAAATGGTAAAAACTATCATCATCACCTTTTTTAGTTAGATACTTTATTGTTCACGTGGATCCACAGGCCCATTCGGCCCAGCCAGCTCAACGCAGCCCAATCGGCCCCAATCTACCCCAGCCAACCCTAGTTGGCCCCAGCCAGCTTTGCCTGCTCCTCCAAACCAGCCTGTCAGGCTCCGACCTGCTCACCCCACCACCTATCCCTCTGACTTGGACCTGTCGGCCTCATGGTGTCATCTCACCCCCCTCCATTGCCTGCCTCTGAGCCCTCTGAGCTTCTTTTAGTTGGTGTTCTCCCTTCTCCAGTGGTTCCTCCAACTCGCCACTCCATCATGGTGCAACTTACTCGACCGACATACATCTTCAACCACCATAATTATATGTCATTAACATCTAGCTTTGAGCACTTCCTTAGATCTCATAGCCCCCTACTTCATTCATCCATCACATCCCAGATTTGGGGGATTGTTCTCTTTGGGGATCGCGTGCTTGATCTCGCCTCCATCTTCTCGGCAGCCCTTCGGGTCACCACTGGTATGCCCGTCCACTCCTCTTCTTCCTCTCTAGGTGCCACCTCTACTCATTCGGTTCTTGTCATTGTTGCCCTGTGGGCTCAAGATGATACCCCTCCTTCTCACCTTGACAGTGGTCATACTCTTCATGGATGTGGGTGCAACACCTTTCCTCCATGCCCTTATTGTGGGAAGCATAATCATTTGACTATTAAGTGTTGGAAGTAATTTGGTAAGCCCGCTTCCACATAGTCGATGATCACTTCTCCAACTCTAGCATCTCCTGCTCCATCTCATGTTCCAACTCCTATCTTCCACATGACTTTGACACCTACAGAGTATGACGCCCTTCATCACGTTAATAGTACTGACACTTTCACCTCTACTAGTTTTCCCTTACTTCTGGCCTCCTCCACGCCAAGTATACATGCTCTCCTTGCTTCCTCTTTAACACTGTAGATTATTGATTTAAGGGCCTCCACCCACATGACTAGTATCTCCACTATTCTCTCCTCCTATCAATCTACCCCGACCCATTCTCCTATCACCATTGCCGATGGTCGGACCTATCTGGTCAAAGGTCATGGTGTCAGCTTGGCTTCTCCTTCCCTTCACCTTACCTAAGTTTTCTATGTTCTTGGTTTTCCTACTAATTTTCTTTCCATCAGTATTATTATTCGTGCCCTCCTTTATATAATCACATTCTTTTCCTTTCACTATACTTTTCAAGATCTACATACCAAACAGAGGATTAGTTTGGGCTGTGAAAACGAGCGGGGTGTCTACGAACTTGTTTCTAACAAACCCTCATCTAGCTTTCAGACCCTTTTTGTTGCTTCTACAATTACTTTTCTTTTGTGGTATTGCCATTTAGGTCATCCTTGTTTCTCTAAATTACAAAAAACCTTATTGTGGCTTTCTTTCTCAGTTTATGTGCGAGTCTTGTCAATTGGGCAAACATCATCATACTTCCTCCATCTCGAGCCATTGCTATTACATCATTTTATTGATGACTACACTTGTATGAGTTAGGTCTACCTCCTCTACGACTGTTCTGAGGTCGTCACCATGGTTACCCAATTCATCACCGAAGTTATCACCCAATACATAACTACGCCCAAGATTCTTTGTACTGATAACATTCTTGAGTTTGTCCAAATATTTTTTAACATCTTTTGCGATGATCATGACATTCTTCATCAAACTACCTATCCTCACACTTTACAGTAGAATGGTGTTGCCAAGCGCAAAAATTGCTAACTCCTTGACATCACTCGCATACTTCTTCTTGAGATGAATGTCTCTCACTATCTCTAGGTTGATGCCCTTCTGATTGTCACTTACCTATAGAATCAACTTCCCTCTACTCCTCTTGGGGGGGGCATTCCTCTCTATCGTTTAATCCCTGATTCTCCTCTTTTTTCTCTTCCCCTTTGAGTCTTTAGATGCACCGCCTTCATTTAGGATTCATTTCCTTCTCTTTCTAAACTCACCCCTCGTACTCTTAAAGGGGTCTTTGTCAGCTACTCTCACTCACAATAGGGCTATTGGTTATACTTCTCTAATACTTGTTGCCATGTAACCTCGGCTGATGTCACTTTTCATAAAGAGTTTCTTTTCTTCTCTCCTATTTTGACTCCTCCTCTTCAGACCATTATGTCTCCTCCACCTAGGTTATCTCCCTTGATGGTTCTTGCAAACCCTCTCTCTTCTCTTCCCTCTTGTCAACTCTCTTTAGAGTCATTACTCGCGCCTACCTCTCTTTGGCCCATGTCTCCCACGACTCCTACTCCAAATGTCATATCCTCATCTTCTTCTCTTATGATCCCCTCCACACCTTTGGTCACTACTTCACCTGATGACCTTCATCTCCCAATTGCCTTCTGTAAAGGTACACGTGCTTGCACCCACCATCCCATCTCCCAGTTTGTCTCTTATGATCGCATTTCTTCTTCTTTTCATGCCTTTGCCCTCTTAGTGGCCTCCGAGGTCGCTTCCATGGTCGTATGTTGAGGCCATACAAGTACTTACTTGGAAGGCGGCCATAGATTTAGAGGTAGCTGCATTGGTTGCTCGAGAGACTTGGGATTTGGTTTCGTGCTTGACCAATGCCAACATTGTGATGTGTAAGTGGGTGTTTACCATCAAGTATCACCTAGATGGCTCAATCTCTCATCACAAAGCTCGTTTGGTTACTCGAGGCTTCACGCAGGCATATGGGATCGACTACACTAAGACGTTCTCTCCTGTCATCCGCCTCAACTCCGTCTACGTGCTCCTCTCTCTCAACGCCAATCATGCATGATTTTTCCACCAATTAAATGTTTCTAAAGCCTTTCTCTACGGTGCTCTCACGGAGTAAGTCTTTATGGAGCAACCTCCTAGATATGTTGCTCATGGAGAGTCATCGAAGGTATGTCTCTTGCGACGTGTCATTTATGGGCTTAAGTAGAGTCCACATACTTGGTTTACTAAATTTAGTAGTTTACTCACCACGTTTGACTTCACCTCTTGCACTACGGATCTCACCGTGCTCACGAAGAAGACAAAAGATAGCCTTATCATCTTTATAGTCTATGTCAATGATATTCTGGTGACTAGAAGTAATGAGGCTGACATTTCTGTTATCAAAACTTACTTATCGTAGCACTTCAGCATTCATGACTTGGGGACTCTACGGTATTTCCTTAGGATTGAGTTTATGTATCAAGACAGGAAGGTCGCCCTTACTTAGCGAAAGTATGCCCTCGACATGCTTTAGGAGATAAACTATCATAGTAATTAAAGCTTAGGTAGATCAAATTTAAAATTTAAAAACTGGAAATTGTCATAAAATTTACTAGATATAATATTGGTAATATCTGGGTCAATCACGATGATTGTTAGAAATTTGAATGTATGATTGTAACAAACATAACTAAGAAGAATGAATGTTTAGACGCGATGATTGGATGAGAATAGGAGTAACTCACGAAATGAACCTTAACTTATTCCTGAGGATGCTGCACCTATACCCACGAGTAAAATGAGAGTGACTGACCCTTAAGAGGGTCACTCTCTTCTGTGTTGTGGTAGCCATCACCTACTGCAAGCTTGAGCAGGCTATACATCACACGATGGTGCTCACCAAGATGTGCCAGAATCCACGGATGATTGTTCCTCAATCGTACTTCATTGGAGGATGAAAAAGTAAATGAGAATTCCACTATACTATATTTCATAGGGTGAAAAAGGTAGAAAACGGACTCCAAATATGTCTTTGGAGCGAAGAGGAAGGGGGACAACAAACTTTCTTCAGAGGCTCGACAACCTTCAAAAAGAGACTCTAACAAGAATATTCCACTCAAGAAAAGATCTAAAAGAGTTTTACTCTTGTTTGCTGGCATCCCCTTCCTCGTAAATGAATTGCCCTAATTTTACACCATAAAGGAGTATATATGAGGTGGTTGTGCTGACAATTTCCCTTCTCCCCTCCGTCGGTCTACTCTTGCAAAGCCTCACAAACGATTGAGATGAGTTACGATTCCTAAAAATTAGGTTAGCCATCCTTTCTTCCTTCAGCCATTTTGACTTGGTACGCCACATTCTCCATTGTCATTTCCTGCAATTGATTTTCATTACTTAGAAAGGTGCTCATATGGGACCCACATGAGATATTTTAAAAGGCTTTTCATCACTTAATCTCATGTGAGATAAAGTGACACCTTTTGAAATATCAAACGTCCCTCTCAATAATACAAATTAGACATAAGTCCATAACGAATAAGATCCTCCTCTTTCATCCTTCAAAAATTTTGAAATATCATCTAATTAAATTTCAAATGATATTCAATTTTTTTCACTACTTTATACAGATTTAAAACTAGTTTGTAACCAATAGTTCATACAAAAACACATTTATATGTATAAACACATTTTCAAATTTATAATGGGCTAAGTTTGTAAATCACATTTCAAGTATAAATCATGCCTCTTACATGGAAGTTAATCAATTAATAATAATAGTGTATTATATTGAATTCAAGACATGATGCTTGCTAAAAATAATCAAACTATATATATAAACTCTAAATTATAGATTATAAATGAACTATTATTAGCCTTCGTGGGTGCAAGTCAAAGACTTCGTCAATAGAAGCTCACCCATAGTTCTGGGACACTTCATCTCCCCTACTCGAGGATGCTAATTGATATCGGCAATTGTTGGGCAAGTTGATATATTTCACCGTCGCTTGTTCTGACATTGTGTACATAGTTAGTGTCTTGAGCCAGTTCATGTAAGAACCTCGATGAGTTCATTGAGAAGGAGTTCTACGAGTCCTCACCTACATCAAGTGATCCCCAGGGAAAGGGCTCATCTATCGACAACACGGCCATCTTCGTATTGTAGCCTACTCTGACGTCAGGTATGCAGGTGACAAGGACGACTGAAAGCCTACTACGAGTTATTACACATATGTCGGCAATAATCTAGTCACCTGACAGTCCCAGAAATAGAGGGTGGTGTCTTGCTCCAATGCGAAATTCGAGTATCGAGTCATGGCTGAGATAGTGTGAGAAATGATACGACTTTGATCACTTATTGACAATCTCAGCATTACTTCTCCCTCTCTAATGCTCATACATTACGACAATCAAATCGTCATTTTCATTACTAGTAATCCCACCTTTCATGAGCATACAAAGTACATTAAGATCGACTATCACTACATTCAAGATAAGATTATGTCTAGACTTATCTCTACTCTTCATGTGACATCATCTCATTAGTTTGTAGACGTCTTCACGAAGAGTTTAGCCGGCATATCCTACAACATCATGTGTACTAAGTTGAATATGTTGACCTTATATGCTCCAACTTGAGAGGGAGTGTTCGATAGTGGTATCAGACTCTTGGCCTATTAAGGCCCATTATCTCTCTCTCTCTCTCTCTCATCTCTCCTCTCTCTTATATCAGAGTCATATATTCTATCTTTCGAGACTGCATAGATATCAGAGTTTTCCTCTCTCATGTCAATATGGACTATATAATTTTTTTAGATAATTAAACTTGGATCATCATGCCTTCAAAGATGGCTCTAATTTTGTCATGTAGGACTGTTGATCTTGATGAGAATTAATATTAAATTATGTAATTCTTGAACATAATCTCTTTCCAAATAGATTGAGTCATAAAATATTTATAATAAGATTTTTTTAGTTTTTAGTATCTAGAAAGCCCTTGAATTGTTAATGCCTTCGCATAAACATTGATAATACATGGGAGTCCTCCAAGAACAACCTATCTACAATTTTAGTCCCCCAATTCACCTACTGATAATTATAAATTAGTAGTTGTATCTATGTATTAGTATCTTATGTATAAATGTTAATTAATAGGTAGAGAATATAATTATGTATATGTTACTGACTCATTATAATATTCATAATATTTTATTATTTAAATCTTAATATATATTATTTTATTTATATTATGAGATTAACCCCACAACTTTTGTGCAGTCAAATTGTGATTCTTTCATATTTTCTTGATAATTATTTGATTGTAAAGACTTAGGTAAGCTTTTATTATGAGTTAGAAGTAATAGAAGAAATCTAAGTTTTTAGCTCAAGGAAAAGCTCACATCTTTGGAGAAGGCCAACCTAATATGTTTATGGGCCCAAGAGAGGGTATCACCTTGACCTAGTTTATTTAGACTCAAAAGAGCTATCAAGAGATAAGATCTAGGTCATCCATTGATGTGACTTAGTCATTATACAATAAATATGAAAATTTTAAATTTATAAAACTATAAAATACTAATTATTGAATATTTAGAAGTCAACAAATATATCAATTATAATTCAATAAAAAATTTAAAAATACTATCAATTTTTAAGTCAATCATAGAGATGTAATATAATATCAAATAATATTTCAGAATTTTCTATAAAGAATATATTTTTTTATGAATTTTAGACTAAGAAATAAAAATAACATATATTTAATATTCACAAAAAAGGAAAAAAAGGGTATGAATGTCAAGATGATGTTAGCACCCTAAGGAACGTGATTCGGGTGAAAATAGAATTCCACCTGATGATTTTTACATAAGCAATTATAGACAATTTAATGGGTCAAATTAAGATCAATAAAAGCCAAGATAATTATAATTTAATAAAGAATATTTTAGTAACTTGAAATCACACAAAGTATTACTAAATTAAGTGAAACTTAAGTTAAAAATAGAAAAGGCAGAGTTTCGATTTTACGACATTGATTGTCGAAATTCTGTATGTTTAGGAAAAATATCATATAATATTCACAGCCTTAAAGGCTCTACTTGACACAAATAATGTAGGCAATCTCTAGATCTTCTTATAAAGTCTATAAATTAACAAAAGTGAGTCATCGAATCATCTCCGGCGGCTATCACTTGATAGGTCATCGAATCTCTATATGGCTCTCTAGCAACTATCACGTGATAGAGATGAAAAGATGAGTTATATAAAGATAGGCCACATCTTAGGGAGCTTCATCTTTAGGTCCATACAATAAGAGAAGGCTCTTCATCACATCTAGTACGCTTTCAAGAGGTGAGAACTTGTCTCTCGATAGATTCTTCTCTTCCTGATGATAGCTTATTCATTGATTAATTAGAGATAATTTACTAGATGAATCGCGATCATTTTATCCATAATCGTTTAACAATTTTAGTAATAGTGTTCTATGAATCACATTGACAAAATTTCTTTACCAGTAATCTATAAGAGAATCACAATTTAATTAAGTAAAAGTATGAATTTTAGCTCTAGTAAAATTTAAACCCTTGTTAGTTGCCCACATGCATGAGAGAGAGTGAAATAAGTATATGAATACTCTTATAAAGTGACATCATCATGGTACCTCCTTATAATAAATAAGAGATATTTAAGGTACAAAAAAAATCAATAAATGTTATGGAGAAGGTGTGACCGAGGTTTCGTCCCACATCGATTATACGCCAAATTTTGAGATGAATATATAGTAATATGAGATTTGAAAGTCAATGAGTCCTTTTCTCGCGTGTGTACGACTTTGTCTCAGCCTGGTAACGTGGAAGGAGAATGATGCACACGTACCCCTATTGGTCCATCCTTAGCTGCTCAAACTCCTACCTCTAAATCAAGTTCATCACCTACATTATTAAAATGATTCAATTTTATGTGACTTAAGCCCTCTTCACAACTAACATTAGGAGAGGACTAAATCTTAAGAACCCTATGCATCTCACCATCATATGCTTCCAAATAGCTCTCCATTCTCTCTTGGTCAAACCTTTTCTTCTTCTCTCGTCCCCGCTTCTATCTCCCTCTTTCTTACTCCTTTTATGCATGTGTTAACTTTTCAACAATTTATGGCTTTTATGACTAAAATTGAATGAAATGTAAATTTCATCAATGACTCCATAAGATAAAGACAGCCATAACCCTTCATCCTTGTTCTAATGGACCCCACATGCACATGATCGGTGCTTTCATCAACAACCACCATCCCTATTGTTGGGACCAAGTTGGGCTGTTGACCTGCATGTGGGCCCGATCTCGAGTGTGCTTTCTAAACTTGTCTTCAAAATTAAAATATATTTCCCCCTTAAAATATTATCAATATCCACCAAAATAAGACTTTCCGTACCCAGATTACACGAGGTTCTAAGATTGGTCAAGAAAGTTTTATCTACCTTGGGGTGAGATCATCTACATTAGACCATTCATGGGATTTTACATAATATAAAAATAAATAAATGAATAAATATATATTTCAGGTATAGACATCAATAATTTAATCGAGAAAATACCAAAAAATAAGAATTTACTTAATATGGTTCCTCCTTCCTCTGCTAGCTCATCTTTCTCTTCCCTAACTCTCTTAGCCTATTTAGCAGGACATCAGGATTCCTCAAAATTAGATCTTGATCCGTCGCTCAGATCAGACGGCTGGAACATTTATTTCTCAATTAAATCTAAATTCGCATTATCTTGGGTGGCACATTTGCAGAAAAACCCAGAACGAAAGGCCTCCTCCGACGAAGGTGGGGAAATGGACGGCTGGTGTCCGAGAGGTTGAGAACCGCCCGCCGGGCAGAACCGGCCTGCCCTATAAATACCAACAATCCTCGCTCATCCCTCTTTTGTCGTGTACAGAGGAAGGAGGGAGGGGGAGGAGCTCCCACCCCGGCCGCCACCGCCGTCCGCTTCCTGCTCCGGCGGCGAGGCGAGGATCGACGTCCTCCGGTTGCCGTCCGGCGGAGAAGTAGGGGCTGACGGCGGGAATTCGTCGGATTGAGAGGAGGGGATCTACATCGGCGGCGGCCGCCGCCATGGAGGCGCAGAGGATGAGGATGCTGATGCTCCTCTGGCTGAGGTCTCTAAGCACCAGAGTGGCCCTCGTGGGTGCTAATCACACCGCCGCCAGGTTCTGCAGCCGCTAATTCTCCTTCCCGTGTCGCCGCTCGCTGTTTCTCTTCTCGATTCGGATCGGATCCGGTTTCTGTCGATCCCTCTCGCCGTCTCCGTTGTTGTTGCTGTTCGGCGATCGATCACCGAGGCGACCCGGCGTTGGTTCCTGAGAGGAGACTGGAGAAGAATCCCCTGGAGGAGGGCGATCTGTGGTAGCAGGATGACCAGGATTGAACAGAAGCAAGGGGACATGGTGGAAGGTCAGGCCGCGGGACGGGGACGGAAGGCGTCTCTGAGGGCCGCCACGGCCAGGAGACTGGATGCAGACCGTTTAGAGATCAGGCTCCCTGATTGCTACGTTCTCAGGCTCGTCGCCCGGTCGCTGCTGGCTCTTATCTTCGTCTCCTTCCTCATGCTCAACATAAGCCCGCGATCGGTCTACTCCACTGCTACAGCCATGGCCGTCGCCACCAACGGGGTTTTATCGCGACAAGTCGACGACGCCTTCTTCCTTCCAACGCTCTTCCGCGATCTGAAACGCCGGGGCCTTTTCCACCCCGGGGATCGGGCCATGTTTCTCAGCCACCACGCCGGATCTAGGCTCACACGCATGGTACGGCAGAACAGGATGGAGCTCGTCACTGGTTGCTTGGGCGGCGGCGCCGCCCGCGGATGCCAGGGAATAATCCCCGACGGCACGCTGGACTTCGTCTTCTCCGGAAACGGCTTCCCCGACGCAGAACTCGTCGACCGCGCGCTGAAGGTTGGGGGAGTCGCCGTCGTCCGCCTGGGCTCGAAACAGGCCGTGCCCTACCGAATGGCCTCCAATTACAGGATCGTCTACATCAGGACGTTCGATTCCACGTTGGTTGCCATGAAGAAACTGGTCGATAAGAGCCAGCCAACGGCGGTTCCCAGGCGGCGGCGGCTCCTTGCGTTGCCGGAGGCGAGGAAGGAAGCCCTGAACATGCTGGAAGACGTCCTGCTCGAGCCTCCCCAGCATTCCCTCTCCGGGAGAAAATCTTTGGAATCGTACCTCAAGAGGCTGAGATTCCTCCCAGACCTCACCGGCGACGACCTCCACAGCTACCCAAGGCGGATCTTCATCGAGGTCGTCACCAAATCGAGCACCACCGGCGGCAGCGGCGGCGACCGCAGCGCAGCCAGGTGGTTCTCCCATCACTACCCCACCAGGAAACTCCCCTTCGAGATCCTCCGGCTGGAGCTTGAGGAAGAAACGCCGTCGGCGAGCGAGGAGCTCTCGGAGTGGCTGAGGAGCAACCTCAGAGAGGAGGAGTACGTCGTCATGAAGGCCGAGGCCGGCGCCGTGGAGGCGATGATCAGGAGCGGTGCCACCAGCCTGGTCGACGAGCTCTTCCTCGAGTGCGACGACGGTTGGGGAAACACCGGCCGTCTCCGGCGGCCCTACTGGGAGTACCTCTCTCTCTACGGCAAGCTCCGCGACGCCGGCGTCGCCGTCCACCAATGGTGGTGGAGCTGAACACCCCATCAATAAGAAGAAGACCACCCATCCATTCATCGTTACCACTATTACTACTACTAATACCACTACAACTACCGTCTGCCTCTCTCTCTCTCTCTTTCTCTCTCTCTCTCTCTATATATAAGAATAAACTGGTGTTATTTATTATCTACTCTGCCGGTAACATCTACCCACCTTGGTTGATATCGATATGCCACGTGGCCACCCACAGCTTGCCACGCGGAAATATAGTCATCCCCCCCCCCAACCCCATGTACGCGAATGATGCTTTTTAGGGCGGGGTTGACTCGCGAGCCTGGAAAAAGTCACAGTATCATGATTATGGGAAATAGTCAAACTCGTGACTTTTTTCCTTGGTGACCCAGTCTGACCGTACCCACTCAGAGCTCTATCGTCATTGAAAAGATGGCCACAACTAGTCAAAACCGTTGACCTCCGGGCTCAAGTCTGGGCCCCACAAAAATTACCCTATTGGGCTCACTAGCAGCAGCCCATTAAAGTCTGTTCAGCCCAAAAAAGTACGGCAGACTAAAGAGCCCACTAAAGCCCACTAGAAGTTTGGACCTTTTTGCCGATAAAAATCTTGGGTGGATTTTATTTTTCGGAGGATATTATACGAGTGGAAATAATTCTATTTTAAATCGGATATTCTTCAATTTACAATTATGTTTAAAAATCTGTTTTTAAAAAATTCCATTTTTATGCCTAAGAGAGAGAGTTTCGGGCTTTCCTGCAGAGTCGGGCTTCTCGGGCCCTGGCCCGGCCGGCCTCTGCGTCGAAGATATGGATAGAGGTCGAATCAGTCGCCCTCACGGATAGGAAAAATCCGTGGAGGTCGTCGAGGTGGTGTGGAAGATTTTCACGGTTTTTTAGGGCTCGGGAGGCGGTGCCCAGGGAAAGAGAAGGTAGTCACGACGGCGGCGGCGGCGGCGGTGGCCATGGGAGTGGAGAAGCAGATCCTCAGGTTGGGGACGGGGCCCAAGCCGGTCAAGGGCCAGAATGTCACCGTCCACTGCACTGGTTTCGGTGAGCATCTTCAGCTGAAGACTACTTCTGATTCCACTGCTCCATTTTTTTTCTTTCAGAAGCTGGATCTTCAAAAAAGGGGGATCGTTGCCCCCCTTTGATCCGCCTCGAGGGGAGTTTGAGTTCTTTCTTTGTATTGAAATCGACGTTCCTTAAAGAGGGGGAGGTGCAAGCAACATTTAAGTGAAAGAGGAGTTCCTTATTTTTCATAGGTTTCTTCATGAAAAGCTGAAACCTTAGGAAACCGGCAGTTTGCTCCGGCTGAGTTCGTCCAGAATCAACCTACTGACAACATTTCCATGCCCTCCTCCTTGGAGAGCCGTAATCGGGTTTGAATGGACTCGAGTCCTTTCTGCGGTGGAGACCCTAACCGTTGATCTCATGTGCTGTTGTAGAAATATGAAGGATCATTGTTTTAGCGCTATCTCAATGTTCGTCTAATTTATTTTTTCTTTGCGTGTTACAGTCGAAATGTTTTTATATTTATCTCGCATGTGATGATCCAATTTCTCTAGCTGACAACCAGGACCAGTAATTTAAAAATGGGAATTATTTTCTTGTTGGGGTCAAGGTTTCGATCATTTGGTTCATTTATGCTGCCGATTAAGATCTATAAAAAAGGAATAAAAGAAGTATAGACATGGCGGAAAAGATAAGATAAGATGAGATAAGATACAATAAAAAGCATCATGTGAATGGAAGTTTTCAAGCTTACTTCTTGAATCAAGAGATTATTATGCGTCCTGCCACTATATTGTCAACTTTTTTTCCGTACATAGATGGTGGCCTTGCTAGTCTTTATGGCACAATGATTTCATTTCTGATTCTTTTTACTTGCATTAAGCTGTAGGGGGTTTAACCTTTTGGAGTAAGATGGGAAATACCCTTCTGCTTCCTCAGCTACTCAAAGTCTTCAAGTCGAAGACGTTGCCTCGTGGCCTACCACATTATTAACAAAAAATTTCTGCTTCTTGCCGTTTTGCTAGCTAAAGTAATTTTTTTACTAATTATTTTCCTCTCTTTAGGAAAAAATGGCGACCTTTCTCAAAAGTTTTGGAGGTAGTTTCAGTTTCTGCTCTGAGTTGTGTGTTATAGCTTCTCTCTGGTGTTTTTGCCTATAAAATATATAATCAGTCCTCCATACTTTTCTTCTTTCTGAATTTACAGCACTAAAGATCCTGGGCAGCAGCCATTTTCCTTCAAGATTGGACTAGGATCTGTTATTAAAGGTACCCAGCTTCATTGCGATATGATACAGTCCGTCTTGTTCATCTTCGTAATGTTACTGGAATCTTTCTTACTTGGAAAGAAAATTGAAAGACACTATGGCATCTTCAGGATGGGATGAAGGTGTGATTGGCATGCAGGTGGGAGAAGTTGCGCGCCTTCAGGTAGCGTTCTCCTCGTAAAGTGGTGTTAATTTTTCACTTCATGATTCATATTGTCAAGTTCCTGTGGAATTCTTCTTCGATCTATAAGTATTTCCGATTTGCCGTCGAAATGATTAGAATCCATATGAATTTCTCTCAATCGTACCAGTGTCACATCTTTTACTTAATCTCACATCTTTTCAAGGGCATTGACAAGGTCCTGCGAATCATATGGATCCATAAACTAAAACCCTGCAATTCAAACATCTTTGTATACACATCAAGTCACCATTAATAAGGGTCTTTTACATCAGATATTGGGTTTAAGGTTGATTCCTTGCAAGATTCTGGATTAAACAAAATATCCTCAGTGCTGTCTAGGATTTGTAAAGGTGGGAAAATCAGATTGTTTTCATATTTACATGGGCTTCTTATTCATCTGGATCACTGACTTCTGGATTACTGATCTTTCTTTTGCATTGATTAGATTAGTAAAAATCCTCATCCCTACATTCCATTAAAGACAAAAAAAGAAAGAAGAAAACAAGTCACTCTCAAGGTGGGTAGAGATACCTTCAAGGAGTTCTTCTCTAGGGTTTCTTTAAGGAGTTCAGATTAATTTTTCTGTGTGATTAATTCACATTTATATTTATATGGGCTTCTTCTCATTCATGTGGATCACTGACTTGTACACTGCATGTGGGGATCTGCAGTGTACCCCTGATTATGCTTACGGTCCGAGTGGGTTCCCTGCCTGGGGAATAATGCCCAACTCCCCTTTGATTTTTGAGATCGAAGTCCTCAATGTGCAGTGATCAACTCATGTTCAGACTGGCCGTCTGAGCAGAATAAGGCTGGTGGCAGAGGCCTGTTGTTCCAAGCTGCACCCCCTCTCACTGACAGTTTGGTTTTGTGTTGTGGGTGGAACCCTAAACCTGATCTACTGCGTATATGTTATCTGTGGAAATTGATGCTTCTCGTGGTGGTGATCTTCTTCTCCACTTGTGTTCTGGGTATTCCTGATTTGGAAGGTTTTCTTATTAGGGTTTCCACTGGGCCTCTAAAAGCCTAGGTCGGTCTCTGATGTGGGCTTGGTGCTGGGTGAGGCCCTGGCCTAGCAAGTTGTCTGCCATGTGGGTGGGTGGGAGGAGAGGGATGGGGGAGCTGCTGCTGAAGGCGAGAGTCCTTAGAGAACAGGGTGATGAGAAAAAAAAAACCTTGAAATAATCAGAATCTTAGACCAACAAGTTATCAAAGGAAATGGAGTCGTATGCTACCTTTTCGATTGGATAATTAATTATTGATATTCTCAATTCATTTGGTTTAAACGGTATTTTTCGTTGCATTATTCTCTTTTGAAATTAAGTAAAAAATGATTGAGAGAGAAGTTTTCTGGTGCAGGTTTACATAAAATGGTTCTAAAAGCCCAGCGAAAATCTTACTAAAACTGGATTTTTCTCAATGATTTAATAAAATCCTTAATTATGTGATGCTGTCTACTTCGATTTGTCATATAAAATCTCCCATCCAGTAATTTATAAATGTCTGCTAATAATTGTTAATAATTAAAACAAAACAGCAAATAATTAACCTCCCAGGGCAACTCGAAAAAATTGTCTTCATCCGGCCTACCTGACCTCTCTTCCAAATCTGGCAGGTCTATTACTTTGTCCTCAGCTGTTCATCCTAAATTCCTTTAACACTATTATTATCTGAAATATAATCCTACTGCTTCTGGATTCGACCATGTTCACATAATTCACTTTCTATTCATTATTTAAAGGTAAAAATCTGAAAAATCCACCTCTTCTATCCATAATCATTATAATAATTTCTCAAAAAATTGCACAATTAGTCCTCAAAATAAGCACGCTTGTACCATAACTGTCAAATATTTAGACGGAAAATAATAATAAAAATCATTCATTAACTTTTTTTTTACAAGTTTATCCAATAAAACCTTATAACAAAGGTTAAATGGTACCCTTTTTAGATCAATTATGAAGGAAAATGGTCAACATGTCAAGGAACACATTGATTTACTAAATACCTCCACTCTATTTTATTCCCCTTAAAAAAGGGCATCCTATATCCTTTCAGATGAACTATTATGTGAATAACTCTCGAGTGACTGTTTTTAATAAGGGATGAGATTTTATGAAATGGCTGGATGGAGAGCAAACAAGAAATGCACCGCTTGACACCATTTAGGGTTCTAGCAACCATTTTTCATGCACACACACTCACATGCACATCCACTCATGTGTAACAAATCCCAACACCCATGTGAGCAACATTACACCCATGTGAAAACTAATGAGCACACACATCATATCAAACAAGAGAAGCACCTTTCACATAGGAAATGAGAATATGGGGGTTGTCATTATGGGCAACCTTCTAATGCCATGGATAAAAACTTTCATTTATTTATACTTAATTTACACAGTTATTATTCTTTTTATTTATTCATGGGAAAGTGTGTTGTGGATAAGAATGTGAGAATAAAATAAACACATGCAACATATCTGATGAAAGAACTAATTTTGAGACGACAGAAAGATATCTTCTCTGCGGATTATAATGACACCATGAGGTTCAGCAAACCACAAGAGTACATGCTTCAGTTACTGTACACAAGAGTACATGTTTTAGACTACCCAGAAGGAATGGGATGTGACTGATTTCAAGTGAAACCTCTTAAAAACCATGAGAAGCACCTGGCACTGCTCTGATGGTGGATGAATTATGGGAATCCGAGAGAAACACCACATATTAATAGAAAACGTTTCTTACCATAATGAGTATCTAATGCCAAGGCCATTGCATGTTAGAATCAAGCTCTTATGCCGATTGAGATAATCCTGAAATACGATTGATGAGTTAGATGAAAGATGGGCCGGAAAAAAAGAAGAAAAAGAAAAGAGAGATCTTTATATACAATCTTCAGTTCCCCGTTCTCAGTGATAATACTAAAAATTCTCAACTTACATCAGCCTTATGAAACTATCAGAAAGCTCTGAAAGATTCAACAGGAAAAGGAAGACCAGAAATATGCAGAAACAAGTAAATGTGTCAAAGGTTTCCCACTTGCCCAGGAGATTGAACAGGAAAAGTGCCCATCCCTCTGGGGTCTGTTACTTATGGGAAGATGATAAGGTTTATAGATAGATTAGATGAGAAAAACTACTATTCAAATAAATAAATAAAATGACTTTTTCTTCCATATACTTGGATTACTTCTCTTTGGTTCTCTTCTCAAGTCAGCTCTCTTAATCAACCCTAAGAAAATTCCTGGATTAGTAATCCAAAGGGTAGAGTGTTCGTGACTCAATTCCTTATGTCTACGTTTTTCTTTCATCAGATCTTCTTCAGGTTCTCTGACTGACCCAGCCAGATTATATCTTCGTCGCTGTGTTTAGGTGTTTTTAATAGTTCGTTGAAAGGCCATTGATTCAGAATCTTCTATCTTTATGGTCATTGTCGAGATTGAGGAACGATTTCTGGAACCTCGTATAAGAGAAAAGTTATGGAAAATAAAGAGAAATTATGGAACCTGGTTATCTACCCATCATCCACAGCAACAGGTGAAGAGATGCCCCACGAGAGAAGAGAAAACTTTCTGCATCTACTGTAAATTACAATATCATCACAATAACACCTAGAATTGATGCTTCACTTCTGATAGCAGAGATGGGAAGATTCAGTGAGAGAAGAAAGGGGAATCGTATGGGTCATGAATTCGGTAAATATATCACAGGTAACATGTTTATATGCATACCACATGATGCTAGGATTGCCACATGATGCTGGTTCGCATAAGCCAACTCCATTCTCAGCAGTTCCTAAGCAGATACACATGATTGGCTGATTAGAAAAGGTTGCCTCTAAGACAGGTATGTGTTATGGAGGTAAGGGCCGCATGACCCATGTCTGGTTTGTGAAGGGTTCAGACGAATACACTAATGGAAGTAGAATAACAAAGCTGGGCAGTCTAGAATTGTTCACAAGATAGAAAGTTAGAGTTTTTCGGTCACGAAATATTTAGTGGGTTTTTCAAGGATCGTAGATAGCTCTCTCGGCTTCCAGGTCAAAAGGAATGGTCTCTGGTTACCTAAAAGTATTCCAAACAATGACAAAGCTAGGGAATTTAAACTTGAGTTGGCTAGTGAAAGCGCAACTTAATAAGCTGAGGGAAATTTTCCTCTAAAGGAAAGAATACTTTAAAATCTCCAGAACTTGGGCCATTGAAGAAGAAGATGCCAAGAACTGAAACAGCTGACATTGAAGAGCTGTAACTTTCTGGTTAAATAAATCTATAACTGAGCATTATTAAATTGACCAAAATATTGTATGATCTTCTCGACAGAATAATAACGAATTATCAGGTCTGTTGTACAGCATTCCATGAAATAACACTTTGTTACTAGTCCAAGATAGTGCTTTGAAAAAAAATGCAATATTCAGGGCATCGAATTCTATACTGAGAGGTACAGGTGCAGCAACAGGAACCCAGATTTATCTTTGGGTCACGTTGAGTCAAACAGAATGCAAGGAAACATTCTGTAACATTTCCTTGGTGCAGAATCTATGACTCCTGTTGAGTCTGTTTGATAAACATTTCTTTGTTTTTCCATAACCTCTTTGATACGAAAAATGCATCCAACTCCTTTCACAGCTGACATATACACACATCAAAGTATGAAAAGAGGACGAAAAGCGTTTGAAAAGGCATTATCACACTTTAAAAGCATTCAGCCAATATAAATCCACTATTCGAACCGTCGTTATGAGAAAAGGAACAGATCTCACATTCACACAATGGTCTTGGACGTACAAAATCCCACACTTGTCATATTCTTGCTTTTTGACAGGATTGCTTAAGACTGTCAAGAAAAAGTAGAAAAAATACAGTCATTTATGAAAGATAGACAGTACAAATGGTCGAAAAATGCATTACGTACATGATGAAATAACTAATCTTTTTGACAGACGCGAGTACATTCAGTTCAAATCATGTATAGATCAGTCATCTAACAGAAAAGAAACCAACACAGTGATGCACCAGACAAATGTACATTTGTATCATTCTTTCCGATAAAAAGTGCTACCCCACACTTCAAAATTAGAGTGCAGTCTTCTTAATATTAAAGGGTGGAACTACTTTAATGAATCTTGACATTAGGAATTTTTTTCTAGATTCATTTTATGTTATCATTGTTAAGATTCTTCACCCATATTCGTGTAACAAGTTTGGAGCAGGTGTCACAAACACATCAGAGACAGCACTCTTTGGGTATGAGATAACTATTCTTCATTGCATAAGCTACCTCATAGTTTTTCGAGTTAAACAAGGAATACGAAGAAGGTATAATAACACTAATATAAACCAAGATAAATAACAAAAAATAGCATTTAATCGATTACCCTTTGTTCAATTACTAGGAAGACCAGAAAAGGACAATGGACTTTTGATAACAGTTGTGAAGAAGGGGTAAAATGAATTTCTTGAACTTGCAAAGAAACGGCATTTTCTTTGTCAAAATCAAAGAATTCCTAAAAGATGATTAGATTATTTTGCATATTTAAGACAGAAGCAGCAGAAGCAACCCACTTATATCAGTAGAGGAAGCATCCAAAAGTCGCATTTACAGTTCATGAACAAAAAACTAATGAACCAATACAACCCACTATAATAGATATGAAAGAATAAGCACTACCCAAACCTATGATAGCCATACACAATGAGTTTTTTCCTTTTACATTAGGAGATATAAAGCACTGCATCTCAATATAGCTTAGGCAAAATTTTTCCAAATCAAAATATTACCCTCCCAGTAGAGGCGAACCCTTTGAAAAGGAGCTAACTTTATCAAAAACAATTGCTAATGAAGAAACCACCATCAATGGAACTCACTACGGCCTGAAGAAACCACCAGTGCAATAATAATGTCTAACTTTGCCTCCCAAAGTGTTTTGTGCAAGAAACAGATGAAGAGTCTAAATACTAAATTACAAAGGGAAAAAACAAATATCTGAGCATGCAACTTTTATAGTGGTAAATTCACTATCTAAACAAAGCTAACCGTTGTATGCTTCATTTATCTCTTGAAATCTTGAAGTTGCAACGTCATCATCTTTTCGTTTGTCAGGATGCCATTTCTGTGCAGAAACAAAAAATCGTTTTGAGGGGCAAACTCTCTTGAATAGTCTCTTTACGAGCATACGAGATGGTGGTTAACGTTTAGGCAGTGCACTGAACCAAAAAGTAATAATTTAACTCTTTAAAAAGAGTCACAAACCAATGCTAATCGAATATAGTTTGATCTGATGGTTTCATCTGTCGCATCATAATCAACTTCCAGTATCCGGTAGTAATCCTGTAAGGAAAATCAATCAATGATGAAACAAATTACATGGCATAATCCTTCAAAATATTTAATCATTATTATGGCAAATAGTACATAACAAACAGCAGGAGCACGGTACAAAGAAGAATCAGAGTAAAATATAGATGTACAATGACTAAATTGTCGTTAGATCAAGAGCAAAGAAGAAATACTGAGGTCTTGAAGAATTATTATCACAGATTCCATGGAGTTATGGGTATCAGGAAAAAGAGCTCTTGTTCCCTAGAAAACAGAATGATTCGGGTCTACGTGAAAAAAAAAAAACGCAGAAAATAGCTTTGATCCACACATCTTCTCCAACTAAAATAACCTGAAATTAGAACATAACATCCCAGCAGCGAGATAAACGTACAGGATATATCTGTAAAAAAATCACAACCCTATAACTCTGACCGATTATTCTTGAATATCTTTATGCAAGCATCGTCATAAACTTTCGGAGGTCAGTGTAACATAGAAGAAACGTTGTCTCACAAACACTTGTATTCACCCTGTACCTCTAAAAGACTGTAATAAGTGAATCCTGAGAACCTAGGTAACAATGAGAACATTGCTTTCCACAAACCAAGTTTTTCCCCATCTTTTCAGTTCTGAAATACTTCAATGGCGGATTCATTCACCCGCGTGGAGCTTAAAGGGTTGCACACTCCCTAGAAGAACACGGCTTAAAGGGATCTGATGGAGCTGGCTTTTGTAGGAGATGAACGATATCGCATCAGACACAATGAATATTATTATAATGTCTTTCACACAGAAGAATAATGAGTCCTGAATACCCCATATCCATGGTTGCATCCACATATTATCCTCACATGGAAGGAGAAGAAAAGGCCCACCACTCGCAGAGGCACATGCAGATAAAACCCAGAATGCCACAAGGAAAAATAACCACGAGGAGGAATGGAGACGAGAAACACAGAGACCAAAAAAATAGGCATATGCATGCATAATATATACATAACGAGAACGAGAGAGAAAGAGGAAGACAGAGACAGAGACAGAGCGAAAAGAAAGCGAGAGAGAGGGAAAGAGAGAGAGATTGGTACCTTGGGGTGAGACAGGAGAGAGAAGTCGAACCCGAAGGCGGAGCCCCGGTCGTCTCTCCCCTGGCCCTCAGGGTCCTCGCCATCGAAGTCCCATGCTTCGTCCTCCAGCCCCTCCCACACCATCTCCCTCCCGCGCCTCCCTCCTGCTCTCACTCCCCAGCTTCACCCCGGATGGTGATGGAGTGAGTGGAAGACCCAACCAAGGAAAGAGCAGGGAGGAAGACGGGGAACTGATAGCAACAACGGATGAAACAGAGCACCGGTACGTATCGCTTCAAACCAGCATAATACGTCACCCAGTGACAGTCCAGCATCCACCGGAATCTTACGAGTGCTGGTAAGTATCGATATGCACTTGAATTTACGTGTTATAAGCTAAATCGACCAGAGCGGGGTCTCCCATACGAGGACAAGACTAATAACCTGATTTTCTATATAGTGCGCATACATTCATGCATATCGATACACACCTGCTTTCCCGAAACGACCACACTAATCCGCCGCCAAAGCCTTAGTGAAACCCATTTGTAACGCGCCACGTCGACCTCGTTGAATGCGCAAGACCGTGTGGTTGTCCTGCCACGTCACAAATTAACATATGCCAACTTTATTTTATCCAAAAAATATTAATTGGAGCTGAGTTATAGTTATTTTAGGATTCCAAGGTTGGCTTAACGTAGACTGTTGAGAAGATGATTCAATAAGTTTGTGAGGACTTATTTATAAATTTGCAATATACCACCTTTTTTGAATTTTATCGGATTTTACTCTCCATGAATCATTTGACTCATGCCCAAGCTTTTTTCGCCCTTCAACCCCAAAAACTAGCTTTTTATTTTTGTTATCCCCTAAGTCAATCAACAATCCAATAATACCAAAAATAAAGTTTTTTATGAGTTCTAGACCCTACAAGTAGTTGATAACTTTAAGTCTTCAAATTGATCATACCAAAAGTATGAAATGACAAGAATACCTATGTACTAATTTGAGTACTTTATATCCAAAGCATTCACTTTAAACCTGAATTAATTGTCATAAATTACTAAGAGTGAAGTGCTTTTATGAAAATAATCAATTGTAATTATTGAGTGGTTAAATTTGTTACAGAACTCCAATCCCAAAAGATGAACTAGAACCAACTTGAATAGAGTCTAGAGAGACACAATAACAAGAAAATTACAAAAAAGATGTTGGATTAAACCCCTAAACACCATTGATAACGTTTCAAGAGGGTTAATACTCTGTTGTCCCCCTATTTCCCTCTTTCAGTCCCCTTTTCTTACCAACACGTACAAAGTTTATTAAAAACCAATTTACAACTTGGATTTTACCCATTTCCCTTTCCTAACACATGTAAATTGAATTGATGACCTATCAATACTTCCTCCTAAAAGATCCATATTGGGTATTAAATCATTTCTGTAGATTCTCTAATAACTTCAAATATAAGTAGCTCTTCCTATTGTATATGTACTTATAGTCTTTGAATAGAGTGGTGTATGCCTAATATTGAGTGTGACTTGATTGACCAGTTGAGCTTTGTGTCTAATATTCTTTAGAGCAATCGATTGTGATCCTTGGGCCCTAATGCCCTCTTCTACTATGACAGATGGAACATCATATGAATTATTTCTATTGTTGATAACACAAGCTTCTAATTCTTTCAACCATTTTATATAGAAAAAATTATCAAAGATACAACTTCTCATGGTCATGTGTGCTAATGACCATAATATCTAAGGTCTCAGCTTAGGAAGTAGTGTTTCCCATTGCATACTGCACCCCTCATCACCTACTACCCACCTCTATTCTCATCTTTGATTAGGCTAGAGTCAATTATTATTTAAGTTGAATTTCATTTGAATTCATCATTGAATGTTGCTTATATAGTTGTTTCTTCACTAACGTGACATATGTTTTATGAGTGATAAAATAAAGTAGTGGTGGAAAGTCTTGTCCATAAACCACCTTAAAAGGAAACATATTTATATTGTATCAACATTTATGGTAGCTAATCGTTCTAAGTTTTAAGTTTGTCTGAAGAGAAACATCACAAATAAGTTTGCAAATAATAATTAGTTAGATTTATGTCTTTGTGGGTTGTGGTGCTCTAAATGGTCATCTCTAGAAGCTTATAGAGTTTTGATCAAAATTTGTTGAGAAATGTCTTTGTCATGATTTGTCACTATAGACTAACTTCATGTAATCAGATCACCTCTCAAAGAAAGACCCTTGTAATTTCCTAAGGTATATACTTATGTATGAGGAGAAGGAACTATTCATATATACTCTTGATTGCTGATCACCAATTTTGAATGTATCCCCTAGACTTCAATAGTTTGTTTATAAAATCTATAGTGATCCCCTCTTAAGTTAACTCAAAGATGAGTAGAGGTCGGAAAGTCCTATGAGTGAAAGAGTTCTGAATGTTTTATGTTCACACACTACACATCCTTCTACATATTCTAAGATACTTTGCTTCATGTCAAATGTTAAATGTTTGTGTTCTCAAAAACCCTAAGTGGCATTTCTCGACTCTATTGTGGTATTCTTTAAAAATCAAGGGAATGAGATTTGAAATTTTGTATAATAACAACTTACCTCTACATAACAATAATTTATATTGGACATAATTTTTACACCATAATTTAGACATCACTATTCCACTTCTTATTTGATCAAACTAGTTTTCAATTCTCTCTCACCTATTTTGAAATTCTAGCAAGTTTATATAATGTCATATTTTTTAATCTTGCCTTATATTTTATCTCAAAATTCTAACCAACTACTTTGTCTACTCTTTTTCAGTACTTTAGTTGAAACAGATTTTGTTCTAAAAAAAAAATAAAGCTGATATTGATATGTATATATCACAAAATATTGCATAAGTAGTGTGATCATTTCTAAATTGTCAATATTATTGTCATTAGCTCTCTCTCATGAATCAGTTCTAAGTGATTCTTTGATGACAACACTTAGCTAAGTATTTAATTGACCCCTTGTCTTGTATAAGTATTGCACTTGATCTATATTTGATGCATTCATTTGCACTTTAAATGACTAGGAGATATCGAATAATACTAAACTAATTAGATACATCATTATTGCCTTGAATTCTTAGAATGTTATATATTGGCTTCCTCATTTCAATGAAATGAGTCTTTCAAGAGTTGAGTTAGTGGTCATAAAAGTGATCCATACCTCATGACAAACCTCCAATAAGGACTTGTGAGGTCTTAGAATTTTTATTAACTCTCGTAGGATAGTTGGGGATAATTATTTTTGCATTACTTCAACTTTGTCTTTTGCTGCCTCTATATTTGTTGTTGATATATTTAGTGTCCTAAGTACTCAATTATATATTTTTCAAATATATAGTTGTTGAGAATGATATGTAAGTTGTGCTCCTTCAATATTATTAACACTTGATTTAAATACTATTTGTGTCTTTTCATCTTTACTATAAACCAATATATCATCAAAAAATATTGAAATGAATCCCTTGGGAAAACTTTAGAATACTCAATTCATCAATAACTAAAAGGTGGTCAATGCATCAATGATGTCAAATTGTATTGTCACAAGTTTATAATGCTCTTTATCGGTATGAATGGTGTCTATAGGATATCCTTGCTTCTCATCTAGATTTAGTTATAGTTATACTTTAAATCTAACTTAGAAAATCTTGTAGTGTCACATGATTTAATGATTAACTCATCCACCACAAGAGTAAGGAACTTATAGGAATTGTAACTCTATATGGCTTCTAGTAGTCAATGTAAAATATCTAGCTTGTCTCATCTTCTTTTTTCACAAGGAGCAAATGTCAATACTTAATAGTTATTCAAATACTTAATAGAATTGTGAGTCAATACTCTATTCAAATTTGAGTCAAAATGTTTGAACTTACATAAATATTTGTTCAAGTTGACATTGATGTACCCCCATTGCAAATAATTATAATAGTGTGGTTCTTTTATTCAACCAATTGTGATGTTTTCGTAATTGCATGTAGATCGATAAGCCTTTGGACTCTAATTTTTTTATGAATCTTGGGTTCCAACTTCTTGATGAAGATGCCTTCAAGAACCTCTTTAGGTAGTTCCTCCTCCATTGAAGTTGATACCAGCTCAAATTTCCTTAAGAGTTTTGTTAATATTCCAGATTGTTTAATCCATATGAATCTCTTGCAAAGACTCTCATCTTGTGAAGATTCAAACCTCTAGAGTAGTTGACCTTTGAATTTCTTTCAACAAGCAAAATGTCTTCTCACATTAATCCATTTGATCCATGTTAGCACTTTGTTTTCAAAACTCACTTCATAGTCATCAATTTTTCCACCTCAATCATTCTATTAATAGAAAAATATGATTTCATTAAGAGGATTTATTGATCTAGATTCTCTCCATCAAATATAAGAAGTTCTAATTATCACCTTATCCTTCATGGCTCACTATTACCCACTGGTCATTTCACTTTCATTAGATTTGAGTTATCTAACTTATTTCATCTTCTCGCATCAATTTCTCCAGACAAATTCTATTGTTGCTAGCCATTTTCCTTTTCTTGATGAGGTAGTCCTTCTTTTGACATCTTCGTGTCTTTGCACTTGAATCACCTCCTTTTGTAAATCTCTTCTTTGGATCTATTTTTTCAGTCATCTAGCCTAATAATTGCATCTATGCCAATATCTATATGATATGTGCTAAACCTTGATTCAAATGCTCTATGTTTTTATCTATCGAAGGAAGTTGTTTTAACATGTTCTCTATCTTTGGTAATCTTTGTAGCTTGACCTTCATTGATTATATTTCCTTTAAACTCTCAAATTTTGTTTCATTACTTATGGTAGCCATTGGATCCATAACTCTAATACCAATCGATAAAACTTCAATATTGAAGAGGAGCAAGATATAGTTCAAATAGAGTTTAGAAAGACATAGGAACAAGAAAATTAAGAAAATGATCCTAGTAGTGAAGAGAGTAAAAATTAACAACAACCTTTCAATAGAGTTGTCTCTATCTCCAAAAGACCATAATATTTTGAAGTCTCCTTCTTTCCCCATTCACTCCCCCTTTATTACCATCACCCATATGAAGTGTATTAATAAACCCTTCACTAACTAATAGAATTACCCATTTCCTCATCTTATCAAATTTCAATAACCTATTTAACTTATAAAATAAAAATCACTATAGAAATAAAAACATTAACTTAGATATAAGGTCAAAATAAGTTATTTATCATCGATGAACATGCAAGAATGAACTTAATTTCCCATCCATGATTAAAGTCTAGGTATAGTAAAAAATCATATCTTAATTTCATAATGGGTAGTTATTGATAGGTATAATCACATTTATAATAGATAATTTCAGTCAAAATCATGGGGTATGATACATTACAATGATGCATGTAAACAATTTTTTGACAAAAAAAATCCATAGCCCACCAACGAATTATGACAAGAAGGAAGATTATCAGATCATTTAATAGAATACTATTTATTTCACCAAATATTAAATGGCTAAGATTCACTTGCCTTCCACTCCATAGTATTCCCATCTACCTTTGATTCATGTGGACTATGAAATGTTGATTTTTTGAGTGGGAATACGTGTTGACCAAGTGTTGCTTACATCCAAATAAAAAGGTCAACTTTGCATGCTTCTACAAGAAGTGAAGAGCCATCTTAATTGATGGTCATCATCTAAGTGACAACCCACCCGTAATGTCCATTTTCTTATGTTATATCCCACCTTTTTCTAAAGTTAAAATTCAGTGCTCATTTTTTTAATTTTTTTACTGATTTATGAAACTGATAATGATGTCAACATGCAAAGCCTTGACCAATCCCAGCCCACGCCAAATCGGGCCCAATGCTGACCAAGAGATAAGGTTTATACTGGGTTCTGATGAAGTTATGAAGATAAGGTTCGGACCTAGCCCAAACCATCCCCCTCCGAGTTGAGCCGGAAAATGAGAGGCCAACTATGCGGGTCCCACATTCATGGGTCCCGCTTTTTTGTTTAATCATTGATCAGTAATTAGTATATAATTAGGATGAGGGTCCACATCAAACAAATATCCGATTCCCCTGATCATGCCACGTATGGCCAAAAAAAAAAAAAGGCGCTTCGGCCACCTCATGTTTTAATTTAATCATTAATCATTAATCATTAATCATTAATCATTTAGCAATGAGAAGGTGACATGAAAAAAATCGGCCACGTCCCATCTTGCCACGTGCGGGGCCTCCGGCCGGAAAAAAACCGGGCCGGGTTCGGTCACCGGATTCTTTTTTGTTTAATCGTTAATCCGTAATGAGTGAAATTGGGGAGTGGTGGGGCCCACATCATTCCCCCTATCTTCCCACGCATACTTTTTCTTTGTTTAATCATTAATCGATAATTAGGGGAGAATTAAGGTTTCATGTGGGGCCCACATCAAAAATATCTGCCCCCTCATCTTGCCACGGGGTCCACCGATCTCATCCGCAGACTTGCGGGTCGCCGTAGCCATGGGGGGCGGGCCGGGTCTGACCTCCACCTCACATGTCACGTGGCAGCTCCCTCGGGGGGCATCCTCTTCCCGGAGACCCCGTGTGCTCAAAGAGGGGCAGAAAAGGTCGCCGCTTTACGGTCTCGTGACTGGTCGTCCGCCCCTTACCGGCCTCCGACAGGCGCCTCTGCTCGATGGCCCTGAGGGATTAAACGACGATGACCTTCTGCCGCCGCCGCCGCTGCCATTAGTGCTGTTCTGGTCCTTTCTTCCTTCATTGCTCTCGTTCTTTCTCATTCTCTGTTATCTCTCTCTTTCTCTCTCATGGCATCCATTTCGGGGATCTGCTCGTCATCGTCGTCGGCATTGAAATCGCACAAGATCTTCCCTCCGGCCTGTGCCGGAGGGAAGAACCTCCGGGGGGCGAAATGGGCGGCGACGCCGTTGATCGGCGGGGCCACCCGCCAGCGGGGCGGTCCGCTGCGCTCGGTGGCGCGGGACACCCCGCCCGCCGACGTTGCTTTGGGCGCCGGGGCGTCGACGCCACTGGAGAAGAAGCAGAAGAGCAGAGGTGGAGTAGAGAAGGATCCGGTTGTGCTGTGGCGCCGCTATGTGGACTGGCTGTACCAGAACAAGGAGTTAGGGTTGTTCCTTGACGTCAGCCGCATCGGATTCACAGACGAGTTCTTCGAGTGGATGGAACCGAAGCTTCAGAAGGCTTTCGCGGACATGCGGGAGCTCGAGAAGGGGGCCATCGCTAACCCCGACGAGGGCAGGATGGTGGGGCATTACTGGCTGCGTAATCCCGAGCTTTCCCCCACTGCGTTCCTGAGATTTCAGATTCAGAACACCCTCGTTAGTATCTGCGAGTTCGCTGGAAAGGTCATCAACGGCGAGGTCTGGCGCCTGTTTCTTTCTCTATTATTTTTCTGTCATCATTCCCTGTATCTTTCTCCTTTGAGGATCGTTTCATGATTCCTTCGCATTCCCTTTCACGAGATCGTCTTGCACGCGTCTAATGATACCCGTTGACATCTGCGTTCCGACTAAATGCGGGCTTCGATTGTCAACGGGGCATACACCGTCTCTTAGGACTTTCTTACTCTCTCTGGACTTATATTGACCCTACAAATCAACTCCCTTTTGCTCGTTTCAGACTTTGGTGATGATCTAAGAACACTATGCTTCTACTTCATGCATGTAGTTGACTTTTGCAATGGGTTTTCATTTGGGCATTGGATCTGCATGATATTGTCCAGATTTATACCACATAATATCACGTTTTAATGATGAGATAAGATTAAATGTATTGGTGGCTCATGGGTCACAGATCACTTCTTAGTGATCTTGCAGAGAAGGAAATAATGCAAAATCGAGAATGCTCCCCCGCCAGATGATTTCTTCCATTAAAGATCATAGTTTAACGGAGGAGTGTTAATTTCCAGGAAGCTTGTTTGGTACTCCCACTGAAGATAGAAGAAAAGATAGGGTAAATCCTAATAACAGTCTCAGTTCTTTTTACAAAGTCTCCAGTGTCTGAGCATGTTGATGAATGCTTCCAGGATATTGATTCCGTCCCTTATATGCTAAAACTATGAATCAAGGTTGAGAACATTGGATGGGATGGTTATCTTCCTTCCTCAGAGGGGGTGGGTTCTATAAAGGAGAAATTTTAGAAGAGTAAAAATTAGGGGAGAGAAGGACATATTTAATGATTCAGACCGCTTATGCTTCATAAGAGAAGAGAGGAGGAAAACTATTTAAGATAGTGGCGAAAATCCATTACACACCGCATTTGGAGGATGCTGTGAAATCAGTGGGATATGTCAGTAGATGGGTTTAGTTGTGCAGAAAGATGAAGAGAAGGGGGTTTCGGCTAGGAACAATAACCAGTGGAAAAAACCTTGGGGATCTGTTGTGACCGTGAAAGTTTTTCTAGAGGAGATTTTTCTCCTGACATTTGAGCCACCTTTGTATCTCGGGGCTACATAATGTGCTAAGACATTGGAAGAATTTGTTCTGGAGGGATATCCATCACCAGCAGCGAACTGTTACTTTTTTGACGTTAAAGAGGAGAGATGGCATGGGAGATTTATGGTTGAAAGAGCTTCATGATTGTACTTAGATTCTGTAAATTTTGACTCCCATTATCCTTTCTCCAGACACTGGGTTCTGGAAGCTGTATGGAGAAAGCCTTAGTGGGGACTGTTCTATGTGTTTTGGTTTATCAGTGTGCCTTGCCATCTACAAAGCATTAAACTATCCAATTTGTTTATGAACAAAAGTTGTTGATTCACCTAGCCAGGTCAAATGTGAAATCATATGGGTGTTGTATGAAATGACTAGTTGATTGGATTGAAGGATGAAATGAAAACATTGGTTGGCTGTGATTTGGGCACCTGAAGACTGTGCCTGCTATGTGCTTCCAAGACCGAAGCTGGGTATAGCAAGTAGGAGAAAAGTCAGGGGTAAAGGGATATGGCATAAGCAGGTGAGGGGGTAAGCCTGATGGTAGAGACGTGTCTTGATCTCCATTCATTGGCAGATCTTTTTTTTATGAGTAAAAAATAATAATATAGACTTGGTTTAGCATCTCCAATCCACATCCAATTGAGAGGCTGAGGTAAGTCGTTGAACTAGAAAATGCCAAGAAGATGAGGTTTAAGAGATACGAATGCTCAGATGCGGAGTAATGTTATTCTTTTTTCCTGCGAATTCTTTCTTGATCTCTGCCCGCTCTTCTATTTTCTCTTATTGTGGATGACTGCAACAAAAAGGAGAGGCGAGCAGAAAGGGAGCAATCAACGGGTATCAGGGTTAGGGCCTATGGAATAGGCTTTTTGAATGGGGCGAGGTGGGGATGTTATGAAGCATCAAATTAGCTATTGTTTGATTAGAAATCCCTGAGGGATGTTGTTGATGAAGAAATAGAAAAACTCAATGTTACAGAGGGTTCTGAAATAAGAAATTTCTTCGACTATGGTTTGCCCAATTCAATTTGCTGCAATCCAACGTGGGAACTTCGGAGGAATATTTTGGCTGGGAAAGAGAAGTTTCTTTGGACTCTTTAAAAATAAATCATAAGATTGAAGACTATTTTGAAGGGGACTCTGAAAAAATATAATGTAGAGGTTGTACAATGGTGAACGAGCACCAAAACAATAAATCTTTTAATCCTGATAGATTTTAGAATTTTTACTATGAATATAATTCATGCAGCTTAGCTGGTTGATAGCATCGGTCGTAGAACCTATTTATCTCTTACTAGAACTACCTTTGCCTTCTTAACTTTCAGAGTTGAGCTCATTTTCGGAATCAGTGCTGTAGGCTGCATTATAGCTCTTCAATTCAGTCTTGATATCACATGGATAAGTGATTGTTTCTATCGTAAAATGATTGTTTGCATGTCCTTGAATTGATATGTACAAGCTCAACAAGCCATTGTCAGTCATCTAGTTTGCAATTATGTAATGCAGCATTCGTGAACTAGATTGGTTTCAGTACTGTTCTCGTTTCTCATGTCTTTTTTGGGTCTTCTGAGATTCCTCACTTTTATTTTATATCTTTCTTATATTTTCTCTCTTTTTTTGTTTCCATTCTTTCCCAATACATGCTTCCTTGATTCCATCACAAGAATATCTGTTCAACACCTCTTCCTTTTTTTCTCATATCCATTACTTTTCTTTTCCTTTAATTCTTTCTTTCTCATGTCCATTGTTGGAATCTTGATATGTCTGTTAGAAAAAAAGGGGCTCTAAAGTCTCTGAATTCGAATCATGTGGGCCTATTCTGCTTATTATTTAGCTAAGTAGATTCCACTCCCTTGTTGAAAACAAATATGCTGAGCCAATCTTTTGGGAAACCAGATTTCTGATTGGGGTCTTGCAAATGAAATTGTGAAGGGGAGTACCAATAAAGAAAACTTGGGAAAAGTTTTTTAGTGCACATCTTCTTTTGTGAATACAGAGACCATTGAACTCAATATATTTAATTTGAAATGAAGTGTAGAGCTCATATTGAATCATTGCTTAATTGACAGAGAGTTGAGTTTTTAAAGATTTATTGGTATAACTTTTTCACAAAGCCTTCTTTCTCGGTCGTTAGTTTTCCTGATCGGTTTTAAGTTTCATTAGGGAAGCCCCACATTCGTCAGAGGTTCTTTCCAGATTTTTCAGAGTCATCCTAGTTTTATAACTGATGTCATTATTACCAACGTCAGAGGTTTTAAGTTTCTACATTCTTGTACAGGTGTTGCATGGCTGTTAGGACACCTGAAAACTTTCCTGTTCTGTTATGTGTGAAACATTGCTTGTTTGGGTTTAACATGTTCTTTGTTGCTCATAAGAGATCCTCAAAGGGTTTTGAATTTGGTAAGTGTAAGGGATGTTGGAGTCGTAAAAGGTGTTACAGTATGGTTTACGTTTCTGGTTTTTATTTTTGCGTAAGTAGATTGTGAAGATTTGAGTTTATCAGAGAGACGCTCTGGAATTTTTTTGCTATAGAACATATCAGCAATTGTGTTTATGTTTCTTGTTACTGTTTGTTGTTCTCTAAGGATGAAGAACTATGATCTAAATAGCTTTTCTTCTCAGATATCCATTTCTTGCAACTCCACCCTAGGTTTATCTTGTTTCTTGGCAACTTATTCTATTTCTTGCTTTGTTTTGTTGTTGTCTTAAATAGAATTACAATCAGCCATAGGAGTAATGTGAAAGTCATTAGAGTCTTTAGTCTGTGATAGGTTAAACTGGTAAGTAAACAGTATTCGTTTTGTATGTTGTGGACATTTTTTTCATTTCTTTGGTTTTTTTTGGTTGGACACCAAAAAGGCATATGAGCAGGTAGAAATACCATATTGGTCTGTTAAAACTTTTAACAGCCTCAAAGTTCTGGATTATAAATTCTCCTTATTCCATTTATCATTTTTAGGCTTTTATTATATGCAGTTACTGTCAGCTGGGTCGCACATCCAGATGACTAGAATTGACAGTTCTTGCATCCATTTCTGATTGATCATTTTTTATGTCTTAATCATCCATTTCTGATTGATTACACTACATCGTATCCGTTGCATTAGTTTTGTGTAAATCATATGGTTACCTTTTACTCCTATCTGACATTTCAAGTGCAAGCAGATTAAGCCTCCATCATGTCCAACTGGTCGATTTACCCAAGTGCTGTCTGTGGGAATTGGTGGATCTGCTTTAGGACCTCAGTTTGTTGCGGAGGCATTGGCCCCTGATAATCCTCCTCTAAAGGTACGTTTTGCATGTGCAATTAAATTATATTATTAATTTACGAAATAAAGCTGTATAATTCTGTGTAAAGAAGTGTTTCTCATGTGAAGCAATGCCTTGCCATAACACCTATATCGGATACTGTTGAAATTAATAGACTGCATCCTGCATTTGAAAATTTACAAAGCTGGGCTCTGGATTGAAATTCATCTAATTTTTTATATTGATTTTTACAAGTGGATACTGTTCTGGTTGGCCTGATAGCAGCATGGATTATTAAGTCAACCAACTCAGAAACAAATCAACTGATTTAATTAGGAGTTGGCCCTGCCGACTCCAATTTTAGGGGGATATGTGATCCCGCAAGCATTTACAATAACCAAGAAACCTAAGGATTGGCCGGAAGTTAGCTGATATTACTTATTGGTATATGTATTCGTTGCAAGATTAGGTTTGTGCTGTAGTATTTCTTTTTGGACATTGAGATGGATAGGTTTTCGCTCTATGAAGAGTATCCTCTGTGAGTAAAACACGTGTGGTTATGAGTTAGATTCCTAGGTTGGTTGGGTTGTTGGTCAGTTTCCTAGGCTGGTTAGGTTGTTGGTCACTTTCCTAGGTTGGCTAGGCTGTTGGTCAGTTGCCCGGTTTAGTTGAGTGTCCCATAAATTGTGGGATTCGACCTCGGTTTTCTTCCTTTTCTGGTTTCAGGGTACTTGTATATAACTAGAAATCGTTCAATGAATTGATAAGACAGTTTTTTTTTCCCGACTATTTATCCTTGCTTGATTTGCGTCAGCCTCTGGTATGCTGCTGCAGTTGTGGCTGGTGACGGTTGTACACAAGATGCCTGGTGAGTGATGCAGAAAGCTCTTAGGTGGCTGATTCAATTACTTCTCTTAGCATTACCACAGAATCTGTTTCAGTTTATCTAGGACATTGTAGCCTGTGACTTCTATTCAAGAGATAGGTGTTATTGAGGTTCATGATGATGATGGCGGTGTAAGAAAGCAAACTTAGAGTCAGCGTGCAGCCATCTAGACCATCATCTTCTTTAAAATATGTAGCCCACTGATGTACAGTTGTTGAAGATCGAATAAATAGTTTGTCATCTCGTAGATCATTAGGTCAGCCTTTCAGACCAGACGTTTCACTGGTTTTCTTCTCGGGGAAAGAGGTCTATGGCGAAGTGAAAAACTTGTGAAAATATTGTATCTCTGATCAGTCAGAAAAACTGGCCTCATAGGTTATCGAAGAAGGAAGGAAGTCAATCAGAAACATAGTTAAATTGAATTGTTTCATGTAGTCCAGAGGATATGATATATTACAGTAGGGTAGACTTTGAGCTTTCTGAATTTATCAGCTGCATGGGTTGTACTTTCAAAAAGAAATACGCTGCATCATCCACGTGATTTGGCCTGGACCTTTGATGGGTTTCTCCTGCCCAAAACGTTGGAATATTCTGCAGAAAGGAACTATATCTTTCAAATGAAGGGGGGGTTTTACTTTCAGAATATCAGCTTTCTAGGTGACCATGTTTCGTTTGGAGTCTTACACCAGGGCCAGCGATGGTCATAGAGTCGTCCATGTCAAAGGTTAGAAAGAGGGCAGGCTACTCGGAGCTTTTGCCTCTTTTTTTAAAAATGATTACGACTTGATCTTCTTTGTAATTGCTTCAATGTTTCTAGACTTGATTCTAGTTTTGTGGATTATACCCTGGAACTCAAAATCATGTTTCTTGCTGATGTTTACTCCTGAAGGCATAATTTTTGTGGTGTATCTCTCATTAGGCTTTATAATTACATTTTATTTTGCACTGATCCAATAATTTTTGTACAAGCTTCTGAAATCCAATCTTAGAATGACGTTTTTACTCTTCTGTTTAATTGTGGCTCATGTGGCAGATAAGGTTTATTGATAATACAGATCCGGCGGGAATTGATCATCAAATTGCACAGCTTGGGCCTGAATTAGCATCTACACTTGTCATTGTGATTTCTAAGGTATGTTTGAGATATTGGTTTCTTTTTCTAGCATGCATGCAATCTTGTTTGCTTCACAAACTTGTTCATTAGACTTCTTTCCCCTTTTACTCATACAGAGTGGAGGGACGCCTGAAACGCGAAATGGCTTACTGGAAGTACAGAAAGCTTTTAGAGAAGCAGGGTTGGATTTCTCAAAACAGGTCTTGACTTTGCTTCTGTTTCATTTTCTTCTTAATCTTGTCTTGCCATGAATGATCCCCTCCCTCTATCATCAAAAACATTGCAAGTGCCTTTGCTACCTTGAAGTATGTCATGAATAATAGGTTCCATAAACTGTAGAGTGAAAAATATGGCGCTGGATCATTTAGTTTTCTTAATGTTAATGTTTGGTTAACCTTTTGAGCATCTCTTGCCTTAATCAAGGAAAAACCAACAAAGATATTGACTTTTCCTCGATATCATGAAAATAAAGAACTTTTTTTAATATGCACTATCGATCAAACCAAGTTTTGAATGAGCGAAGGTTTTACTGTGTTGTCCATGCGTGTTAAAATTCAGTTAGAAAGACATTTTTGCTTTACATGATGCTGTTTCATTTTATGTCATGTCAATTCATAGAAAAATTGCAGGTTTTATACAATTAGCCTTAAACCAAAAAGGAAAACTACCTAGGTTGAATGCCACGATTTATAGCATACTCAACCAAATTAGGAAACTGACCAACAACCTAACCCTTAATTATACTTCTTTCGCACAGAAATAAAATCCGATCATATTATGTTCTAATGGTGAGATCTTGCTAGGGTAAAATAATTTTGTGGTTTTTATGTTCTAATTGTTCAATACTGTCTGAGATATTATCCTGTTTTTTCCTAATTGTACTTGGAACATTCTTCGTTGATCATGTGCTATATTAATTCAATTTTCAACAAAGAGATCATTATTTAGAGGTTGTTGGCTGGCAAATATAGAGGCCATTATGTTTACTATGGATTATGTGGAACCTTGTCATGGTTGTGCTATATATACCGACCGACCAGCAAAGTGTCAAGTATCTTGTTATTTTCCAAGTTGTGCAATAACGCCTTAAACAGTTCGGTACGTTTTTATCATAATTTATGATAAAAAGATCTGATGGAGATACTTTCATATTGTTTGTGATTACTCCAGGGAGTTGCAATAACACAAGAAAATTCTCTGTTAGATAATACTGCCAGAATTGAAGGTTGGGTGGCAAGGTTCCCAATGTTTGATTGGGTGGGTGGTAGAACTTCAGAGATGTCTGCAGTTGGTTTACTTCCAGCTGCCCTTCAGGCATGTTATTCTGAACTTAGCTCATGATTATTTGTTAACTGTAAACCTTGTGGAAGCTTCTACTGATTTCGTAGTGACTTCGAAATCAGGGAATTGATATCAAAGAAATGCTTGTTGGTGCATCCATAATGGATGAAGCAAATCGAAGTACTGTGGTATGCACTACCATTTGTCTTGTTATTCTTTTTCTTGTTGTTTGGTGTGGTTTCTATGTATATGATTGTAATTGGGTTTACAACATAAAAGAAGGGACTCATTTTTTGGCTTTCATGATTAGGAGCAGTATTTATGTGTTCATGTCTAGAGAACTTGTTACTGGGCTCATGTCTTGTGTAAAATGAGTTTTCTTGTGCTGTTATGATTCTGCAGGGGTATGCAATACTATTATACAATTTCGTAGTTATCCTTTCTATTCCAGAATTTTGTCCCATAACACCCATCATTCGTAGCTTAAATTGAATGTGTTTTCCCAGCCAAGTGACGATAAATCACACTATCACGGGGATCCTTTTCGGAAAATCTCACATTTTAAAGCCATCCTTTTCGTCAGTAGGTGAAACATTCATCCCTTTGTCCATTTGGTCATATTTTAGCCGCCATATTCGTTCTCATTTGCTATGAATCACAATTGACCTAAGCATGGCAACAGTTTGTTGGGAATGACCCACCCAGCCAATAATGATGACTGAGGGAGTGGAGACTGCAGGAGGAAGGCATGTGTCATTGGCATAGGTGCTGGCCTTTTATCCTTTCCTCTGACAAAAGCGGCAGCAAATGGTACTGCTGTCACTCGTGTGAATCATGTGACTTGGAGTGATATTTCATGAAATCTTGCATCTCAATGATGCGAACCCTCAATGGAGCGGGATATTCCTCCATGTACGTATTTAATCAATCCTTTTGGCTTCAGGAAGACTGAAGATCAGAGTTATGCCCGTTTTCATGGTTCAGAAAAACTCGGATATGATTTTAAAACAATATTCAATTTTCTTCATTTTTAAACAATTGAGAAAAAGATTCTTACAAGGTTGCGATTGCCATCCAGTAGCAAAACCCTCAAAGGAGAAAAAAGTTTTATCTTTGTTGTGTAGGCATCTCACCACTCGGGTTAACCTCTTGGCTACATTTTTTTGGTTTGACATGTGTCATGTCTTTATATGTTCACCCTCATGCATGCAAGCCTATCAGGAGAGTCTCCTAGGGAAAGCTGTGGCCCATTTCGCCTGGTTAGCCGCCAGAGGAAAGCACCTCAGTTTTTTGCTTGTGTCTCTAGCAGATGAACTATATGCCTGCTTAATTTTTCTCTGTTAAAGTTTTATTTTCTGTGCCTTGTCTGTAAGTTTTTCGAAAGAAAATTGGTGAAATATTTTTCTCATATATTTTATTTCTTATATATATATTTTTCAAGCTGGTTGCAAAGATCAACTTTATTTTTGTTGCTTCTTTTGTACATTATTTTCTTGTGTACAGAGCGCAGGCGCGTTTGTATTATCTTCTAACCCGCGGATTCTGATTCTCACATTTGTTATCCAGGTGAAGAACAATCCTGCAGCTTTACTTGCTCTGTGCTGGTACTGGGCTTCCGATGGAGTGGGATCCAAGGTTGTGCATCTAAGTGATATTTGTAAACTACAAGGCTAAAACTTAACAAGATATTTCATCTAATGAGTTCCATCTGTTGATCTGAACAGGACATGGTTGTGCTTCCCTACAAGGACAGCCTACTATTATTTAGTCGATACTTGCAACAGTTGGTCATGGAATCACTTGGCAAGGAGTTTGATCTTGATGGGAATCGGGTATCCATGCTGTTACTATTCGGAAAGTTATTGTCAATAATCTGCATAGATGTGTGAATACTCTAATCGTTGAGGGTTCATATATGCATGCATATTTACTTAAAGATTGAAGGTCAGTTCACAAGTCATAGGAACAATCTCACTCGGAAGAAGTGGAATTGATACATCACAATATTCAGTCCCTATTAAGTTTGCGTGATCAGTTTGATATATATCCTTGATTCATCAATGCCTATTCCTTTCATTGTCAAGGTGTTATTTCAAAACATATTATCCTTTTTTTGGTAAAAAGGGGCTGTTTGGATATATCTCATTTCAAGATAGTGCGAAAGGAATTTTTTTTGGAATCTTTGTGGTCGAGGTTTTTCTTTCATTTCCATTGAATGTTCATGCACCTTATTTGGGCTACAATTACCATTCTGTCAACCTCTTTACAACTAAGGCCATCCACTTCATTTAGCAGGCTGATCTCAGCTCCTTCCAGTGGTTGCGTCTTTCAATGTCACCAGTTTAGGATCGCAGCATGGGAAGACCCTTGACCTTGTAGTCAATCAAACTGATCAAGAATTCAACTTAAACGTCTTAGGTAACGTGTTTGTCGATCAATAACTTATGCTGCTGGCCCTAATGGATCAAGGGAGTCTCAAAGCTGTATCTTGACCCTGAGATTTAGAATCAATGCTAAAGAGCTGTGAGGATTGGGACGTCCCTGGGATGCAACTGAGGGATGAAGAACAGCATATCTGTCCCCTTAGTCACAATTGTACTCTTAGCCATCTTTACTTTAGTCGAAAGAAATAAAATATGGAAGCAACTTCCATCTGAATAATACGAAGGCAAGAAACAAAACGGGGAACAGGTGCTGCACTATCCCTTTGAAATGATCTTTCTTGACAAGAGAACATTGATCCATAAAATGAAGCTTTTATCTTCAGATTCGTAAAATTGTTTACTTTTTTTGTTTTGGCATTTGCTTGGTTTTGCTTTTTTTGACATATGGGTCATAGGGTGTAAAGAATCGATTATGGTTGCCCATGGTCAACTGCTGCTACCACTGGCTGGTTATGCTCAGATGCATGACTCTGGTTTGGATCACTTTAGTGAGAAGATCCTATCATCAACTTAAATATTATTACTTTCTGTAGAATTCTCTTGACCTCCTATCAGATTTTATTTTTAACTTGTTTATAAATATGTATTACTTGGGTAGCACATTCTTCTGTTTTGGACTTGTAAGGGAGTTTTCTGGCATTTATAGTTTGCATCTGTTGTGTACGACATTAGTGATGACTGTTTTATTAGCGATCAACATGTCTGACCAGGACACATATTACATATTTATTAGTGTTCCTCTTCCCTATTGCTGAAGTACTGATGAGAGGATCTCACCGGACCATTACTTTTCTTTTCTTCTACAGGTAAATCAGGGCCTCAGCGTCTATGGAAATAAAGGAAGCACTGATCAGCATGCGTGAGTTATGCCTTGGCTTTCTGACTTATTTAGTACATCTCCAGATTGAAGCCAGACTTCACCTTTGAAGCATTGTGACCTAATTTTTCAGTTATATTCAGCAATTAAGGGAGGGGGTCCACAACTTTTTTGTGACTTTTATCGAAGTGTTGCGTGATAGGCCTCCTGGCCACGACTGGGAGCTCGAACCAGGGGTTACATGTGGTGACTACTTATTTGGAATGATGCAGGTTAGCCCTGAACCTTGTCAGCTCTTCTTGCTGACTAATACCTTGTTTTACTTCAATAACTAGGGAGTATTGCTGTACAAAAGATCTGCATCATAATGCTCACAACTTCTCGGCTGCCTGAAGATCATAAGATGCTCGTGTGAAGCCAGGAAGCTGCATATTTACTGGGTGCAGTTCGAGTGATGACTCATTGTGATGCCTGACTTTAGGGAATAGTGTTTTCCTGTAGCAAATGAGCGGAAGTAAGAAAATGCACTTATTTTTGATGATTCCTCATGAAACAGTTCATCAAACGAAATAAATAGGAATTCATCATTGTTTCTTCACAGGGTTCCCTGATCTACAGAATTGAAGATTGATTCAGCTTGTGAGATGACGCGTTCATATAGTTTCTTCACATCTTTCCTTTTTTCAGAATCATTGCATCGCATCTTAAATGTTTCAAATATGAATGCTTATAAATATTCTTCAATTTAGTTAAATCTTCCTTTATGTTCTTTTTCCCCTCTGGTTTGCTTTTGGCGTTGGTACTTTGCAGTGTAGTAACAAAGTGCATCATTATCTTCTTCCTTTGTATGAACACAGTTTAACAGTTTTTTTTCCTACTTTAGCCGTTGGCTAGCTGCACTCTCATTGTCCTCTGAATTTCTCCCCTTGAAGTGGGTCAAGCACTGTGCTGGATTTCTGCTTTGAGACCATGCATGCATCTAACTCAATATGACCTCATTTTAGATGCAAAGCCAATACTCATGCTTCTTTTCTTTTTTTCCTACATCTAATAATAATAATAAAAATAAAAATAATTAATTTGCACGTACGCTTGATTTATTGATAAAGCTTCCATTTGGGCCTTAACCTTTTCAGGGAACCCGAGCAGCTCTCTATTCTAATGACCGTGAGTCAATCACAGTCACTGTGCAGGAAGTTACTCCAAGGGCTGTGGGGGCCCTGATTGCTCTCTATGAGCGAGCTGTAGGTCTTTATGCATCGTTGGTCAACATAAATGCTTACCATCAGCCAGGTGTGACCTTGATTCAAATCTCCTTACAACTCATCCTTTCAAGGCAGCAAGCCTCTTATTGTTCCACTCCGTCCTCCTCTGTGATTTGCAGGGGTTGAAGCTGGTAAAAAGGCTGCAGGAGAAGTGTTAGCCCTTCAGAAGAGGGTCCTTACTATTCTGAATGAAGCCAGGTATCTCCATTAAATGAACCGAAGGTTACTCACGTTGTTGTTTTTAGTAATTCAAAGGAAAAAACATCAGGCTTCTATGTTGACAACTTTGCTGCTCCAGCTGCAAAGAGCCAGTCGAGCCATTGACACTTGAGGAAATTGCAGACCGCTGCCATGCTGCTGAGGAGGTATGAAGAACAAATTGAACCGAATAAACCAGTTTTGGTAACTCTTTTTATGCCTGCTGTAAAGTGAAAATTGTGGCCATGTTGTTCAGATCGAGATGATCTACAAGATAATCGCACATATGGCTGCCAATGACAGAGCGATTATTGCTGAAGGCAACTGTGGTTCTCCCAGAAGTATCAAGGTTTTCCTTGGTGAGTGCAATGTAGATGACCTTTTTACATAAACGTGGCTCATGGCTCCGCTGTCCATCATCTTCTGATGAACTAAGGCAGATGAACCTAGGGTTCCCAGATACTGGAAAGTCAATTGAAATAAGGCCAAATTTTTACCCGTATTCAATTGTTAATCTTTAGGAGTCAGCCTAATACTGCCATATATGTATATTATTGTTAGAAATCGTGTTGGACTTCGATCATCTCTGAATGCTTTCCTTCCTGCCTTTCTGTGCCAGCAGTGAACAAGAGAGAGAGATATACTAAAAATGAAAAAGGCTGAAGCCCTAAATTTCATCTCACTCAAATGCTTACATGTTGGTTGGTGTTTATACCAACCGGTTGTTATGAAATGGGAGAGGGTAAACTGGTTTAGTTCAATTTGAATTGGTCCAGTATATGGTTTTATTATAAGGTATGATGGACAGAAAAATAAAGGACTAAACTAGTAAACAGAAAAAGTATTTTTAACCCTTCGCCTCAAGTTAGTGAATGTTCACCTTCAACTTGGACACAAGATGGTAGAATATGTTGTTATGTAAGTCTTTTTGTGAATATATTTGTAATTTGATCAGTTGTAAGCACATAGAGTATATATTTATCTACTATCTATCTTCTCTTTTATAAGTGACGATTAATTTTTGTGGTTAATTCTGTCATGTTGAATAGAGATGTGAGCAATATTGATTGTTGATTTATTATCACAATAAAGTTTCATTGAACTATCTATATATTGATCTTCAAATCTTTCAAGATGATATTGACTCATAGAATCTCACAATACCTTGTGTCATAGTATGAAATACAATTTCTGTACTTGATCTAATTAAAACACTCTATTTATTACTTCTCCAAGTAATAAGATTACCATCAAAAAATTTATAGTATCTTGATGTTGATCAACTATCTACAATAAGTCTAACATAATCTGCATCTTTGTATACTTTAATTGTTAGATAATCATGTTTTTTGAACATAATGCCTTTTTTTGGTGTTCTTTTTAGAAAGTGTAGAACACGATATGGTGCCTACAAATGTATTTATTTCGGACTATGCATGAACTGACTAATGACATTGACTATATATGCTATGTATGTGATAGATAAATCAATTTATCTACTAGTCATTAATACATTCCTTTATCTATAATAATGTCTTCCTCCATTGTACTTAACTTGAGATTAAGATCAATTGGAGAATTAATTAGTTTGCAAGCTATTTTTCTAGTTTCTTGTAACAAATTTATCACATTTTTTTGTTGAGACAAACAAATAGAATTCTTAGAATAAGCAGCTTTAATACCTATGAAGTATTTTAATCTTCTTAAAACTTTCATCTTGAATTCTCGAGATAAATATTTTTTCTGCATCATCATTTTTTGTCACAATAATATTGTCCACATATACTATTAGAATTGTGACTCCTTTTGAAGACAAATGTTTGACAAATAAAGTTTGATCACCTTCTTGAGCATAACTTTCATGACTTCACTAAACTAAGCTCAAGGAGATTATTTTAGTCCATACAATGCTTTCTACAACCTACACACAATATCCATGTGGTACCTCTACATATATTTCTTCTTCTAATTCACCATATAAAAATACATTGTTAACATCAAATTACTGGAGATCTCAAGAAGAGTTAATTTCTAATGACAAAAGTATTTTGATTGTATCATTTTTGCTACTAGTGCAAAAATTTCAAGATAATTAACTCCATAAGTTTGTGTAAATCTTTTTGCACTTAGCTTAGCTTTGTGTCTTTCTATAGATCCATCTGAATGATATTTAATTGTATATACTCATTTGCAGCCAACAACTTTCTTCCCTATTAATAGACATACAAGTTCTTTGGTATCATTTTTTTTCAAAGCTTCTATCTCCTCATTCATAGTTTGTCTTCACTTCTCATGAGTTAAAGCCTCAAAAACAGTCTTTGAGATTGAGATAAAATTAGGTTAGATACAAAAGCCTTTTATGAAGGTGATAATTTATTATATGACAAAAAAGTGTTATAAGATATAATGATTTTTAGTACATTCTCTTACCCCCTTTTGAACAGTAATAGGTAAGTTGTTCATCAATAGGTAAGGTGCTGGTCTAAGATGTCTCATTTGAGTCATCTTATGAGGATTCTTGAATATGCATAGATTCTGAGGTATTCTTTTTTTTTATGTAATATAATTGGTCAAATCTTTTCTCTTTGAGGAATACGTTAGGAGTAGATTCAAGAACAAGTGGTTTGATGTCATAGTGAGGTTTGGTAATGAATTAGTAGTAGGAAGTAAAAAATTTAATTATGGATCCTCTAATGTTTCAATCTTATCATGATGATTTGATGTGTTATAGTATGCTTCCTTCTCATTGAAGGTAATATCCTTTGAAATGAAAAATTTCTTTGTTCGAGGATAATAACAATGATATTCTTTCTTTGTTTGAGAATATCCTACAAAAATATATTTTAGATCTCTAGGATCTAATTGATCTCTATGTTGTTTATGAATATGTACAAACCCTATACACCCAAATATCTTAGGTATGAGGCTCATTTTTAATAGAATTTGACAATAAAAAAAAAGATAACATATCAATTGAACTTTTAAAATTCAAAATTTTACTTGGTAGACAATTTATAAGGTGGGAAGTCATAAGAACTCCCCCACTCTAAAAAATATTTTGGTACATTGTTTTGAATAATGAGAGCTCTGCTCATCACTAATAGATGACCATTTTTCCATTCAGCCATCCTATTTTATTGGGGTATATAAATACATGATGATTCATATACTATACTTTCTTTTTGGAAATAAGAGGTTAAGATATGATTGAAGTAATCTTTGGTGTTATCAAATCTAAACCTCTGAATTGTTGTCGCAAACTAAGTTTTTATTGAAGAAGTTATATCAGATCTCTATATTTAAATTTATTTTTAAATAAATAAATTCATATCATTCATATACAATCATCAATAAAAGTGATAAACCACCTAGCTCCACGTGTTACATGTTGGTTCAAACCCCCATACATCACTATGAACACAAAAAAAGTATTGAACATTTCATATTATTTTCAGAAAAATATATTTTTTTATGTTTGGCAAATTCACATACTTCACACTTAAATTTAGAGATATTTGAGTGGTGAAACAAAGAAGAAAATAAATTTTTCAGAATAAAAAATGAGGGATGTCTTAATCTTTGATGTTGAAGCCAATATTTTTTCATTATTTGGCAGGTTAGGGTTCTTTAGAATGTTGTTTTGATCTCCTACAATGCTTGATTGGCTTGGAAGCTCCAAATAATAGAGTCCACTCCATTCTATAGCAAGTCTAATCACCCTCATAGACATCTCGTCAAAAAATAGACATGTATTAGGATGAAGAACAACATTACCTAGGTCTCATATAAGTTTGCTAATAGAAATGAGGTTTGTGGTCAATATAGGAACATGAAGTAAATTTTTCAAGGTAATATAGGGTGATAGGCAAATGTTTCATATCCCAGCAACTATGACTATGGAGTCAACTGATGTGGTAATTTTTCTATTGCTTGAACAAGGAGCATATGTTTCTTTTTTTTTCCAAAGAAAACCTTGCATAGATGAACATAGCTGGTACATAGGGCTGATGCTCTTTTCCATAGTACATGGGGGGGTGGAGGCCATTTCCCTTGACAATACTACATGATTAGTAGGGTTGGCCTCTTTTGTAGGCAATAGATTTGAGCTTTTTCAAAGGATTTATTTTCTCGTTTCACCAGTCTCTCTTGTTCTACCTTTATGAGCCTTGGGAGTCACATAGAGGTTCATGCCATTCAATTGTTACCGCCATGCTTAATCCCATAGGTCCTCCCCCTTTTCGCCAAAACCATCTAGTGTCCAAATTTTTCCTTCCTTCTTCTTCTTCTTTTTTTTTTTCTTTTTTTGGTTAGGTGAGGGTCTAGGTGAGATGGGTAACCTTTTCCTCACGGATTTACCCCATTTCCTCCTTTCATACCTTTATTTCTTTTTTTTTTCTTTTTTGGTAGGAGAGGGTTGGGGGATTACCGACTTTTGGCACTTTCACTCTATTTCCCTAGACTTTCCTACATTGCCCCTTCTTTCTTCTTCTTCTTCCTTTTTTTTTTTTTGGAGGCTAGAGGTAGGTAGGTTGTTGGTGAGTAGACCATTGGACTTGCACTACAGTTATCTCATTTGGTGAGGTTGTTGATGTTTCTCACCTCTAGCCCATTTCTGATATATTTAGGAGGTCCTGGAAAAATGCAGGTTAAGTGCACCTCTATCCTACCTCCTCTGTTACCTGAAAAAAAGAGGTTCTCCACATGCAATTTAGTATCTACAGAATTTTGGTCCTCGCTCATTTTGTAAGGGTCTCACAATCCCTAGTAGTTTGTTCTTCTCCAATTGTGGAATGCAGCTTCTTGTTGATTGCTCTTGGGATTGATTTTCATCATCAAGCATTTTCATTGATGCCTACTTTGAAGCACGTTCATAGAGTCCATACCTTTTTTTTCTAAATGTAGGGGAGGCACCATCTGTCTAGTTTGCACATGCCTCTAACTTCCCACAGGAGCTCTTGTAGGTTGTTGAAGGATCTCTCCTCTTGTTGTCAAGCCTCTCTCTTTGCCAAATAATATGTTGGCTCGTTGCATTCTCTAGCCTTGTGGTTTATCCTACAAACCACACGTAGATTACCTAAAATCTGCTGCCACCATTTGCTTAATTTTCATAATTTATATGTTTTGGACTGCAGTATGGATGCTAACAATAAAGAGTTCATTTCTATTTCAATAGAATTTAGACAAAGAGAGGAATATAATATGAGTCCATTTGCCATAGCCTTGCATTCTGCCACCATATTGGTATTGTTCCCATATGATTAAACCCCCTCCCCCTACTAGCCCAAGTTACCTAATGATGCTCCATCCATGCTCAATTTGACGGAGCCCTCTTGGAAGGGGGGAGGGAGGGTGTTCCACATCACTACCTCAAAAGAAATCTTTCTTTGGAAGCACGACACCTCTATTCCTCAATTTCTAATTAAACTTTGCCCTGAATGTGTGAGTGGAAACTTTTCTTTCATCCTAGCTATGTTTCCTTCGCCCATTGTTTCACTCTACACATAATTAGTGTTGGTGCACATTGCTTATCTCTCATTCTAACGTCATTTCTCCTTTTCCATAGTTTTGATAATAGGTAGGCAATACTAATTCTAGGTAGGGTGGCCATCATGGTTTTTTTCTTTTGGGTTCTAAAGAAAAATAGTAGAAACCGATGGTGATTTTTCTGGTTTCTATTTGGAAGATTCCACAACTCTAGGACCCATTCCCATGATTGCCTTGCTCATTCTCCTTCAAAAAATAAGTGCTGATCATTCTCCTCTTGGGGAAACCTACAATAATAGGCATATTTCGATGCTAGTACTATGCCCCTTTTTTAACATTATCATCCAATGGCAATTGTCCATGAAATAATCTCTAAAGGAAAAAAGATATTTTTGTCGGGATCAATTCATCCCATATCTCATTTCCCCACAGTTTTACCTCCCTTTTTTCTCTAAATTCTTCCCATGCTAAACAGGTGGAAAACTCCCCATGTGGGGTAAGTGTCCATATCCCTATATCCTTTCTCTCCTATGAGTATATCGAATTTAGTTCTAGTGATCCTGCTACATTCCAGGGGACTCCTACAGCTATAAGCATGTGCCTCCAATCTTTGTTTCTAATATGTCAGACAGTTAGAAGTGGCCTATTTGTAGTGATCGAGTAAAACTCACATATTATCCCCAACTCTGACCAATTTTCCCTTTAGACATTTATATCACCTAGTCCCACTCGCCACAAAATGAATTTCTTCACCTAGTCCCTTTATTTCCATCATGTCATTTGCCCATCTTTCGAATTTCTTTTGCATTAATTCCACCCATTCTCCCCATGTGGGGTAAGTTATTGCATGACCAAAGTTGGCAGAATTATAAAATAAAATATTTAACTTTATTTTAATAAATAAATAAATATGTGTTACAGTTGAAAACTAACATCAAACTAGTAATTTTCATGTTTCTTATTAGTATTCTAAAAGTATAAATATAATTTGGAATAAATTTGAATTTCTACTAGATAAAACTTTTGTAGTTGATAAAATATTAAAAATACAAAAGGTGGAGTTTGAATTATTTAGAATTATACATGTTACAACATTAAATTCAATTATGAGAAAATTTTAAAATAATTTGAAAGTTATTTTATGTTATAATGGACAAAATGCACTTTCCTTATTCAAAAGAAATGTTTTCTCTAGAAGCTACCATATGTCAACTATCATAAAATATCTTTTAGTAGTTTTCAAATGATTAGTCCTTATTCTCATTTAATAAAGTTCTAGTGAAATGACTTGAATCTGATGGCTTAGCATAGTAGGAGAAAACAAATGCAAGATATAGAATATCTACAAAAGCTAGATATTTGAGAAGAAAAAAGCTGGAAGAATGGCACATGCATGAATTTTGTGGAACAAAGAGGTCAATACATATTCTCATGGCCACCAAAAAAGGAGGGGAAGATCCACTATGAATAAGGAAAAAAATAGAAATTGGAGGAAATAAAGTCATCACCAAAGACATAAAGGAGGGAGATGTCAAATCCCTAATTTATTTGTGATGTCAAAGAAAAAGGGTTTCAACCTTGATTTTTCTCTCCTTGAGCCCCCTTGCTCAATAATATTTTATACCAAGGGGTGAGACTGTTTTTTCACTCGGAATTAGTCCATAAAATAAAACATAAAAGAAGGCTTGACCAAGCCAATTTTACGAACTTGACCAAGCCAAGCCAAACTTGACATAAAAGTAGAGAGGAACTTTTCTCAATGGGTTGACCAAGCCAATTTTACAAACTTGACCTTTGGCTTTATTGACATAGGAGGTTAATTTCAAGCACTAAAGACTCTAATTAAGTTCAAGAAACATGTGAACTTTGCACATGGAGGATACTTTGTCAAGTTGTCTCTTGGATTATCTTCTATACCAATCTTTTATATAATAATTTATTCTTTGAAAATGATTACTTGAATGAAATGGCATATGACATTAATATGTTTGATCCTTTCATATGCAACTGATTCTTAGTCAGCTCTAAATATTTATCCCTTGAGATACCTCCTTTCATGGAGATCTCTCACAAAATATGAATCAATCAATCTTCTCAAAATATTAATATTTTTCCTAAATTCTATATATGTATCTGTAGTACCTCATAAACACATGAAAACCTACTTTATGACATGCCAATATGTTTTATGTGAGTTAATTGTATACCTTCTAATAACACTATATGTTTGTGAAATATTGGGATGAGTGTAAATCAGGACATACATCATATTACCTACGATACTAGATACAAAACATGTGACGCATATTTTTATTCTTATCAAGCTCATTACTTGTAATGCTTTCAACCTATTTATCTCAGACATTTATTTTGTTACAATTAATATATTATCAACATAAAGTAATAAATAGAAAAAATATATTATCAACACTGTGCCATTTTTCTTCTTGAAGATTCATTTGCAGCCAATTACTTTATCTCCTTTAGGTGACTCAACTTCGATATCTCATTTTTATAAAGAGATTCAATCTTAACATCATCCTTAAGAGATATAATATTAGAAAACTTCTGCTGAAATTTTAACCTGATTATGATATTTATTTTCCTAATTCTTTTGCTTTCTTCTAAGTTTCCAATCAGTCTTTATTTGTTTCTTCTTATGACAATAATTACGTACTTGATTTTGATTTTAGATTTGGATCTTATTTTCTCTCTATTTTCTATAAATTAGCTTCTATTTTTAGGTTGTCTTCTAGCAATAAGAGCCTTGGATTTTTGTCCTTCTAAACTATAGCTAGTCATATCTTTATATATTAGTTCATTCAAAAATAGAACAATTTTCTTATGTTCAAAAAGATAGAATCTTTACCATATACCAATAGTTTGACAATAATATTTATATGATGGTGGTAATGAACAAAGAAATAATACAACTTAGTATTCATCCTCAATGTTCACAACAATATTTTATAAATATAATACAATAGAACGAAATTCAGAAAGAGGGGCCAAAAATGTGGTTTGTTGGTGAGTGACTTGGTCACATACGTGACTATAATTTTTAGTTATAATGTAGTGTCATCTTCTTACGAGTGACCTTACACAAAGCCCCATTTGACAAAATTAAATCACAACACATAATCATTTGAGTTATTTTCTTCCATGGATATAATGTTTCATAGTTTGGACTTCTCAATTGGTGACCCTTGCAACCCTCAGTGAGTCAAGACAATTGTAATCTTGACCTGCCATATTTCAAAGTTGATGATCCAATCAAACTTCTCAATATCAAATTTCTTCAGACATCTTTTGCTCTTCAAAACATCAATTTTTTAATATTAGCTTTTTAAAAAAAATCTTAAAACTTTATGTCATAATATGTCAATAGTAGAACAAATATAAACACACAATATCCACAAAACACATGTTATACAAAAAGAAGGGAGAAGAATGACATATAAATGAATGTCATAGAAAGGAGAGGCTAATACACCTTCTCATGTTCACTAAAATAGGGAGGATATCATCTATTATGAATGAGGAAATAAAACACAAAATTGGAGGAGAATAAACAAACAATAAAATTAATAAAGATGTCAGCTCCCTAATTATTTCGTATTGATGGAGAGAAAGGGTTTCTCTTTTGATTGTTCACTATTTTTCTCTCCCTCAGCCACCTTTCCAATAATATTGTAGACAATAGGGTGAGATTGGTTTTGTACACAAAACTGGTCTCTAAAATAAGATACATGAGAATGAAGAAAAGCCCAAGTGAACTCCTAAAAAGTTCACCAAGAGAACCTAAAAAAAGTATAGGTAATCACTACACACCTAGTAGTAAGTCATTTTTTTGTTGAAAACCATGGAAATGTTTCAAGTGTATCCACTACTTGTCCCTAATGTTAGTCATCCATCAAAAAAAATATTTAGAATAAAGAAATCCAAATAAGTTATACAACCTTGTTGTGCAAAGCCTCCTTTGTGGATGTGGTGCAATCAAAAGTTTCTTTTACCAACCTTGTACCTTTTACTTTTTGTCCTACTTTGTGCTTATGTTGAAAGGTGTGTTGTCTCCAAGTTCTTTTACTAACTTTGTACCTCTGGCTTTTGGTCCTACTCTAATAAAAGTTGAGTCGACTCTATATCTTGAGTATTTTTTCTTAAAACATATAAATGACAAAAAGCTTTAATCTCAAACATCTACAAATATAAATAAGTTTTTCATGCATTCTAAAATTAGTTTGATACTGCAAAATGACTATTTAGTTTATAGCATCTACTTTTCAGCATAAAAAATGTCAAACTCAATATTATTGACTATGAATAAGTAGTAGTTGTGAGATAAAGATAAAATGGTAATTTTATATTAGTCTATAACCTCTAAACCTAATCTTATACCTTAAATATGATGTTTGTCTATTATAATCTCTATTTTTAAATAATTTTGAGATTCAATACGTAATGTTTTATCACTTGTGTATGTTTTAATAATGGAGTTGACTCACTCAAATTTTTTTAAGCCATCAGTAGACAAATTGTCTAAAATAGTCTCTAAAGGAAAAAAAAATGGCATGCTGGTTGAATATCATGAATTAGTTAGCATTAATTGTTCACACATATTTGTTGCAGCAGATAAGTAAAATTGAAAGAAGCAAACCTCGTCTCCTATAATAGAGATAAACTTATGTTAAAAGAAAACTCACTAGTATGAAAGTTCTTACATTTTCTCAAAGAAAAAATAAGATCAAAAGGGTTGGGCTAAAATTCTAAGCCTCTTTTACGAAGCATGTCTACATCTCCACATTTCAATGGTTCATCCAACATGTAATCTACAAGATTTCTATTTCCTTTTACTACAATTATTTTTAAATTTAGAGTGTTGTCACTAGAAGTGTGGTCAGGTACACTTGAATAATATCTAAGATTGTGAATCAAGGTTGGAAAGTTAGCATAAAGTGTCTTGTGGTTGAATAATTATAGCATTAACTTAAGTTGATAAGGTAAATTTGTGAGTCATGTGTTAGAGTGGATGAGTTTGCACCCTTATCTTCAATGAGTGTACATATGAGTATTTGAACCCTAGATACATCCCCTTAGAAGAGTGGAGTATGTAGGGTATGTAAGAAACACATATATCATAAAAAAACACAAGGAAATAATATTTTTCACTTGTTGGAATTGTATGACTACTTGAAACATAAGGGGGTGGGGTTTAATAAGATTGATAGAAATTTTGACAATTTTGATTTTAAATTAATGTTCTTTGTGCCGACACATACAGTCTATCTATCAACATATAACATATGTGCGATGAAACACATGCAAAAGGCAAAAAGCTGCTTGTAACAATAAGGTCTTTCATCACTCTCTCACTAAAAACATAAAACTTTTATATTGGTTTGTCTATCACTAGTCTACTTCTAGTTTCAAAGAAAACTATCCCCTAGTTTTAACTATTTTACTCTAAAATAAAAGCTAATCTTAATTGGATCAATGACCCAAATGTCATCTCCTTGGAGATCTTTCACTGCACTAGTCCCTCTCAGGCCAAGTAAAGCAACAAGCATTACATGTCTTCATCACATTTGTTCTCCCCTCATAATCCAATTATCTTGAGGCATATGAAGAACACTGATTGTAGTTTTAGAATAATGAAGAAGATATTGATTTTCATTTACCATTGAACTGATTGGTGTGAAGATGTCAACACATGGATCATATATAATGTGTCTCATTAGATATTTAACTTTTTATGACCCTATGTAGAATAAACTTAACTTTTTTTTTGTAGATAATTCTTCTATTAGTCATTATTTATTCTTGAATATTCATTAGATGAAAAAACTTAATCTCAAGATGGAAACCTTGAATTTGATTATTATAATTGAAATGATAATATTTAGATAAAAAATTAAATATGATTTGTCTTTTGAAAATAGTGAATATTTAATTCACATACAGTAGACATATAAATCAAAACTCAAATTTATCCTTTTTCAATAGAAAATAATTGATAATGAATTTTTAATAAATATTTATTTCTAATCATCAAAACTAAAGACGTTAACATAGCTTAGATCACAATACATGAATGTTGAGGACTAATTGATTGCATAAGTAACATCAAGTTTGAAAATAATATAATTAATAATGTAATCAGATGTAAAATAATGTACTTTTCTAAAATATAAAATTATTTTCAAATTTCCTTTTTCATGGGAAGCTTCTCTAGAGCTTAGCATATGATAATTTCTTTTGTATTTTATCTTTGATCACATATTAAATGTCTCTTTCTAGATGGAACCATAATTATATTTCAAGGAATAATTCTAATATTTTTTTAGAGTAAATTTTTGTTTCCAAATAATGAGTTAGAAAGCTATAGAGAAACATACAACATGATGTCATGTGAGATATAAATCCTTATAATTGGTATTATCTACTGTTTTGTAAACCCTATAAAGATATTTAATAATATATAATTCTAGATTAATCTTCATTATAATGGTAGCCATTCCTCATCATATTCTTCATAGCATTAATGGCCTCCTTTTTGTGAATGTATCCATGAAATGATAAAATATAATTTTGGGTTATGAGTTGACTAACTAAGGTTGATAATTGAATGACTTTTAACATTAACTTTTGAAAGTGATTGAGGAGATGTGGTTTGTATAGGAATGTTGTGTTCATTCACCATCAAGCCTAATATCAAGGTAACTTATGCTTGTAAGGAGAAGGGTGAGTTACTAGATGGTTAATTAATAATTTGACAAAGAGAGTTGTGTAGGGAGAAGTATAATGAATGATTCTTAAGGGTTAGTTATTTGGGTACTTTTGGCAAAGTCAAAGTCAGAGAGTTAAAGGTGCTTCAAATTTACTTGTATGGTAATACATTAGGGTTTCACTAGAAAACCCTCCCTCTGTATCATCTCTCACCATGCGGTGTTTTTATTTATCTTTTTAATTCTAGTAACTTCTCTCTCTCTATCTCTCTCCCTCTCTCTCCCCTTATATTTTTAGTTTGAAACCTTATCAACTTGGTACTAGAGTCATGATGCCTAGAAATAGTGATGAAAAATATAAGAATCTGAAGAAGATTGTCAAATGACTAAATGAGCAGCTTCATCGAATTCTAATGAACAAGACTAAGTTCTTAAAGATGGTGTCACTAGATAATACAATGAAAGAACTAATTCACATAGTGCAACTCATACATTAATAGGAAAACACTCATACTATCTCACCTAGAAACGGGGAAAAAATTATTACTATAAGTCAAGCACTTTGTCACAACACAAAGTTATGGAAGAAGATGTCACTTTGTCAACAATACAACACTCATATTACCTTATTAAGAAATCAGGATGGATCCATGAGACAAGATACAAAAGTACCCTATCAAAAGGCAAGGTCAAAGATTGTAGGTATTTGACCACAACCCAATAGGGATAAGACAATGATTGATTTTTTCGAGAGAGTAGGACATGCATACTTATAAAAGATCTAGTTGTGTGTTGTTGGGGAGGATGCAAATTATAAATGTCCTTCTTTGGCAAAGAAAATCTAAATGGATGATATTTTGTGATGACTTTTTGAGACGCATGAAATTAGTGGACATGATTAATTGAAGACATCAATGGTCAACTTGGATAATGAAGTGTTGGTGTGGTTCAAATGAAAAAAATGTCCTAGAGCAATTTAAATTTTGAGAGAAAATGAAGCATTTACTGCAAAAGTGTTTTGGATCATGACTAAACTCTATATTTTGGGAGAATTTCTACATATTTAAGCACAATAGACTAAATAACATTATGAGCACTAGTTAGGCCTCGAAAGAGAAGAATGTCACTCTCAAATTCATTGCAATGATAATAAATATAAAACAATAAAGATTATTTTATTTTAGTGAACTAGTTCAATTAATTTAAGGGATGAGGTTAAAGATCAAAAACTCTCTAAAAACAAGGCACTTAATTGAAGTAACAAAACTACTACATTAAGAGAAATGAAAATTGAATAGAGATAGGTTACCAATAAAAAGTTTTGTGTCTCATGGAATCTTAAATTGAATGAGAAATGATTGAAATGACTTTCTTTCTCTTGTGATGATGGGTACCATCCATGGCACGTATATAAATTTTAACAACAACTATTTCTAGTTTATGAAAGAATTTCATTATTTGAGATCAAGAACCCCTTCTACCACCAAGCTCCACAAACATATGATTATTCCATTTAGAACCATAAATATCAATAGCCCTTGATTACCTCATTATAGTCAAAACACATGTGCCTCACCAATCTACTTGATTTTAATTCTAAGGAATGCTTGACACACCATATGTATTTCAACACTTAAATAGTGAATTGTTGGTACAATACATGTACTTCAATGAGTCTATAAATTATCACTAGTCACATTGAGAATAAAACATCAATGTAAACAACAATATTTCTGCCATCAATTGGTGATAATAATGATATGTTGTTGAAGGACTTAAAATAAAGTTAGGTAGATAGAAAGTGCTTAAAATTTTACTTCACATAAATGACTCCTTGGTTATTTTTTGAATTTGCTCTTGAGTTTGTGAGACTCTAGAAGGAGGCAGAAAAGAGGAGAAAAATGTTGAAGCAACCACTACCACTATGAAATATTCACTTGAATCTTGATGCACAACTTTTTGAATCTAGCCTTGATCGACCAAGATGCTAATTAGAAGAATTAGAGGAAGTGGAAATTATCATTGAGTTGTAGAAGGTTCATGATTCTTCTCACTTTCACATTCATTCACAACATCAATATCAATAAAATTGAATGGCATCTTAGTTCTCAAAGTTGAGAACTTTTATTACTATAGCTTAATTGATTGTCAATTTCTTGTGGAGATATGAAGCATTCTTAGTAGAGTAGATGGCTTTCCTTGTAAGCATAAGAATTTTGGCTAGCTCTTAAAGAGAGACAACTCAAGACAGCAAAAAAACATAGCCCTTCTTTGATATACTTTCACTACTAGAGCTAGCCTCAAAATATGAATTATTATAGCAAAATTAAGATTTACTCACAATAATATCTAATTTCAATTCATTAATTTTTTGTCGAAAAGGGAAATATCAAAACAAGAATGAGACCATGACATCTTTAGGGAAAATAATTTAGACATTGAGATTTTGGCAATGTCTCACTTTTCACTTTGCTTATCTTCAAAAAGGTATAGAGTCTATATTTATGAATGATTCAACAGGGATGATGAACACAACAATAAGTACCATATCATGTCTCATCAATATTTATAAAATTTAAAAGGAAATAATTAAAAAAAATTGTGATTTCTAGAAGGTGTGAGGTTTCCCCTTCCTCAAACTAGAACTCTCTCACATACTTTTGCTTTATGATACTAGTAGAATCAATGCAATGATCATGAACATCAAGGTACTATTTATGCATCTATCTTGAATAAGAAATTTTCAAGTGGTGAATCCTTATAGAGTTACTATTTCTTTGAACAAGATTCAAAAGTAATATAAATTGCTCTAAAAGTTTATAATTTTTATGAGAACTAAATTGTTTCATTGAATTTCAACAAAAAAATGAGTGGTACATTAATTGATATGCAAATTCATTTAAAGAATTTAAGAATAAAAAGCTGCAATGGCAAGAGGACTTTGGCTCTAATGAGGGTCAAGTCAAGAGGTCTATTCTTCCTTTTTTGATGTTGAGGTACCCTTTTTTAGTTCTTGTACCCTCAATATTAATAGCAATGTCTTTGTGGTTCCCTATTCCTCTCAAACATTTATTGACATTTTTTACTTCTTATTATTTGTGTCAACTCCTAAACAGTTAGTTCACAATTTTACCTTAGTAAACTTGTTGTTCTTGAGTTGAATTGGTTGACTCATAAGGTCTTAAAATAAATTTTATTGATGAACTCTACTTGTTATAAAATGCTACCCTCTCTCTCTCTCTCTCTCTCTCTCTCTCTCTCTCTACATAAAATATGCATGACTAATGTAGGGAGGTCAGATCACATGTCAAACATATAGATAAAAATAGGTGTGACACGGTCAACAGGCCCATGTATTGCTCCAACCGATTCCCCTTGCTGATCCCCTGCTAAATCTTAGCGACATCTTCTTCTTCAAGTGAGACCTTGATGTGGGTCCCACATTTGATATAATTGTTGGGCTATTCTTCATATTCAAGCCCAATCCGTGCACTTTTACCGATGGCTGGGCCCTCAAGGCCCGTAGACAATCCCTCGTTGTAGGGATAATTAGTTTTAGGTCCCGCTACTATCCCACAATTACCGATAAGTCGTCGTCCATTATCCACTTTTGCTTAAAAGGAATCTCATCCGAAGGCCGAATCGGTGCCCACCTGTGACAGGTGACTTTTCACCCCGCCACTCCCGCCATCTCGCTTTCGCGAGGGATAACAATCGGATTTTGGGAATCGATTCTTGACAGGTATCTCAGAATCGATTCTTCTAGGTCGTCTGCTGCCATCTCTCTCTGCTGGCGTGTCAACCCTCTCGTCCGCAAGCATGAACAGTCCACAAGAGGAGAGAGAGAGAGAGAGAAAAAAAGAGAGGAGAGAGGACTGGTGTCCGCAGAGTGAGGTGTCCCCCCTTCTTACCCACCAATCGCTCCACGAGTAGCTAGAGAGAGGAGAGAGAAAGAGAGAGAGGACTGGTGTCCGTAGAGTGTCCCCCCTTCTTTCCCACCCATCGCTCCACGAGGGAGCTAGAGAGGAGAGAGAAAAGAGAGGACTGGTGTCCGTAGAGTCAGGTGACCCCCACTTCTTACCCATCGCTGCACGAGAGAGCTAGAGAGAGAGAGATGGAGGGATGTGGGGGGGCCAGCGGTGTAGAGACAGAAAGAGGTTAGGATTCCTGTGCCAGTAGAATAATAGATTAAGCCGTCCGTCGCTGCCAACCACGGCTTCCCTTCGTCCCTCGTCGCCGTGGGCTTCCTCAGAAGCGCCATTTTCTTGCGCCCATTTCTTCTCGCCTGCTGATCCTCCTCTCCTCTTTCCGGCCCCGCGGAGCTTCTGGCCGTTGCCGATGGTCTAGGGTTTTGCATTGGCGAGGCAGTCGGGTGAAGGAAGCAGAGGGAGTGGTGATGGGTGAGCAGAAGGACCGGTGGACATGGGAGGTCCCTGGTTTCGAGCCGAGGAAGCCGCTGGAGCAGGATAATCGCCGCAAACATGGCGTCCTTCAGCAGAACAGGCAGGGTTCAGCCACTGCAGCTCTGACGCGGAGGTACTCAATCTCGGCAGCGTCTGTGGGTTCCCATCCTGAACTCTCCAAAACCTCCGTCGGCGTGAAGCTGCAGAAGCTGAAGGACCAAGTCAAGGTACTGCCTCCGCTCCCGCTCCCCTTCCATACCTGTGCTTGCTGCGGTTCAGCTCCTGGAGACGTTAACTTCTTGCCATCCTTGGAGAATGATTGGATTTATGGATTGCAGAATCCCACTCCATTGTGCTTGCTCCCTAGAAAACAATTTCCAAGAAGAAAAGGGGCGAGGAAGGGAATTGATGGGCGTAAAAGAATCATTTTTTTTGGAAAGTGGGTTGTGATGGAAGCGTGTTCTTTACTTGTAAATAATGAATGCGTGTCATCTGAGTATATGAACAAATGATTTCATCCGTGCTCGAAAGACCTTCTCTGCAAGGGCAACAGTGGACAGAAAAATGGCGGGGGACTGATTTTCTAATCCAGAATCTTGAAATGGTGGAATTTCTCCCCTCCTCGTCATACATCAACCCCTTGGCAGAGGCAGAAAGGTCCTGTGAAGCCCCAAAGCTCGTGTTAATGAATAGTTTTCGGTTTCTGGTCTGATTTCGAGCGAGTCCATTGAATCGGTTACCATACTTTATGGTCTCTGAGTTTATAGTTCTATTCCTTAGCGCCCCATTTGGCCATATTCAACTTCTGGAATGATTTCATAAGAAGAAACACCCTAGGAACATGTGTCTGATGATGCTTTCCTCCCGACATTAAGCCATGGGAGGTGTTTCTGTCGTCTGACTACTGAGCTGGTTGATGTTTTTGACAGAAAGATGCTCCTTTTCAAAAGATGAAGCCCCCCAAATCCAGTTATATTTTTATCTCTTATTTTTTAGCATGGTTTTATGTCATCCAATGTAGAAATTAGCCCCACTGATTTATTTTTTTTAGGGATTTTTTTTTATATCTTTCTGAGCAAAGAGTGGCATATCTCTCTTATTTGATGGAGCTAACCCCTAATGACTTGGATAACCTGGAGAAAGAATAAAGAACACTCTTTTACTGTTTCCAATGCTCTTGGCAACTAACAACCTGTTGACTGTTTCTTCGGTCTTGGTTCATACCTCACACTAAAGGATGAATGAAAACTAGGAAAGAAATGCCGAACGTAGAGTTGGTGACCTAAATCTCATCCTATACTAGTTTTATTTTTTTGATCTATATGATGCCATTCAATACAAATGGGCAAGTTGAAGAGGCTACGATAGGGTGATTTGGAATTGAATTCCTTGAACTCTAGTTTCTGGTGGATTTTAGACAAAGAGGGACCTACTGAAGGGGCTGAAAATGGAAATTTATTTAAGTGTAACATGATGGGTGTTGAGATACAATTGAACAGTTTAAGGAAATAGGTCCACTGATGCCGTACCAAGAAGTGGTTAATGTCTACGAATGCAGTTTTGTAATGAGTTAAAAGTAGAAATTTGATTAAAAACTGACTGCCTGTCATTTTTTACACGCTTCCAGTGCCATGTCACATGCCCACAAGAACGTATCTCCTTCGTCCTCACATGTTAAATATGCCAGCTCTTGTGATCAAACGGTTAGAGCATAGATTCTGTTCTTTGCTTAAGTCTACCGGTTATTTTCCTCAACGTCTTCTTTTAAAAATGATCAAACGGTTAACATAGTGCATGATTGATCAGTCTGTATCACCGTGGCCATAGGATCAAGTTGCAATTTTTGTTTGGGCCACCCTGATCTACCCATCTGCATGGGAAGGGAAGTACATTGTAAGGGGTATGTGTCCAACCATGTGTCTTGGACTCCCTTCTTTTGATTACCGGCATACATTGCCTCTAATATGATCCTTCCTCTTTCCCTTTCTTCCTTGTTTCACTAGGATTTCACTTGATTCTTTACCAGACAATACACCGGCGACCATAACCTGGTTGTCGGCTCCATATCTGCTCCTCTCTTATCTTCGTGTTCTCTTTTTGCCAAGAGAAGAGTGAAGGGTTTTCTACTGATTGGATCGAGTACTATCATCGCCAAACTGAATGGGCAGAATGATAAAAGGTTGAATTGTAGAACCAAGACGAAGTAGCAGAATAAATATTTTTCAAGGGACGTTACAAATTTGAGTTAAACATGTAGCTGACTAAATTTTCCTACTTCTCAAAGATGACAAATTTGTTATTTATTCCGCTACTTGTCCCTATAGACTCAGATTGAGAATTAGGGACAGACAACCTGGTTTGTCCTTAGAATCTAAAACATTTGGTATAGACTCAAAGATATTTGCGAGGGACATGAAAAGAATAAATATTTCTTGGAAACTGGTTGGCAAAGTTATGATTTAATTCCAAGAGATATTGCCTTGTATTTATAAGGGATTCCGTGATGAGAGGTTGGTCCAACACGTTTGATGAATGAAAGATCCAGTCATTTAATGGGTATTGATGAAACTTCAAGCCTCCTCCCACTCGGTGATGGTTTTTAAGATGTGTCTTGTGTCACCTAGCCAAGAAACTACTGTTAAGTACCATGTTAGCTTTTTTTGTCACTTCAATTAACCGACTGGGAATCCCATTGAGTGAAAACCATGAACAGCGATATTACTAATCTGTCAGTCCCTAGTGAGTATTCTGAGTCTTCCTGAATAATATGCATTATAAATTATATCAATGAAAATCATGAGGGATGGATGATCGATAATAGTTTAAAGCTTATGTATGAAATGTCGCCATATGCTATTTCTTCTTTGAGTTGGACAATCTGAAGTAATCAATCGTAAAATGTTAGTGACATGGAGGTGCTTAGTAGCTAGTGAAATATGAAGAATGATTGCCACCTAATAAAAATGAACTATGATATTTTTCCCCTGAAGGCGTAATCTTTTCCTCTCAATAAAGTATCGCATAAATGTGATTTAAAGTTATTTATAATGACTGTTTTACCAAGTATAGGGAGGTAAAACGTTTTTTAGTGCTTTGAAAGTACAAATAATTTTATTTCTTCAATCTGTGTCTGATGCATATCATTTAATGGAATTAGCTTGAGACAAAATTTATCAGATCAAACTTTTCATCAGGATCTTCCGCAATTGTTATCCTAAGTTTGATGATGTGCCATGCCCTCCTGACTATGCCTTTTTTTTTTAAACAAAAAATTAATTGATGGCCTCAGGTGTACCCTTTAAGTTTTATTGATGTTGATTTAAAGAGTCAAGGGGTCACTTCCTTCTTAACCACTAGGTATAATAATGGCAGTATGCAAAAAAGAGATGGGAGTGCAGAGGCATTCTTTGAAGTTCTGAGAGTTGAGAGACCAGTCCCGTCTACAGCGTACACTCACATGCATCAAGATTATTGCAAACTACCCTAAGTGCGTTGGTTATTAGGAGGCATTGACGAACATTCGGTCCGTCCTTTTGTGTTTTTGTGAATACGGCTATGCACTTTCACTTATTGCCTCCACATTGCTGCTAATTCAGGGCCTTCCATCTAAACGACCTTATTGTCATTCAATTGCATTTGCTTTCTAGGTGTAATAGTATTTAGTTAAAAAGTAATTTGGCTTTACTGCACTCAACAAGTAAAAGTGGGCTTTACTGCCCGTTTCTGAAACTCTAGTGGGTGTAAACTGTTAATACAGTTGCTCTTAATCTCATGTAATGTCGTCTAATTGAACACCGTTTAAGTTTAGTTTGACACCTTAAAGCTGGATGGAATCCAACCTTGCCTAATGTGCTTCTGGTATGTTTATGGCTCATGTGCTGAGAAGGTATGCAATTGATATGCAAACTAAATGTCGACAGCTTATTTTCCTTCATATGTTGTGATCTTCTCTTATGTAGAGTGCCAAAGAAGATTACTTGGAGTTGAGACAAGAAGCCAGTGATCTAAGGGAGTACTCTATTGCAAAACTTGATCGGGTTACACGTTATCTTAGCGTTCTTGCGGATAGGGTTCACAAGCTAGGTAACTCTTTGACCTGTGTTATATAGTATAAAGGAAGTATAAATAGTAATTCATGTACTTTCGTGACATTTTCATCATGTTTATTACATCTAATCCCCTCTCTTATTTAAATTTTCGAGCTTTCTATCATTGTTTGGTTGAAAAGCTACAGTGAAACCTCATTCCACCAGTATCACTGTGATAATCTGGTCCGTGGATTTGCTAATATCATCTTATCCTTTTCAGATAAAGTTGCTGTTGATTCTGAGGCAAGAATTAATCCATTGGTTGTTGAGAGGAAAAGATTGTTTAATGAACTGTTGACAGACAAGGGTAAACATGTTTACAGACTTTTAATATTTGTGGATTCAAAACATGAGCTTTTGCAATCCTTGCTTTTCTTTTTCTCTGATGAAATTCTGATATTGCAGGAAATATAAGATTCTTTTGTCGTACTAGACCATTATTTGAAGATGAGGGTTTATCAGTGGTCGAATTTCCAGATAACCATTCGATTCGTGTAAATACCGGTGACGACTCTGTGGACAATCCTAAGAAGGACTTTGAGTTCGATAGGGTTTATGGGCCTCACATAGGTCATGGTAAGGGAATGTCATCCCTAAACTCTTCGTTGTTATGTTGCATCCCTAAAATTTGTCTGCAACATTTTTATAATGAAAAATAAATATTTTAACGTTTCCCTCATCTTGATGTTCAAACACATTCAGGGGAAATTTTTAATGATGTCCAGCCATTTGTACAGTCAGCTATGGATGGATACAATGTTTCTATATTTGCATATGGGCAAACTCGTTCTGGAAAGACATATACGATGGTTTCAGTCTGAACCATATTTTGTGTTTAATAGTTCTTTAATCAGTGTTTTGGGTCACACATTTTACCTTAACCTTTTCTTTTTTTGGCAGGAAGGGTCCAGCCATGATCGTGGTTTGTATGTCCGCAGCTTTGAAGAACTATTTGATTTGTCTGTTTCTGATACAACATCCAGATCCCACTACGACTTTTATGTTACTGCCTTTGAACTTCATAATGAACAGGTTTGTTTTCATTTCTTTTCCAAACTTACTGCTCTTTCACATGTTTGATTATGTTTGTACCCAAAATTCCTCAGTAGATTCTAGGCATTGTCGTAACCTTAGATTCCTCTGCATATTTAAGATAAATCTTATGATATTGATGACGTTATGTTTTGTTCAAAAAAGCAGGTTCGTGATTTGTTATTAGCAAGCGGGGAACATTCGTCAAAGTTTCTGATTGGTCCACCAGAGTGGGCTGCGGAGCTTGTGGCTCAAAAAGTAGAGAATCCCTTGGATTATTCTAGAGTACTAAAAGCAGCTCTAAAGTGTCGTGGAACAGATGCTTCGAAGTTCAATTTATCCCATCTGTACGATCTAAATTTCTTTAATATGCAAGAAGAGTCTTCTTTTCTCTCTCTATGTAGCCTCGGAGTTTTCTTTTTCAGCTTTGCCTGCCTCTTTTCTCTAAGCATTTTCTCTGAATGGTTTCAGTTCTAGAGTTTTTAAGGCACCATTTATTGTGATAATTTTATGATCAGTGTGTAAATTTGCTTTTATTGATGTTCTCTGTTACTCGGCCTTTTTCAGGATAGTAACAGTCCATATAAAATCCAATGATCACGTCACCCGAGAGAAGTTGAATAGCAGGCTTTCTCTTGTTGATTTGGCCGGAAGTGAGGGTTTACTTGGAGAAGATGCTAGTGGAGAGCATGTAATGGAGTTTCTGCATATCACAAAGTCATTATCCGCGTAAGTTTTATTATGTAGGATTTTCCTTTATAAATAGAGTAGATTCTTACATAGGTGATTATGCAGATATTGGTTATTTTTTGCACTCGCAAAGAAAAATTCCAGTATTATTTCTGGTGCATTTTAAATATTTTCTCCCCTTCTCCGACAAATAAACTCACAGACACAAAAGGAAACCTACGTCCTTCCCTCGTTCTTGCCAAGGCCCTATAAGCCGTAGTAGCCATCTGCCGTCTAAAAACTCATCAATTTCTCTGCAAGAATAGACCCAATGTTCGCATGTGAAATGGGCCACCAAATATGACAATACAGCTTCCTTCTCTAATGGTGCTTCAAAGTCAGCCAAAGTCCACTGAAATTTCTTGGATGCTGCTACAGGAGCAGCTAGCAGATCTTAACTCTCTTCATTGTCGCAATACAGACCACACACAGTAAGGATTTTGTCCAGAGAAGGTGCCAAATCTTTGGAGCCACAAGTAGGGAGTCTTCCGCATGAAATCTTCACATTAAAACCTTGACTATTTAAAGTGGATGGACTAAATGCCTCCGTCGAGGATGCTATATTAAGTCAACTTTTTATGAAAACCCCACCTCCTTTATCCCATCTGTGTTGTCACATCCGTGCGTCAGGGCTGACAATGACCTTTTGACTATTTAGCCTTACTAATTTTCTAGTTATTGGATCTCCCCATCTTTTAGATTCTTCCTAAACATCGGCCACCACCCTTGACCTGTTTCACTGTCCAGAGCATGTATAGTAATGGTCTTAGGGTTATGAGTTGGCCTGAAGAGAAGAGGGGTTTTGATTTTTAAAGATGAGGTCCTGCACCAAGTCTTACTAGAGCAGAGTTCTTTGCCCATTTCCAACACATACATCTGATCCGACTGTGAGTCATCCTACCAAATCTTTGAAATGCCACGGAGGTTGAGTAGTACAAGATCCTACGCCGTGTCCAATAACTTCCAGTCAAGAGGTTCCAAAGAAAAATTGACAGTGTGACATCTCTTCAAATGACACAAGCCTTCCGTCCATGAAGCCATTATGCTTTCAAACTTATGCGCAATCCTTAATTAGTTTGATGTGTTTACACAACCGAATGTCACTCCTTCCCCATCTAAGGGTGACATCAGCTGCTTTGAGATGGCTCAAACTAGGTGAAATTTTATTGCTGCAGGAATACTATATGATTTCCAGTGAGTATGACCTGGGGGGCTCTTATAAAGTGGTTGGTAGGTCGTAGTCCCAGGTAATAATTTCTCAAAATTTAAATCATTGATCTACGTGTTTCAAACTGTAGGTGTAGTTATGACAAACAATGAGTCAATTATAAATCGACAATTAATAAACGGAACAAGATGTATGACTTTTTTGAAACCTTTGGAATCCTGACTTGGTGAATATATCTCTAAAAGGACCATCTACCAAGTCTTTTTGTCCTTAAGGCACGGATGAGAATGCCTTTCTAATTGTATTGCTATTGTCCATAGGAAAGAATATACACTAGCTTGTAGGCATGCCATTCTTCTCACAATGTTTTCTGTTTCTTTTCTGTGCTTTGAATTTCCTAGGATGCGTGGGGCGGAATTAAATTTTGATCTCCGAGTTGATAGTAAATTAGGAATGCTCAGTTTTGTTTAGCAGAAGAAATAATGGACTCAATCTGCATGTTACCTTATCATTTAAATGTAATGTTTCTGATTGTGGCTTGATTCTGCCTTTTTAATATTTCAATGTCTTTTTTGTCATATTCCGCTTTATTGTGTGCTCACCATTCTTTCCCACTTTCTTCACCATTTTACTCCTGCAGACTAGGAGATGTTTTGTCTGCCTTGACTTCGAAGAAGGATAGTGTACCTTATGAAAATTCGAAGCTCACCAGGATCCTTGCTGATTCCCTTGGTAATGCTTTTTTCCTGACTGTTGCTTGCCTAAAGCATTGTTGGGTGTGGAATTGATCCGTACTGGATGTTTCCCCTTTGCCATCTGATTGAAACAGCATTTTCCAGCTTGTTGTATCTTCCATAACGTAATAAGATTTGTGAGCCTACTTGGTCATGGATATAGAGAAATATGTGATGGGATGCAATTGTAGATGACAATATCTATTGTAACGAGGAGAGACAAAATTGGTGCCATCCTACTTGCTCCAAAATTCTCAGAGTTGTCTGCCACTACTAATAGTATGTTCTTTTGATGAAATGTGACCACAGAATTGGGTGGGTTGCGAAATGATTTTATCTTAAATTATGTTTCTGGCTTCCTAAATCCTGTAACCCTTGTCAGATCTCGCAGAAGATTTTAAGAAAATTTGAAACGTTTAGGTTTGCAACAAAGAACCGTTTAAACATTCGATGGTCCTGACATTGTGTGATTCTGCACTGACTTTGATTTTGAAGGGTAGAGCCATTCTTAGACTGGAAAAACATTGACGTATGACTAATAGGACGCTAGTCTAAAATGTTTATTTATGGAGAGTTTCCTTTTTGTAAATAAGGGTTTATAACGTTTCTTTAATATTTTCTAACTCTCTTCTGCTCTTCATTTTCCAGGGGGTAACTCTAAGACACTGATGATTGTCAATATCTGTCCCAGTGCTTTGGATCTGTCCAGGAGTTTGTCCTCCCTCAATTTCTCTTCTAGGGCACGTAGCACTGAAATAAGCCTTGGAAATCGGGATACAATTAAGAAATGGAGGGACATGGTAATCACATGTTGTACCAATGAGAATTCAAATTGTTTAAAGCTGAATGACTTTTGGCAAAAGAGCTTCAAAAGTTCAGTTGTTTAAAGCAGATCTCTTGATGCTTTCTATGATTTCTCAGGCGAATGACTCACGTAAACAGTTGTATGAAAAGGAGAAGGAAGTCACTGATTTGACTCAAGAGCTTCTTAGTCTGAAGTTGGCACTCAAAGAAGCGAATGATCAGTGCAGCCTGCTATTTAATGAAGTTCAGAAGGCGTGGAAAGTATCTTTTACACTCCAGGCAGATCTGAAGGTTATTGAACGAGTTTACTGCTTTGTAAACACTTGGATATATTATATTTCATACTGAACAATCCTATGAGGCAAATTTAATCCACTGTTTTATCTTAATCTAAATCCGTTAAGCAGTGACCTTCCTCTCTTGATGCCCAATATGTTAAATTTCAATGAAAGGATCATATTGCCTTGTCATCAGAATGGTCTATGATTGACTCCATTTCATGTTCGCTGGTTGTTTATGAGAATGATTATTGGGGATTGTTTGCAGGGACTTGATTGAGAGATTCAGCCCAAATAAAAGATAGTTGTAAAAACCATACCAGGTTTCATGCAGTGGGGTCATAAATAGGCTTACTGGTAATGCATTGAACACTGGGAGATGCTGTGTTTTATGAGTAATTTAGACTCGTCCCACTGTTATTTTTTTTATTTGTAGCTTTCCCTAAAATCGAATTCTGTTCAGAACATGGTCAATTGAATTCCCATCTCTATGCAATAATCTTACTTTTACGGTGTGTCTTGGCATGAGAGAAGCAACTCTGGAGTATGCTATTAAATGTTGTCGCGACTATTAGCTTATTAGTCTTTCTTTCCCTCTTCCAGACAGAAAATACACTGCTATCTGATAGAGAAAGAATAGAAAAGGAGCAGAATGCTCAGCTTAGAAATCAGGTTGCTCAACTTTTGCAATCAGAGCAAGATCAGAAAATGCAAATTCGTGAACGTGACATGGCCATACAAAACCTCAAGGTATAAGCTCGATTTTATATAATCTCCTATGTATGATGCCAACATTTATTGAAAAAATTTTCTTTCAAATTAATTTGAGCTCTATTAGACGTGATGTTGCTCTCTTGCAAAATTTTCAAATATTTTTTGGGTTATATTTTTTGCTTGTGATTGGCGTTTGGAACCTTAAATTGGAATCTATACACTCTTGGGTGTATGTCTTCCTCTTGAGGAAAAAAAAACGAGAGCCTAAATCAATATTTATGCAGCTGCCAATTTATTTCTACTTTTGCCTGGGATATCCATGATTGGGCTGAGACTGTACTTGCACTTTATTTTAGCATGGAATTTAAAACTTTTTCAGCTCCTTGGATGCAAATCCATTTTAATGTATTGAAATGTTATGTTGAAAATGCTTCATCTGTCTGAAACCCTGTTAATCATTTTAAGTGTCTTCCCTTAGGCCAAGATCAAAGGTATTGAATCACAACTGAATGAAGCCCTTAACGCTGCTTCAGCTTCAGAGTCTGGGTCCAGTGGTGTGCTTTCTACATCCAAAGGAATGGACGAAACTGTAGATTCTTCTTCTGTTACTAAAAAGCTTGAAGAAGAACTTTCAAAACGGGATGCTTTAATACAGGTGCATTACTTCACCATTTAGACATTATACTGTATCTTCTTCATTCATTTGAATTTGAGTTGAAGTGGCCTTCATATCTTTTTCATTCATTTTTATTTCGGATGTATAGCTTCTTGTGGAAAGCTTTTGTAAACAGTTTTGATGAAATCTAAATTTTAGAAAAGAGTTCGTCTTCTTGTCCCTCAGCAAAATGACTTCCGAAAAGTCCTTTGCTCTCAGCCTTTCTGTTTTCTTCAATCTCTCTTTCCTTTTTCTACTTTTCACATTGTCACAAGATAACGTGCATATGTTTGACCAGCAGTGGGATTCTTGGTTCATTTATGTAATTTGCGATGTTAAATCCTTGCTACTATGATTAGACGTCTATGAAAAAATTACTGGGTAACCTATGATGGAGAAGGAATCTCCATCTTAGCTACAATGTGTTAACCACATTGTATGTATCACTCAGTCTGGTGTCCAAACTTTGCGTAGCTTATTTCCTTCTATGATCACCCTTAACATTGCATTTAGTTATAGACCCACTTTTACTGTCATCATGACAATAAAATTCCGAACACATGTCTGATTTCAAGACCGTTAATCAGATTTTATTACCAATTCCATTTTGTTGACAAGGATTATTTGGATCTGATGATTAGAGGACCAAAACTTAATTTATGGTGGTTTTTGGCTGCTCATGAAGCTTTCCTAAAGAATTAAGATTTTTTGGTCTGAAAGCAAGAGCATACAATTGTCTTAAATCATCTGATCTTGAAACGTTTGAGATTATGTCTGGAATGTCCATCCACTACCTCCTTCAGAAAGTCGACTGGTGTGGATTTTGACGTGTATGGTATTATATGGAGTTTGAGAACCTGAATAAGGTCTGTAGCGTAGCTCTGCTCAATTAGGGTTTCCCTCGATTTTTTCGTGAAAAAATTTGAATTATCATAATTTGTGAGCGTCAGGAAAGTATGTTTCCTAACTGGCCACAAGGACATTAGGGCCCACTTTGTAGCAGCGTCTTTTCCAGATTATTGAGCCAATTGAGGCCCAGTTGGTACCTTGTTGTTAATCAGGTTCTCAGGATCTCCTGTATGTGATGCTTAGCTCTCGTCCTAGGTTTCTGGGATAACATTATTGTTGTTCATTAAAGGTCATAATTCCCGACTATTTTAGTTTCTTTTCGTATTTCAATCTATGATAAATTTACTATCTTTTTTTTTCTTCTTTTTGTTGCAGAAACTGCATGAAGAGAATGAGAAGCTGTTTGACAGACTGACAGAAAAGGCTTCATTATCTACGTCACAGCAGGTTGTGTTAACCATCAACGTTTTATGATCCTCATAAAGTTGAATAGGCCAAAATCTTAGATTAAGATTTAATTTTCGTTGTAGACCTGATTATATCGTTTATTTTCCCCTTTTTTATGGAACTGATCTTGTCAATTGATTTTTTTAGGAGACAGTTATGAATATAAAATCGTCCTAGCTATTTTTTTCCCATTTAAGTAAGGTAGAAAATGATCCTCAGAGATTTTTTCCATGCATCCTTCTTGAATGCCTACGGCTTCAGGCCAGCAGAACCCTTCCTCTCTCGTCTCAGATTAGCCCACTATTTGCTTTGGACAGTGGCATATATTTCTCATGCTAAGCATTTCTACGATCAGATTATGGCTGTTATGTGGTGAGTTTTTTGGCTTCGCTTGCGTTTTATAGATCCTAAAGACTATAACGTCTAGATTTTTACACATTTCTGCTGATGAAACATTGTAGAAAATAATACACTTCCAAAGATCTGTGGAGTAAACTGCCCTTTTATTAGACTTGTCCTCTTAGAACAAATATACAAATATTTTGGATTTTCTTTGGTGGAGGTTCCAATGTGGGCGGAACTTGGAAAATGAATAAATGAAAAAGAGAAGAAAAAAATCATCAGTGATTTAGTAGAGGTTGCCACTGCCATCTGTTACATGTAGCAGTCGCAGATACTGCAGTGATCACATCTGCTGGTGGTGTCGCCAGCCATCACAACTGCATCCATTCTTGGTTAGAGATCCTTTCTTTTAATCTGCTAAAAGGGGAGGGGGGCATGTTGAAAGTCTAATTTTTCTATTTGAAATTTGAAGAGAATTGTTTCTATGTTTGCCTTTTCCATTAACATTTTCTTTAAAATATATCGTTAAAGTTACCCATTAATTTCTTTTCTTCCTTCATACCTTCTTTCCTGATTACATCAGAGGGTTGCAATGCAAGGACTCGTGCCTATGGCACAAGTTGCACATAGGTTACTCTGATTCTTTGTCGATGACTGGACCCACTTCCCAGGTGACTTGATCACCCTGGTGTGGTGTGGCTATTTAGTGGTCAGCTCAGCCAAACCTCATAGGGATTACTCCCAGCTCAGCCAAAACCATCATGTAGATTACATGGAGCCCCTAAGTGTTTACTTTTCAGAGCGCATTTTTTTATTACACTAGCTTTTAGCTGACATTTTTTTTTTCTTGTCTATAATACTGTGTATTTGATGGGTATTCCATGCCGTGTTCTTTTCTCTCTTAGGTGTCAAGCCCATCTGGAGGGAAGCAGGTCAGTCCCCGCGTAGGGGATTTGGGCAGGTAATACTACATAATCTATGTGTCGTAAATTAGGAATTTCATCAAATTTTCGATTGGCTAAAAGTAATAATGGGTTTATCTTGTGATATATACGCAGGACTGAGAGTAACAAAGGACAAACATCGGAGCTGCTTCCATTGCCTGCACCGCCAAGTAAGGGTGGTGCAGCAGGTGCTATAGTCAAAGTAGGCCCTGAAAAAGGAAAGACAACCCCTGCAGGGGAGTACTTAACCGCAGCACTAATGGATTACGATCCCGATCAATTTGAGAGTTTTGCCACTGTTGCTGATGGTGCAAACAAGCTGTTGATGCTGGTACTACCACTTATCTTCCTAGATACTGTTCGAACTGAAAGATGATAACATTTTAACAAACATTGGACTCAAGAGGCTGTATTTCAGGGAATCTGAGAGTCCTTCGTTTTACAATGTTTTCTGAGACTCTGATGTTATATTACTTTTACCCACAGAATGGAAATTTCTGTGACAGAAGTACCAGATTCCTTTGTGCTTATTTTCAATTTTTGATTGAAAATCAAGTTTCATGGAAGGTAAAGGTGTGAAATATCCCGACTTAGAATCATAAACTTTTTTTCTTCAAGGGGTTTGGTTTTGACATGACTGGAAAATCAATGATTATTGATTTAGAATCGATAGGCGGCATTGGCACCTTTAACGGAATTAGAAAAATCAAGAATCCATTATAGGTGTCCATTTACTTTTTTGTTGAACAAAAAACGTTACTCCCAGTCCTTTGAAAGTCATCTTTTTGCAAAGACATTACTGAAAGATTAGGAAACAGATGGCCAGGTTTATATAGCAAATGTTCTGTCTCTAAAATGGCCTCAATAATGACAAGATATCACGATCGACAATATAAGTCTTTTCTGCTTGTGGAAGTTCGTGCTATTATTTAATGGTTGGAGTGGTTTTTAAGTTATTCTGCTTCGATATAAAATTTAAGATTTAGTTGCATGCTCGTTTGGAGCCTACCTTCCCTAGATTTATTTCTTTCCAACTAGTTCATAACTTCTTTCCAACTGTGCTGATGTTATCAACTTATGAGATCTACAAATGCGGGTGGTCTAAATTGTATATGTGCATTATTGTTTACATAGGCCTATGTTTTTCTTCTGCTGTGGTCCAATTCTGAAACATTATACAATTATGCTTATGCAGGTTCTTGCGGCTGTCATCAAGGCTGGTGCTGCTAGAGAACATGAAATACTTGCAGAAATTCGAGATGCTGTTTTTTCATTTATTCGTAAGATGGAAGCAAGGCGGGTGATGGACACCATGCTTGTGTCCCGGGTTAGGATTCTGTATATAAGGTCTTTGGTTGCTAGATCGCCAGAGCTGCAATCCATCAAGGTTTGAAGTCATTTCTGCACTTATACTGTTTTGTTGTTCTTTACCTTTCAGAGGCCCTAGTTGCTGACTCTTTTAGGGTTTTCTAGGTCGCACCTGTTGAGCGCTTTCTGGAGAAGCCCAGCCATGGACGTAGTCGAGGTTCAAGCAGGAGTAGCAGCCCCGGCAGGTCACCAGGACATTATGATTCCAACATGAGATCTGCTTTAGTCGAAGAGCATCATATTCATGCATTCAAGGTCAATATTAAACATGAGAAGAAATCAAAGTTTTCCTCGATTGTCTTGAAGCTACGAGGGATTGATCAGGTTCGTTAAACTCGATTCAAGATGCATTCTTTCTTGATTGCCATTCATGCTTGATTGAGATCGACACCTGGGTTAATGATGCTGTTACTAGTTCCGGCATTTTTATGTGAAATTCATCAATGGTAATGCTTCCATAAGTGGGTTCCCTTTCATGGTGGAGATCACAGGAAGCTAAATCCATCTATTTAGGACCACTATCTCCATTAGGGTATGTTTCCTGCTGACTGTGAATCCAAATATTTTACACTACTCACCCTCCTTGGCAGGAGCCATGGCGGCAGCATGTTACTGGAGGGAAGCTGAGAGAAATAACTGAAGATGCCAAAGCCTTTGCTGTTGGGAACAAGAACCTTGCTGCTCTCTTTGTCCACACTCCAGCTGGGGAGCTGCAGCGTCAGATAAGATCCTGGCTTGCAGAGAACTTTGAGTTTCTTTCAGTAACAGGCAGTGATGCTACTGCCGGCGCCACTGGAGAGCTGGAGCTTCTTTCCACTGCAATCATGGACGGATGGATGGCTGGCCTTGGGACTGCCCAGCCTCCCAGCACCGATGCTTTAGGACAGATTCTGTCTGAATACACTAGACGGGTCTACATGTCCCAGCTACAGCACCTCAAGGTACCAAAAATCTCATAATCTACAGAATGATTCTCCATTCTAGGTATCATCTGTAGAAGCCTTTCAGATAGTGTGTTATTTTCAGTGTTGTGCATCTATTGATCCTGTTTCCTTCTGTTCCTTCTCACATATTAGTTCTCTTCCATAGGATATTGCAGGCACCCTTGCGATGGAGGAGGCAGAAGATGCAGCTCAAGTTCACAAGCTGCGATCTGCCCTCGAATCTGTCGATCATAAGAGAAGAAAGGTGAATACTTTTCATTAATACATGTTTGTATACATCTTCTGTCAGTATTCACGTATATATTTCCTCTTTTTTTATTAGATCTTACAACAAACGAGGAGTGATACTGGGCTGTTACCTAAGGAAGATGGTGGTCAACCCATTCAAAATCCTTCTACTGCAGCTGAGGATGCTCGGCTTGCTTCACTGATATCTCTTGATGGCATGTTAAAGCAAGTGAAGGTCAGCTACTGCCTAGAACACGTTTTTCTTATAATTTCTGATCTTTACTAGCACGGGAGATCGTCTGGTGCTGTGCAGTTTTATAGAATTGATTAAATGTTAATTTCGTCTGCAGGATGTAATGAGGCAGACTTCAGTGAATTCTCTCACAAAGGCCAAGAAAAAGTCATTACTATCATCTCTGACTGAACTCTCTGAACGCATGTCTTCATTACTAGACATTGATCATCCATGCGCCCAGCGGGAGATCAGCGAGGCCCGTCAGGTCATCGAGGTAAAGGCTTTCTTCATCTCCCACTAGCATCTGCATTCTCTCACTTGTCAAAAAAATAAAAAATATAGTATGTATAGTATATATCTTAGTTTACCATGCAGAGTTGTCATCTTCATATGATCTTGTTTTCCTATGATGATATGTCGAATATTATATTTTTTCGTCAATATGATAGTTAGATCCTGTGATTAAGATTGTATGCGCCAAGTCCAGTCATTGCCAAGTGGATCAAAGATATGGTTTAGAATTACATAAAATCCATGGAAAAACGATCATTTATGTGATATATCCATGTGCAGTCTATTCCAGAAGATGATACCCGCTCGCAGGAGTCAGCTGACTCCACTCCCGGCGCCGAGACCGAAGTCAGCCAGTGGAACGTTCTGCAGTTCAACACTGGTTCTTCGACGCCGTTTATCATAAAATGTGGGGCGAACTCAAGCTCGGAGCTGGTGATAAAGGCTGAGGCCCGGACTCAGGAGCCCAAGGGAGGAGAGATCGTAAGGGTTGCTCCAAGGCCTTCAGTTCTCCTTGACATGACCCTGGAGGAGATTAAGGACCTGTTCACCCAGCTGCCGGAGGCTCTGAGCCAGCTTTCCATGGCTCGAACTGCTGATGGAACAAGAGCAAGATACTCGAGATTATACCGCACCTTGGCAATGAAGGTCCCAGCGCTGAGAGATGTGGTTGGTGAGCTCGAGAAGAGTGGGATGTTTAAAGATGTTAAACAGTGAGGAGAACAGAGCTTGTGGGCCATGATTGATGTGTATAACTACCATGGATGACCCAAAATCACTGCTAGAGATAGGTGGCAAGCGAGTGGGTTGGTTCCCTGACTCGGTGTGAATCCTTGTTCTTAGTTCTTCGTTTGAAAATCGTCTTGAGTTTCTTCGTGTGTATTGTGATCAGTATCATCTATGTTTTTATTTTTTTTAACAAAGCATTTTATATCATAAAAAATTGTCTGCCGACAGGCTTCAGAACATGATTATCTCTAGCTGCAACATGCCAGCCACTTTGAGATTTTTCTGTCCCAAAATAGCATTTAGACGCTTTTGGTTACCAAAATTAGAACAATATATAAGACATGATCAGCATCTATGTTCTCTTTTTAGAAGAAAAAAAGAGTGCATTAGTTTCTGAACCAGAATCACCAATGGAAATAACCAACAGGCAGGGGTTCGTTCCTTAATGTACTGTGATCAGCATCTTCTTTTTCTTTTTCCCCCTTGGAGCAATGGTTTGACTTGTAACACTGTCAGTTGCAACCTCCTGTTGACTTCTTGAGGAATTTAAGATGGCCCAGTTGGGTTGCATACTTTTGGTATGATTTGTAGCAAACCCAGATGATCTGGTTTCTGACCCATGCATCCAGTTCCTGACTACCTCATCTCCCAGTTGACCTATGTAGAGAGATGGCAGGAGTCAGAACCACCATGTACTGTTCAGACTTAGATAAATCAGTGTGGGCTAGGATTAATCTGTCAAGAAGAACACGAAAATGGTGAATTAAAATTTTATTTTCCTTTTTTTAAAATAGGTTTACAGTCTAATTGGTATTTTTACCGACTAGTTAATATGAGGAAAGGAGAGGGAGAGAGAGAGAGAGAGAGAATTGAATTAGTTCAGATTGAGCCAATTTGATTTATGATTATAATGAGAGATACAATGAATAGAAGATAAAGGAAAATATAGAAATGAAAGGAGAAAACAATCACTCATATTCCAACAATGAATTTGTAAACAATAAGTTATCATATTGAGTTATATATTTATTTTCTCATGTTTTGCTGACATGAGCACAAGGAATATAAGGCTCACTACCTACACGTTTGTTCCTTCTTGTTATAACAAATAATCATGCAGTCATCCCAAGATGTAAGATGTGGATAATATATATTGTAATAGGACGTTCCATGCTGCTATTTTTTTTATGTTGATTTTTTCGTCATAATTATCTTACCCATAACTCAATGAATTATTTAAAAAATATTGTTCATATTCAGGCCATTTTTGACTTTTAGATCTTCAATTTTTTGCCCAAAATTTGGTTGTGATATTCAAAAAAGTAGCATGATAATTTAAATATTGTAATCATCAAAATCAATTTCCATTGAGGCCAACATTCTTTAGTATAAAGGTTTATTGGAGTGTAAGACTAGGCTGGTCCATAGCTTCAAGCTTATTGTACCATTACAAATAATTTTATTTTTGTATCAATTACAGTCATGCATTAAAGAATATAATATTAATTCCTATGAAGATACATATAATAATTTTAGAAATAAATTTTGATAAATTATTTGAAGTGTCTAGATTAGTGCATAGCTTGATGGGTGAGTATTTGTCATATTCATGGAGAATAAAAATAAAAATATATAAAATATAGAAAAATATATCATAATCATGGAGTTTTTACAACTTGATACATCTAAGGAAGATAGTGCATAAAAATTTGACAACAAAATAACCACTTTCACCAACCCATCACACAGCCCCACCAAATAGGTCTCATATCATTTCTCTCTTTATTGATATATATCTAAATAGATGCATGTTTGTCATCAGGGAAAGTCAACTTACAACCTTGATGAATTTACTAAACATGCTTAGCCCCTTTGACTTTGCCTTATTTAATTTACATATCACATTAGAGGCTTAATCATGTTCATAATCTAGTAGAACTTGCATTTAAATTTCTTCCCTTACATTTCCATGTTAGAATTCATTCCTAATATCAAATTATTGTATATCCCAACTGAAGTTAGCTACTAATGATATAGAATTTCTAATTTTAGTCATTCTCATTATATGAGTAAATGTTTCAAGATAATCAATTTCATATATTTGAGTATATTCCTCAAATGATCAATTCACAAGCTACTTCACAATATATACCCATTTGTAGTCAATGGGTTTATTTTTGATAGATAATCATAAGTTTTGTTCTTCTATATGGCCTTCATCTCTGTGTTTATAGTTTGTTTCCACTCCTCACTAGACAATTTCTCAACAATTTTAGTATGGATAATGAGAGTATTCAAATTCACAAGGAAGGTTCTATGTGATAGTGGAAAACAATCGTAAGACAAATAACATGAAATTAAATATAGATATTTTTTAATTCATTCTTTAGTTCCTTTCTTAATAACAATTGCTAGATCTCTTTCATGACAAGTATAAGAGAATTTTGCATCCCATTTATGTGGAGATCTTGACCAAGTATATATAAGCTTGACTCTTGAACTGTTACTTTCATTTTCTTCTTCAAATTTACCTTTTACCAAAATCTAACATTTTCCATAAAGATTTCAATAGAATCATAAGTTGTCTTGGTAGATGGAGAAGCTAAGGAACCACATTAATTATCTTCAATGCTACACAAAGATTATTTATATAGCCATTAATTATTCCCTTTTTAGGCTTAGAACGATCAGAAATTTGACATCTGTAGTCGTTCTAATCGCTAGTTTGTGGCATTTATAACAACTTCTCTTATGGAATGATTTGTACTTTAGTTATCAATTCACATAGAATGTATCTATTCTCAAAATAGATAAGAGAACAAGGAAATTTTTATTTAATGATTATTTTGAATTTATGTTTTTTTAATTATTGGTACTAAAATATCACATCACACAAATAGTTAAGATAAGATTATGATTTTAATTATTATTTTTTGACATCGAAATGTAACAAAATCAGGACTGAAATAAAATAAACGTGGCCTTATTTCTGGTTATTTTTATTATTATATTTTTATTAATTATAATTATTTATTTTATCTTTTGGATTCCTTATTGTGGTGGTGGTAAACCCAGAAGCTCTTGAGAGGCCCCCACAACGAACAGCGGGCCGAACTTTCTGAACCGGCAACGCGGTCCAACTGAACCGTCCGAACTTGACCGGCTTCTGACGGGCCGGTCCTCCGGGGGCAGCTGCCGTGGTATCTGAAGTGCTCAGGCGCGGGTGGTGGCGGCGACGGCGGGAGGAGAGTGATACTCCGCCGCGTTCGACGAAGATCCTGGATGGCTGCTTTGAGGATCACGCTCCCCCTCCGCTTCTCATCGGCGGACATAATCTCCAGATCCATGGCGCTCAGGGGCGGTGGCGGTGGCAGTGGCGAGGGCGCCGCCGCCCACCGTAACGCGATGCAGGTGCCTCCGTCCTATACGACGTTGAAGGAGCAAGTTAGCTGCGAGCGGGAGGTCAAGAAGAGCAAGTTCGTGGCCGTCGCGTCCCACGTTGCGGACGAGGATGCCGCGCATTCCTTCCTCTCTCAGGTTTCCCTCCGTTTCTTCCTTATAGATGACTCAATTTGTGCTAGAATTTTCTCGCTGATACTGGAGGGAGTTTCATGTTCCTGTACAATTAACTTCGTGAAGGAACTTGGCGTCCTCTCTGCGATGCCAAATTGGCTCCGACCAATGTGAAGGGTCGATTACATTTAATCTCCGGAACGTGTTTCGATATCCAATGAAATGATTGGACTGGCTGAATTTTCGACAGAGTAGTTTCTACTGATCCCTCTTTGTGATGTCTGAACACCTGATTGTTCCTTCTACTCTGATCGAATTCCCCTTAGCAACTGAAGAAATTATGCTCTAGTCGCCTCGTGTCAGGTTTCTATCTCTTTTAGACCCTCCCAGGTTAAGAAAGGAACCAGATAGCAGTGTTTATGTATACCCACCCTCCCATGGTTTTCTTTATTGATTTTGAACTGTTGATTCCAGGGACAAATTTTTCTGGTTCCCCCCTTTAATTTGATCCGAGAAAATATGTGATGCCTTCATATAGCACCTATTTGTGATGTCGATTACATGGTTATTTTTTCTGCTGATCATGGAAAATGTTAGGCCGAAAGCTCCCATTATTTTTAGGCGTTTTATCTAACAATAATGAAGTTTTATGAAGTTATTGACAAGAACCAGTATTTTTTTTCGTTTAATAATTCCTTGTAGGAATCATACTCTTCAGTTGGGTTTTAAGATGATTTGATCAATTAGCTTATCTGGTGCTCATTGACGATAGAAGAGAAATGCCATTTTAGGAGATCTGTGGATCTCCTTCGATATTATACAGTGTTTAAGACGTGTTTTGTACTATGTCATATAAATCGTGTAGAACCAGTGACATAATAAGTTAATCTGTTTTCTTGGAGCTAGTAAGACCGTGAGATTGTTTCCCTCAATAAAGAGAAACCATCTTCTTAAGAATTGGCATCTGCGCAAAACATTGAAACGGGTGGTATCAAATTCATTTATTCAATAAGTGAACAAGTCATAGCTCGAGTATGTTGCTATGTTTCTCACTTAAATCTTCATCGAACGTTTTAAGCCTAATCATCTATCAATGCCAATCACTGTTTCTGCTGCTTCTTTTTCCTGTTCCATCTCCATCTATTTAGTATCTTCTTCCCCCTTATCGGTTCGCCCTGCAAGAAGCAAACAGTAAGTAGCAGTTTGGAAAGCTAGCAGCAGACCGTCTGTGACACCTGGGCCTGTTCGATTTGTTGTGCCACTATCATCACATGTGGTTCCCACAGCTAGGGATAGAAACACGCTCATGGTTTTTACCTTAGGAGTAAACCCAGAGAAAGAAATCTTGGCAACCTGGTTGTGACGCTTATGTTAGGATGCTTACCAGATTTATTATTGATAAGTTTGTTACTACTAGGGGAATCAAGATCATATTGTACAGAAGTTAAAAAATGGTAGCGACTCTTCTTTCATACTAGGGGAATTTGTCACATATTGCGTTGGACTGTCATCTATTCAGTATGCGATTAATTTCTCATCGATTAGCTAACGAAATTAAAGTGGGAAGAAAGTTGAAAATGGTGAGAATTTTTCATTTTCCTTCTTTCTTTCTATCCATGTTTTCTCTGCAGCATTCATTAGGTTGTCACCAAAAATAATAGAAACTCAATTTTCAATTCGTAAATTTCTTAATTCCAGTCAGTCTCGTGCCTGATTCATCTACATTCATCAATCAATTTCTGTAACATGTTGCATCTCAGGTTAGAGATCCGAAGGCTACACACAACTGCTGGGCTTATAAGGTGATTGATGCCACTTAGCTTGATCAATATAAAAAAAAAACCTTCGTTTTAATGATTTATCACAACGGTTAGCTCTATTTTTCTCCTTTTCTGTGAGTTGGCATGTTTCACTATGTAGCTTGGAGATCAGTATCGGTGCAATGATGATGGTGAACCATCAGGTACGGCTGGTAAACCAATATATTCTGCCATCTTCTCTTCCGGATTGGATATGATCATGGTGGTGGTTATCAGGTGGAGTTGCGGTCTCTTTGAATTTATTTCTTTCTGTTCTTCTATCTTTGTTTTTTTTTTTTTTTTTTTTTTACAAGTTAAGTGAGAAAACATATTTTTCTCTTTAGAATACCAAAGTGATTCTTTGAATCAGTCATCATGACTCAGGAAAGATCCCAACACAATAGAGACTATGTCTAGCTTTAAAAGTTTTTAAATTATAAGATATCTTTACAGTAACTGAGATAATAGTTTTAATCGACGGCTTCCAAGTCCAGGCCCAGCTACTTTCCTATGGCTACACAGTTGATGGAGAAGCTTAGCACGTTCAGAACTATTTTTGCTGGATGATAAAGAATTTGGGGGTACACAGCACATTCGTTCTTCATCTTTGGCGTTCTAATATTTTTTGCCTCCTCAAATATTGAAAAACCACGTCCTTTCTCTTTGTCAAAATTCACAGATGGGATAAATTCTTGAATCCAATCATATTTTCAGTGAAGAGAGTGCAGATATTATAAAGTTGAATCTCATTGTTGTCCAGCATACTATGATGAACGTTGAATGTTTCTCAGAGCACAGGACAGGCAATTGAGAGATTGAGCTAGCATATTTTGTTATGGGGAATCAATGCTCCGGATCTGATGGCATGATTATAATGATCTCTTTTTGAAAACCCTCCTGTATTGTACTTAATTGATCACTTCCAATGGGTGGACGACGAATTAAAGTTTCTCTTTTTCATGTATTTTCATTCTGTATAGGTATTTTGGTGGTATAAAGTTGGGAACTGGTGGACTGGTCAGGGCTTACGGAGGCATTGCATCAGAATGTCTCAAAAACGTTTCAACATGCTTCGTTAAACCCAAAGTAAGATCCTTTGAAGTTGGGGATTTGATTCAGCACACGCCCCCTTTGATTAAGTTTCTTGTCACGACTAGATCACAGTGGTTTGGAGGAGATTGATTAATTTCTTATTAAATAGAAACACACTCACATGAAGTAAAGAGTCCAAGTCCTCATCAACAACAGTAAAAGCTTTTGATATCTACTTGATGGATCAAGGGAAAAACGTCTACCGATTTTTTAATATATTGTGTTGATGCTTATACAAGTAACACACATTTATAATGCAGATTCGCATTGGTCTGGAGGTGCCCTTTGGTATATTAGGATCAGTGTATCATCAGGTTAGTTTGGAAATGGAAACCTTTGGTTATTAATCAGTTTACAGTTATCAAGTATGCATTTTATTTTTTTGTTTGACGTATAAAAATGCAAATTCTATGTGCTATTATTTAGATGCAGATTTTCTTTCTGATTATTCCGTGCTGGAATACTTAGATATTATGACAACTCCAATGGCTGGTAGTCATCAGGTGAGCCGATCAAATGGGTGGGAGGGCAGTCTTGTCAAGTCTTTGAGCTTCCTGGTGAAAGCGTTTCTCTGGACTAGATGGGGGAATAAGGTGGGCCACTTTCTCAGCTGCATCAGTTCAGGATGTCTAGTGGCATGAGAGTGCAGTGATCATCCAAGGAATTCCTGGTTGGTGAGAAAATGTGCTCACACGGCAGGGAGGAACAAGGGGAGGTTGATGAGTGATACTTTCCAGTGCTCGTAGAGAGAGAGACAGAAGATATTTCCTCAACAAATGGGGTTCTAATTCATTGTCTAATCAATAGAAGTAGGCGAAATCTATTTTTTCATGCACTGATTCTACAACTGCTCTCATTGAACCTTCTTGATGTCTCATATTGATGCATTTTTCTCATCAATCAGTGTACCATCTAATGGATTATACTTCAGTATTGATTATGTAACATCTTCTATCTTAAAATTTTGTGTGCATATGGTCTGTTCTTCTTAAAGATCACTCGTTTCCCTTTGATTGCTGTTCCTGAGAATTAGCTGCTGAAACATGAACCCAGTTAGACTGACGATTCCCATCCCCTATCATGGAAGAAAGAAGTAATTTTTTCTGTTACCTAACGATGAAACTGATTTTAAATACTATATCTACCTGGATCAATTGATTTTTAGTTCTGAATTTCACTCGGCTCCCATATTTATTTCTATTGGCAGCTTCAATCTTTTCAAATTGAGGACACCAAGCAGGACTATGATACTGGACGAGATGGTTTTGCTATGTTGACGTTCATGGTAGATTATGACAAGCTTGATGGCTTGGAGACAACAATCACTGCTGATTATGGGAGAGAAATCATATTTTACAAGAACTAGGACCAGTTACTGGTTATTGCAATAGATTTCTTTCTGACATATTATCTTCGGTGTAAATTCAGGTTTCGTTTTCAACAGTAATTAATATCCAAAATATTCAAAAACTCTCCTATTGTCATGCATAAGTCATCATACAAAAGATATGCGTTCGAAGATGAATCTATTCTGCTCAGTGATTAGCTCCTGTTTGCTCAGCCCCAGTGAATTCTCCAAGTTTCAACCTCACAAAAATGAATGAAAATATTAGCTTCATTTTCTCATGTTGAATCCTGTATGATTATTCTTTGCAAAAAAATTGGTCTCTTGAATCAGATTTTATCGGATTGGCCTGTCTGGTTGTTCTTATGAGACTTCTGATCACTCAAGTGAATGATAGTTTCTCCTTCTTTGGTGAACCTAAGAGCACAGTGAAGTGAACAGCTCAAAATGCAATCATCATGAGAAGGATAATCCTTGGCGCTTGGATAAATATAATCATCATGAGCAGGATAATCACCAATTGTTTTTAACTAGTTTTGTTGGAGAAGTATTAATCGAGGATTGCATTAGTCTAAGACATTTCTGTTTTCTCAAACTTTGTTCTTCTGAATCCGGTCTTGAAGCAGATAATGTTGTAGCACAAACATCAACCCTCGATGAAAATGCCACTTCAGGTGAATGAAATTATATCATCAGCCCAAATTACTACAAGCAATTGCTAATTATTATTATTTTTCAAAAGAATCAGATTAATTCTTCATAAATTGCTCAAAATGTCGAGAAAATTCCCCCTCAAAGGTCATTTGAATTGTCAGTGATCCATTGCCCAATTCTTGATGGCTGTATATACGAAGGGTACAACAACAGTTAATGCCATGTAAACCCCTGTACATATGCTCTTCGATTGGCTCAAAAAATTCAATCTGAACTCAATATTTCTTGAAAAGGGATATAATCCGCATTTCATTTTTGTGGTGCAATAAATAAAATAAAAGGAGAATAATAAATCCATTTCTGGTGAAGTTTTGTTCTTACATTTATGTTCATACCGTACCCTATCTTAATCAGACCATAACTGGTACATTCTGATCATCAATCCTACCTGCGCATTGCAGTCTTTCGTTTATAATGCAAGAAGTGGAATGAAAAAATAAACAGTTATATCCATAGACCTAACTTAAGAAATGCACTACAGAACTATAATGAAGATCAAAATATCATAAACCATTTAATTGGTAATTTTCAAACACTGATTCTTCAGGGTTTTGCTGACCTGCCCGTGCAGACAAGAAAGGCTCATATTTAATGATCGTGAGTCATCCCACCTAGCTGAACTTCCTTCAACAGACCAGACCACATGGCCACACCATCGGAAACTAACCCAGAAGGCCTACCACAGCCTCATCAGATGAATCATAATCTATCTCATCTACCCCTGGCTAGGGCTCTCCTTAGAATTAAGAACGGATGATATCAGATCGTACTGGCCTGAAAGTCGTTGCAATCATCATCAATATCGTCATCTGCTGTTGGGTTGATCGCATCTTGGGTGGGTCGGCTTAACTTTTTTGGTAAAGATCCAAGAGTTTATCAAACTTCTCAGACTTGCTCCAGGTCCAGTAGGGGAATCAGCTGGCCGATGAAAAGCTTCTTGGTTGCAGCATCTTCATGAGGGCAACACTCACAAGTTCTATCTCGATATAGAAGGAGATGAGGATGTCTGGTATTAATCTGATAGGGAAACTACTTGAATCATCCTACCATGCTCGCCCCTGATAATTATCAAGAGCATATCCTCAATGGATATGCCCATCTCTTTAGAGTCAAACCAGAGTTTCTTCACATTTTCCCATCCTCAGGCAAAGGCTGATTCTCTTTTAAGTCAACCCCCAGCTCGCCTACACATTGGATAAGAGTCAATGCTTCCTGATCTAAGTCAACTCTATCCACCCGGGTCATCTTAAGGGCATTGGGAACTGATCTCTGAGCACGAACACATGTTCGTAGATATGACTTGTACAATGGCAGAGTCATGAGCCTGTGTCGACGCAGAGCCTTTATGTACCTCCGGGCCTCGTCGGCGTCCCCCTGCTCCTCAAAATGCTCCATGATGCACAGCCTGACCTCATCAGACGGCCTCCATGCACAGAATCTTAACAAGGAGAACCCTTTCTTCATGGCATCTACAGCTTTATCCATCTGCTTGCTTGCAGTCCAGCCCTCTATCAGAATCTCCCACGTCTTGTAGTTCGGCTGCCCACCCTTCGCCAGTGTGTGTGAGTGCAAGCTCTCTGCTCTGTCCATCCAGCCCTTTCTGACATAGGCACCCAGCAGCACATTGGGCACCCTGATATCATATTTTCTACACTCTGACTCCCATTTCAAGAAGACCTTCTCGGCTTCTCCAATATCACCAACCTTCACTAAGCAAAGGATTATGCACATATAGTTTGCACTAGTGATTCTCCCCGCCACCTTCTTGCTGGTTTCCCACAGTCTCCGAACGCCGTTTCGGTCATTAAGAGCAGCGTAGATGGTGATGAGGAAGAAAAAACCCAGACGATTTCTCATAGATAGCCGGTCTTCAGCATCTTTCAGAGCAGCAAAGGCCTTTGTCTTTAGACCATGCTTTGTGTAGATGTTGGCCAAAGTAGAGTATGTGCTCCAACCCACCTCCACATTGCTGTCGTTGACCATTTCCATGTACACTTCCTCCACAGAAGGCACAGAAGATATCTCATTAGAGGCATTCATCCAAATGTTGTATGAGAGTACGTTCAGGGGGATCATATCACGTTTCATCTCCTGAATTATAAGTGGAACCTTCTCATATTGACCCACGGCCATATAAAGCTTCATCATATCATTGAAAGGCTGAGGAGTTGACAGACCCATTTTCTTAAGCTTCATCATGAGAGCCTCAGCTTCAGTCATCCGCCTTTCCTTTACATAGTAATGGAGAAGCGAAAGAGAAGTGGCATCCAATGGAGCATCACAATGTATACTTGCATAGTAGGCCTCTGCCTCCTGTAAGCCATGGGCTTCAGCAATCAATTCTAACTTTTGGGCATAATCAGATGGCGTTACTGAGAAGCTGCCATGGGATTCCATCCATGTCAGAATCTGCATGATGAAGGATATACTTAGATTGGATTGCTTAGCTATCCTGCAGATAAAAGAAATTGATAATACAATGATCACCAAAGATTAAAAAAAACGGGGACTTTGATAAAAAAAAGTTATTTCAGTGAAATGAAAATAACACAGGCGTCACTTTGCATTGTCACTAACAAAATCATAGGAAAAACAAAAGTTTGAACAAGGAAATATTATTTGTGTAAATATCCATGTGGTACACGCTGGGGGCAAAGAGGCTACAAATAGCATACTTTCTTTCCTAGCAAATGGGCATTGATTCCCATCAAAAGTAGTCACCATAGTGAGCAGAATCATGAACATGAGAACACACCATTAAGTATGAATGGTTTGAAACTGCCAAAAAAAAAAAAAAAATCCACTTCCAATCCCCCTTCTAAATTGGAAAATAGCTACTGGAAAATCCAAACATCACTAAATAGCCTTCTGAAAATTTCAAAGACGAAAGTCAAAACGTCATCTAGAACTGTTCATGCAACGCGTCATAAGAGAATATCAACTTTGAGAGAATTCTTGCCCTCCATTTTCTCATCCTCAGTTATATGACCAAAATAATTTGATCTGTCGTCCAAAAATTACAGATTTGACAGTGGAGTTCATGATTTCTCAGGAACATCAAGAAGCTCAGGATTTCTCTCTGACAGCAACTGATGGAATGTCTCTGCTACAGATGTCAAATCAGCTTTCAGAAAAGCATTGTACAGCCAGTCACATATGGAATTGCCAAGCTCCGAGTCCTTTTCTTTTTTCCACTGATCCAGGATCTCTCCAGCTTCTTTCAAATGTGCATGCATAAGATAGGAAGAAAGAATACAGACATAAGTTCTGTTGGCAATTTTCTTGAAAGTCATCCGTAAGGATTTCCATATCTCATCAATTTGCTCCTTGTTACCCAGACCCGTATACAAAATCACGAGGAAATCGTACGTTATCATTCTCTGTGTGATATTTTTAGCCTCAACTGGAGAATGGGTCATATTTGTAAGATGGCTTGTAGAAATATATATGTCAGTCAACTTGATGTACGTCTTCCAGCCATTGTCACCGTTGGGATCACAGGACATCTCATCAAGAATCCTTCTCACACCATCAATGTCCATTGTGGAAGCATATGCACTTATCCAGAGATTGTAGGTAAATATGTCTGCCGACTCACTGCTACTTTTCAGTTGCTCAACAACTAAGGGAACTTTCTCAGCCTGTCCAACTGAAATGTACAGCGTCATCATCTCATTGAATGTAAGAGTATTTATCGTGATCCTTAATTCCTTCATCTTGTCAAACAAAAATTCAGCCTTCTCCACAAGTTTGGCACTAGCATAGGCATGGAGGAGAGCAGTGTACGTCTCGCATGTTTTTGCTGTTGATGGGAGACCTTCAAAGAACTCCTCGGCGGATGCAACACCAAAAACCTTAGAGATTAAGCCTATCCGCACTGCATAGTCGTTTGTTGACAACTCACGCTCGTGATGAGATATCATCCACTCAGATATCTGCAAACTCGCGAAAGTTTCATAGGTTATCGAATTTATTTTTCTGAATACACAAAAATTAATGTCTGCCATCACACTGAACTATGAATTCTTAATATAATCCCAAAATTTGCACACAAAAAGATACATCAGCATTTCAGAGTTCGAGATTTATTAAGAAGGAGCAATTATGATCCAAGATAACATCAGAAATCATTGTCTCGAAAAACAGTTGAATCGTAGCTGACGATGGGACGTAAAACATAACTGCACAATGTTTCCTTAAAACAACCTTTTACTAAGCACTAGATGCAGAAAGATGGTGAAAAAAAGATCATTTAGTGCTGGATGTTATATTGAAGTAAAGGTAGGCTTTCCTACCTTCCAAGCCTCAACACATGAGCAAATATTTTTTGGAGTTTGATTATCTGGAATGTAAGTATTTTCATGAGGAGAAAACCTATGTTTATTGTTTAAATTATTACTGATATTTGGTATAAAACTTGCATCCTGTGATGCAAAAGAAAATTTTTCAGATCTAGTGATAGTTAAATTCTCAAACATGTTCTTCAAGATGACGAATTGATTGACATATTATGTGCTAAATTGAGACTCTTAATATCACAGTAATTCGAGTCTACAGTCAGGTCAGCATGTCAAATGTCCAGGTCGACTTGACAAATTTCAGTCAATAAGAAAGTTCTAAATGAAGTCGACCTATATCTCTTCTCAGGTGCAATTTCATGATGAAAACTATTCATTTTCAAGCATAAGCAACTTAAGATGACCATCAACTGATAGCAAACAAAGTTGTCGTCTATATATGAAAGGTTCACAGAAGCTTAAGGCAGGTCTTTTCGAGCTGGCTATCCTAGAAACTTGAGCATTAATTTTTAAGGTTCCTTTCTCAAGCTAGAAGGCTACTACAGAGTCCTCTTAATCTTGAGTACTCTAGGATATTTTTTTAACTTTCCATTCAATAGTTTTTGTAGAGTCATCATCCTACATTGCTGAAATGAGAGCCTTCGCTTACGTCTTACTGAACAAATTGGATGGTTCGCACCTTGCTTAATCCTAGGGCATTCATGTGAAAAATGTTCATCCAGCTTATTGGACTGTGTCATAAGTTGTCCGGAAAACTAAACCAACATAGAAGCTATGAGATTTGTGTTATCACAACAAACTTGATTCTATGAACATCCCATTATTCTCCATCATGTGCATAGAAAAGGCGTCTATCCACTAGACTACGTGGAAAATTTTATATTTGAATCATGAGTGAGCTCTTTCTTTTTTTGCAGGGGGCATTCCAAGAGAAGCAGAAGGCCTCCATTACATGATACATGAAATGATAAAGGACTGAGCAAATGCAGTTTTATTAGATTCGCACGTAAGAGTTTATGATATGAGGCATATTATCCACAAGAGATAAAACGTAGACAATCAAGGGTCCCGCTTATTAGATACCAAGAAACGTGTGACTCTCTGCCAGGTAATTCACATAATTATCCAAAATTTGCAATCAAAATAAATTTGCAATCAAAATTTTCATATAAATAGCCAAAGTCAACCCTTTGAAATTATCCACCTCACAAATATTCAGAACCCTTCGAATTTAAAGTCAACGTTTTAATTCGTGCTTCATAAAGTACCCTACGAGATTATCAAATCCTTCTGGGGAGGTACTGTTTACGCCTGTCCAGGCAATCTGACATCCCCGAAATTAATAGTGTCTTGGTTCTCTTTTAGGCATACAAGAGGCATCTCAGATCGTAACATAGCAGACTACGTAGCCAATGGGGGGTCAAGCCAGTGCTTTGAGGCACGCCATCCCCCCCCACCCACAGCACTGTTTCTCCCTCAGACATACCTGCATTCATTCTTATTATTCTCTCCCAAAAATCAAGGTTCTCTTCTTTCTGGGCCGGGCAAGTATCTACTTCAGCCAGTTCGTAGAAAGGCAGATAAAATCTCGTCCCATAAGGTTACCACTTTATCTCCCTCCATCTTCCTTGTGATCCCCATCTCATATCTACACCACATCCTCATCCACATTGTCCCAATATGTAGAATACTAACGAGTACAGGACGATTTCTTCGTTCTCCAAATTGTATAATCGTCTACACTAAATATATGACGCAGTATTGCATTATAATCGTGTTCATCAGCTTCACTACATTTTTTGTAATTTGGAAAGGTACGATAGATCCGGACGTAGATTTCAGAAGAGAGTAATCCCATAATTTTCACATAAATGACAGCAGATCACTAGAAACAGGAAAAAGAACCAAATATATCCAAAGCAAAACGAACACGAGAGAGAAAGAAAAAAAAGTAAAAAAATCATACTAACCTCGAGGGCATGCTTGTACCTCTGCGCTCTGCGCAGCTCCCTCGAAATGCGACGAAGCTCCCCCGCTGTCACATTCCACCCTTCGCCGACCCACTTCTCGAGGGCGACCGTGGCACTCCGCTTTGGGAAACGCAGCCGGAAGATCCTATCTCGCAGGCTGTCCTCCGGCAACGCGAGAGACGTGGGCACCTCCCCGGCGTCCGCACTCCTCATGGGGCCGGACGACACCGTCCTGAGGAAGCAACCAGTAGACAGTGCTCCAGTAGTGGAACTAGGGTTTCGGGAGACGCAGCGCCGAAGTATACCGGTGAAGAACGAGGTCCCCGCCATCTCCCGCCGCGGAGCTCCGACCAACCTCAGAGCAGACGATCTTCACGAAAATGAAAAAACAATTCCTCGAGTGTTAACTAGTTAATTATTCATCTGAGGGTTTTCAATGGACCATTATGGGCCCAAAATTTACAGCCCAAATAATCTCAATCCCGGCGCGGCCCAATGCTCAAACACCAGAGCCCACTTTCTTGAGGTCACTACTTCTGCCCTGATACTTTTCTTGAGGTCTCTCTCTCTCTCTCTCTCTCTCTCTCTCTCTCTCTCTCTCTCTCTCTCTCTCTCTCTCCCTCCCTTTCTCTCTCTCTATAAGCATTCAAAATGTTGTATGAATATTCATGGAGATATCCGACCATCATATTATCTGAGTTTAAATCATAGCCGTTGAAGTATTTGAAGATTATAAGATCAACGCCAAAGAAAGTCCCCCCAATGGTAGAGGAACCGACAACTTCTGATGTATGTCTATAAAGAATTCTCAAAATGAATTATGAGCCAATTTCGGGACAGTAACTGCTGAATATTTATGAAATATAGAGAAATATACATGGAACGCCATAATTCCCAAATTAATTCAAAAAATAGATTTTTCAGACTATTTAATTCAGAAATAAAAACTTACACTACGAAAATTGAGTCTTCATAATAATTTTGAGAGAAGTAGAGATATATTTTTGACCCAATTCACAAATTGATTAATTTTAATTATTCATCCGAATATCTTTTTTTCCACTTATTAATGAAATCTAGAGACATCTACAAGGAACTCCATAAGTCAAAAAATATTTTTTTCTGTGATTTACATTCCTAAATAAAAACCTCCACTACAAAAATTAAGTCTTTTATAATAATTTTGAGAAAATTAGGAATATAATTTTGGTCCAATTCAAAAATTATTTATTTTTGAGGAAACTCACAAGTCATCCGAATATCTTTTTTCAACTAATTAATGAAATACTTAGACATCTTCAAGGAACTCCCATAATTAAAAAAATAGTTTTACCACTTAAATCCCAAATAAAAACGTCCATTACAAAATTTGAGTCTTCATAATATTTTTGAGAGAAATTTATGTAATTTTGGCCCAAGTCAGAAATTATTTATTTTGAAGGAAACTCATAAAGTCATCCGAATATCATTTTCTACTCATTATTATTATTATTATAGAATAAATAATTAATGTGGCTGATCCCATGAATAAATGCGGGGTGGGTTCAATAAAAGAGGACTTCTAATAATTAAAAATAAATATTATAATTTTTAATAAATTAGTTTTTTTTCAGATTTAATCCCACACTGGTATTAAAGTCAAAACCCATAAGTAGGGTTTAGCCCACGAACCTTCATTAATGGGCGATTTTTTTGGCTTTGTGGGCCCAGGTGAGGCCCATTGTGGTCTGGGCACCCGGGGGGTTTTTCCTGCCTTGTTGTGGGGCCCGCGGGTTCCGGAGACTTCGATCAGGAGCCGTCAATTCGATTTCCTGCGTCGTCTTCCTGGGGAAAACCCTAAATCCGAGGAACCTTTCCTTCCAGAGGTTCATGAAGAGAGGGAAACCCGGAAAAGGGGAAGGGGGGCCCCCTCTCTCTCTCTACTCGTCTCGTTGGGGGGCTGTTTTATAATGATTCCCAATGCTTTCTTGCCACTGCCCTAGACGTTCTCCTCTCTCTCTCTATCTCTCTCTCTATCTCTCTCTCTCTCTCTCTCTCTTCTTTCTCTCTCAACTGCGGAGAGGGGGGGGTTTCTGGAGATGTGGTGAGCCCTACAAATAGCCCTCTTCGCCCCTTCTCCTTCTCCTTCTTCTTCCTCTTCTTCTTAGTCCGCCCACATTTCCTGCTCACAGTGGGGGGCAGTGGGAAACGCCTTGTATGAGAGCGGGGGCGGATCCCTCTGTTTCTCTCTCTAGACCTCTCTATTCTGTGCATCTCTGTGGAAGATTAGAGGTCTGGATGGGTTCATGGCGGTAGATTCATAGAAGGGTTTGCTCCGGCTTTTGGGGGGGATGGGCAGTGCCTACTACGACTGCGCATCCGCCATTCTCCTGTGCGCAGAGGACAACCGCAGCATCCTCGGCCTCGACGACGAGGACGGCTGCGGGCTGCCCCCTGGCCGGCGGCGCCGCCGGAGATCCGCCGTTGGCGGCGGAGCTCCGGCGGGTTTCCATCTGCAGACGGAGGAGTGTCTGGCGATGCTGGTTCTCCGAGAGCACCACCATCTTCCCCGCGAAGACTATGCCACCCGTCTGCAAACCGGAGCCTTGGACTTGTCGCTCCGAAGGGACGCCATTGATTGGATCTGCAAGGTCTGTTCATCTTCATCTTCATCTTCATCGTCATCATCATCATCATCATCATCGTCGTCGTCGTCATCATCTTCTTCTTCTTCATCTTGTTTGTCATCATCATCTTCTTCCTCCTGTTTTTCTTTTCCTTTTCTGTGTTCCTTGGGCATTTTCAGAGACGCCTCCGGATTTGATGGTTTGAAGCATGGTTCTAGCTGCGTATATAGCTATCATCTTCGTTTTTCGATCAAAGATCCTTCTTTTAGCGCCCCATCTTAGTTGTTCTTCGCTTCTCTCATTGCTTTGCTTTCATTAATGGCGGTCCGTCTTGGTTTTCTTGCTCAGGTCCACGCTCACTACAGCTTTGGGCCTCTCAGTGGCTACCTCTCTGTAAATTACTTGGACAGATTCCTCTCTCTGTACGAGCTCCCGGTAGAAGCTCCCTCCCTTTCTCTCTCTAAAACCTTCCTTCTTCAGTTCAAGATGATCCTCATGGTGGTTCCATCGCCTGGTTGCAGCAGGGCAAGGCGTGGATGATCCAATTGCTGTCTGTGGCGTGCCTGTCGCTGGCGGCGAAGATGGAGGAGGCGGAGGTCCCCCTCTCTCTGGATTTACAGGTGGAAGAAGATCCCCGATCGATCGTCCTCACTCCTGTTCCTGTTCTTCCTCAGATCGAATCCGCGGTTTAGTCTGATGGTGGAGATTCTGACGATCTGACAGGTTGGCGATGCGAAGTTCGTCTTCGAGGCGAGGACGATTCAGAGGATGGAGCTGCTGGTGCTCAGCACCCTCCAATGGCGGATGCAGGCGGTGACCCCCTTCTCCTTCCTCGACTACTTCCTCCGCAGCTTCAATGGCGGCAAGTCCCCCGGAGAGGCGTCCATCTCCCGGTCCGTCGACCTCATCCTCCGGACGACCAGAGGTCTGCATTGCCCACCTTCTGCTCCCAAATTTAGAAACTAGGATTTACCTGCTCGTCGTCGTCGCCCTCCGTCTTCGTCCTCCTTCATCCTCCTCGATTCTCTCTGGAAATGATCTCTCGGTCGACTGCAGGGATCGATTTCTTGGAATTCCGGCCATCTGAGATCGCCGCCGCGGTGGCGATCTCTGAGCTCGAGGCGGCGGCTGAGGAGGAGGTCTCCGGAGCGCTGCTGAGCCGCTGCGTCCATCTCGACAAGGTCAGTCCAGTCCCTCTCTCACCTCTCTCTCTATGTGAGAAGCTTCTCCTCTGTCGATGATAATGACAATCAATTCCGGCGAGCGGTGGCGCAGGAGAGGGTGCTGAGATGCTTGGAGCTGCTGCGGGACGCGGCGGCGCCGGGGAATCGCCCGTCGAAGGATGGCGCCGCCGCCGCCGCCGCCGGCTCTGGTGCGCCCGGATCTGTTCCGCAGAGCCCCATCGGCGTGCTGGACGCCGCCTGCCTGAGCTACAAGAGCGACGACACCACCGCTGGCTCTCAGTCGATCCCCGAGCAAAACTCACCGGAACCGAAGAGGAAGAAGAACCCCGATCCGTCCGAGGTTTAGAAAAAGAAAGAGAGAGAGCACGGCGGAGGCGGATTTTGCACCACGCCGGCGGCGAGAGGATCTGCCGGCCGTCTGGTTCGAGGAAGAGGAAGAGGATGATGGATGAGGAAGCGGAGAGAGAGAGAGTGGAGAGGGATGGTGAGTTTTGGTTGCTGGGGAACCTAATCGGAACTTGTTTCTCTCTCCTCACCACCCTCCCCCTTCTCCCCCCCCACAACACTTCTAGAGTGACAGAGAGAGGGAGAGAGAACAGAACAGAGGATTGATTAATTACTAATATTTGTTGACTGAAAGGGCAGAGAGAGAGAGAGAGTATTATTAATAGTATTTGGTTTATTAAATAATAAACTCTAAAAAGTTGACCGGCCGTCTGTATGGACGGTAACGGTTTTAACGGTGGGCGGGGATGGGGACCTAGTGGCGTGTGGAGTGTGGTCACCGTCAGCGGCGGCATTTGTCCCCGTTCGAACATGGGGTCCAAGGGGCGTGAGAAGGGCGGTAATCTGACCAATGTGTATCTGCACTGCACCTGATGATCATTAAATGTAATCTATTTATTTCAAAAATATGAAAATTTATATGAGGGTTCCACCATCAAGCATGAGGGTACACGGGATTTACGGTGGGAAAGCAACCAGCAACGCCTCCATGTGAAAAACAGACCCCCCCCTCACCTTCCTCGTCGGCGATTAGTGCTGGCGCTGGAGGAGCGGCGGCGGACGAGGATCCGGCCGGTGATCGGAGGCCATGATCTCTCAATTCTTCGTGCTGTCGCAGAGGGGCGACAACATCGTCTTCCGCGACTGTATGATGCTCTCTCTCCACCTCCCCCCCGCTTCCCCAAGTCGTAGTGTGCGGTGGCTTTCTGCTTCGTCTAGTCGCAGATCTGGCCCCGCATGGTCTTCTGGACGATGCCCTGTCAGTTGATCTCATTGAGATCGATCAGTACCTAGCGCCTTGGTGATCGTAACGTATAGTTTTTAGGAAATGCGAGGTTCGCCCTGTGGCCTCTGGGCGAGGGTCGTGTCGATGGTCTCTTTCTCCCCCTGGTGATTGCCTTTATAAATGTTGGTAATTTTTTGGGAATTCCAGTGGAAGGAAATTTCCTGTTAGGTTCTGTAATAGGCTTAATGATAGGCTGACACTACCTTCTTATTTAGCATATAAAATATCAACGATATCGATCATTCTTTAGGAAGCAACAAGGTCAGCTCAATAATTTGAGTGGTAAAAAGTAGATTCTTCGTGTTCATTATAAGCATCAATAAAGATTTAGTTACTTATTCTCCTTTAGACTTTCTAGAGGTTCTTTATGGCTACGACTGGAGACAAATGACATGTTGAAGTTGGCTGTGAATCCATGTCAAAGAGAGAGAATAGCAATGTTTTCTTGTTTATGTTATAGATGTTCGTATTATAGATGGCCTTTCGTTCTAAAGTAAATGACGTCGATGAGATGGAATAAATCTTCATATCTGCGCTATAAAAGTTCTCATGTAATTTTTCTAAAACCCTATTTTGACAGGTATTTTCTCCACATTTCATATATAGATGGCATGAGGATTGTGCTTGTAATTCTTTATACCAATAAGAAACATGGACATAGGCATGCACATTCTTGATTGAAGGAGCATCCATCAGAGTGAATAAGTATGCTGTAGAACTAGGAATGCCATTGAAATGCTCATCATGGAATCATTGTCTCGAATAGACATTTTACGTTCATAACTAACGGTTTTTAGGTATGAAAGATACTTGTTACTGGTTGTGCTGATATATTTTTCAGAGAATATCCGGTAACTGCAAACCATTAATGAAGATATTGTGGCCTATAGTATCATGGCAAAAATATTATGGCAGTGGACAACAATTTTAACTGTGTCATATTTTTTACAGGGATGAATTAACTTAAATGGCCGTAGATTGCTTAATGCCCTCAAACTTAATGTTTATTATTTTTGTGCACGTTCCAGATCCCAGTCTTTATCAGGATTTTTATTTTTAAAAACATTGCAGTGGATATTTTGTGCTGTAGTGGCTTTTTGTGGCTCTTTATTGGGTTCATTTCTTGTGGGATTGCTTGAATTTTCTTACGTTTTGGCTTAAGTTGAGATATTACTGTTTTTGTGTTCACCTTGCCATCCCCTTAGTGGTGCCCGCCCACTCCCCCCCCACACAGTCCTTCTCTGGAGCCTGTAATATCTACTCTTTGGATATGTGTTATCCTGAAGATGTAGTTGTGATTACTAATCTTTCTTTCCTTTATTCTGCTACTGTGGACGTAGATCGTGGTGAAATACAGAAAGGAAGTGCTGAGATATTCTTTCGCAAAGTAAAGTTCTGGAAGGGAGAGGAGTCTGAGGAGGCACCACCTATCTTTGTAGGTATTTGTTAGAAGAAAACTGTTCGGGCTTGTGTACCAGTTTTTTCAATTATTCTTGTTGAAATGTTTTACATCTCTTTTAATAGTTTGTGTTCTCACGCTTCTCAAAAGCAGTTTTTATCTATTGTACGTCTCTTCTATTAAGAACTCGAGCATTTCTTTATTTTTTATTCCAATCTGTTATTTTCTACTTTGTGACGTGCTGACTCTACCAACACTTCAAAAAAATGGCTGGGCTTTCTATTACGAAGCAAAATATATTAAAATATATTTTTAGTGCAGTTTGAAAAGAGAAAGAGCAAGGACGGACTTAATCAGAGGCTATATCTCTTTGTACCTAGCTCATTTCCATACTTCTTCCTGAATATGCCTTGTGTAACCCTCCTTGCATATGTATGTGAATTTGAACTAGTTACCTTGTGCTGCGAAATTGAGATTGTTGTCTTCAAACAGTTCATGGAACGTGGTTCATGGTTATCAACCATGGAAATGCAGTAATATGCCGCATTGACTTGCGCATAGATAGCATTTCACTGATTTCACATACACTAAGATTCACGTAAACAAGTGGGAAAGAAGGGGACTCACTATTTGTTTTCCATGTTGAGGACAACACCATGCTCGCAAATACTGTCATACTTATCTGTAATGTTGTTTATAGTTTGAGAATTATGCACCTTTGAGGTCCTCATGTCTCTTACTTTCTCAACTAGTCAGAAATCTATTTGAAGCTATCAAAGGCTAATGACTTCTTGATGGTGGTTATCAACAGGTTCAATATTTTTGCCTGAAATAGTGGAGACGTAGTTCCCTAGGCACTATTTCAGCCTAAGACACCCACACCCTGCACCTTATAGTCCTATTCCTTTGTTACCTTTCTTACATATTTCGTCTGAAGCTTCTTTCTATCTAAATGGAAACATTATCGTGTATATTTAGATCAAAATTTTCTCTGTCAGAGGGATAATATTAATGGCTTAATCATAAAGGAATGCTTGATGTAACTTATTGAGCTAATACAATTAATGGAACACTTATGTATAATTTATTTCTCTTTCTGTCAATATATATATATATATATATATATATATATATATATATATATTGCATATATCTCATTATCTCACACAGCACTCGACATGCTACATGTTGAGGAACTCTAGCCCACGTGCCATTTGAACTTCTCGGTGCACATAGGTGCAGGTGCAGGTGGATGAAAGACGTGAACAGTGTGGGAAGTGCCTTTAAGCTTCGTACTATGCGAAGTGGCTTTCTCAATTGCATAGCCCTAACATTCCACATATTTCTTCAATCTTTTCAAAAATGTCGGACAACAGATGTTCAGTGGTACAAGGATATCAGCATTTATTTGCTCCTTGTACCTTCCCATGCAAATCTCCATTTTATTCAGTATGGATAAATGTGATTTCAACCTCAGCAAAACTCATTTTGAATGAGAAATCAGATGAAGAATATATCAGTACCAATATTCTTGTATCACTGTACATCTTTATGCTTGTGGTAAATTATTTGATGAGAATATCACTCAATTTCAACATGCTTTATTCATTGATGGGAAACCTATCAGTAGCAATTCCCTTTCACTTTTGTCCATTCTCAACTGCCAAGCGTTGTGGGTGTAAACTGGGTTTCTACAATGTGGAACGGAAAAAGTAAAATATATAATTTATACTTTCAGCATTTTAACAACTTGCATTTTTTATCCAGTCCTTATGCTAGCAGGTCTTTTAAAGAACGTTTCTGCTGGGCCTCCTATCCCCAAACAAGAGAAATGGTATTCTATGCTAGGGGGAAGCTTAACAACTTATTGTTCACAGGGGTAACAGCAATCTGCCTTTCATGGAACTTCAATATTGTAGGAGTGCCCGGCGAAATCCTTTCTGTACATGAGCAGATACTTTACTCTGGTCCATTTATGTTCAATTTCTTACAGATTTGAAGGACCTTTATGTTAAGTGTATCTGGTACTCCTTTTGCAAAAGCGAACTTGAACTGAAACTAGGCTCAATTTTCATCCATTTTTTCAGTATGGACTTGCCTAAGATGGGATGAATTCCATTTTATTTACACGGTTCTCTTTATCCCGATGGTGTGAACTTTCTGCCGTAACTTTGACACCCAGTTTGCTTTAAATACATAATTTTTCGTAGTTACAATTTTGGTTGCTCTTGTAATCTGATATATAGTCGTGTTGCCCTTTTTATCTATGATTCTTGGATAGGTTGATATCCTGATTGTTCTCAATGCACACTCTCCACAAGTTCATTCTGTACATGAGCTTGTTTCGTAATTTTTCAGTGTTACTACTTTGGCTGCTTACATAATCTACTGTTCTCGTGTCGTCCTTTCTATTTGTGTTTCAAATAAAAAGTGACATTCAAATCCTTGTGTTTGCAGAATTTGGATGGAGTGAACTATATTCATGTGAAAGTAGCAGGATTGTTATTTGTGGCAACAACAGGGATTAATGTATCACCGTCTTTGGTATTGGAACTTTTGCAAAGAATTGCTCGTGTCATTAAAGACTACCTTGGGGTTCTAAATGAGGATTCATTGCGGAAAAATTTTGTTCTTGTATATGAATTGCTCGATGAAGTAATTGTGAGTGTTCGCAATGTTTATCTTTAGGAGCTTTTCATGGTTACTAATTAAAACTTTTTTGCTCATTTTTTATGCACATATTCTTTGATCCCACATGTAGTCCCCCAATTATCCATTGTTTTATAAAATTTAAGGGATAATTCAATATCTTTTGACCTTGAACTGCAATATTTTCTTCTTTATATTCTTCTGAGGGTATGGACACCGCAGAGAGTTGGATTTTTTTATTGTGAGAGCCCATGACGAAGTAAGATAGCAGAGAATGATACCTGAGGTTGTCTAAACTAAGTCGCAAATAACTTATGATTAGTCATGAAGTTCCATCCTGTTGCATTAGAATCAAGGTCAGATAAACATGATCCATGGAAACTGAGTCAGATCAGGCAATTTTAGCTTCATTTCTCTGAGCCACGAGTCAAATAACTACAGATTTAATCCTCTGGTTTATGTGATTCGTGTGATATGCCTATAGTCAATTGTAAATTCACCTTTACTAGTCGCTGAGATCTGGTGATATTTTCTTACTTGGCTTTGATTCTTTGTAGACTTAGAAAGCTTGAATATGGGTCAACAAAATATGCTTAAAATAGTCTGTGTACTTTTAAATACAGAGGGGCATAGCTATTCGCCTTGTTTGGGCTAGGTGTCTTTTAAGGGCTCTATTCCTTCTAAACATTATCTGAACGACACACTGCCATCGCCTGCCAAACTTAATTGATTCAAGCTCCATTATCATGGAGAAAAATTGAACTATCGTATGCCTATTTCGTTTAGCGCTTCTTCTTTTATTACATCCCTTACAATCCTTGCCAGAAAAATTGTGCACCCGGTCATCATAGAAGAAAATGTATTCTTTTATGATCATCTTTTTTCAAGTATAGATGTTTATCGAACCCTAACGTAGGTGAATGGACAGGCATAAAGCCTAGGGTTGCTTTTGATCCTGTGACCACTCACTGTGGGACTACTGGTTGTAATGAAGAGAGCTGAAAACTCTACCTATTATGTCTGCCTGGGCATTGTTTGGTCCACTGTTCTGTGAAACCGCAGTGGATCCTCTGTTTTAGAAGGTGAGTGCTGAATACCTGACAATTTTCAATATGTCCTCTCTGATGACTGCTCCACCTAGCCATCGTCTTACAATTGGATAGGTACATCTTTTAACAGCCTGTCTGCTGCCCATTAGTCTTAGGATCATCAGCTGAAAACTCGAGCACATTATGCCTACACTTCTCACGGCTTCCATGAGGATGCCTTGGTTAATAATGGTACTCAGTGAATGCTGATCAATTGTGCAACTCTATCTACTATTATCATCAATGAAAAAAGATATTTGCGTATTTTTTCTTGACTTGTTGCTTTCCTTGCCCAGATGGAATTTATTTGCAGCCCTTGATATAGAATTTCGCTGTTTCAATTGTTTCAATTTATCATGCGTTTTCTCATTGGTCCATTCTTTGAACTGGAATTTTTTAACAAACTCATTCCATGCTCTGTGTAAACAGGATTTTGGTTATCCTCAAACAACATCGACAGAACTTTTGAAATCTTATGTATTCAATGAACCACTTGTCATTGATGCAGCTCGTTTACCAGCTCTTGGGCCTGCAGCCATGTTTATGGTATAGCCAAGCAAAATCACCAAAAGCGATTATCCGTGTTAGTCAAGCTTGGTGATTTTAACTTTTATACTTCTTTTCATGTGTACAGCAAGGAGCTAAGAAAATGCCAGGTACTGCAGTTACCAAATCTGTTATTGCCATTGAACCTGGAGGGAGGAAGAGGGAGGAAATATTTGTGGATGTAATAGAGAAGATAAGTGTGACATTCAGCTCCAGTGTGAGTGTTTTTAGTAACAGTTGCTCAAGCCGCATGCTTCAGTTTCTCATTTTTTATGTACGTTTGGGCAGCAAGGATATATAATTTGAATGAATACTTATTTTATCATTGTAAAAGAATTCAAAGAAAGAGGGATTAGTTTTCTCGCTTTCAAGTGGGGCGGTCATTGTCATCTTTATAATTTTATTATCTGATCTGCTAATCCTTGACCAAATCATCTGAGAACTGATTCAAAAGCCTATGTAGATTTGACTAAACTGATTGGCCTGTTGATGAAGCTTGTAATGCTTGTATTTTCGCCTGGTACTTGTACACTTAACCTTCTTAGCTGCCCGATACTAAGTAATCTCTTCCTTAATGCGTTGGCAGTATTAAATACATTCTGGACCTGCTCCCTTTTATCTTCCTCTCATTATTGCTAAGTTTAAATTATTTTTTTATTGCAACTAATGATCTTCTACAATTTACCAGTAATGTAATGTGAACAGTTCTTGTCAACAGGGGTATATACTTACCTCAGAGATTGATGGAACCATCCAAATGAAAAGTTATCTTACAGGGAACCCAGAAATACGTCTTGCTCTCAATGAGGATCTGAGCATTGGAAGGAATGGAAGTTCTATCTATGGTACCCAGAAACCCTTTTCCTCTGGCTATTGTTAATCCATGATGACTGACATGTATATTAGTTCTGTACGCAAATCAATTTTGATGTAAATTCTGATAAGGTTGGTGTAATATGGGCTCCCAGAGCTGAAAACCGTACATTTTGAGTTCCCTTAGAAAATCGTTCGGCAATTTATTGACAAATTATTCTTAAAGATAACCACTCACGTGATATATTTTTATTTGTGTAAATATCGACATTTCACTTTCTCTTTGTGTGCCATAGGTTATAGTAGTTCTACTGGAGGTGGGATGGTGATACTTGATGATTGTAACTTTCACGAGTCTGTGCAACTTGACAGTTTTGAGGTAGATCGAAAATTGACATTGGTGAGTTTACCGCTTTAAGTTTATATGACGAATGTTTAACATATTGGACTTAAACGTTTCTTGTTATTCTGCTATTCAACATTCATGTTTGTGGGAGAGAATGATTTTAAGACTGTGACATGCTGATCTTGTTAGAAGTTATTTGTCTGTCTACCTGGGTGCTGCAAACTTATTGGTACTTTTTTTTTTCTCCTCCATATTTCATTAATGTCACTTTCACCTTTCCCAGTGTTCGGTACTTTAAATGTACAAACAGGATGCACATATTTAAGCCAGGTTTCTGATAGGCATGGTACTTTCTCATACACAAGTATGATTTACGTTTTCGTCCAGCCATGTTTCGATCTTGTCATGCAGCCTGTGTTTCACCGTCACAGAGGACTCTTGCATCTGTTAACTTATTGTCTTTGTTAATGTGTATTTCTGTCTATGTTTGCAGCCATGTGTGTACTTCTTTTGGTCTCGCATGCATGTATCTTTTGGTATTTGTACGTCATGGTTTCATTTGTTCTGCTCTTTGTATTCACTAACACATACTTCTTTTCTCAGATTCCTTCTGATGGAGAATTTCCTGTTATGAATTACCGTATGACCCAGGAGTTTAAACCTCCTTTTCGTATAAATGCATTGATTCAAGAAGCAGGGGCTCTGAAGGTTTGGATCTTTCTCGTTTTGTATCAGCGTTGAGTTTTATCCCGTGCCAAAGTTGACTAAAAATTATGATTTTTACTCTCTTATGATTGTGTTTGAATATGATTTCTTCTCTGTGAAGTTCAGGCTGAGGTTATTCTTAAAGTTAGAGCAGACTTTCCTTCAAATATCACAGCAAATACAATTATGGTGCAGATGCCATTGCCCTCTTACACAACAAGGTATTTTTTGGTTCTAATTTGACGCATGGTATCATGCACATTTGCATTTAAGACTGTAGGACTCTTCAAGCACAGCACCATCCGTTTCTATATTTTTGGTGGCAGATAAGATGACCCTTGGCAAGCAGTTCTTTCTGAAGGAATTGATTTTGGCATGTTTTACAAATATTTTTCGGCAAGATCAAATAAGCTTTTCTGGTCGCAATAATTCCTCAGGGTTAGTTTTGAGCTGGAGCCTGGAACTGTTGGGAACACCACTGACTTCAAGGAAGGAACGAAGAGACTGGAATGGGGTTTGAAAAAGGTTAGGGATTATCGTCCCTTTGTATCATCTGGATTCGTAATGCTTGTTGAAAGATAGATTTCTGATGTAATATTAGTTATAACTTAACAACTTCGTCCTTTGATTCGTGAAATCTCGTAGCGAACAGCCAAACATGAAGTACACAATGTAGCAGCACTTATGTTTCCTTTGAATTCACACATTAACTTTGTATATATTTCCAGATTGTTGGTGGATCCGAACATACTCTTCGCGCAAAACTCACTTTTAACCAGGAATCACATGGTAGGACTTCCATTCCGGCCTGTGAATCAGTTTCATTTTATTTTTCTGTACCTTATGTTTTTGAGGAAACTCTTCTAGTTTCCCACTTTTGTATGAATAAATGGATTGTTCGATATCACATAGTGACCGAATCTGATTAAGCTGTCTATATCCCTATTTTCAAAGATGTAGTCATTGATTTTTTATTTTTTATTTTATATATATATATATATATATATATAATCTAGGAAACATTATGAGGGAAGCGGGGCCTGTCAATATGACTTTCACAATACCAATGTACAACGCTTCCAGGCTTCAGGTTTGTGATTCATTATTCTCTAATCTCTTATCGTTAATAACTTGCCTGTATGTATCTTCTATATAGTTTGAATTCTGTGTATATTTGATCCTTTGAAATTCATTGGGATAACGCTTTGTTGTTTCTTCTGTATTAAATCCCATAAAAAATAAATAAATAAATAAATAACATGAAATCATGCTTATGAGCGCTGGTTTTTGCCGGATTCTGGAAGTGGGTGCAGCCGCCTACATGCAAATGCTTTGTGTAGGCGTTTACTTGAGATTTATTTGACACTTTACATTCATAGTTTGAGATAGTAAGATCTCTGTCTATCTGTCATCCTCTGTTATTCTGCTCTCACACCTCTACCACCCTAATTGAACCGAACCCCTCCATTGGCTGCACCTTTGACAGCATTGCTAAAACTTTTATCTTCAGGGCCACCATCTCTCTCTCTCTCTCTCTCTCTCTCTCTCTCTCTCTCTCTCTCTCTCTCTACATTTCTTTTTCTCTCATCCCGCCTCTGATTTGCCAATGTATGCCCTGGGTCCTCTATATTCGGTGAATTACAGTCGCAGGAGCTGAATTGCTCCCTTTAGATACAACGAGTCTAGAACAAATTGTCCGGGCATAGAAAGACTCTAACACCCCAAAGATTCTGTTCCCACACTTGTTCCCTTTCAATGTGCAGTCAGTAATCTTCCTGCTCATCCACTACACCAAGATTTCTGATTTGTATCCTTCTTTTTCCGTGGAAAGGTAGCACTTTGGGTTGGTGTTATTCAGAAAGAAACCCATGGTGATCTTCCGTGATCCAAAAGTGGAAAAATCTTGATGAACACTGGACTACTTTGAGGATATTTACCATGTAGATTCTTCCTCGTGATATTTAAATTGCATTTGTGGCTGGATGACCTAACCTTGGGGAAATTTGATCTGCTTGCAGGTAAGGTACCTAGAAATAGCAAAAAAATCTAAAACATACAACCCATATCGGTGGGTGCGGTATGTAACGCAAGCCAATTCGTATGTCGCTCGTTTGTGATGGAGTTGGAAGCTGCATAGAATGCATTCACCCCGGTGAAGAATCGATGTTCTTTTGAATACTATGTTTGTTGCTATCTTTGGCATTCACTTGTCTTTTCGTTCATTTTTCCTATTTATACATAGTCAGTACCTCCAGTGGCATTAAAGTTGGCCTCTCCCAGATAATGTGGTCAGAGAGTGGTGTTCTATGTTGCCATAGCTGCTCCAAAACCTCCCATCTCTCTCTCCTCTCTCTCTCTCTCTCTCTCTCTCTCTCTCCATATATATATCCTCATCAGTTTGAGAAACATGCTCTCATTACACAGTTTGAGAAACATTTCTACCACTATTGAATGAGTATAAGGCGCTTTCCTTGGGTGTTGTAGAGGAACCTCTAGATGATAGCAATGTAATTGTTCCTTCCCCTAAATAATATATATAATGTGACAATAACCATGAAAAAAGTTGTTGAAGTATGTGATTAACTCCTTTGGTATTGAACCAATTTTCACACTTTCCAAAGCTCAAGCAATCACCCAATGTCAGTTTAATAGCTACCTACAAACATCCACCTACTAGTTTATTTGTATTATTACATATTTATGTGTGTTGTTAGGCACATAATGAACATTTTCTTTTACATTAATGATTTAATATCTTTGAAAAATTTTCAGAAATGCAACCAAAATAATATGCTAGTATCAAGTCAATTACCAGGCCTACTACTTGAGTTACTTATACCCAAAGAGGGAAGGTAAATCACTAGATGAGCCCTCAATGATGGGCATTTTTAGAATTCGTCTTGGAAGAATTTGGGCGCTCTCTAATTATTATCCCCAAATTAGTTCTAGGGTTCTTGCGGAACCCAACCTTATTTCTTTTCTCTCTTCATTTCAATCTCAGCATGTTCTTCCTTAGATTCTTGTGTTGTTCTGTCTATGTTTTCCTTCAATCTCAAGCCATTATCTTAGGAGTCCTATCATAATATTGATATAATTTTGGATATATCCGCTTTGTCAAGATCAAAGATCTTTATCTGCCGACTACAAGCACTAGGCTATGAAGGGCTTAAAGGCGGCAAATAGAACAGGATTAATCATCTGAATGTGACGTTTTATATTTTTCTGACACCAAAACCATAAATTTTGGATCCATCATAGCGATAAGAAATTACCAGCAAGCTCATACAGCTGTTCTGACCCACATGCACAGGCCGAAGCTAGCAAGTCCATTTCTTCTTCCATACACAAAAAAAAAGAGAAAAAAAAGACAATAAGATGCCAAATAATCTAATAAAAATGAGATGAATCATCATTTAATGGAGGAGAAAAATAAATAAATATATATATATATATATTGCCGTCTTTACTTTGATGGGTAGGGGGGCAGATATGCAAGTCATTCTCATGATCCTCTGATCATTTCTTGCTCCATACAAAGCGACCCACCCCAGGACATAAATTTCAAGCATATGCAATATACTTTCCATAAATTTTGATAGGGACGGAGATTTCTTTCTGTTTACAGTAACATCACCAGAGAGTGTACCCAGATGGCCTTTTCATTATGAAAAGGATAGTTTGGAAAAGGGTTGAAGCCATTGCCATAAAGAGGCCCAAAAGAAACCTGTAAATCTCTCTTCCCCCCATCAACCAGGATCTTGCTCAAGCAAACCACCAAGAAGTCTGCTCACAGTGAAGAGATTGCTCTTGCAACGTTCCTCGTGATCCTGTCATGTATGGGTTCCTGCAGAGAACAACCAGCTTCAGCTTGTATCATGGAAACAGTTTCAGTCGTCTACTGTGGGTCAATACCTCTGACCGTGCGATCTGGAACTTAGAATTTGTGATCGTTTCATAGAGGAAAATGTATCTGCCATGGGATAAAAAGCTCAGACCCCTTATAAGCAAGAGAGTGAAAAGGCTCAAGCATGCTAAATTTCCATGATGATGGCCGCCTGCTTCAGTGAGAAATGATATGGCAGGAAGTGCAGGAAGAGAGCGGCAGAGTGCTGGGTAGCATTTATTAATCTGGTGATTTGGGTCAAGCCAAAGCTCACAACCAAGTTTACCAAGCAAAATATCTGGTCAATGACTGGAATATACAGCAGGAAATACAATGAAATAGCGCATAGTATTAGAGATCACCATTAAAATATATATTTCAAATATTTCTCATAACATTTCCTTTTTCAGGCCATCAAGAAACAAAAGGTTTGACTTCTTCAGAGGGCAGTAACTCTCTAGATAACATATTACCTGCCCTGACAGCCATCACTTGCTTTTCTCACATTCTCTGAATGAGCATCGTTACGTTTCTTTATTTTGTTCACAGGACATTCACCAAACCTAACTCAACCAAGGTAAACCTGCTCAGACCAGTGAATGATTCTCAGCAGGAACAGCACCACTGACATCCCCCAAGTTCAGCCAAAACAGGGAAGCTCTTGACCCCAACTGGCTCGACTAGTGTGCCTATCCTGAACATGAAAAGAAAACTTCAATCTTGAAATAACCAGCGTTTTCGTCAAGTCCACTATAATTTACAAGCCAAAAATGACGATTTGCACTGGCATCCCAATTCCCAACCTTCTAACCAAACTTTAAATAGTTATAAATACGAAAACCTTCCAAACATCTTCATTTCACCCAAGCTTGTTTGACCTATTGTCCTAGGCAATCTTCTTTTGAGCAGGTCAACACATAGCTAAGCTGAATTAACACCAAACTCAATCAAACAAAATAGCTCCAGTCTCTCAGAAAATCTCAAATCTATCCTTATATTCAAGGTAAAAGGATCCAGCCCTCTGTTTATATAGCAATACGATCAGTGGGGGCTCCATAGTCCTATAGTGGAGGAGAGAGAATGATAGCAGCACAAAGATTAAGGGAATTCTTCAGCTCAATCCTTCTCACTATGTTTGAGAGACCCTTGACTCTCATAAGAGAGGTTCACATCTATGAGGGAAGCAAATTAGACAGAAAACTAATTCAAATTAATGGCTTTCACTCTCTCCTGTCCTGACTGAACGATGCACTTTGGCAAAAGACTACCTGAACCTTGAGTTGAAGAGGAATTTACGGGATTTATCATGAGAAGCAAATACTACGGCAGTCATTATTTATTTATTTAGAAAGTAGAGAGAGACCGATCTACACTGGAATTGATAATTTCTTCTACTGGAATATACGAGATGTACTTGGCCCAAAACAATGATGCAACAAACAAAAACATACCGCCAAGCAAGTTCACAAATAAGTTCTTCGGGAGCCTCTGGAAGGGCCTGAAAATTTTGTATTGCAGCGTAGAGACAGCTTTTATTTTCCTATGAATAAACAAAAGGAACCAATAACATAAGTAAACAACAAGAGATAGGTAGCGCACCTTGTCTTCATAAGGGTTGCAATGATTCCTGAACCACAGCCTCAGGAACTCCTGAAAATGTATGTTACCTCAGATTCATGTAATTGTTTTGAGAACACCTAAAGCTGTACAATATATCAGATATACGTCGAACACAATAAGCAGGACACTGTACATGCAAGAGGACCGTACCAGAGAGCTTAAGGTACAACCCACGGTATACTTGCTTGTTCAAATCGTTGAGTGTAGCACACTAGTCAATAACTTAATACAAATAATAACAGAACGAAGGAAAAAACCAAATTGTATACCTTATCAACATTTTCAGGCTCAAGACCGTCAGCAAACCGTTTCTCATAGGAATTAGCAATCCAATATCTGCTAGAATCAGGGGTATGAACCTAAGAACATGTAACAAAGAAAGAATCATTGTGAAGATGTCATTTGAACTGTCCAAACGTCATAGAGTTTTATCAAGTACATAGAATTTGACGGACACAAAATGCGACTTGAGAACTCGTGAAGAAACGTTATGAAAGAAGAATGTATTTCTCGTCTTAAATGACACAGCATACTCGTTGAAGGAAACTGCAGGATATGCAGTCTAACTAGTAAACATGAAAAAGAAGGTACAAATATACCTCAATGGATGATTATCCGGTAACAGATAGTTTCTCATGCAAAAAACCTTGGTTAAGATTATCATACAAACCATGGTAACTTATGCTGCAATGTCAAGAGCTATAAGTTAAAATCTAATTTTGTCAACTAAGAATAACCATCCAACTTATTCTGCATAGAGAACTGCAGGAAGCCAGTCAGGCTCTGCAGATACCCCAGAGACGACATAATATAAGATTACCATCACATACTAAACAGCACTCCTATTGACTGATTCTGTAGGCGGGAAACTCACAGCCAGCTGTACTTAAAACCATTTCATAGATGAAAGAGTGCCTAAAATTAGAAAGGTTTAGATTAACATCTGCACTCACTGTTTCTCTAATAGTTCTGACCCATAACTTTAATTTATAAATTCAAACATTGGTGCGTGCGATGTGGAGAACCCTTTTTCTGGCATAATCCTTTACGATTCTTCCGCTGAATTTATATTGCACAGAAATTTTAAATGACTACAACATAGTCAATCCCTCCTGGTAACTAACTATCCATGCCATACAAAGCAACATTGACAGAATTCAGGAATCTGCTCGGTCCAATTGGCATCAAAGTCCTGTATCAACACCAATTTCTCACATCTGGAAGAGGAGAGGTCCCTGGAAGAATAGAAATGCCAAAGACCCTTAAAATTAATAAGATGAGTAATGTTTTCACTCGATGAGTGCAAAATGTTTTGAGAGTTGTAGCATCCCAATTACTAATGAGAGTCCAAAATGTGAGAGGATGACAAAGAAAACATGAGAACAGAAAACTAACACTGTAGCATGAATCGAACAAATTAGAATAAAATGTGATGTTATGTGACTCTTGCCAACCAGGCTCTCTGATCAATCAGCAGCCCACATTTTCTGCGCATTTATGAAACACTGTATGGTGACCCATACATATTTTCAGATGAAGTCTTCATTTCACAATATTCTAATGTAGAACAGTGAAGATCAATAGGATCACTAGGCATTTTCTTCCTTCCTCTACCCACATTAAAGTAATCTATGCAGCCTTCCAAACCTGAAGAACAACTTTGTACGCTGAGAACTTAATCAGCCATACACCAACCAAGACTGCCATCCAAGTCATCTGGAAAACTAAACGCGAAGATAGTTAATCATTCTAGCTTTGGGGGCTTTATTTTTTCTTAGAATTGTTGACATAGAAAGTTCTCAAACTTTTCATGTATTATTGATTCATTTTTATTTTAATCTGCAGCTCGTCTCCCACTGGTCCACACATCAGACAGCGTTTCTAGTTCATAGACCACTTACCTTCATACAGACATCCGAAGCACTATAAACCATATGGACCGTAATATATAAATATCTACTCCTCTAATATGACAACTTCCTTTGAGGAATCTGTACCAGAGTGTTTCAAGTTCACTTTTTGCTTCTGGCCTACCATTCTTCGTATTTATCACCAAAATGTAGCAAACTGAATGTCTAAAGGGTTGAACACAGGGATAGAAAAAAAATAGATAAACAAAAATCGTACGACTTTTTCAAGGGGATATATCTACATGAAAACTAGTCTGCCTATGAGGTATTGACCATCAAAAGACGGAAAATGCCTGGTTGTGTAACTCGGTTTTAAGAAGGCTCCTGATAGAATCACTTGAGGTACGTTAACAGGATCTGATGTTTTAAAGGGAACTATCAATAGCCAATTGCTGAGAATTCACAACAGGTACAACTAGGGGACTTGCATGGTTATGCAAGGGCTGCTGGAGCTAGCGTTATGGGCACAATTTCTCATTACCTGCTTCCTTTGATTTCAAAAATTTAAGTTCCAGAAGGAAGAAGGAAAATATCTAAATGCTTTACCGTGGGAGTTGAAACTAAAGGTGCGTTACATCGCTGATGATAAACTAACCCCTTTCCAGTGGATCATAAGAGCAAGATTGACAACCTTCCGAAAGTTCTTCTAGGAAAGATGACTTACCTCAATGTCAATTACGAAAAATCCGCAGTCATATCATCGATCCCTTTTATGTAGTTTTGAAATCATACCTGAAATACTGGGCTCCAATAGCTCGCTTACATATGAAGAATAAAGATCAATCACAAGCTTGGAATAAATTGGATAATGGAGTGGATAGAACGTTAAATGGTGGTAAATGAAACTTCTTGAAATCAGTACTACCTAGGCTAAGAGCTTTTTACCTTTTTCAAAAAAAGCTACCAAATTCTGTCATATATTTAACTCATCAATGAGCTCATAAAATCCTTCTTGTAAGAGGAGAATGAGAATGACAGAAAAGGGTTCCGTCCACTCCAGTGGGCTAAGAGCACAGAAATCAAAGGGACAGGGGGTATTGATGATCCTTGAGCCTTTGGTAAAGGCCTACAGGCAAAATGGGTTAGAAGGATTGGAAGAAAGATATAGCCATGGCTTACAATTATCAGACGAACCACTATAGGCATGGCAGCGAATGGAACTATAGTTGGATTATTTTTATGCTGTATTTGATGGGATACTCGTCAGAATGAAACTTTGCTCAAGCTTCTACAGAAGTCCAAGCAAAGAATCACAGATCAAATTCATGAAGAGGATACACTCATCTGTGAAAGTAAATTAACAGACCATGTACCCGGAGTTCATTGCATGGGGGCCATCTAGTCCTTGGGAAACTCAGTGAAAGGGAATAAGGGTGGACATCAAGATCGTCTGTAGGTGCAATCAATAAGGTAACACCAATCAAGTCCAAAAACAACAGTCTCCAAAGATTAACAGAACTAGGCTGCCCCTCAAACCTTACCATAAAATTGTAGAGTTTTTTTCTATTCAATATCTGCTTACATAACTTGAAAGCATCACCTGAATCACATCGGGTATCTATGTTCTTCATTATTTGTCATGGTTCTGTTATGACCTGGGTCCAACAACCTAGGAAAGGGGGGAGGATTGTACTAAATAATGTTTTCCTTTTCATTGCCACGTGGCCTTCAATCAATTGGACCTGACAATCAGGGCACTATTCACCAATATGGCATTTGTTTGATTAGAAAAAACAATAAAACTGATCCCTAACGCAAGGTGACTGGAATTTTGTGAAACCCTTAGAAGGGAGTATTACAGAGAGCTCTCTTTCGTTGGCACTGAAGCTAGGGCAAGGAGAGAATGTCCCTGAATCAGGAATGGAATCCCGAAAGCTGGAGCATAGTTGATCTTGAAGTGTTTAAATTAACTTTGATTTCTTCCAGAATTTCCTTCTATATAAACCGAATTCCCATTTCTTGGAGTTCAATAATGAATATTCAAATCAAACATGCCTCGAGCAAAAAGAATGCAATACAGACCATAAACACGAGGATATCAGGATTCTGTGAAATTAATTTTACAGAAAAGAATCGAACATATTAAATTGAAGAAATAATGTAACTTCAAAGAACAAAAAACACCACGGCCAAATGTAATCCTTCAAGACTAACATTGACTGACCTCGTCAATTAAAAGAATAGAACCATCAGCTCCCTTTCCAAATTCATATTTCGTATCAACCAACAGAAGCCCATGCTCCAACGCCACTTTCTGCAAATAAAGCCAAAAACCATCACAGTAAAAATGGCAAGAGATGAACCGGATTCGATTTCCAAACCAATCACATAAAAGTTACATAGATGGAGTCTTTATGTCTCCCTTCCAAAAACTGACTTATTTCCGGGGAAAATGCAGCAGCATAAATCCGATTACACAATATTGTGCACTTTTTAGTAACCAACGTAAATAGTCTTTATCGTTGATGCATTAACCAAAGAGAAAGGACTATCTTTGGCCAAATGTACTCTTTTGTGCTATGCTGACAACTGAAAGCAGGCTAGAAGAAAGAATTGTCAACCACAGAACGTCAAAACCAATCTGATCTGAAAACTTTTCTTTTCCATTTTAATTCTTTTCTGACTTAGTTCACAGTTGTGTTGTCTGAACTTTCTATTTAGTGGACTACCAACACATCACTGTGTATGCAGGAATGACTGATGATATTATCATTCACAGGGTGGTCAACAGGATAATGGACATCATCAAATACTAACAATCAGTTTATGAAATACATAAATCCTTCCCCATGACAAACCCATAAAGACTCCACTGTAGTTTACCTGTTCACCTAGTCAACAATATGCAACAATGTACAATAGCAGAACTACCGGCATATGAGCAATCAGCCTGGGAAAAAAAATATCTCGAGATGTTCCAATAGACAGCATTAACTCCTAACTAGAGGGATATAAGAATACACAATTCTACATGTAAGAGCGCCATAGATATAATACTACCATTTCAATTTTATAAAATGATGTTAGCTGATTGGGTAGGTGGCTTGGTGGCACTGGGAGGTATCGAGCAGTAGAATGTTTTTCACATTTACTCATGTTTAATGGGATGTTTTATCTACTTACACAAATGATATGGCAGGTGACGTGGTAATTCAAAATATCTGGCCCTATCTAATGTGCCTTGCATCACCGTAACCTTTGCCCAAATCTACAAATGAAATGGATTGCAGGCTGCACCAAAATCTAATTAAGGAACTCAAACAAGAATATTGCCCACACAGAAACATGTTAAGAACAAGAATAAAACCAAGGTAGAGTATTCGCATTAGTATTCTAACTCCCAAAAAACCTGAAAAAATAAAATAAAAAATCATCATCATTTCATTGCCAGCTTTGACTGCAAGAGAAGATAGATGGATTTGCATTTCAGAATGATAAATCGTCCAAGGAGGAAATAGAACTCTGCCCGTGTGTATCATCTAATCATTAATGAAGAACGCTTGCCTAAAGGGTCTCTCCTATGGGCCTAAAATGCGTTAAGTTTAGGTACCCATCATCCTTACACTTCAACAATTTGGGTGTCTAATAGAGACTACATTTTAATCTGCATAAATACAATAAGGTTTCAGAGTTTTCTTATCGCTACCTGTCCATATGCAAATATTCGAAAGGCCTTGCTGCTTACTTCATCGAATTCCTCTTGTGTCATCAAACCTAGTTCAACCACCTGGATCAATCACTATGCATTAAATAGTTTAACAATATAGGACGTGTTAGAAAACAAATGGAAACATGCGAGTGGAACAATGTTTGTGCGAGAGGAAAGAAAAAAGTATATCTTACGGGTGATGCAAATTCAAGTAAAACATATAACCAGATTTTATGGTAGAATAATATCTCCAGATTTTTGAAAAGTTTGAGATACCAATAAATTACTACAACCATGGGGAGTTACCCCAATTCTTACAGTAGCCAAAGGCAAAGGAACCCTACAGTACACTTTAGGCGGCTAAAATAATCCCATAAAATTATAACTGAAGTAGAAAATTTTCAAGCATACAATTCAGTATGTACTGCAACAATGGCAGCACATGTTTTTGTGAATACTGGCAAAAACGTATGTACATTCAATTTTCACTTTTTATCATTAAGCACACAGTAATGTAACCGAACTCGTTTCCAGTCCTCATTTCTAGACACTTCTACTCTTCACAAAAGGATTTCTAAAAGATTCCATTTATTTTTTACAACTTTGTATGCAATAGCAGTCTGCTCCAGCTCTGGAGAAGATCAATAAAAACTTTCTTCTGTGAGTAAAAATAAAAACATTCGGACTCCATTCTGTACATTTTTCTACCCCCATCTACCACAACAGAGCTGCAGGATCGTGCCACCATTGATAGTAGTGATTGATAATACTTTCAAGATATTAAACCTTCAACTGGTGGAAAACTCCCTTCAGCGATAATGAACACCAAGAACCTGTTAAAATTAGAGGGGGATGGAACATGACCAAAAGTGGACAATGGAAAGGGCGGATCAGATCCAAATAAAATACTCAAACTTGCACACTGTACTTTACAAAGTTGATACAGATGTTCTGTCACACTCCTCCGGTCTTCTATGAATATTTGTTCCAGTAAATCTTCCTATCTCACGATAAGAACCAGCTGATAATTAACATCTGCGGCATCTGTTTGTCATGAATCCAGAGAAAAGCATCTTCTACCGACTGTTAAGATATCGCATCTACTTTCTACACTACGAACAAGAGCGCCACAAAATGCTGTAACATTTCATCTATTTTACATGAATCATTTATATTCCATTTAACAATCGTCATCCCCAGCTTCATGGTCTATCGCCGGTATTCACTTTGACTCACATTCAAAACTGCACTCAAATCACTGCAATTTCCTGCTACCTTGTCCCCTCTGCTCCCTTCTTCCAGAGTTTCATCTTTATACCTTGAATTTTCAGATGAAAGGCATCTTTCGTCTAATGGAACATGGTGAAAGCACTAATAAGTTAAACAAAAGTATCTTACACAAAAAACCACGAAAGTAGTCAATGAAAACAAAATTGAACAAATGTGCAAATCCAGCGCCAGAGGATTAGTATATGGCTATTTTGTGAATAGAGATTAAATAAAGAATTAAAGTGTTCCTTAAGCTACCAGAGAAAAGGAGCTTCCATGAATCCAAAACTTCAAGACCTAAAAGATAATCAACTCCAAAACTCACACATCCTCAAGTGATCTTCTCAAGCTCAGAAAGAACTTTCCAAGCATGTTGCACCCATCCTTCAACATTCTGACAGAGCTCGTAAGTTCTTTGAAAATTATTTTGTAGTGATTTGTGCAAGCTCTGTATTTAGTAAGGTTTGGGTTAATGTAGAGGTTTGATTATCTCCTTTATGAAGTTTGCATATATTAGGTCGTAAGTTTGCATGTATTTAGTAAGGTTTGGTATTAGGTTTGGGTTAATACAGATCTGAATGTTAACTCCAAAAGGAATTCAGGCATTCAAAAAGTGTGTACGTGCAAGATAAATTTGAACTTATTTTACTGAAATGGTATTATAATATACATTAAAAGAAAGACGTAACTTCAGAAATAAAATTATTTGATAAAGATAACTAATGAGGATCATAAACTTTTCATTTACACATGAACAGGAAAACTACAAAAGGAATTGTTAGCAGCGTTCTCATAATAATATGAATAAAAAACATATTTTTTAATTTTATTTAAAATATTATAGTTAGCACGTATTTCCAAAAATAATATTATAGATAATGCTAAAGGTATAAAAAAATACTTTAACAGCAATCAGCATGTGAGTAAATACGAATAAATGTAAATACAAACCTAAGGAACCACTCATTATGGCTGCCTAGGCAGCTTGAGGGAAGGCCAAATACCAAAGGCCCGAATACAAGTACGTAAGGAGGATGCTCAACAGGCATTACTGACAACGTGGCTTGAAAACTATCATAAAGCATTTAATGTCAACTAAATAAGAACAGTGTATGCATACATTCTCATACAGGAAAATAGTTGAAGCATTCACAGGAATGACAATTAGCTTAGTGAAGGAAGGGTTTCCAAAGGAGACATCTAAGCAGCCGTCTCACCAACGTTTTTGCTTCCTCAACTGGTCAAAAATAAATTTCCGATTATTCCTTTAAATTTTAAGAACAGAAGGGAAAAGAAACAGATAATTAACATGGATCATTCGGAAATTAGTGATCTACTTTGGAATAAAATTTTTAAGACATCAACTGTAGCAGTGCAGTCGACAAACATATACCCTAAGTGAAAAGACACAACCCATTCGAATATATTTTAAAATATGTCACAATTCATATCAAATAAAAAAATATATATATTCATTACTTGAAAATTAATAAAATATATCTGCATGCATATAATATTGAAATCGTAAAAGTGTTAGCCTGTATTATAAAATTAGATTGGCTATTTCCTACTTTTGATAATAAAACTAGGAAAGGCCAAAGGAAGTGTTTCTCATAAAAACATTTAAATTAAAAAAGTAAAGACAACTTCTGAAACAAGGATTGTAGTCAATTAAAATAAAGAAAAAATATTTGCCACTGCATTCAATAAATGACCATTCTTCATAAATGGCATAGTAATGTGAATGTAATTCTCATCTTCACATTTTGGTGCATATGCGAATCCATGAAATAATGCATCTATAACCCTTGTCTAATGAGCGAAACCAACTTAGGCCTCTATGCTGCTCAACGCATCAAGGCTTCTTCGTTACATAGGATGCACCTTAAAATATATTTTTAAGCAAAAGATTGTTCTACTCAAATTCAAATGATACCTGACCTGTACATAGTACTTTTCAACAAACTTAACTCCATATGGATTTGCAACAACGTTCGCAAAAAAAAAAATATGTAACCAATTTAATGCATTCATTTCAGAAGCACTTCTTTAAAAGGGCGAAACAAAAGCATATTTTTTCACGGCAATCTTTTGTGACTTCAAGCATGACTAAGAGATTAGTATTGACGAATAACGAAATCAGTCAAAAAAAATTGTCTTCCTATGGAAATTTACATTTTAACAACAACCAAAAAAAGTTAATTCAAAACACAGACCTCTTTAGGAGTCACTGGGACATCATGATCTATGCCTTTTGTTGTTGGCGTGAGAATGTTGACAGGTAACTTCTGATTTTTCACTATACCTAAAAGAAAATTAGACGATTATAGATGAATGTAACAATGACAACATATGTTCAGACACATAATGAGAAACAAATGGGATATGAAAATTTACCTTCAGGAAGAACATTGCCACAGTAATTTCTGATACCTTTGTTGTAGACCGTCCATAATGATGTCTCAGTACTACCAGTAACAAATCCTCTCACTGCAAAGAAAAGTAGGGCACAGATTGCGATCATGAGCCCAAGAAAAAAAGCAAAAACCAAAACCTATAAGACTGATATTCTCAAGCATAACTTAATAAAGATAAACTAGTTGCCATCAAAAAGAGAAGAGTAGACCGATAAATTTAATTATAGGATTGGTCTCAGTCAATGTGAGGCCATTCCAACACTTACCAAGCCTTATGGGAACTAACAATTGTCTCCTACATAGCATTAACATGTATATAAACCAATGTCTGTACATGATTGAATAGCTTAGGCGCACATTCCAAATTTTAACCCTTTACAACCTTGAGCTATTGGAAGGATGTGCATGAAATGTATTAAGATAGCTTCACATCGTAGTTTTATGGTTCCTATGAGTACTTTATCAATAAAACGTTCTGATATGCATTGAACGTATGGTCAAAAAAGGACTTTGACAAAAAGAACTTCCATACAGACTCCCATGCAAATAATTCCATCTAAAATTCCTTGCCATCCTGAGTGCTGGTTGATCTCAATGATTAATTCCAAGTAGCTTGGTTATCTCTCTTCTGAAAATTACTACGAAGAAGTTGTGACTTCCGTGATTCCAGTTGAACATTTTTTTCCTTATTGGGTCATGATATTTATTATTAATTGATCTGTACTACAAACGATCTTCTTTCTTCTCAATAATTTTATCATCCATGATAACGATCAAGTATGCTTTCTTTCTTCAAGAAAACTTTATCATCCATGACATTGATCAAGTACACCATTACCCCCGAGAAGAAGCTCTGGTACAAAATCCATGGTCATCACTAAAGATTCAATTCATTATGCTGAATTGCAAGGAATTACATAAACAATGTAATGCGCTCCATTGCACATTAGTTTCAAAATTGATTCATTTCACCGATGAAGAATGCCTGAATAGAAAAGTTCTTGTCAACCTATGATTCTTTCATTTTATACAGGGAGATTCAGCATTCCAGCAGTGTCACGCAAAAGAAGTCAATTGAGAGGTCTAACAACTGCTATATCAACAGCTTCAGAGTGCCATAGAGATGCCGGGAAACATGTTGACCTGAGCAGCATAACGTTTCAAAGAATTATACTTGAGACAAAAAGAACGCAGTTCATTAAAAAATTTACCACTTTCCCAGTACTAAGAGTACATGTAACATAGTTTGGTAAGCACCTACTTATCACATAGAAAATAAACGAAAATTTGACAGGCAGAACTTCAATTTAATTAAAAATTATAAAATTAAAGTACAGTAAGATGTAGAAAGAAAAAAAAAGCATTGTCTCACCAACAAATTCAACAGGGAAAACAGTGCATTTCTTTGCAATTGTCACATTGGGGTCAGGAATGCAAACTATGGCATTGGAAGTTATATCTTGAGTCTTATCAAACCACCAGAGACTTGTCTCATTAAGAACCTGAAACAACCACATTCTGTTCATCAGATAGGAAAAGAAACAAAGGAAAATTACACAGCAAGTTAGTCTTTGTCTACGGCTATTTACTGTAACTTTCCGGAAACAGAAAACATGATCCACTAGCAATAAAAATATAAGTTCGAACATCAAAGATTTCAAGTACTGAAGAAGGAAAGGCTCACAGTGAGAACCAAGATGGAAGTCCAACAAGGCACACAAAGTAAAAGATAATCTATCCCCAAACAAGCTCATGCCAGGGATATCTCATATCGACTCCTGCTAACAAGGGAAAAAAGACCCGTGGAAAGGATCTAGAACAAAGTTTTGGCCGGTGACATTTCATCACCAGATGATCACACCAAGAAATAACTAATATATGGCATTGAACAACATCACATGAACGTATGACCGCCCAATTCAATTTTTCGGAATGCCTCAAATCTTAGATCAGATCCTTGATTAAGTCTGAACATTATTGGCATAGACTTGTCTATGTAGTCTCTTCGACACATTAATTGCATTAAATAGCCTATGATAATTATGTAATAGACCTGTGGTCTAACAGGAACGCTGATTTTGCTCCAACGCGAAAAGTTTGTAATTTGGAGCGACTACAAACATAATGGGCCGATTCAGGCTGCTCGAGATAATAAACAAGAAGGAGAAACCGTTGTAAATAGGCATAAATAATATACACCAATTTTATTGGAATTTAGGCAACATGTACGAGTAGAGGTTGAGGACGTGGAGAGGGAACGCTAGAAGAAGATTCGAAGTGTTTTCTTCTCCTTCGATGACCACGAAACTGGACATTCAACCATCAGCAGAATCGAAAATTCGGGAAGAAAAAAATGCAAAAGGGCACCTGTCCCTTGAAGGGAATCGACGCCAGAACTCTGTCGAAAGCGCTCTGCCTATCGGTGGTCACCAACACTAAATAATCGCCCGCGTCATATATGTCCCTCACCTGTTTGAGGAAATGATTCAGCCAGAGATTGACACGCAAAGAAAAAGACAACGACAGGGGCGGACGAGAGATACTGTTCCGAAATTCGAAACCAACCTACTTACCTTGCCCCTGGACTTGGAACCCAACCCCGGGACTGAAAGATCGAGGTGGGTTTCCGTGAGACAGTTGGATAGGGAGCTCTGCGCGAGCCGGCGAATCTCCTCCCTGTGGGCGGCGTCGGCGAGGAGTGGCTGGCCCGACGACGATGCGGCAGAAACAGCTCTCATCTTCCCGCCCCATTGGCGGCCGGCCCCAGCACCGGCGTTGGACATGCCAAGACCGCGAGTAAAGCGGAGTAGGGGCGCCCTGCAGATGATGTTGGTAGGTTGCCGAGTGACAGAGGGCTTCACTGTGCCAGGACCCGCCGCCATTCCTCCGCCGGCTTCTCACCCAAGCTCGCCGCCTCCCTAGCGCGGGAACCCACCTCCCACGGAAGTGGCTTTCTCCAAAACATCACCAGCGAGTTATTCTATGAAGGCTCGGATATAAATATATTAGGGGGTCATCTCATAATATCATTTTAAAATAATAATGATAATAATATTTTTTAGCATCCACTTTTCTACAAACTGGTGAATGTAAAAATATAAAAAATATTATTTATCCCATATAAAAATATTCCACTTTATTTAATAATATAATATATCAATATATGTTATTGGTTGAAGGGAGGACTAACTAACTTCGAATAAAAAATGGGATGGTCTATTTATAAATAATTTTATTATTTATCGAAGATAAGCTATCAGCATATTTATCATTTAACTACTTCGAGGATCAAAGGCTTTTAAGTATTTTATTCAATAATTATAAAAAAAATGATAATAATTTATTAGGATTCATGCTTAATTTAGTAAATTTTTCTATCTTAACATTTTTAAGGTTTTCTATTTTATATTCAAAAGAAAATATATATTTTTGTGGATTCTAAGAGATGCATAAAAGTAAAAGCTGAAGCATATTTTCAAAAGAAAGTGCTGAAAATAATTTTTAATATTACGTGTCAATGTTACATGTGTAATATAAATTATAAAAATAAATTTTATTATATAAAAATACTAGATTTATTATTTTTATGGAATAAGAAAAATCTAATGGCTTTAGGTGCTCATGATTTCATGATGATCATAACATATGAATGAATAGATTGATAGAGCTTGTGATTGGGTAACTAAGTATTTTGATGATCTTGATGATTAATATTGAAGAAAGCCTTGAATTAAATGAAGTCAAGATCAATAGTAAAAATGATAATTTTAATGGTAAAATGAATATTATTGTCACCCTCTAAAGTACCCATTGCATATGTTCTAAAATGATTTATGGAATTTATTAAGCATAGTTTTAGAATAGTATCCACATATTTTATCTATGTTGTAAACTCATTAGGCTGGTCATTCATCTCTACGAAATGAATGATTTTAGATTATTATCAAACAACCATAGAAAAATCACATGAAACCATAGAAAAATCAGAAACATATAAAAAAATGTTCTCTCCAACCAGAAATGTGGAGGTTCAATGAATGGATCAAAGACTTCCAAATGACAAACCAACAACTTTAGAATATGGAGTCAATAATTTGTAGAAGATGGCTTTTAAATCTAGTGAAAGTACGTAAAGCCTTGATTTAGTAAAAACACATGGAATAACTGGCATATATGATACTTGTTTAGATGCCAAAACTAGCATAAATAATCAATAAAATATTATCACTTAGATCCTAATATTTAAGGGAGGAATTAATAAAAAAACCCAATTCACCACTACTCAAGGGCATCCTGCTACCATATAAAATCTAACAAAATCATATTTTATTATAAAAATTTTAAATATAAAATATAAGAAATTAGAGACACATAGAAGAAGCCTTGATTTATAGCCATATGAATGGAGCCCATTAATAAGATATTTTAAATATTTATTGATCATTTTCAGCTATTATTTTCAATATTTTCACTTTTTATTTATCCCATTTTTTATTTGCTCCAGATGCATGCAAATAGATAATTAACCTAGTAGACTGATAAACACATGAGTCCAATAATATAATACTAAATATATATTTAAAATTATTTTATAAATGTTAATATTATATTTAAGCTCCATAAAAATCCTTACAAATATTCTCTTTCATAAAAATAATGGTTTCCCTTAAATTCTGATGACATTTAATTATAATCCTACGAATATTCTCCACAATGTCTTCTATTTTATTTTTTGGGATTTTCTAGATAGGATGAAGCAATGTCCCAAGCTGGCCCACTGATTGCAGGACTCTGACGTGGCAGGTGGAGCTTGTGGGCTTTAAAGGCCCATTATCAGGCGGCCCAATAAAAAATACTCTTGGATAATATATAAATAAATGAATAATGCTTCGTCCTTGTGGTCTTGAGATTCGGCGCGTGGGTCTGAGACATCTTCCGGCATCCTCATCTTTCCCCGGAGCGCAGAAGGGCCCCCGCTACCCTGCAATGGCGGCGCCACCGGGGGCTGCATTACCTGTGACGCCGCCGTCGCCGCATTCTCCATTCGCCAGCGCTGTGTGGATGCGGGGGACGGCTGCAGGGATTCTTGTTCCCAATCACGTTCTCTGCCCCTGATCTTGATCTTCTTTTTGGCTCCGCTCTTCTTGGTTCCTTCGATCTCTCTCGTTCTCTCTCTTCGTCTTCTTCCTCCGCGGTCGCGGCCGTGCGGAGGGGGGATCGCACCGCAGAACTGCGGCATCGATGACACGTAAGAAGAGATTCAAGGGCTTTCTCCTCCCACTCTTGGCTTCGTTCCCCAACCGCGACCTGCCCTGATCCCTTGCATCGTAGCTCCCCGCCGCCGTCTAACATACCACTGACCCTGAATAAAAGATCGGCAGATCCGCGCAACCTTCGGATCGATCCCTTCTGTAGATAGAAATCAGCCTCCGCTGGAAATTTTTACTTACTCCAACGTCTATTCTTTTTCTCCCTTTGTTGGCATCTGTCAAAGATTTTCCTCTAATCCTTGTAAATGAAATTGATGAGGAAGAGGAAGGGGGGCAAATGGCCATCGTTCTCGTCCTTGAGATCTCAACTTTCCTCTGATGGAGACGATATTGCCCGTGACCGGAAGAAGTGCCGAGAGGAGCCAAAGACTTCTTTGGAACATGATGGTCCTTGCAAACAGGGCTACCGGACCACCGGGGTCGTGCTGACAGCCCCTGCTTGCAGTGGTTCATCTTTATCCTCTGATGTACCTCTAAGGGGTCTAAAGAGAAAACTCGGGTGCATCGAGCCCGCCACTCGTATTGGCCGCAAGAAAAAGCTAGAAAAAGAGTATATCCTTGGTCGGGAGATTGGTCAAGGAAAGTTTGGTTCTGTCAGGTTGTGCCGAAGTACTGCCACCGGAGAGGAGTTTGCATGCAAGACACTTCCCAAGAATGGGGAGGAAACTGTTCACCGGGAAGTAGAGATTATGCAGCATCTCTCTGGACACCCTGGTGTGGTGACATTGAATGCAGTCTACGATGACTCAGATAACATTTACTTGATTATGGAGCTGTGCTCTGGTGGGCGGCTACTTGATCAGATCACTCGGGAAGGGACTTACTCCGAACAGAAAGCTGCCAAATTATTAAAGGAGCTGATTCTGGTCATCAAATATTGTCATGATATGGGAGTTGTACACCGAGACATAAAACCAGAGAACATCCTGTTGACAACATCAGGGAAGATGAAACTTGCTGATTTTGGTTTGGCCGTTCGGGTTACTAATGGTAATAAATGCTTCCTTTACTGGCCCCCTCTTAAAAATGTTTGCTCCATGCTATGGATCTTGATGAGATTATTGCAGGATCTCCTATTTTTCTTGGATGCACTTGGTTCTTACGAAGTTGTCCATTTTTTGGTACCTTTTTCCTGGCATGTGACGGTTGCCTTGAACGGGCAGAAAATGCATGGTGTAATTAGATTTACTTCGATAGTCAGTTTCTACTCTTATCCTATATCAGCATTGTGGTGGTAGCACGATCTGATGCTACAGTATTGTGAAAAATATGAATGTTGCTTTTAATGTATATATTAAATATTCAAAAAGTTCATTATTGTGGTCAATGATGATAAGTTTGTCTTGGTTACATTAGTTTGCGTTCTCTTTCTGAGTAAAAGGAGAAAACATGGAAATGCCTCATGGCCATTTTGCACTTCGCCTCATGGGCAAAAGGTTGCATTTTTCACTGTGATGGAGATATTCGCCTGTGATTGATTTTATCTGATATGTTGTGTTTCTCTCTGGAGTTCATGGCTCAAGCAATTGTTCTAGTTTCATACTTGGAGCATTGAAAAATTCACTTATCTGTAATAACTGTATGTTTTGTTTTTTTTCATTCTTGATGGATGTAGGATGTGCGCGTACTGATGCGGTTTCTTTGTCACTGAATGGGTTTAGCTAAACGGGCTCCCCTAGACTTATGACCTTTGTCTAATTGTGTTTATTTCCTCGGGCTCCACTGAATGGGTTCTAGTTTTATTTTGCCAAAAGTGGTTTATTTTCTTTCATGTATCAGCATAACTGATATGAATATTCCTAGAGTTTGTTTTCATATTCTCAAGTCAGATCCATGTGTTCATAAAGATGTTCTAGATAGAGATTGCTTATTCCATTAAAAGAAATAAATAGTGGTCAGAGGTCATATCTGTCTGGAAAGTGATAGACATATATATATATATATATATTTAATAGAAATGCATATGCCCGAGAAATATTATGTGTAACATTGTGGTTTGATTACTTCATGAGAAGGATGAAGAAGCAGGTTGGTGGCCGCGGTGGGCCACCCAATTTTTATATCAATAATCGTATATTAGCATGTGCTTTTACAGAGATACTGCCCAGCAGAACTGACTGTTGTAGTTTTTAATTGGTTGCCTATTGACGAACCTGTATGTTATACCTTTTCACCTTTAGCTTTTCTGACATTTTGCATCAGCTGTTATGGCTTAGCAAGGGGAACTTGTTTGTGTCATGTTGATCTCTCTTCTAGCCCAAATATTTTATGCACTTCTTTCCTTTATTTGCTTGATTGTCTCAGAGAAAGTCTTAATGCTATTTGCTTTTCTCTGTTTCACACTTCAATCTATGTTCTTCCTACACTACACACTTTTAGATTAAGAACTTGATTACAAGTTCGTGTGGTGACCACAGTGGATTCGGAGCTTCCGTGCTGCCAGCCATCAACTTTTATTTACATGAAAAGCCAGGCATATTACGTACTTGTCAAAAGAGACATATTCATGCGTTTCATCTCTATAATATGCCATACTGTACAACCTAAAAAACTCTTGAATAAAATTGTTCTTTTTGTCACGTTGCACTTGGAGGCATGTCTTGTCAGTCAGTATATTTTCAAAATATGAACAATATCTTCAATATGAGCGATCTCAACTGTTATGCTAACCTTTCTTTCTTGCACTTGTGACAAAATTTTAAAATCCGACAGGCCAGAAGCTGTCTGGTATGGCTGGCAGTCCGGCCTATGTCGCCCCAGAGGTTCTATGCGGCCATTACTCTGAGAAAGTGGACATCTGGGGTGCAGGCGTTCTCCTACACTTGCTCCTCGTTGGGACCCTCCCCTTCCAAGGAGATTCACTTGAAGCTGTTTTCCAAGCCATAAAAACAGCCGATCTTAATTTCCGCGCCGGGCTCTGGGAGTCTGTCTCGGAACTTGCCAGAGACCTTGCTGGTCAGATGCTGAGAAGAGATGTTACTTCAAGGATCACTGCTGACGAAGTGCTCAGTAAGCAGATATTCACACCGATCCTGCATTTCACACCGATACTGCTTCCTTCTCTCTTTTTCAGCTAAGGTGATTCTCACTTGGCAGGACACCCCTGGATGCTTTTCTACACAGAGGGGCCCACCAAGGTGCTTCCTCTTAGATCTGGGCCCATTGTCAGATGTGGAGTCAAGCCTAAGTGGGTCATGTCGGACAGCCGCCTTCTCGACGGCAGCTCGGCTTCCTCTTCTGGGAGCTCAGATGAGGCGGAGGACCATGGCCTCGTCGATGTGCTGGCCGTCGCCCTATCTCACGTGAGGATCTCCGAGCCAAAGCGCAGCAGACTCTGTGTGCCGGGCAGCCCAGTTCGGCAGGAATACTCTTCAAATCTGAAGGCTAACCTCTGTGCAGCATTCTAATTACACTGTGGCAGCTCACCTGGCGGGGACCTAATTTCAACCTTAGCAGAAAATGGGGTGTAATCTTCCTGGTTTAGGTGACTGGTTTCTCTTCCTACATCATCCTTGGAATAATTTAACTTGCTAAATCTAGCAGCTTCTACGTGTAATCTCCCTGTAAATACGTCACAGATCATCTCTTTTCTAACATGGATGCAGTGCTACACTACTCTTCTGCTATCCTTTGAAAGCTTTCCCTGCTGATGCTTTTACAGTCTGAACATGGGAGTTTAGAGAACTCTGTTCTCATTTGGAGAAAGAAAAAATTGCTAGAAAAATCTGTTGGTAGCCATTTCGGGGAGTTGATTTGGGTTTTTGAAGCCATTGTTTTCAGAGGGCTGTGCTCTAATAATAATCTTCATTATTATTAATGTGTGACATCTGCGTTTACTTGGGTAAAATTCCAAATAACTATTGGGTCATTATTATTAATGTTGATGTTGGCGTCATTGAATCTAATTTAGGGTTTAGTGAGGACCCTAGTTTGTGGATCTCATCATACTAAATTGAGGGAAAATGTTGATGTTGGGATTTTTCAAGATCATTGTAAAATCCAATGGGAAGATGTTTGTTATTCAATAATAAGGCTAGACTCCCCTCTCTCTCCTCTCTCTCTCTCTCTCTCTCTCTCTCTCTCATTCACACACATCTGATATTAAGCACTTTCATAGACATTGATATTAATTTGAAGTTTACCAAATAGAAAAAGAAACTTATTATGTGATAAATTTAGGTAAATTGATTATGATGTAAATTATTTTATGCTGATGAAGCAAAAGAGCTACCACTTTATCCCATGTACATGTGAACATAGACCATTTCCCCCTCACATGGTTTGTTAAATGTTTGGACATGGTGTTTTTCGTTGCAATAAAAGGAAAAAAAATCACAATCTAACAACATTAATGTGGAAATTTAGTGAAAATATATATTATGACACAATATTAGTTATCTCCAAATGGGGGAAGATAGTAAGCACTGGGTCACTCTGATTCGATCAAAGTTGGTTTCCTTTTAAGTTGATTATGAGATCAAATATGTGTTGACTTAGGTTTTATTGAAGTGTATATTTCAAAAAATTGGTGGGTAAATAGACGTGGGTCTTTGACTGTTATCGTCAAAAAAAATAAAAATGGAAGAAGTTATAAATCTTATTAGTATAAAGATGCAGGAGTCAACGAGGTTGAGTGAGTTGGGAATTGGTGGGTTATCTTCGTTGGATCTAAAGTTGACTTCTTTCATCGTGGCAAATATATCATTAGATAAGTAAATATATTATCTAGACTTCCTAAGCTGTTGACTTAGATGCCCACGACATGTTATATGAAATATTGAGAGGTTTTAATGGGCTTGAGAGAGAGGAGAGAGGAGAGAGGAGAGAGGAGAGAGAGGAGAGGGAGGAGAGAGAGTATACAGCGGAAGGGGCCACGTCTCGGCTGGGTTAATAGGCCGATCGGCCACGTTGGGGAAGGGGAAAGATCTCGCGGCCAATGAGCTCGATTCCGACAGGTGGACGACGGCGGCGGCCTTAACGGTTGAATTTCCCCTCGTCGGGAGCTTTTCCTCTCAATCTCTCTCCAGTGGCGTCCGCCATGTGGCGAAGAAAGAGGCATCCCTCTCTCTACACGCTGACCACGCCGCGACTCCCCTGATAAGCAGTCTCACCCTCTCCCTCCCGCCACCTTCTACTTAAAGGACGCCTCTCCCCCCGTAGATCTCCCCATCCCAAGTTGCAGCCTCTCTCTCTCTCTCTCTCTGGGGGCGTCCCCGCGTTTCTGGGCACAGTTCTCCCATTCTTCCTCTCTCTCTCTCTGGGGGCGTCCCCGCGTTTCTGGGCACAGTTCTCCCATTCTTCCTCTCTCTCTCTCTCTCAGCATCACTCACTCACTCGCTCCATCTCTCTCCGAGGCTTGGTGATCTCTCTCTCTGCGTCCCCGCGTTCTGCGAAGAGTTATCCCATTCTTCCTCTCTCTCTCCACCCCCCCACCCCCTTCTCTCTCTCTCGCTCATACACACATTCAGCGACCCTTCGCTCTTAAACGGGGATTTTGCGATCGATCAACGAGGGTTCTCCGTGGTTTCTTCATCTCTGCAGAATTTTCATTTCAGTTTTCTCTGATCTTCCCTCGTCCGCAATATCCAGCTGAGAAGAAAACCATGTCCAGATTTCAACATCTTATGACAGCACGCTCCTTCTCATAAAATCCGGAACAAAATCCCTTCCGACGACCCGCTTCTGCTCACGCAGGGAGGAGGGCATGGAACGGACCGGCGGCGGTGGTGCCGAGAGCGAGCTGCTCCGCATCGGAGGCCGCGTGGGACCTGCGGAGCTCGCCGTCGTGTGCGGCGACGCAAACGCCGCCGTCGCGAGGGTCGACGGCGGCGACTTCTCGCTGGTCGCTGTAACGAGGGAGGGGACGCCCTTGTGCTTGCTGGCCTGCTCGGTGGGGGATCACCGGTGGCTTCTGGCCCGAGACTCGCCGGTTATCCGCGTGGGGCCGAGGAAGTTCAGCTTCGCCTTCCCCGGGTTCTTCTACGGGCTCTCGCTCCCCGACGGCAGCTTCGACCGCGACGTCGATAGGTTCGAGCTCGTCCTCGAGAGGTTCTGCACCTACCAGAACCATGCTGGCCGCCGAGGTGGGTAGCCACCCCCCCGAAAGCTCTCTCTCCTTCTCTCTTTATCTCATTCTCTCTCTTTCTCATTCCTTCTCTCTCCTTTCTCTCTATATCTCTCGTTCTCTCTCCGTTTCTCTCTTTCTCTCATTCTCTCTCTTTCTCATTCCTCTCTCCTTTCTCTCTATATCTTCTCTCTCTCTCTCTCTCCGTCTCTCTCCTCTCTCTATCTTCTCTCTCCTTCTCTCTCCTCTCTCTCCCTCCCTTTCTCTCCATCTCCCTCTCTCTTTCTCTCTCCCTCTCACCCTTTCCCCCCTCTCTCTCTCCTCTGTCTCTCCTTTTCATCTCTCTCCCGTTCTCTTCTCTTTCTCTCTCTCTCGTAAAAGTTCCGACCTTTTTGCCTTCGTCACGCGCAGACGCCGAGTTCTCCCCGCGACGGCGAGACACAGACTTCTGGGCCTCAGCCTACGCCAAGATCGACCTTCTCTCCTCCTCCGCCCTCCCTCCGCGGGGGTACTCATCCCCCCCGGCGGCGGCTCTTTCCATCCAGTCCGCCCATCGCGCCTCCTCTGCCACCAAGCTGGTGGCGCAAGCCCTCAAGGCCATCGCCAACCCCTCTCACCACATTCATATCTCCGGCGACATCTCCGGCGGCGCCACCTTCGTCTTCCCCACTCTCCGCGTTGTCTCCGACGTCGCCCACGTCCTTCAGGCCGCCGCCGGCGATCTATCCGGCGGAGCGATGACCCCCCTCCGCCGCTGTTCGCCGCTCCCTGGCGGCGGCGGCGCCGCGTGCTGGCACTTCAACCTCGCCGGACTGCTGCTCATCCTCCGCACCGTCTCCGCCGTGGCCGTGGGCGCCGCCGCCGCCGGAGTTGCACCGGAGTGCAGCACCTCCTCCGGCGCTGGCGGGGGGAGGGAATGAGAGCTCGCCGGAGTACCGGGCAGCGAATGACTGATCAAGCGCCATGAATCAATCAATCCCTCGCGTGGAATCTTTGCAGTTTCTATTTTTCTCGTTCGATAAATTTTTTTTGTTTGAAAATGATGGTCCAATACAGATTTATCAAGGAGATATCATCAACTGACTGAGGTAGGCACGTCGTTGTAATGGTTAAGGTTCCTCTCACTCCTGAATTTTAGAGAGAGAGAGAGAGAGAGAGAGAGAGAGAGATCCAACCCTTGGGGATCTCTAATGTGGAATGAAAAGGTTGCGTGCTCCAATGCTGCATGTGCTGGTCTTGAGCTGTGGACGTGGAAGGACAAGAAAGGAAGCTGAAACAGGAGAGAGGGCAAAGGGGAGGAGGTGACGACCCAGTGACGATGAAGATGGGCCTCCAATCAGGAGTTAATGGGTTTCCTTGGTCAAGTTTGGACTCTTCACTAGTTCGGGCCTGGATATGAGGAATTTATGATTGAAAAACTAAGTCAATAACTAACTAATAGACTTGTTCTAACATACACATATCTCTCACATGCAAGGTAGAGGTCAAGAACCTATTTGTCTAATACCCCATGGGGGAGTATCTTCTTCAATCTGGGGACAAGATCAAGCCTCCTTAGTAGAGAATATGCAAGTCATGACCTAGTGGGCATGTGCATGTATGTAAGTATCCTACAATCTAATGCCCTAATATCAAAACGATATGCATGAAAATAAATAAGATCAAAATATTGCGATTTGTTCTTGGAAATAAAGAGGAAAAATCTTGAAATAACTAGGAAACATCCACATATAGAAAGGGGGATCAGACCAGATAGTTTAGGGAAACCACACACAAGTAGGATATTCAACCTTTGTTGGTTCCAAAATCAACATTATCATGTGGTTATGATCATCCAAATGTGTAGGGTGGCTATTCATATGGATCATCCAAATCTCAGTGATAGTCACAATAAAAATATATTAAATGGGAAGTAGTGGATGAAGGGTAGTCAATGTAGATATCAGCCAGTGGAAATGGATGATTGATGTTAACCCTATCAAGGTGATTAGGCCCTCATAACCAACTCCTCAAATTAGTGGGGATGAAGATTGAAATCTTACTTTGAAATACTTGTCAGAATGTAAAGTTTATAGCCTTCTATCAGCCTCATAATTCCAAACTTAAAATTTAGAATGGGCCATCAATAACAAAGGAAGTCGCCAAAGTTTGGATGGTTTTGGCATGATCAATCGTTGACTTTCAGACCCTCCAACTAGAGAGCATGACCTGCTTCACCTCTCAACTGCACCATGTTTGGCTCTATCGTCTAATTTGTGGAGTCATAAGGGGCTCCAACCATGGATCAATCTCCCTCTTGCAATCAAAGCCTATGTAGTCCATGTTGCTTATCTCTTTGCCAGATAGTTATGAAATTCTCGATCTAGGAGATGAAATTTTAGAAATTACGCACACAAAATTTCATTAGATTAATAGATAAAATTAAGAAAATTATTTAGCAGTTTAACATATTAAAGATAAAAATAGAGACTCACACAAAAGTAAAGCAAATATTTATTATGATTTCAAATAGTTTGAGCAAAAAACAGGTTGATTTGCCTAAAAATGATTTTTTAAAAACTTATCGTAAATAATGCACGTGTATGAAACCCAAATCATCTATAAGAACATAGTATCAATTCATTTACCTTAATCTAATCATTCAAAATAAAAGATGTACTTGCTAAATATTAGAAGATAAAATACAGATTAAAGTTGTGCATAGAGAATTAAACCAATTTGAATTATATATTGTATGGATAATTTTATTCAAGCTCTTAATAGTACTTTTGTTCAGATGAACTTATTAAGTATATGGATAATTATATAAATATAACTTTATTACAAGTTTGATTACTTTCATAAATAATTGAAGGATTATTGAATCATTGACTTTAATGATAGTAAACTATCTCGATCGAAGAGAAAACTCGAATAATACATTATAAAACCATTTTATATGATAAGAATCTTGAGTTGAGTTCATTTTTGATCTGGGATATTACATTATAGAGATATAATGAAAATTTCTTAGCTCCTCATGTATGGGATTCTAGGGTTTCATAGAGCAAGATATTCATGCCATGATTATGTATCATTTTATAATGGCAGGATATTTTATAAACTTCATAAGTTCACTAGATTCTTCAACATGATATTTTGATTTAATTTCATACCAAATTCAGAGTGTAGTTCAATTTTATTTAAGATATCAACTTCATAATTTCATACTACCTTGTTCATAGTCAAGAGTTTAACCATAGTCATTCAAAAAAACTTTCCAGACTTATATTTTTAAAACATAAAAACATAATTTCTATTGAGCTATTCAGACTTTCTTAGGAGCTTATGACTTGGGAAGGAGTCTATTAAACTATTTTCATCTTTGATTATATATATATATATATATTATCAGAATTTGATTCGTGTGAATATCTTTTCACATTGGAATGAAAATAAATTATTATTTTTCTTATATCCTAGATTTTACAATAATATGTATAATTATGCATTTTGTCAAAATTATCATAAAATCTAAATTTTCATAAATTTTACAATAATCTGCATGATTATGCAATTACTAATTGAAATATCTATAAAATTTCAAGTAGAAAAAAGTTAAATTCCTTTTTTTTTGCAATTTTTAGTTTGTCAAGGCTTATTTTTTTTATCAATCCATATTTTTTTTAGTAGTAGTTACCAGAAATTTCTAGTAGTAACTACTAATTAGTGGGTAAGAAGAGCTTGTAGGCGAAACTCTACCTGGAGCCCGGTGCCATTTGTAGGCGCAGTCCACACTCTGGTCCTACCCTGCAGTCCACCGCTGGGGTGCGCCTGCGCCTTCCCACTCACACGAGAAGTGCGCAGCAGCGGCGTCGCCGGGTTTTTCTCCTCTCTGCGTCGGCTCTCCACACTCCACAATCCCCTGGTCGCCGGAGCGGCAGGAGAGCACCTGCATTAGCAAGTGGAAGACACGTTTCTTTTGATCGGGAAGTCGGGGGTCTCCAGAATTCCGAGGAAAAGATGCTGAGAAGGTCTCTCTCTCTCTCCCTCGCCCTTTCTAGGTTATGATTTTGTCATATGTCAGGATGGTTGATTTGGGATTATGCCTATGCACGGTTAGGTTGGCCTTCGGATTGTCGAAGCCCAGATCGTATGTGAGGTCACCAGCGAAGCGAACCACTGCGCAGGTATTCTTGTTTTGTTCTTTTTCTCTTAGACCGATATTTGGTTGCTATTTCGGCAATGGTGGAGTAAAATTCTTGTTACGTTATGGTATGATTTCTTCTAGCTCAGTCGCTGTAAAATGATTTCATCTGGAAGCCAATTTATGGTTTCATTTCGTCACTCGGTTCCTCTAACGCTGCGTATGCAATAGGTATTCTTTTCGCTGAAGTTGGTTTGTGCAATGGATAATCTAGAGGAAAAATGGGCTTCAAACTGTTTAAGCCGGACATAATCCCCAAATGAAGAGAAAAATGTTAATGCTACTGAGCAGCAGATGAAGAATAATCTCCCATTAAAAGAATGTCCGGCTTAGTATATCTCTCCTGGGGCATCATTATTTGGAGAAATATGAATGGTATTAGGACACTACGCTGAACTAGGGATTATCACAGACAGCTGCATTTATTTCGTGCATGTATTCTACTTTCTACTTTCCTTGCAAAAAAACTCCTGCGATGAAAAGTCTAAATCCCGCTGTATTCCAATGGATTCAAGGATAATTTATGATAAGGGGATTAAAGGAATCAACTCAATTGTACTGCATATCTACTCATCAATTGCGTAGAGATTGTTTTTTTTTTTTCCTGTGCATGAGCAAATCAGACCTCAAGATTCCAGAGGAGCTTTCCTGAGCTTTCTTGATTTGTTTCTGTCGTTTTTTAGATGAAGCTTTTTCCTGTTAATTTTGAATCAGATTTTCCTTTTCGTCGTTGACATCTAGGAGATGACTAATTGTTATGTTTCTTTTTCCTATTATATACTAATTTATCATGCATATGGACAGACACCATTTTTTCTTTCCTCAAGATGTGCATCCTCATCTTCACCTCAACCAGATCCATCCAAAGGTTCAGGGGGCGGCTTACTTGCAAAGGCTGCCATTGGAACTGTTGTGGTTGGAGCTGCAGTTGCGGCAGCTTATCAAACTGGATTTGTCAGTAACCCCCAGTTTAAGCTTGAAGGTCCATTCATTTCTAAGAAGGTAGAGGTTTCCCAGAGAGCAGCAGAAAAGGAGTATTCTCAAGATCAAGTTAACTTTTCTGGCAAAGAAACCAGTCATGGAAGCTCAAAGCTTGAGGTCACTGAGAATATTCATGAACACCGTCAGATTGATGGTGCAGAGACCATTGAGAGTGATGCTTCAAAAGATCTAGGTCTTGTTGAAGATGAATTGACTCCTGTTAAAGAGGATGTTTCCTCAAGCTTTCATGAGGATGTACCCACGCAGGATGAGGAGGGTAGTGTCTCTGAAATTCTATCCAGTTCAAAAGAGCTGTCCGACCTCAAAGAAGAGCCAGTTCTTGTGAAAGAGGATGAGTCACTGATCTCTTCCCTTGATGTATCACCACAGAGTGAGGAAGGCTCTGTTTCCGAAATTTCATCTGTAAACAGTGTTGACCTGGCTGCCGGTGAAATTAATGATTCACTGGGCTCTAATGATGCTACTTATGCTCCAACATCTGCTGAAGAAACCATATCAAATGAAGTCCCAACTCATCATCAGATCCCTGAGGAAGTAGCTGAGGTATTCTGTTCATTTACATGTTGCCAAATCCACTCGTGCTAATGGCTCTTGTTCTCATCATGCTAATGGCCAGGTTTTATTCTTATTGAAAGTTTTCAGACGAGAGGTATATTTTATGGTCGTTTAGGTCCTGTCACTGAATGGTGTTATCTTTCTACGAAATCTTTGATGACATGAAAAGTTATGTCTTATCACCTATTAATATTTAACAGAATATCTGCTCATCACTCATTCATTTCCTGGATCCACTTGGGTCATATAGTTGGACAATATATCTTACAACTTCCCCTCTCAAACTATCTTCTATGGTGAATGCAACATTACGACATCATATGATGATGTTGTTGTGGTTCTCATTGATACTGGAGGCCTAAGTCCTGCATTTATCTACAACAGTATATCTTTTTTGAACTATTTTTTTTTTTTGCCAAGGATATAGTTCAGCTGAACGCAAATGAAGTCTGATAGTGCGATACGAGTTCGTGCAAAAGAAGGATCAGAGTACTGTATGAAACCTAGAATGTTCTTGTGAGGTCAGTTATTCGAAAAAGTAGTTTGTTGCAAGGAGTGACAAATTTTGGACGGAAAAGCTTCAAGATTGGGACTATTTTGATCAGAAATGTCGCTGAGCACATTTTTGGGCCCATGTTGTCCTCTTAGGCTGTGTTTTATATATTTCTCATTGACTTCTTGGGGATGCATCTATTTAATCAATAATCTTCATTAAAAAATAAAAAACCAGCAAGAGTTAGGCGATCACTCTGAGAAGACGTTTGATAGAATAGCTCTTGTTTGATGGCAGCGGTCGACAGAACTCTAAAGCAGTATTTAAGCAGACGCAATGCACATTGTTTTAACGCGTTCAATTAATTTTTCTGGAAATTAGTTAATCAGATGCAAGCTCTTCAAATTGCCATCTTTGTGAAATTTAAATGATTGTGGTACGTTGCTGACAGTAATTCTGATGTTAGGGTTTATCCTTCGTAGACAATAAGTAAAAGCGTATTCCATCACTGATGTCAATATGATGGGGCACGTGTATTCTGCTATTTTTTATATATTCAGGCAATGCTGGTGCAATCGCTATCTTTATATATGACGGCTCTAATTTTTTTTTTTCCAGCTTTTTTGTGATCCAGATGGAAGTGATTGCTTTATAGAAATGGTTGAGAGATTAGACTCTTTCATTGATTATCCATGTAAAAAAGCACGTTTTAGTTAGTTTTAATCTGTAACATCAGCCCAGCATCCCCACGAGATCTATCCATAGTAGACAGTTTGTACAGAACTTCAATGCTATGGCAAACAAGAAAAAAAAACTCAAAATTTCTTTAATGAATAAGTGTCAGATCTCTGTCTTGGTTCTAGGGATCCTCTTGTTGTAGGCACCAAGTTCTGTAATAGTAATCAGAAAAATGATTTATGATGTTTAAACAGAGACAATAAAATCTTGAAAGATCATCTTTATGTTAATGTTTTGTGTATCAGTTTACGTGCTCAATGCACTTTGACCTTTAGTAAATGTCATATACTCGCTGGGGTTGTATTTTCTATCTTTTAATTTTTTATTTCCAGCTACATTTATTATTAATGTTGTTGGCTTTGGTCCACATCTTCTTTGTCTTCATCTTTAAAATGATTTTGCTCTTGTCTTTTTATATCTATTGATGTACTTAACAGTTTGATATTGTTGTTTGCTATTTCCTTTTTATGTAATTCATATATCCAACAGTATCCTGTATTTGAGCTTTTTTTCATATTTATTCGTATTTTTCATGTATTTAGTTTTCTTGTCAGTTAATGATGTGAGGACGTCTTCCAGCAGGACTATGTGGAACACAAAGCGGAAGTAGGTCCCCTCTCTGAGATGTATTCTCTGGAAGGAGAAGAAGAAAGACCAGAAGTTCCGATCAATAGAGAAAGTCCCGACACTTCAGTTCCTTTACATGAAAATAAGGAGGTACACCATGGCAAAAACATTATCATGTCCTACTAATTTCTTCAACCGATGATTGACATTGCATGCGTTGAATATTCTGATATTTAACTCATTACTGGCCCTCGATTAATGTGTCTGATAACAAACAGGTTTCACTTGAAGGATCAGGCGAGATAAATGTCTCCCAGGATCAGAAAATAGTTCTTGATTTTATAGATGCCATTCATGCTGCGGAGAAAAAGCAAGCTGAATCAGATTTTCGTTTCTTTGATATGGAGAAACAGAAAATGAAGGTTCTACTCTCGGAAGGATATTTCTGTCTTTACATTTTTGTTTACTTTTAAAAAATAATCTTTTTGATGACTTTTCAAGATGACTGTTATTTCATCTTCATTCAGGAGAAATATGAGAAGGAGTTGAAGGATGCAAGGGCAAGGGAACTTATGTATGCAGAAGAGGCAGCAATCCTTGACAAGGTATTGAAACCTTTTATATCCTTCTTAATCATAGTTTCAGAATAGTCTGCCTTTATCATTCTACCCTTTTTACGTTTTAGATTTATAAGGCCATGAAGTACATTTCATTTTATACTACCTGCTGAAGCATTCCCAATCGTTTCCAGATTTTACTGATGCACCCAATTCTATCTGAACTGTGTCACCATACATATCTATTTTTTTCTTAGTTTATTTATTTGCATGTATGTGGGTAACATAAAACATGGCTTTCCAGGAATTGAATAGAGAGAGAGTGAAGGCCGCAGCTACAGCTAAGTTGCTTCAAGAGAAGGCTGAAGAGCATCTGAGGGTGGAGTTGCAACGGAAGGTGTATTTCATAACCTTGAAAAGTAGACTTGGGTAAAGAAATTTATTTCCTCTTTCTTCCATTGAAGAAATGGTAAACTAATTTATTTCCTTGCAGGAGGAAGAAATAGAGTCAATGCTTAAAAAAATACAAGAAATGGGTAAAGCAGAGCTGAATGCAGCTATTGCTAAAGAGAAATCATCTCACATGGAAAAGATGAGTGAGGCTAATCTCAATGTAAATAATCCTTTCATGTTTTAAATTTGCATCTTTCTAACAGTTGCATTCGTTTCCTTTGTTTTATAATGTTAAATCGCTCCACAAAAGCTAACTTGTTTTTGTGTTCTGTATTGTGTAATAGATAAAGGCCTTGTGTATGGCATTCTATGCAAGATCTGAAGAGGCTCGTCAGAATTACTCTATTCACAAGCTTGCTTTGGTAATTTCAATATATCGATTTTCAGTTTTATTTTCTTATTTTTAAATAAGTACTCAAATCTTCTCATAGTTGTTTTGATGTTTTGCTCGTATCAAATTTAGTTTATTGATTTCATAACATCCGATTTAATGAGGCTATTTATTAAAATGAGCTATCTTGATGGACAAGTTACGGTTTCTGATATTTTATGTGACAAAAAAATTGACTGCTGACCTATTCTATTGCAGGGAGCACTTGCCTTAGAAAATGCGTTGTCTAAAGGGTTGCCAATTAAGGCAGAAGTTGACTCTCTCCACTCGTCACTTGTGGGCCTTGACAAAGACTCACTTTTGGACTTAGTGCTTGCTACTCTTCCAGAGGAGACTCTGACAAATGGCACGAATACCTTGTTACAGTTGAGTCAGAAGGTAAGTGAATGATGTTGCCTTCTGTCACTAAATATTCTTTATCTATTACTGGGCATTCTCTTTATTGTCTGGCAAAGTAGACGATAATATTCATATCCGCCAAACATGCTGAGCTGAATCATATGACACGTATTTTCTCAATTTTCATGTTCTGTTTACATAGTATTTTCATGTTCAATCATATATATTCACATGGGATCATAGGATTGACAAATGCTGAAGGAAAACTTGAACATGTGCCCCCTCTATGCAAAAACATTTTATAGTTCGTGATGGGGGATAAGGCCATACCAATGGAAATTTGCAATTATGCGCAGAAGTAAGCTCAGAAATAGTTTCAGCTTTTTCTGTCTTGGTTGTATGTCAGGAAACAAGATAGTATTTTTTTTCCTTTTCTTCTCTTTCTCTTCCTGTTCTCTTTCGTCCTCCTCTGTCTTGTCCTTCACTCTTCTTCATCCTATGATGGCTTATGTAGTTTTTTTGAGAGAAGTAATGCTATGTAAAACTGGGATCTCGTAAAATCAGATCAATTCAGCCAAGTTATTGGCTCCACTCTCCGCTTGACTCAGGTCATGAATTGGTTGATTATCTTATTCAGCCAAGTTATTGACTCAGTTATTGGCTCCACGTTATTGACTCAGAAGTAAGTTCGAATGCAAGATCTCGTCATATTTAGAAATGCCGATCCAAATCTGCTCAGCTTGCTCATGTATCGTATATGCTTCTCAATTTCGTGATTTATCTTTAAGGGGCAAGGAAAAACTTTGCTATTCTAATTGCTGATGGAGAATCACATCATCTGTTATGGACAGTATCGTTAATACATTAAATGAATAAGGCGTCTTTTCCCTTCCTCAACCTTTTCTTGATTTGACTCAAGCCACTTTGTAGCAGCTTGTGTCAGATTGTCTGGGAGTTAGTGCATACGGTTGATAGAGCGTGAACCTCATGATAGTGTTGTCGACTTATGGGGATCTGACATCAACATTTTATCGTAACCGTGAGTGGTCTAATTGCATGATCTGGAGGCAAATCTTGGCTCGTAAGCTGTGTAGACAAAACTGACATATGCGAATCAGTCTGAGTCAATAGCATTTATCTGAAGTTCTATAAAATTGGGATTTTCTTGGTTAAGGTGGGCATCTTTCGAATTCTCCCTAGCTTCAACACCCCATTGATGATGTAAATTTCAGGATTTTCTTGTTCTTAGGAATTTCCTATTTTTTGTGAAGAATGATCGCTTAATTATTCCGTTGTTAGGTTCTTTTGTTCTTGTCAGTATATTGATTCTTTGTGCCACCTGATTCATGATTCATCAGAAGGAATACAGCTCGTAAAAATTTCCCCTTGTCTCATGTAGACTGTAGTCGTCTTGTAGATAAGCCTGGAAATTTCGATCAAAGTTAATCGACATGCTTGTATGTTTGCCTTTGAGCTATCTACTTCTTTTACACTCCATATCCCCCAGAATCTCACTGTGTATCACTACTAGATGATGCTCTTTTCAAACAAAGTCATAGCAATATCATCCCAATATATCTACAGGCACTCATATCACATCAACCATGGAAGAGTGCATTTAATACTGATAATGTAGCGCATTCGTCCATCTGAATTTCAGCTAATTCCTTTATGTGATTTTTTCTTGTTTGTAACTTCCGAGTGAGAGATTCAACTTTGATGAGGTCGTTTGGTTCAACAGTGTGATTTTCTTCCTGGAACTTGATGGAATCTAAGCCAACTGTAGATTGGTGGCTTAGGGTTTATGATTTTCTTATATATATATTTAAAATTTTAGTGGACTGGAGTGGGATCCATTTGAGACCTAAAACTTTCGTTGAGTCAATTTTACAATTCTATCATTCATCTTGATATTTGTTGAGTTATCCGGTCTATAGCTAGTTTTTAAATACATTTTTTTCAATATTTTCAAGATATCGAGAGCATAATCACAAGGATATTGCTGGAAAAATCACACTAAATATTAAAAACCTTGTACATGGTTCTTTGGTGTAGTTTAATGATATAAGTCGAAATTGCTTTTTGAGAGAAAAAGTACCTTTGTTCTGAGTGACGTATTTTGTTCATTCTGTTTTGTAATAAATTCTTCATTGAACTAAAATATATTTGCTTGATTAGAAGTGTTTTTCAATAAAATGTGCCTGGCTCCTGGGATCTCAACTAATCACATCTAAGGATAGAAACAGAAGACTTGCATTCGCTTTGTGAGCGAGGCATCTTTTGGAAGTCATTGTCCCCTAAGGTTATGAGGTTCTCCTTGTATACATATTTTGCATCATGCTTATCATTTTGAAGTCTTATCTCAGGAATTTTGGATCCAACTTAGCAATGTTATCAATTGGCAGCCAATTCCCATTTATTTTCCAAAAACCTTGAAAAATCAGTCAGCAGGTACGTGAGGATTATCGTCTAGAAGACTCTATCCATATAAATCAAATCCATAGAAGATGCTCTAAATATCATACACATAACAGTTGGTTAATGCTCTGACCGTGTTCCAAAACGTTTATTGACATGTGTACAGAAAATCCACTGTTTTATGGAGGTAAATTCAGTAAAAGTTAATGTTTGATTGACGAATAAGAGGATAATTAATGACTAAGAAGGTTAACATGAAAGCAGTTAGTAGTGAAAACAAGATAAGACGCAAGTATGCAAGTATTAGACGACATTTTTGAAAGCATGGTCCTTTTATGATTCGTTGTTGGGTACCTATGTGGTTCTCTGATAGAGGAGCCCGGTAAGGTAACCAGTGACTTTAAAATCGGACTTTGGTTGAATCATGCCCTTGTTAGATTGCTGAGGGTTTTTTTCCTTAAGATTCTCAGCAATTTGAGTTGAAATTCGGTGGATGGCAAGGCAGTACAGTTGCGAATTAGGGAAAATATATTCCATCAGAGTGTGTGTTTATAGGATAGCAACCTATCCAATCTGTGTTTAAAATGCTTCAGAAGTTCCTTGCTCTGCAAAGGCCTTCATCTCATCAGGTGGGAGAGAGTCTGACAGAGTGAGGAACCTGATGGACTGAGGCTGGTTCCTTCTGGAGACCTTCATAGATACAGGTTAGCAAGCTTGATTGGAGACTCTTCAATGAAGAGGAAAATTGAGAGAGTGTGGCCATCAAGGAAAATAGTACAAAACTGCTGGGTTAACTGTGAAACCTGCTGTCCAGTCATTATTATTTCCTTTTTCGAGTGACATGGGAAACTTTGCAACTCCAAGTTCCTCATTGAAAGTGGAAGATGAGTGTGCAGGTTGATGGCTGAATTTACTGTTCATTTCTATGAGCTGCATGATGCTACCATATTTTTAAGTGTTAGGCAGTAGCTAAGGCGCTCGTCTGACATCGAGTTGGTAGTAAATCATCTAACGAAGGATCATTGATCTGATAGGTTTCCGGGTAGATTAAACAATATTGCTCTTAAACCCAAGTGGGGAACATGAAAGAGTGGAAATGACAACTAAGAGGGATTTTCCTCTGTAAGTCTTTTGTCGAAAATATCATATTCTCAAGTAAGAGAGTACGGAGTAGATTCGTTTGCATGAATGGGTCTCCATCCAAGCTCAACAAACATAGGCTGAAAACTAGGACTAAAGGGAGTCACTGCTTTTGCATATCATGAAGGAAAATATTGGCTGCATATTCATGGAATGCCAATTTTGTTCTCATGTGGACAAAGATCTATTCGCCTTGATTATCCCTTCATACTTTGATCACATCGATGATTATGTGGTGCTTTTCTGGCTCCTTGAACTCGAGCCCATAGTTTGGTTTTCTATGCCTTTCTTCTCTTTCCAACGACCAGGAGTTGAACCGTTTTGGTACCGAATGAATGTTCAGATCTTTTTGACAAAGTCCTTCCAATCTTTATTCTATGAATTTTTAGAAATGTCTCCTTTCTTTTACCAGCCTCCTCTGTCATAAGTGCACCATTTCTTGCATGCTCATATTCCGATTTCCTATCGGATTTTTGTAATGTTTTCTTCAGTTTCAGAAGAATATCAGGTGTTATTTGATGCTCTTTTTTCCCTGTATGCTGAGCTGGGCTGTTTCCATTCTTTCTCTCTCTCTCTCGTCTGATTCTCCATTTGTTTTAGATGGGTTTTTCGTGGATTCCCGGAGGTTGTCCAGCCGATTGCTTTCAGTTCCTTTTCATTTTTCTCGAGTCTCACAGTTATCTGATCCCCATCGGTCTCCCATTATGGCTTCTTTATTGGTCTTACTACTTCTTGACGAGGCCAACAATATAAAAACATGAAAAACATAAAAACGGAAAATTTAACGTTATTAAGACGTCTGGTTTCCTTCAGAATGGCTCTTCTCCATGGAGATCATACCCATTCACGGCCTCCGTGTCGCACATCAACATCAATGCTTAATATGCTTCTATAATTGTATTGAATGATTCAACATTTCCTTGCAGTTTGAGGCAATGAAGGGGACACTTCGGCATTTTAGCCTTATTCCTCCGGGCGGCGGCGGCATGCTGGCGCACGCTGTGGCCCATGTTGCATCTGCCATTAAGGTCAGTTGGCTGAGGGGAAATCACTTGCCCATCCATGCACATATACCTGCAATTACCTGCCCTTTGACATCCATCTGATATTCATAGACCCTTCCTTCCTTCTAAGAATATTACTATTATAGACCAGAAATCTCCTTCAAATAATTTCCAAACCTGTAAACTATTATTACTATTATTACTCAAATCGCCCTCTCAATAATAATAATAATAATAATAATAATAATGATAATAATAATAATAATAATCATCGTTTGTCTTGCTATTTGCAGATGAGGGAAAGCGGCACATCCGGCAAGGGGATCGAATCGGTCATCAGCGGAGTCGAGAGACTGATTGCCGCAGGGAAGCTCGCCGAGGCGGCGGATGCTCTTGAGAGAGGGGTCTCCGGCACTGAGGCTGCGGGGGCGGTCAACGAGTGGGTGAGGCTGGCGAGGGACCGGGCCATCACCGAGCAGGCTCTCACCCTCCTTCAGGCGTATGCCACTTCCATCAGCCTCACTTAATCCATCTGCTCATCCACATTCTTCTTCCTCTCCCCACCCCTTTTTTTCCCCCCCATTTCTGGGGGCATTTGGGGAGCTTTCCAAATAAAGATTTCCAAAGAGTTCATCAGCTCAGCTGGGAGATCTTCCTCTGCCCAGATGAACCACAACCCTTTGGAAGAAGAGAGTGGGTGGTCCACTTGGAAGTGGGTGTGCTTGCTTGTTCTGATAGCATCACACAGAGAGATGGGAGTTTTTCCATGGATGTAGCCGTTCCTCCTCAGTGGTGGTTGGGATATTATGCCCTTTTGGGCTCTGATCTGTTTACCCTTTTAAAGGTGCCGTCTTGAGGTGGCTACCCATGACTGGAGGGTGTCGATCTCTCTCTCTCTCTCTCGCTGGGTCCCCAGAGTTAGATCTTGGCCTGGTTAAAGGTTGGGACTTTCAGGGGAATTCGGAGTTGCTCTCTCATCTGTTCTTAGGAAGTATCAGAAGCAGATTCAGCACGTGTACACCACCATCAGTCAACAGCCCGCCCCCCCTCCCTCCCTCTCTCTCTAACCTCAACAGGGAGGAGTTGTTTCCGGAAGATACGGCCGAGTGTGGTCGCAATCACCTCTCCTGGGGGCTTCTCTGTCACGGCGTTTGGTCGCCCAATTGAATGGCTCGCATTCATTGCGAGGGCTGAGAGGGGGGGGGGGGAGGGAAGTGGGGCTCCCGGCCCGCCATTAAGCGGCCATCCCCACCTCTCTCCGCCTTCCTCACTGCGCCACGTATTTGAGAGAGAGAGAGAGTGAAGACCCCATTCCCCCACGTACACATGCATAGTTATATACATGGATGCAGAGAGAGAGAGAGAGAGAGAGAGAGAGAGAGAGAGAGAGAGAGAGACCGATTCTGGGCTCTTTACTTAAAAGAGTGAGGACCCCATCCCCACAGTACACATTCATGTTTCTAAAGATAGATGCAGGCAGACCAGAGAGAGAGAGAGAGAGAGAGAGAGAGAGAGAGAGAGATTCTGGACTATGCCTTATACCGCTATGGACAAGCAAAGTTAAGACCTTGTAAAAATTGCATCACAGCCCATTTGATCGGGTATTTATCATCATAAAAATCGAAAATGGGCTTCCTTACAATTTTCCCAGAAGTTTGGTCAAAACAAGTGGGCTCTGGTTTTGGGCCCGAGTAGTGGGCCTCCTGAGTTGCTAACAGGGGCTGCCTTGTCGTCTTGCGCGACACGTACCCTCACACGTCATCTCCAGATCTGGCAGCAGTACAATTACAGATAAGCCCAAATTTTTCGTAAGGTCATCTTAGTAATCCTTGATTGGGAAAGGAGGGGACGAGAACAAATTGCCCTTTAAGATCCCTTATAAAGTCAAAACATTACATTAAAACCTCTAATTTAACAGTATTTGGTATCAGATCCATATATGTAATAAAATGGTAATTTTGTGATTAAGCAATGACATGATTATTAACCAGGAATGGTTTCACGAGAAGACTCTCATAAAGTTAAAGTATGACAGAAAAGAACTTCTAATTAAAAATATTTTATATCGGTTCCATGTGCTGGTAGATACACAGATATATTTAAGAAAATGGTAATTTTGTGATTAAGCGATGGAAAACGTATTAAAGAATGACAACTATTAAAGAAAAAGGTTTCACGAGGAAGAAGACAGCGGCGATCCCGCCACCAAACGGAGGCGGAGACGACGGTGGAGACAAAACGTCGGCCACAAGGCAGGGAATCGCAGAGCTTTTGACGGAGAAGAGAAGAGAAGAAGATTATAAGAAGAAGGGCATCATAATAGTTTAATAATCTCTCTCTCTCTCTGTCGCTCTCTCTCTCTCCCCTCCGCGGTCCCCAAGGCGGAGGAGGAGGAGACATTCCCTCCGTGGGAGGTGGGGGGGTGGGGGCGGAGGGCGCCGACGATCCTCAGGAGCATGCAGAGCCTCGGACTTGGTAAAAAAATGGGGTGATGGGTTCGAGAGGAAGAGGAGAATAATGGAGATTATTAGGGTTCTTGACTGACGAAAATGCCATCGCTGCCCGTGGAGGACTGGGAGTTGTGAACAGGACCTTGCAGTGGTACTACGAATACTACTACTGCTTCTGCTTCTTCTGCTGCTTCTGCTGCTGTTGCTGCTTCTGCTTCTGCTTCTGCAGGAGTGGACGAGGAGGGAGGAAGGCGAGTCCTCTCCTCTCTTCCTCTCATTTCTGCTCTGCAGAGCTGTTCCCCCCCCCCGCTCCCCCCTGCGAACCCTTTGCGCGAGGCGTACGCATTGATTGCCATCTCTATCTCCCTAGACTGTCTCTCTAGATGGGCAGCATTAAGTCGTCTTGCTTCTTCTCGGGACTGATCATTGGAAAGCTCCCAATTGTCCGTAGATCCTCTTCTGCTTCTGCATAACATCAGAAGGGAGCCCCCGATGGGAATTTGGCCTCCCGTAAACTTTGCCCCTCTTCTCTCTCTCTCTCTCTCTCTCTCGCTCTGATTCTATCATGAGCGACAAGAACTGGCAGCAGCAGCACCAGAGAGGATTGGGATGGGGGAAGAAGGCCAATAGACGGAGAGATCAGCTCTCTCTCTCCCTCTCTCTGACGCACACACACACACACACACACACACACACAGACAGAGTTATAATGTCTATATCTTCGGTGTCATATGCAACGCGAGCTGCGTGAAGCTCATGGGCAAGAAGACGAGGGAGAATGGAGGTTGGGAGATAATGGAGAGGCTAATCTCTTTCTCCCTCTCTCTGTTTATATATCATGCGAAACAAGAGAGCTGAAACTCCACAGAGAAGACGACAGAGGAGGTAAGGTCTCTCTAAGGTGATCAGCAAGAGCTGCCTGGAACCCCACGGGAAGAAGACGGTGACGTAGGACTCTAGAGAGAGAGAGAGGGTATTGTGGTCCGTGAGGGTCTTCTGGGGGAGTAAATCCCCCGACCCCGCGGGAAGGCCGAAGCACATGGAGGCCCGTTTCTCGTAACGGATCTCTGTCTGTCTCCGACCGGCTAGCTTTGAACGCCGCTACTGTGGGGGCGTGCTCATAAAGAGACCACCACCACCACGACCACCATCACCACCACCACCGCCCCCGCCACCCCCCTCCCTCCGCCGCCGCTTCCCCCGCTCCGCCGCGGCGCACGGCGGCGTTCGAGAGCTGCCGCTTGACCGACTCAGTCATTAACGACATGCCCCCCCCCGCTTGAGTTGGGTGGCCGACGACGATAGTCTTCTGTACCCCTCGAGACGGTGCAGAACCGAGGAGACGTCAGAGAGAGACAGACGAAGCCGGGTAAGGTCATGGAGGTGACCAGATTCATCATCTATCTCTTTCTCTCTCTTCCTCACTGGTTTCGTCTCACTCTTAACGCTTTGTTTGGCGCTTTGGCTTCTTATAAACTTCTCACATGACAACCGGGGGCCTCTATTACCCCCACCTCACTCCACTCAGATCTCGTCCTCCTTCCCTTTTTCTCCTTCTCCTTCCTTCTCATTAAACCATCCTCCTCTCTCTCTCTCGCCTCCTTCCACTTGCTAACCCATTCATCATCGCTCTCTCTCTCTCTCTCTCTCTCTATCCCAGAGGGGCCATGAAGGGGGGGAGAATGCGGGGGTTCATGTGCCAGCCGAACGCGTCGACGGCGGTGTGCATCCCTGGGGACGCTCACTCGGTGGTCGTACCGAGGAGGCCAGACAGGACCCTCGTTGACCACGCCAGAATCGTCGATCTCAGGTACTCCCGGCTGGTGGACCACCCGAGGCTCGCCGGCCCAGCAGCGGCGGCGGCGGTGGCGCTAGCCAAGGGGGAGAAGCTTCACCAGCTGGCGGCGCCGACCGCGGCAAAGTCAGTGCCACCGCCGAAGGCGGAAAAGCTACTTAAAATGATAGTGCCCATGTCGGACGCCGGCGAGAGAAGGCTGGAAATGGTGGCCTTGCCGACGACGGCGGTGGTGGTGGCGCCGCCCAAGAGGGAGAGGAAGACGGCGGTGCCTTCACTTCCTTCTAGCAATGACCAGGTCTTCCAGGTGAGTCATTCCCCTCTTTCTCGTTCACTTCACCGCTATGATCCGCATTAACGGAAGCTTCTCAATCTAGATGGCGTAAGCCCAACCTAGTGATCTTTCTTCCTCGGAGACAACCCAAGCTTTGCTTTGATCCAAAACCATAGAAAAATGAAGCCAGATTTTCTACTGTAAACAATTTCTTTTATGCCTCCGAACTTGCCAAATCCTCTGGCAAATCTTTCTTCCACCTTCGATATCATTTTCTCTGAGAAGCTCCTCAGAAGGTGGAACTACCAACCGGGATCTATGCCCTCCTCCTATCAAACTTGCTCTGATCCAAAAACAAAGGTCAAAGAAAGAAAAAAACAGTTTGCTTCTGAAAGCAGCTTCTTTTATCTACCTCCATCCATACCCGATCCCCAGCAACAGCACACTCTCTTGCCCCCGCCAGGGGGGTTTTCTCTCAGAAACTTCTCAGTAGGTGTTGATCTCCACCCCGGATCCGCATTCTCCTGCCATCAAACCTCACGTGGATCCAGGAAAACATGAAAAACGGTCTTCTGCTGTGAACATCTTCTCTTAATCCCACGCATTCTCTCTGCTGTATTCTCTTCCCACGGCCAGCTTGATTCTACCTTGAAAGCTTATGAACAGGTTAAGTGTTCAGTCCATCGTAGACCCACGTACTACTATATCCTCTTTTTCCCTGTTCGTCTTCTTTACTAGCCGTTGCTCCCGGAGATTTATATATCCTTTCCGTCGCCATGGCTTGTCCAATTCGGTCAGATTTTGGGATGTGGGTCAGTAGATTTCAGCTCCCAAGCTCTCACTGTTTACTCTGCGCACTGACCTGTTGTTTACCTCCGCAGACCACGTGAACCCTCTCAGACCCCCCCCCCCCTGTGACAAGAACAGTCACCCCGATTTACGTGATGCATCTCATTCCACTGCTAGAATACAAGGAACAGTAGCCTCCCTCTTGTTCTTGATATTTCCACGCTGATCTCCCATCGCATTCCCTCTTTCTCTCTCTCTCTCTCTCTCTCTCTCTCTCTCTCTCTCTCTCTCTCTCTCTCTCTCTCGCTATCTTTCTTCTGGTCCAGGTGGTGGTGATGAGAGTCTCCCTCCATTGCCAAGGCTGCGCCGGGAAAGTGAAGAAGCACATCTCCAAGATGGAAGGTATCGCCTAAGCTTGCCGATTTAAGGCCTGGTCATGGTGGCTACCGAGAGGATTATGTAACCCTAATCGTTCTAAGTTTGCTTCCAGGTGTGACGTCGTTCAGCGTTGACCTGGAGTCGAAGAGGGTGACGGTGATGGGCCACGTGTCCCCTGAGAGCGTCCTGGAGAGCATCTCCAAGGTAAAGAAGGCCGAGTTCTGGCCCAGCAACCCCCCGGAGAGGCCGTGAAGTGGGGAGTAAAACCTGGAAAGCCCGCATGGAGATTGGGTTGGGTGGTGGTTCTCTCCTTCTCCTTCGCCTGTGAGATTAAGCTTGGGGAGGGGGGGACCCTTCTCAGAAGGGTTGCAGGGGCATTTGATGAGGGTTCTTCTGTGGGTGCTTGGCAGCCACCGATACAATGAGAACCAGTTCACGGAGGGCAGTGTTTAATGCGGGGAGGGGGGGCTTTGACAGGGACCTGGGGTCCTTCATGCCCTCTCACTCCTCGTTCCGTTCATCGTCTTTACAATCCCATCTTCTTTTTCTTCTTCGTCTTCCTTTTCTTCCTCCTCTTCTTCTTCGGGTCAGCCATGGTTCATGATGTCGTCAGTATGCGTTCATCCGTCCCTTAGCCATTACTCTTCAATAGGTTTCTTAAGAGAGAGAGAGAGAGAGAGAGAGAGAGAGAGAGAGAGAGAGAGAGAGGGAGAGAGAGAGGACCATTGGGGGAGCCCGTGAACTGTGGGGGGACCCCTCCAGATAACTATCTCATTGTAGAGGGCAGTGAGTAAAGCGCCGGGATCAGAGAGCAGTGGATTTCCCGTCCCTTAGTGCCAGTGGGGTCTTTCACCATCCGACAGCCGATCCATGTACACGAGAGAATCTGAGAACGGAGGGGGAGATGGACAGTAGATTATTTATGCGTGATGGGAAATTTATTCACGTATAATCTATTCGAAAATGGAAACGATTGCCCATTGACTGTTTCCTGCAAGTGATAACTCTTGAGTTCATGAAATCCAAAATACTTTACTTTTTTGGATGGATGTTTACATCTCTCTCTCCCTCTCTCTCTTGATATATATGTAGCGCTGAATCCGATACATATCATAATCATGAACTAAAAGGAAAATATCAGCGGCACACTTCAGAGGTAATAAATTCCGGGTGTCTTCTACTCACTGGCTAGGTAAGATCTATTGTTTGTGAGTTACAATGCTTCATGAATTGAAGACTGCTTTCTGGGATCGGTTTCCTAGTGTGCTAATTCCATTATTCATGTTCATTTGTTAGTTCGTACCATATGATTGCAAATTGAGTTTAATGAACATTATTTGTGAATGAATTTTATGACAGTGTAGACTATATCAAGTTACTTAGTTAGTTAGCTAATAATGATGTCCTTACAAAGTTAGAGGATGAATTGTAGCATGTGAATTCCATCATATTATTATGCATATAGAGAATATAAAATAATTGTCAAGCAATATTTATTTTGCAAAATTTGAAAAATTAGTTCAGACCATAAACTCTACTAGGTGGGTAGCAATTAAGTTATAAGTAGCCCTAGCGTGATGGGGAAGCAATATTTATGTCTCTATGCCTCTTTATGTCCCCTACTGTTAGTTGGACAAGCCTAATACTAAGATTACTTCAACCAATAAGTGATAATAGAGTGAGTGCACAAAACAGAGGGGAGTGTGTGTGTGTGAGAGAGAGAGATAGAGAGAGAGATAGAGAGAGAGAGAGTATTAATGATTAGAATGGAAATGCCCATCAATGTAAGCAAATAATGATGCGCTTTTAAAAGTCATGAAGTAGCGAAATTCTACTTTGAAGGCTAATTGATAGTGACTTCAAGGCTGCTGACTATTAAGTAAAAGGAATACCGTCTTGAAGATGGGACTTAATGATGAATTTCATTTTAATGTTGATCAAACAACCCAAATAGGGGCAATATAAGATTAAAATGGTGATCACTTGCTATTATGCTCTTTTTAATATTTGATGTGAAACATGATACATGTATGAAGGCCATTGTTTTCCACATTGAAAGGTTTGCACTTATAGTTTAAGTCTTTGATAATCTCAATTTAGTTGGTTTGTCAAGATAATTTACTAATTTATATGGTATGTTGAAGCTTAAAGTAATTCAAGAAAAAATTTTGGTTATACTTTTTGGATAGTTAATCTAGCATACTTTAAATAATGAATACCCAAAGGAGTAGATTAGGCTAGTCTCATAATAAATTTATGAAAAAGTCCAATTTTAAAATTCAAGGTAAAGAGGATTCATTTGTTAATAAATTAAATTATTCATTATGCTGCTTTTTGAAAATAAAATTAAGTGGAGAACTGCTTTGGTACTTGCAAGACACTAAAAATATTAAAAATATTTTACTAAAAATTATGAAGATGAATCTAGTTTTTTAGAAACATAAATTAGGACAAAGAAGTGGGCTTATTGGGAATTTTTTAAATGTAAACATAAGTTATTGTAATTGACCAAGTTATCTTAGTTTAACTATAACATGATAATAGGTTCTAGATGCCTTGTTAAGCTAAATTAGTGCTTATGAATTTAGTTGACATTCTATAACCATAAATATGAATATGTTATAAATTAATGACATAATTTTCTCATAATTTTTAAATATATGGGGCAAACTCCTAGGAGTAACCTTCTCATTAGTGAGTGTAAGTAGTGTTAGAGTATAAAATATATCATTTTTTTTATGTTGGAAACACCAAAAATATTAATAACAGCATCAAATTATGATTTTAATTAGAAAATTAATTAATAAAAAAATATTTTTTATATATGATCTTGAAGTTAATTGAATATAACTTTAAGAACAAGTCAAAGGAATAAGGTTTCTTTTTTCTCCAGAAAAGAACCAATAGTAGGAAATGAAAGAAAGGATGCATTATCATAGTAAGGCAAGATAAGCAAGAATAAATCTCTATTGTTCCATGATGAACAAACATTTTAAGCCTGTATATTATTCTAGTTGTAGGAACCCAAGACTGTCTAAATGCTATTCTGTACTACTCTTCGGGAAGAAAAAACTCTAAGTGGTAGGCAGGTTGCGTCTAGAGATAATCATGTTCTGAAGCCTAATGGCATACATTTTTTTATGATATAAATGTTTTGTTAAAAATAAAATAAAAAAATCAAACTAATAATAAAAAATATTCAACAAAGAAAATAAAGAATACATATGAATCTTATAATATTGACTTCAGAATTTAGCAGATTGTATTTGTCGAAATTATTACTTTGTATATTTCTATGAAATGTTTTAATATTTACATAAACTACAACCTTAGAAAGGTAAGAATTAGCCTTGGGAAATCAATGATATTTCAAGAAGTTTAATATGGGTATAAATGCTATTTGAGTACACTTGATACCCATCGTGATAAATTATTACTTTAAAATATTTTTAATATCAAGTTAATTTATCTAACTTAAGCACTCATACTATCACTCAATATTTTCTAAATATTAAAAAAAATTAAGATAAGAATTGTTTTAAATATTATACATCAATGAAGTTCTAATTTTATATATTGAGATGGAGATTCAATGTCCACTTGATGAGCATAACTTTTTTGAGGAACTTTGAATAAGTTTTGATTGTCAAATCACTACCGTATTTTGAGTTCTATTATAATGTTTTTTTCAATAATAATAGATCCTTTTGTAGACTTAATTGACTCGATGGTCTTCAGACATATACTTTGTTGTTTAACAATTATGTATGTTGATTCCTCATAGAGGATATATAAACTTTTGGAGGTAATGTTTATTAATTTTTAGTCATTTTATTTTCTGATTAATTTTTTAATTTAAATGTTGTGAAATAACAAAAGATGTAAGAGGTTCTTGAATGATTTTTTTAATAAAATTTAGTACCTCTCCAATTGCTAATAATCACCTCTAACCCCTCTACATTCTTGCAAACTTGAATGATTCTTTTTGTGGGAAATTCTATGAGAATTTGAAAGGTTTTTCTTGTTGGTCTAGATGACATGTCATCAACATGACATGGAACAAAATTCAAACTATAAGAGATTTTCTATAACCATATTTGTGGCAATGCCTTCTACATTCATCTAGCATCTCAATGAGAAGATGACAAAAATAATCAAATGTACATCATCATTCTCTTCATTAGAATTCTAGATGCACTCCAAGTCAACACATATTTTAGGAATCAACTTATAGAAAAAAAAATTCATTATTTTTTATGTGAAAATTGTCATTAATTTTTTATTTTATCATTCAAAGGAACTGACCTTATAATCAATTTTTGTTACTTAAGGCATGAATTAAAATAAAATTTTAAGATGAAATCATGTAATAGTTGAACCCAATCACATTTTCCAAAAATGATCACAAGGTGCTAGCCCAATATATTTGTACTAAAAAATCCCTCATAAATGTTGACTTTTTGGTGTTCTGATGGATGAAATTGCATGCACAAGGTGATGAGTTGACTTGGCTCATTATCATTTGACCTTTCATATTCTCACAGATGTGAACAAAGTCAACTAGGAGGGTGGACATGATCACAACAAGGCTTATGTGACTTTATGTAAAATGAATTTCATGGGTGTGAAATTCATTATATTTTAGGATTTAATTTAAGTTAATCTATGAGATAATTTATATGGATGGGTAAAATTTGATTAAAGCCCTCAATATTATTTATAATATCGAGGCACGGGAGTTTTTTTATTTATATTCTCACACATTCCGGACCGGCCCATATCCTTTCAGGAGATGATTTTATGCTTGGCCCCGGAGAAATATGGGGTCGGGTTATCTATCCATACCAAAAAGCCCATTGTTGCTTCAAGTTGGCCTCAGCCCAGATCCCGTTCCCAGTCCTCCCTACTCTCGGAGAGTGAGAGAGAGAGAGAGAGGGGGGAGAGAGAGAGACAGAGAGGCTACGGATCTGCCCATGGATCGCCAAGGGGACCTGACCGGAACCCTAGACCTGGCCTCCTCCGTCGAATCGCTCTCCCTAGATGCGCCGTCCTCTACCTCCTTCTCCGGCGCAGATCCCCTCTCCGCCGCCGCGCTGTTCACTTCCCCCTCGGATCTCTGCTTCGAGCTTGATTCCTTCAACGATCTCGCCGCCCGGGGCCAATGGCGCGCCGTCCTCGACAAGGTCTACCACGCTCGATCCCTCTCCATCCTCTCGACGGCGCCGCCTCACCAGCAGTTCGTGTACCTCGCCATAGCCGTCCTCGCCCTGTTCAAGCTCCGCCGGTACCGGGAGGCAGATCGCGAGCTCCAATCCATCGACTACGATCTCGACTCTCCCAGCCTCCGGTACGATTCCTATCCCGCCGCCTACCCCGGCCGATCCGGCTCCATGCTCCCCTTCGCCGTCCGCTACTTCCACGCGGAGCTCCCGCTCCGCCTCGACGACGATCGCGCAGAAACCCTAGACCGCCTCTACGCCCTCCTCGACCTCGTCAGGGCGAGGATCGCCGAGAGGGAGGCGAGCGGCGGCGCCGCTCAATCTGACTTGTGGCGACGGAGGGAGGCGTTCGTGATCGGCACTCTCTGCCGCCACCATTTCTCCCATCGGGAGTTTGACGTGTGCCTGCTGCTCATCCGGGAGCTCCTCTCCAAGAACCCCTCCGATCCGGCGCTCCTGTCGAGATTGGCGTTCGTCCAGATGCAGATCGGGGACCTCGACGGCTCCAAGGCCACCTTCGACCGCGTGGCGACGATCTGCAGAGATCGCGGCGGCGTCCAGAACGAGAACCTGCTCGCAAGGAACCGGGCGCTGAGCTTGATCGCGGCGAAGGATTACCGTGCGGCGGTGCGGGAGTACGAGGCCTGCATCGAAAGGGATCCGGCGGACGTGATAGCGATCAACAACAAGGCTCTCTGTCTGATGTACTCCCGCGATCTCTCTGACTCCATCAAGGTGCTGGAGGGAGCCCTAGAGCGCGTCCCCACGGCGGCGGTGAACGAGACCGCCGTCGTCAACCTCTGCAGCATGTACGAGCTCGCCTACGCCAACCACGTCGACGTCAAGAAGAGCCTCAGCACCTGGATCGCGCGGGTGGCGCCGGACGACTTCGATTCTTCCTGCACTCGCGTCTGAGGAGGACGGGGACGCAATCCTTGATTCTTTCTTCATCCCTTGCTGCTCGATTTTGGGCTAAGATCATCAAACACGGAGGGAGTTTATGGAGGGATCACCATCGCGACTAGCAGAGGCTTAGAATTACCCTTCCCTCTCACACATGATCATCTCAGGGGAGAAACAATCTTCATTCAGCAGGGTTTCTGCCCTAGTCTGCAGAACTTTGCCCCCCCAATTTCTTGTTCATCATCTTCCTTCTTAGATAATCTTCGGAGCACATTCTCGAGTATCCAATCTTTTGCCTCCCTTGCTTAATTTGATCATCAGGCACGGAGAGAGTTTATGGAGGGATCGCCATTGCAACTTACAGAGGCTGAGAATCAGTCTCCCCTCTCCTTCATGATCATCTCTGCGGGATAAACAATCTTCATTCGGCAGGGTTTCTGCCCTAGTCCGTAGAACTTTGCCCCCCCAGTTTCTTGTTCATCATCTTCCTCGTTAGATTCTCTTCGGAGCGCATTCTCTAGTATCCAATTGTTCATCATCTGCTAGGTCTGCCGGGTGATGAGATCCACATCGAAACAGGAGATGGGCCTCATTTTCTGTTCCTTCAATCTTCATTTCCGAAGATTATTTCCAAGGATTGGTTTGCCCACACCTTAGTTTTCAAGTGGGTGAACAGAAGAGATCAGAGACCCAACGAAGGAAATCCCAGAATATAGAGCTCAGACGTGTGAATATTGATTCCAATCTAGGAAGCGAAGCCCATTGTTCATCATCCTCATCAATTACCACCCTTGAAAAACTCTATTTTTTTTATATATAAAGCTTTATATTTTGAATTCTCTGCTGATCATCCTGAGGACTGAAATGGATGAAGACGCTCTCCCTGGTTCTCAGGCTCTGAGTTGAGGGGACCTACACCGTCGGGAGACTTCCCCCGGGCCCAGCTGTGAGAGAGAAAGAGAGAAAAACGGTTTCTTTCGGGAAGGTTCCGTGTCGGGGGGTGTGCCGTGGCGGTCTGGGGACCCACCGGAGGAGCAGGCGGCCGCGGCGGGAGGCACAAGTGGGTCGAGGGGTGTGGCCCTCGACGGCAACCCATCTGTGGCAGGCAACGGCGGAGCTCGCCGGAGGGCGACGAGGCGCGGGTCAGCTTTTCACTCCGATGGGACGCCGCCAAAGAGAAGTTTGGAACGCATGGACGTAGGCAGCTCCACTCTCTCTCTTGGCTTGGGTTCTTCCGTAATTTCAGCCTCCGGACGTCGAGGAATTATTGATGCTTTGGAAGGGAATCATCGAGACCGATTGCAGCCAAGCTTTTGGCATAACAGGCGGCTGGTGGGCAATTATTTCTCAATGATTTAAGCTGTGGAAATATGGAAAATGGCCAATTTTGGGGAAGAAAATAACAGGAAATCATGCCGTCAACAGTAACTCTAAAAGGACACCCACCAGGGATATTCCTCGATCTCAACGACTTTCGGCGGCTGACCCATTAGCAAGTTGACTTCTTTAGCATCCCCCCAAACCCCTCAGTCTGTTTTTTTTCTCTTTTTAGCCCGCTTTTACTTGATGAGACGGAGAGTTAGGCTAAGAGATTGAGCAAGTCTAGGTGGTGGGCCCCACAGGGCTGGAGTCAACCTCAAGAAAGGAAAAAGGTGAGAGACGTTATTGGTTTGTATTCTACAGCCCTAATGAAAGAGGAAGCGATTAGGCTCCTATCTTGGTCGGGCGTCACGGTGCACCGGTTCAATAAAGGAGCAAACGATAACGTCCGCCCCGTCTCTTCCACCCGTTTCGATGTTTAGGGCCCAGTCGGCCACGTGGCCCTAAGATCTCCACAATGTGCCCGGGGTTCACTCACATGTCGCCACCTCTCGGTTGTCTCATGTTCCACATGGCGGGGGTGGGCCTTTGGGCTGGTGCCAACTGGAAGGGAAGAGGCCACGTGTCGGTTTTCCCTCACCGCCTTAGTCGATAAATAGGACCCCCGGGGCCGCCGTGTGGTCTTGCAGAGGCGAGGAGAATCGCAGGAGTGAAGAGAGGAGTGACGAGGCCTCTTTCTTCTTCTTCTTCCTGCTACTCCTTCCTCTGCGTAGGCAGTTTAGAGAGAGAAGAGAGAGAGGATGTTTATCGAGAAGTTCCGGGTGGAGAGCCCGAACGTCAAGTATGGGGAGGGCGAGATCGAGTCAGTGTACAGTTACGAGACGACGGAGCTCGTCCACGAGGTGAGGGACGGCTCCTACCAGTGGGTCGTCAAGCCAAAGGCCGTGCAGTATCAGTTCAAGACCGACACCCGTGTCCCCAAACTCGGGTGGGCATCTCTCTCTCTCCCCCCCCCCCCTCTCTCTCTCTCGCTTACTTGCTTGTCCTTCCTCTAACCTCGTTGTAATGGCGTAGAGTGATGCTGGTTGGATGGGGAGGGAACAACGGGTCGACCCTGACGGCGGGTGTCATTGCGAATCGAGAGTGAGTCATCTCCTTCACCTCTCCATGGCACCCCCCCTTTTTGTCCGTGTGAGTTAATACTGACTAGAGAGAGAATCCTGCAGGGGGATCTCGTGGGTGACCAAGGAGAAGGTCCAGCGGGCCAACTACTTTGGCTCCCTTACACAGTCTTCCTCCATCCGGGTCGGCTCCTTCAACGGAGAGGAGATCTACGCACCTTTCAAGAGCCTCCTTCCCATGGTCTCCCCTCCCTCCCTCCCTCTCTCTCTCTCTCTCTCTCTCTCTCTCTCTTAAGCGGTGCTGATTTATGTGCGTGGAACAGGTGAACCCAGATGAAGTAGTGTTCGGGGGGTGGGACATCAGTGACATGAACCTGGCAGACGCCATGGGGAGGGCCAAGGTGCTGGACATCGACCTGCAGAAGCAACTGCGGCCCTACATGGAGAGCATGGTGCCCCTCCCAGGCATCTACAACCCGGACTTCATCGCCGCCAACCAGGGCTCCCGGGCCAACAACGTCATCAAAGGCCCCAAGAAGCATCAAGTCCAGCGCATCATCGATGATATCAGGTGCCCACTTCATCTCTCCTTCCGTCTCCCTCCTCCTCCGATTCAAAATAAACTCTAGGGTTTTGCCGTTTATTTATGGCAATACTGAGAGGAGTGAGGGTGGGCAATGGCAGCGAGTTCAAGGAGAGGGAGAAGGTTGATAAGGTGGTGGTGCTGTGGACGGCCAACACGGAGCGCTACAGCGACGTCGTCGTCGGCCTCAACGACACCATGGAGAACCTCCTGGCGGCGGTGGAGAGGGACGAGGCGGAGATCTCCCCCTCCACGCTCTTCGCCCTCGCCTGCATCATGGAGGGCGTCCCCTTTATCAACGGCAGTCCCCAGAACACCTTCGTTCCCGGTGAGCCGTCTCTTCAGAATCTGTGGTTAGATAGAACACATAATCTGTGGCCTCTGTGTCTGGATTATGAGGGTCGGTCCAAGCCGTGAATGCTGGTGGTTTCTCAGGTCTGATCGAGATGGCCATCAAGAGGAACAGCCTCATCGGAGGGGACGACTTCAAGAGCGGGCAGACCAAGATGAAGTCCGTCCTGGTCGATTTCCTTGTCGGAGCGGGGATCAAGGTTGGTGATCCCTCCCCACTCCCTGGCTCGATTTCAATTAAGTCTTTCAATACTTGTCATTCTCTATAGGCCAGAATTTTGACATCTTAGGAAAAACTCAGGAGTCATAAATCACCCACTCGAGTGTGGGTCAAATCTTGTGGGTCTACTGCACTGGTTTTGAGCTGATGGTTACAAATCTTGTCTCTTTCTGTCGACGTAATGGGTTCTCTTCAATGGAAAGAATAAGTCAAACCATGACAATCTACGCCGCTGATTCAGGACTGGTTTTGTGTTGGATGGCCCAAGTTTTCTACATCTTTCTCTAGATGTCCAAAGCTTTAGAGTATTATTGATCTCTCTCTCTCTCTGACTCTCTCTCCCTACCGTGGCAGCCGACGTCGATCGTCAGCTACAACCATCTCGGCAACAACGATGGGATGAACCTCTCCGCTCCGCAGACCTTCCGGTCCAAGGAGATCTCCAAGAGCAACGTAGTTGACGACATGGTTTCCAGCAATGGCATCCTCTACGAGCCCGGCGAGCACCCCGATCACGTCATCGTGATCAAGGTGAGGACGACCCCTCTTTTATGACAGCGTATTCATCAAGGTGATCGACCGACTGGCTGAGTGGCTGTTCTATGAATTTTGCAGTACGTGCCATATGTCGGGGACAGCAAGAGGGCCATGGACGAGTATACCTCTGAGATCTTCATGGGCGGGAAGAGCACCATCATACTCCACAACACCTGCGAGGACTCGCTCTTGGCGGCGCCCATCATACTTGATCTGGTCCTCCTGGCGGAACTGAGCACAAGGATCCAGCTCAAAGCTGAAGGGGAGGTATGTAGGCCTTTGTATTCATATGCTGAACACATTTATTTATCATCTATGGTAATGATACTGAGGCTTTTACTTCGGTTCTTCTAGAGCAAGTTCCACTCCTTCCACCCAGTGGCATCCATTCTGAGCTACCTCTCCAAGGCGCCACTGGTACACATACCACTGGTACACATACCAGTAGATAGGGTTTGAAGGTGTCGTTGCATGGAAGTGATGAGAGATTCTGTGGGCTGAAACAGGTGCCACCAGGGACGCCGGTGGTGAACGCCTTGTCCAAGCAGAGGGCGATGCTGGAGAACATCCTGAGGGCCTGTGTCGGCCTGGCCCCAGAGAACAACATGATCTTGGAGTATAAGTGACCTAGACTGGGATTGATGAAGACAAGAAATGTGAGATGGAAGGCCTGATTGCTTCCTTCTTCTCTTCTTCCCTTTCTCGCAGGTTTCTCTTTTCTCTAATGCAATGGTGTGGCATGAAGCTTTTCCCTATGTTTCAGTCCTTTGACGCATGGTCCAAGCCCATTATTTTGACGACACATCCTAACTGGGGATAAATCCAATCAAAAGATTCTGGAATTGTACAAAACTGTCTCTCTGTAGATGTGGATGCGGATCTATGCCTCAACTAGTGTCAGTTTGGTAAAGTATGTCTAATATTTTATGAACAGAGATCCTTATATAGAGAGGTGTTGGCAGATGATATTACTTCACAAACTTTTGAGTGAAGATGGAACATTTGATTTAGGGTATCTAAAAAGTAGACTAGTTTTGGACTCTAGTTAAAGTTTGACCAAAGCTAGCAAACTATCTTTAGTAATGTAAGAGTCTTAAGATGCACATATCATTGAAGCACATTAGTGCATATGTTTCTCTCTATCTTTTGCTCTCAAAGTTTGCCATTTATTATCACATAATATCAAAGGTTTATAGAGATGACTATTAACTTCTTTGCTCTCATAACCACATAGAGCTTATCTTGAATAATAACACTATATATTTATCTTTATTAATGAAGACAAATAATCTAGTGGTGTGTAGAATAAGGCACTATCAATGTCTGGTATGACACTTGGCTTGTAGATACCCCTTTGACCTCTTTTACCTTCTTCATGCTATCTTGGCCTCAACTTATGGTCGCTTAATTTCTCGAGGAGGATACTAAACTGCTCATCAAGCGACATGAACTCCTCTTAAATTTATTACTAGAGATTTTGTTGATAGAACTGAGCCTTAGGGATGATAAGGTCATTTGGACTCTCACCTTTGATGAGAGTTTCTCTTATAGTTCTTCTTGAAACTATTTTAAAAACTATTTCCTAAAATAAGTTTGGAAAAATCTTATTTGGTATCATACTACCATACCTTGAGTCTCTTTCTTTATGTGAAAACTAATGTACTGATGACTCTCTACTGATGACCGTATGGCTATCACTAGACACCAAATATGTTCTAAATGTCATTGTTAGTACAACACTTTAAGAAATGAAACTATAGATCACTTATTTTTCCATATTGTCGTTACTATAGAATGTTAGAATCAACTCTTAAGAAATTAGTCACTCATATTTCATCATCCTCCATTTTTCACACCTTTAGAGATATTTAGAAGAGTCTTTGATTCACCACAAAGCTCTAGGAGTAACCCTTACCTATGTATTTCTATAACATATATATTATGAGAGATATAGAAGGGGCGAAATCTCTCTCGTTTTGCAAGATAGCTGATATGTGCCTTAGAGATTATGAGGCACGTCACATAATGGTTGTAGAGTGCCCATCCTCTAAGGTCGCCTGTTGCGACACGCTCAGCCTCTGTCTGTGAGGCACTCAAGACTTAGTGAATTCTAACCTTACGGACCTGTACACAAATCACTATGTAGATCATCTATTAGAGACCACTATTGATAGGGCACCTGAAGCTTAATGTGGACAGGGCAGCACATGGGAACCCTAGATCTACAATGGGCGGAGGCACCTTACGAGACCATACAAAGAGTATTATCTTTGCCTTTTCCCACTATTACGATGTTCAAACTAACACAACAGCAGAGGCTATGACAATCCATGATGGTTTGCTCTTCTGTGAAGAACGCAACCTTCATGGTATTGTCCTAGAATCTAACTCTAGAGTGTTAGTTGAAATGTTGCGTGCATGTACTTGCTCTCATTAGTGACTCAAAATCACTTAGATGGATATCATGTGTTGTTGTGAGAAGATTAGCACCATCACATACCATCTAGGCGAGGGGAATTAGAGTGCAGACGTGCTTGCTACACATTTAGTATGCATCCATCTAAGATCTATTTTCACCTCTTGGTAGGATATATCTATAGAAGCTCAAGGTAGACACCGCTTAGAGCAACTCGGCATACTAGCACTACGTATTGGGTGAAAGTTTCTACCTACCACACTTAGGTAGTGGCGTATCACTTAGAGTAATTCAATGTCGACGTCAGTACAAGATAGATGGCAAGGCATATTGCGATCTACCTGGGTACTATCTATCACCCTCAGATAGTGAGGACACATAGAACTACTAGCACATGCTGGCATCTGCCAACTTTTGAACTATAAGTCTATATCACATCAGACTTGCCAAACTAACTATGAATCGCTACCTTAGCACCTCTCTCAAGATCTCATTAGTACCATCAGTCAGCTTAAACCTATGGGAAGGTAAAGATCTATATCGATAAGATTGACCCTCTCTCCTCTCTCTCTCTCTCTCTCTCCCTCTCTCAATTTTTCTATTTCTCTATTTCTCTCTCCCTCTTTATCTTTCTCTTTCTCAAGAAAAAAGAAAAAAAAGAGACAGCCTACTTCTCTTCCTGAAATAACTAGCCCACTATACACAAAATCATAGGCAATTAGTGGAGGGTGAGGGAAGGGGCCCTAAAAAAAAAGAAAAAAAAAAGAAGAGAGGTAACCTACTTCCCTTTCCATAATCACTAGCCTGATACTTCAAAGTGAATTATCCTTGTACACCAAATCATGGGCATTAGTGGAGGGTGAGAGAAGAGGTTCTCACAAAAACAACAAAAAAAAAAGAGAGAAAAAAAAGAGAAAGAGAGAGAGAGAGAATAAGAGAAAAGAAGAGAGTTAGAAAGAGAGAGCAAGTTATTCCTCATGGGGTGAAAGGTCTCCTATTCACTTAGAGGAAGTACGACAACTAATAGTACTAGTAAGATTTTGGCAAAAGGGATTAGACGCATGCAACACTAGGAAGATAAGTTCATATTTGGGCTTATTGTCATGCTCCAGTATAGTTTTATCTTTCTCAGTGCCCCAACAACTCTTTTCTCACCACTTTATATCATTTTATTTATTTCTTAGAATCACTTACTATAGTAAACTCTTGTCTTACAAGAACACCTCATGGCACACAACACAAAAGGCTATAATACTCCCTACTATTGTTGAGCGAATCTTTTAATTTCATAAACTCAATGGCTCTTCTAGACCAATGCAAATCAACCACCTTCTTCAAACATTTTGAGCGGAGTGAAGTCTCTTTTCACTATTGTCACATCCTCCCTTCAAAAGAGGTCTATAATCTTCCATCTCATCCTTGACCTTTGTGTGAATGAAATCCCACTCATGTAACCTTAGAGTGAGGTGAAACTTCTAGCATTAAATCAAAATTTTCATTTAAAAAAAAAAACACTACATATTTACAGGCCCATATGTAAGGGTTAAACTAGGGGGTTGCTATCTTTCTTCCTTAGAGGCTACATGTGTCAACACTTGTGAACACATTGTCCAAGCATTCTCGAAAATATTTTTGACTTTCAAACAAGAGTAAGGAGAGTTAGATCATTTTGATAGCCTTATGTGTTATTTTTGTTATAAATAATGGTCAACTACCCCAACAATGAGGAACCCCATGTACAACACCCATGCATCATTCCTCTTCCATGTCACCCAGGCTGAATTAGTGTGTAGGGCAAGGTATGATCTCATCACACGTGTGTGCATGGAAAGAAACCACCTATTTACACTTCTTCCCAAGTAGTCTTGACTATTTTATTTATGAGATAAAGATTCAAATACATAAGATAGCATAGACTAATATAGATCTAAACCTCCTTGAAACAACTGATGTGAGACTAAATCCCACTGACAAATCTCATCAATATAAATAATGTCGACAATACCCCTACATTAAGAGAAGATAGTGAATTTGTGTTCTTACTATTTCAAATGTATATCTAGAAATTGTTTACCTTCATTTACCCAACCACATGATCGATGAAAGTTTGAAGATCACCATGTCAAAAGATTTCTTTTTCTTCATGTTTTTGCTCTATAATTTTTCTACATAGAAATAGTCAATAGAAAGAGCCGCCATAGTTGCTCACTCATTGATGGAATCTTCATCAATAAAAAATGAGGATCTTCTATTGCATCTCACCAAGGATTTTGGATAGAAAATTATGAATTCTTTGAAGATAATCATTCCATGTTCTTTGACAAATGACTTGTTGTTGAGAATAGAGTGATCTACTAAAGACTTGATTTCTTCAAAGTATTTCATTTATGATAAGAACATGCTCTCACTGCACAAACTTGAGGAAAAAGCTCTTTGAGACATGCTTCACCGCCATCAATCTCAACTCCTTCAAGATGACAACCAGCATAACACTATTTTCATCAAACTTCTACTTGTCAAGTGAAAATCACTAGAGTCACTTTACTGACATTGTTCCTCTCCCTTTGGCCTTCACATGTAATGTAGAGAGTGCCCATACTTTACACATCCGAAGAAAGCCTTCAAGGCTACAGATACCTATCATAAACCTTCCAAACATACAAAATTCTAGCAATCACCATTACAACATCGAAACTTTATTTTACTTATTTAAACTCATTTAAGCTTTAAGTTAATAATAGTATTACTTAAATTTAAGGTTAAAAATTCTTCTTTAGTCTATTACACTCTATTTTATGCTTATCAATTTCAATTTCATTGATTAAAGATTCTGAAATCGTTTTCATAACAATTGTCATACAACTTTTTTTTCATCTTAAACACTATTCTAGCAGGTGATGACGTCTACTTAATGTAAGCATCCAAATTTCCCTTTTCTCTAATTTTAAATAGGATTTTATTATGATCTCATAGTCTAAAAATCATATAAATTATATTATTATAGAAAAAAATTAAAGTTCACTTACTATTATCTTACATCCATGTTGTTAACTTAAAAAATTCTCAATATTTTTGGAACTCTTTATCAATTTAAAATTGATACATTTCTATATAAGTAATTTAAAAATTTAAAAATTAGTATTTTCTAGGTTTATAAATATTAAATTTATATGATTTATTATACAATGACTGTCATATTTTGTATCTAAAAAATAGCTTTTATATCCCCCCTATAATACAAAAAATACTTATAATAAAGAATAATTAAAGTATTATACTTTAACCAACTAGTGTTGGTTTTTGAATGGGTCTTAGGATATTAAGCTCAATCAAATCATATTAGCTGAGCAAGAACAAAGACTTTTATCTTTGAATGGTAAACGTATAGTTTTGAAGCAACTAGAGAAATATTAGATATGTTGAGTAATAGAGTCATCTATATTTTGAGGTTGACAAACATTACACAAGGGTAAGAATGTAATTTAATAATATTTTTATAACACGAAAGTCTTTTTCATTTTATCTATTGGCTGTTAGAAAAATTCCATGACAATTTGAGACTGATTGGAGATATTTTTGGGATAGTTTATATTTTTCAATATTATATCCACTCACCTCAACTAACTAGTGAGTGAAAAAAAAATGAGAAAGAAAATAAAAAAAAGGATACATGTGCAATGCCTTGTCAAGGTACCCATGCTATGGTAGATTGACATTGCATTGTGTTGGACATTTACTATTATGTTATGGATGGCAAGTATAATGCACCAAATATACGTTAAAATTCTGCATGAATAATCCCAAAGCATGGGCACCATGAGCACTTGTGCTACAATAATGGACCATGAGCTAACTTTAAGTAGCAGAGAGAGTGGCTTGTAGTAACCATTAGAAATGTTGAAAGGATTCATATCTTGCTTGTTGGATTCATAGAAAATATAAAATATATATAAATATGGAAAAACAGATCTTAACTATTTTGAAATATTTTTAAATAGTTATAACAAATCTTAAATACCTCCACATTAACTAAAATTAACCCTAGATCTACTCTAACAAGTTCAAAGGTTCTGCCCTAAGAATTGAGACTTTTGAATTCAAGGCACACACTCTCTACAATAGAGCCTTTGTGATTGATGCCATGTGTAAATTTTGATTTATTTTCATAGTAATAGTTATTGATGGACAAAGCCACAACTAGCAGCAAATGCTTATGATAACTTAGGACTTTCTAGAGAGACTAGTCTTGAATGGTGAGGTACTATCATAACTATAGTGCTTAAAACCCCAAAGTCTTAATCTCAAATAAAAGTTAGCAAGTTGTTTAGTAATGCTTTACATTTATATGTTAATATATACAATATAGCTATTGTTTATATTAATTTAGCAAAAATCGCATGCAAGTAATTTTAATTCTTGAAAACATGTTTAGGACTACATGCATGAATTTGAAGTTAATTTTCATGTTTCAAGTAGTTTTTTTGGCAAACATTCTTTTATGGATTACTTTGATAAGATACCATTGAATACTTGCTTCATATGCAGGTCATGATGGTCTTAATTACGATTTTTGTGTAAAAAATAAATTTATTTGTTGAAAGGGACTTCTAGTGATTTTTCTAGAATGTATGTAAAATTTCTGATAACTTTCGTATCAACTCACTTACCTTAGTGAGACAATGCGAGAAGATACCAGGGCTTAGTCACATTCCAAGTCCCACTAATAAAATGATATGAGATGATGCCTAGACTTGGTTAAATTCTAGGTCCCACTAATAAGCCAATATGAGACAACTCAAATACTTAACCAAAATTCAAGAAACAAATGAAGAATGTTTTTACAATCATTTTTTGATGAATTTCGTGATATTTTAGAGTACTTGATCTTTCTTAGAAATTCTCTTTGTAAACATTGTGTGAATTTATAAATCTTGTGAAATCTCAGTAAGTAAAATAACTTACATATATCCAAAAATTACATGGGATTTAGCTACTTACGGCAAGTTCCTTATTATGGAAACATGTTAATACAAACTTTAGCATGATTCAATGAATTCTTGATCATTTTGATTGCCATTTTTTGCTCAAGAAAGCCAGCTAACATGAGATTTAGTGTGAATAATCAGGAGATGAAATTCGTCATCAAAGATAAGGCATTCTGACTTATCTTTTGCTTCTCGAGTGGTGTTAAACCACCAAAATTTAAGAAATTCTAGACCAACTAAAGATAGCACTTGATATGATTGAAAGCAGTTATTCTATAGTTGTCTAAGGCATCTAATTGGATGAGAAGTTAATGTGAAATATGGTTTAAATTAGAATTTTTACTATTTAATTGTCATCTTTGGAATCGAAAACTTACATTACACAATCCAACTTGCCCCAAAAATTACTCACAACACATTAATTCATGCACAATCTATAGATGGTAAGTTTCACAATTATGATAAATGAGAATCCTCTTGTTTTGTAGGATGCTCTCTTCTTCCTCTTCCTGTTGGGTGATAGATTGTGGTGATTCACCAAGTCTCCTTATTTCATATGTCATAAAAGACACTTTCGATTCCTCCTTGTTCCTCGAGTGCCAGACAGGGAAATTCTCCCAATCTCTACATCTTTGGAGTTTAAGGAGACATCACCAAGACATCCTCTCAATTTAGTGTGATGGACCAAGGAAGTAGAACCAGATATAACGTTGCAAGCTGTATCTTGTCAATTCAGGGAAAGTTTCTGGTTTCATTTCCATTTCTGCACATTAAGATTTATGAACTCAACCAACAAATGAATCTTTGTGTCCTTAATTGAATATTGAAAGTCTTGAAAGTAGAATTTGAACTATGTACAACTTAAGGAGTTTACTTTGTAATTGGCATGAATTCCTCTTGTGGAATGAGTGTGAACTCACCTTCTTCTAATTCTTATGTTAATCTCTATCTCTTCACTCTTTTCTCCCTCCTCTTACTTTCTTTAATAGTTGGCATTAAGAATTAATTATAAATTCTCATGACATATTTACTTTCATCAATGTGTTCAACCTGGTTTTACCACTAAATTAATTTAATCATCTTAAGTGGAATTAATTTTATAAATCTTAAATTTGGTGCATCTTATCACAATAACAAAATTGTGCATCAATGTTAATTGAGTTTGGTCTTTTAGATTTTTGGACCTAATGGAGGCCAATAGATTCCTTTGTGTTCAGCTATTAGTTTATTAGGAGGATGGTGAAATCAAAGAGAGTGATCCATAGATACAAAAGTAAGCAAAGTAAGCCAAATGACCATAAAATTTGGTGTTTCCTTTTTAAAATATCTTGAGACTACTTAGTGAGTTGACTCACCTATTATAAATAAATAAATAAATAAATATATTTCCTATGTTATTTTTTGCATCTCTTGTAACACTTGCAAAAGGACTATTTTACCTCGCATTCTTGATTCTTTCTTAGCCTTTCAATTCGAATTAGACTAATGTAAAATTACACAAGAAGGTACATCTCAAGTCAAACATTGAATGGTTGCCCTAACATTTGAAAACAAATAATTGCACCAATTGACTTGATTTTTTTCACTATTTTTCTTTGTGTATATTTTCCAAGCAACCAAAAAGAGTTTATGAAACAAATCTTTCACCACTTTCTCTAAATGAATTTTTTTAGAATTAATTAATAACCTTTATTAAATTACTAAATTCTTGGTTTAAGTTTTAGCAAACTACATTTACCTTTAAAAGAAGATAGCTTAGAATTTGGTTTACCTCATAAGTTTGTGAAACTAAACTAGACTACAATGGATTTCAATTACTATAAGAATTCAGTAGCTAAAATCTTTGATATATGAATTATTGAGATAAATAAAAAAGTAATTTCTAATATATGAAAAGTACCAAAGTACTATACATTCAAACTAGATAATGGACTCATCAAACACATTCATTGTATCCAATTTACTCAATAATTGTATTTATGGTACACTTTTAAGATAAAATCAAAGAAATTAATATTCCCTTAAATATGACTCTTCGAGTCAATTTGTGCAAAAAATAAATTCATATCAAGAGAAATAATGTTTAGTCAATACTAGAGAGACCGTAAGACCATGAAAAGATAAGGTCTGCATAAATATTAACAAATAACTACAATCAAAGTAGAACTATAATTGAAAATTAATCATATTTAAAAACCTATAGTTTGAAATAAGAACTGGATTATCATAGATTTTTTATTATGTATAGTGGTCCAAAGCCTTTTGTCTCTCGCTTTCCCTTTATCTTTTTTAAACACTTTAATATATATCAAATATAAAAATATATAAAAATAAGAAATTTCTATGCAAAAAGTGCTTTCAAGATCCAAATAATCCAAGTACCATCTTATTGATATCTCAATGCCAAAATTATATATTTTTTAAAACGCAATGCTTGAGATGAATGAATTGAATATCTAATATTCTTCCTTGGATTTCAAATTAAAACATAACACAAATATTTTTTGGTACCTGACTAAATATATTAATACATTATGTAATAAGCTATAAAGGAAAATTCTAGTTCCATTATAGCTTGAATAGAGTGATCAAATGAACTTAGTGTTAAAAATAAACTAAAAATGTACAAAGCTTTCTTTTAAGCTATGATATGTCATTTTTGATATATAATACTTTAAAAACTTGACAATAGGTATTTAGTACCTTTGATCGAAAAAAATTAATTTAAATGTAATGAAAATAATCTTTTAAAATAATGTATACACAACTTAATTTTAAGTAGCATATCCTAAGGATGATGTTAGGTCCCCAATGGGCCTAACAGGCCTCACTTACAGTAGAAGAAAGCAAGAGCATTATTAGACCCAAAGGAACCTAACGGGCCAAACTTAATGTCATTGAAAAGAAGGGCTTCCTTAAGTAATTTTGAGTGATGGAGTTGGAGCAAATATGAAGAGGTCTCTCAATGACATGAGGCAATGGACACGAAGACAATTAGAGGTCAAGAGTGGTGGTCCTCTTAAATGGTTACTACAGATCTGAAGACAGCCTAATTTCTATTCTTAGGATTCTTGTTTTCTCCCTTACAATTGTGTCTCTATCAAACCAACATTCTAAATTAAGGTCGTACTCTGATGTTTATTCTCACAATTACATAATTGATAGAGAAAGTATTGATAAATGATGTCTATGCCAATAAAACACGATCCTCTAGAAAATATTCAATACCTAAATGTGGTTGAATAGATTTCAACTCTACTTTTTATGGATTTTTAACTTCAATATTTTTGGCAATACTTGATCATCTTCCTATTTTAATTACAATATTTTTTATAAATAAATTCAAAAATCCTAAAATGAGACATTTTTAAGAAAAATCATTTTTAAGAGATGGCAAGGCAACGTGTGATGTTCCTTTGAAATTTTGTTTGAAGGTATCTCTCTTAATATTTACTATCATTTATAAGTACATAGAAAAAATCTATTAGTCTACACTTAACATCATTAGATTTGTCGCTCTAGTTAGTTAATCTTAATACATGGTGCTAGCTCATTGACCTGGATTCATGCCTTTAGATATGACCCATGTGAGAAAATATCTATCTCTATCTCTCTCTCTCTCTCTCTCCCCCTTCTTTGCCCCTTTCTCATCTTCCTTGTCTATATCTACTTGTAAAGATTAAGCTTGAATTTTACTGGTGTGTAATGAATTGAGCTAATTATGTCTAATAATTCCCTATTTTTTGTACAAAAACTAGAGACAACGAAAGACAATTTTAAGATGGAATGAAAGCATTAATCACTACATACAGGAAGAGGAATTTGGTGTTTTCTACATAAAGTGAGAAAAATAATGTTGGTCCCAGAAGAGAAAAATAAGAAACAAGAAAGATTCTAACTCAGTCTTGTCATAGGTCATGCACAGATGGTCTAACTAATTTTGTCTATATATTGAGCCAACTTTTTATGATATACTAGTTTGGGTTAGTTGACTATTATTTAGAAAAAAATAACACATAAGGCTATCGGTATGATCTAGCTCTCCCCTTATTCTTGTTTAAAAGTATCTCTATTAATATTTACTACCCTTACACATACTTAGAAAAAATCTATTAGTTTACACATACCATTAGATTCATCGATTTAGTTAGCTAATCTTAATACATGCTGTTGACTTAGATTCATGCCTCTAGATATGACCCATGTGTGGAAATAAGTCTCTATTATCATAAGTTAGTGGCTAGTTTAATAATATATTTTATTTATTAAGTTATGATAATAGAAACTAATAAATTAGCACATGGGCCATATCTAGAGGCATGAATCTAAGTCAGTGAACTAGCACCATGTATTAAGGTTAACTAACTAGAGCAATGAATCTAATATAATTCAAGCTTAATCTTTACAAGTAGATATAGACAAGGAAGATGAGAAAGGGGCAAAGAGGGAGGGAGAGGGAGAGAGAGAGACATAGAGAGATAGAGAGATGGAGAGACAAAGAGACAAAGAGACAAAGAGTTCTTATAACCTTGGCAATATTCTTATGCATGAAAATATTAGTGAAAAAATCTTTCATTTGATTATAATATTATTCTTCTCATAAGTTAAGAGAGTGGATTATACATCAGTCTAGGTTAGCATGCCTAATATTTTATTTATAGGCCAAACTAGCTATAAGCCCAATGAATTTTAAGATATTTATATAATTTTTAAAATATTATCTATCACATTAGCATAAAGATTTGATGTACCCTTATTAGCATAGTTTACTTTCTAGTCTCATGATGCTCTATACTACATAAATTAGGGGTCTTATTGAAGATTTTCATTCTTCTTTTCTAAAAGGTGTATCTTACTCCCTAAAACATAAAAACTATCATGGAAAAATAACATTTCATAAAAATAACTCAGAGTCCCAATTTTATAGTAACTTATCCTAATCAACCTATTCAATTCCATGTACCTCTCCTTAGGCATTCTACTTAGTTTCCTCTTAAGTATTATATGATGGCTCATCCAATTTATTGATTAGATAGGCTGTCCTCAATATCAAGCATAAAGACAAAGTAAAAATGAAAAAACTTATAAAAATATATAGTGGAAGTTAAGAATAACTCATAGGGCCCACTTATCTTGTACTTTCATGGAACTTTTATGAGTTAAAATTTCAAAAAGATTTCTCTTCAATGGTTTTTATTTCAGCTTTTTTGTTGTGTTTGGACACAAAGGTCATCAATATCTTATAATTCTTAAGATGCTCTCATGGAGTGTAGACATTTTAGTCTACCAATCATTCTAAGTCGAAATATATTTTGTATTTAATTTATAAATAAATATTTTATGAAATATTCATTTTAATATTGTTATGAAGAAAAAATATCGGAATATATTAGCAGCGTATATCTGTAAAGAAGACAACACAATTAAAGTACATAAGTAATTATAATTTTAAGGATTCTTTCTAAAATTTTGAACATTTACAAGGATAGATCTTTAGGATACAACAATGTCTGGCAGATGCGCTGTCCACGTGTAAGACAGTCAGGTGGGAGAGAGGATGGAGAGAACGATCCCATTGGCTCGAAATCTATCCAACCGTGGATCTTAGATTTCCTCACGATCTCTGATCTCGTGGGATCCACTTTCCCTTCCCTCCCCACCCGACATATACCAAAACTTCTACGCTCTTTCTTCTTCACAGCCAAACGAGACCAGTATCTCCCCAATCTCTAGAAACTCCAATCCTCGGAGAGAAGGCAGCGGGAATGGCGGCGACGTCTCCAGCAGTCGTCCAGGGCCTCGGCACCCCTTTCCTCTCCGGAGGTAGGAGCAGCCGCGCCCTCCTCTCCGCCGCCATCGTCGGAGGCAGTCGGGGCGCCGCCGCGGTCGCCCCCCGGAGGCTCGTCGTGGCTGCTGTTGCGCAGAAGAAGTCCTGGATTCCTGGTGTCAAGGCCGGTGGCAACTTGGTCGACCCTGAATGGCTTGACGGATCGTAAGTTCACCATCGTCTTCTTTATCGTCTTCTTTATCGTCTTCATCATCTCGTCCTACGACTGATACTAACTGTTTGGCTGTGGATGAATGAATGCTAGTCTCCCCGGCGACTATGGTTTCGACCCGTTGGGCCTGGGCAAGGACCCCGCGTTCCTCAAGTGGTACAGAGAAGCGGAGCTGATCCACGGCCGGTGGGCGATGGCAGCCGTGGTCGGCATCTTCGTCGGCCAGGCCTGGAGCGGCATCCCATGGTTCGAGGCCGGCGCCGACCCAGGCGCCATCGCCCCCTTCTCCTTCGGGACCCTCCTCGGCACGCAGCTGCTACTGATGGGTTGGGTAGAGAGCAAGCGGTGGGTCGACTTCTTCAATCCCGACTCCCAGTCGGTGGAGTGGGCCACTCCCTGGTCTCGCACCGCCGGCAACTTCGCTAACGCCACCGGCGAGCAGGGCTACCCCGGCGGCAAGTTCTTCGATCCTCTCTCCTTCGCCGGCACCCTCCAGGACGGCGTCTACATTCCCGACGTGGACAAGCTGGAGAGGCTCAAGCTGGCGGAGATCAAGCATGCCCGCCTCGCCATGCTGGCCATGCTCATATTCTACTTTGAGGCCGGCCAGGGGAAGACCCCACTCGGCGCCCTCGGGTTGTAGAGAGAGGGATGCGCGTTGTAGAGTTTCACCTACTGAACTGATGATATCATTCAAATTTGTTCCGCGTCTTCAAAAGATAGGCCCTCAGCTGGCTACTGTGTGGCTCGTGATAGAGCGTGCGAGAACACCCTTTTGCAGTAACTCTTATGTATATGAGAATGGACTGTCTACTGCAGCTGTGAAGTAAAGATCGGTGCCCATATGAGAAATGTGGGCGTCTTTTCCGGGTCAAAATGGCTGCTTTGGAATGATTCTTAAATTTGCATCAGAAAATTATTTTTTATCGTTAAAATTCATCAACGAATCCGAGGTTTACTAGCTCCGCTGCTGCATCAGCGATGCCCAGTATTCAGGTTCCGAGGAAAAGCGGATGATTGTGGGTTGTTCTCTGGTGACCCATCTGCTACAAGGGGTAGACAGCCAATTACCATACTAGTCTGAGATGGGAACAAAGTAATGTAGGGGGCTTGGAGAATAGATAGGGCTAGATCATATGAGATTGGCACCACGCGGGTACAGAACAATGCCCTTAATGACGCTCCAATTTTCAGCATTGGGAGTTCTGAGGCGTAGAAATACCCTGTTTGAAAAGCAAGAGATATCCAGGCTAGTTGAAGTTAGCTACAAGGCGCACTGTGGTATTAGGCGACCTTTGGTAAACGTTTGTGCGGGAGTTAGATAGTTCAGATATGGAAGTGGAGATAAATAAAACACGGTACACGCTAAAGAATGGAAGAGGAAATATTTTGGGTGATGATAATGTCTTCTCATAAGTAAATAGATAGCAATGGATCTTAGGGGTTTAAGTTATTTTTTAAAACGACTTTCTGGGGTTGTTTAAAGCCATAAATATTTTGGATAGTAAACTCATATTTAGATTGAGGTTGAAAGCAGAAAACGTTCTCATAAAGATCCCCATGAGTAATAAGGATTTTTGAAATAGAGCTGTATTAAAGGCAGCTAGTATAGAAGGCATATTTTTCATTACCACAATCTCAGAAATGGCAATATTTGGTGAATGATATATGCATTTGACTAGATCCATCAATGGAGTGTTTGACACAATGTGAATTCATCAAGTTGGTAATAATGTCAACAATTGTAATTGGTCTGTTGACAACCCATAGATAAGTTTTGGAAATTAGACTATAGGAAACAAAAAAATAAAAAATTAAAAGGAGAAAATCAAATCATAGATAAGTTTTGGCTATGGTTTTCCTATCTTTTGCTTGAGGGCACATTCAAGACTAATAAAGAAGAAAATCCTAGTTTTGAAGCACTTCTCTCTCTCTCTTTCTCTCTCTCTCTCTCTCCTCACTCACTCTACATATCTATCTATTTTTATCTCAATTGCATAATTAGACTTTAATTTTTCATATTTTTGAAGTTAATGAAATAATAAAACAAGCTAAACACCAAAAGCAATAGTGAGCATGGATCTTAGAGAATAGAACATGGATTTTTCATATGTTTAATGTTTTTGATGATGTGATGGCTAATTTGGATAATAGAACATGAATTCTTAGAGATTGAGAGCAATACTGAAAAACATTACTAGAAAAATTTCATATTAATCAAACAAACTAAAAACCAAAAGCCTGAATTATACATGATTGATTACATTGAATGGATGTATTGGTGTCTAATACTTCTGTTTCAGAATCAGCACCAAGGCACATCTTGATTAAGACCATAGGCTCGGTCTTTTAACACAAGACCAATAAGTCCTAAAAGCTTGGTCCTTCTAAAGACTGGTTCAGCCCATATATCAACTAGTCAATAAAGGCTAAACACTAGCATGGCCCACACCATTAGCTAGCCATTAAAGGCCCAAAGTGTAGCAAGGCTCAACATTAAGTAGTGGTTAAACAAAATGGCTCAACCCACAAAGCCCTATGACAAAGCAAAACTTCTCATCTAGAATTAGGGTAAAGATAGAATCAAAAAAATCAAAGAGAGAGACCTCTCCATACCTCATCCTCCTCTTCTGTCTCAAATTCAGCAAGCTTAGATACTCATGAGTGTGAATCTTAGCAAAAAATCGCCTCCCACTCAAGCATCCACAAGTTGAAAAGGTCTGATCATTATCCAAGTTGACATTTCTAAATATTTATGGTATTATCTTTTACTAAGGTTTGGTTTTTGTGCATTGTATTCTTCTATTATTGTGTTAGCATGTGGTGTGCTCAGCCATTATGTGAACAATTATGATGTGCTTGGCTGTTGTTTGAGGACTTTTGGTGTGAGTACTTGTTGTATACTTGGGTATTGTGTGAGCATTTATGATGTGCTTGGTAGTTGTGTGAGCACCTACAATGTGCTCACTTGGATTCAACAATTGCTAAAACTGAGAATTTAATAGAATTATAACCAAAAAAGTTGTAATCACAAGTGATGCTTAGTAGAACCAAAGAAAATCCCTTAGGAACTGGACAAAAGCTTTAGAAAGCTGAACAACTATAAAATTATGTCTCAATTGTTATCTGCCTCTTACACATTTATATATATTATATTTCACTCAATAGAAGAAAGGACAACTACTAGACAACCAACTAAAGGAAAATTAAAGAGACACTTAAAAAATGAATTCAATTGTCCCATCCCAATATTAGATTATAGGTCACACTTAGATTAAGAAGGGAAACTGAATTGACTGGAGCTAAATTTTGCCTTTTTTCAGTGATTTTTAATTTTTTTGATCCAAAATCTTGTAAATTTTATAGACCTAAATCTGGAAAAATCTAAGTTTTTTATAGTGGTTTGACTATCTACCTACCTCTAGTTTAGAAGAACATCATATTTTTAGGTTCTACTAAATCAATTGTTTAGTAATGATAACCATTGATTATTAGGATTTACTCTCAAAATTATCTTCTAGATTCACGACTCTAGAAGGCTGATCATCGATTGTATGATCAAATAGTTTGAGTGATTAAATCAGAAATTTAACCATAAGTTTTTTCACAAAAGTAAGGAAGGATTTTACTATGGGATGTTTTTCAAATATTGTCATTGACTCAAAGTACATTTAGAAATTCAATGAGAAGGATGATAAATTTGACTTTATTTGATTTTTCTTATTCATGTGGGGAAGTATTTTATTGTAAAACTCTTTAGAACTTAAATTACGTTAAGAGTTAAATCAAATGAATTTCACTCTTCAACTTGGTCTCCTCTCATTGTTTAACCAACATTTGAAGACTGACGTTCTCATTTATTTCTCTGCAGAAATTGTCAGCAAGAATCTCAGGATGGTAGAGAGGTCAGAGATGATCATTTATAACTAACTAGCCACTAGAGAGTTAATAAATTTATATTAAATTTAGATTAAAATCCCTATTTTGTTTAAATTCTCAGGATTAAAATCCTAAAATTTGTTAGGAAGACATTTAAGAGTTCAAATATCCTCTAAGATAAATCAGTATACATGACCATTTGCCACTAACATATATAGCTAAGGCTTATCAATTCAAATAAGTTTGATATGAATACCTTATTATGAAAATAGAACTAATAAGATATTTCAAAAAAATTAATAAATTTACATTCAGGACTAATTAAATTTTGCCTCAAATAAAGCATGAATGCCAAATTGGCGTAGTAAACATGACATTAATATATTCAAAACAAATTTTCGGTTAATATTCATCAATATTCTAAAATTTTGGAGCAGGAATGTAAATAGTTCAGACTGAATCAATTAATTTGATATAATAAAATATTTGTAAGTAATAATTTTTGATTTTGAGCATCTAATAGACAAAGTAAGCTTTCATGCCATATTTTATTTTAATTATTTTCATTGATTATGATGTGTTTATCATTATTTTATGTCAATTATAGTTTTTATAAATATTAATACTTCCAATTTTGATGACTAAAGTAATAATTTCGAGTAATCAAATTAACAAAAACTTGGAATTCAAAATCATGAGACTTAAATTCATTCTTGGAGTTCCTTTTTAGATATTGAATCTTATTGATTTAAATTATTTAAAATTTTTAATTAAATTCATGCTCATGTCTAAAAGAATATTTATTAATATTTCATGTACAGTGAAAATGAACATAATTTGATCTATTTAGTTATCTTATATGTTTCTCATCATTAAAATAATATTCAATCAACACCTTTGCACTCTATTCATAAGGGAGCCATTTAAGGACAATTGAACAATTTTGAGTGTTCAATGGAATTAGAGTTATTTTGAGTGTAAAATTTTACAAATCTTAAGTAGATCTGATCACTAGCTTATCATACAATTTTCTTTATGAGGGTTGATGATTCATTGTTCTCCTATGTTGGCTAGCACAAATTATCCTTATTAGAAAGCTATAATGACTATTTTCATTCAATCATTTGATGATGATGCTTGGAATCTAATAGATAATGGAGCATACAAATTTAACACCTAAGGTTATTAAACACTAAAGTCATCAACATACGTCGTTGATTTGTTGATGTAAATGAGCTCAGGAGAAGTTCAGCACACGCAGTGATCATGTATTATTCCTCATGTTTTAATGCTTGAAAATTTAATATATTTATTGTTAAATCTTTTAAGTAAATTTTAGGATCAATTTAAGTTCAGTTCGATCCTCAAGGATACTGAGAATTAGTTTAGTAGGTTTCTGATTTTATAATGAGGAAGATGATTCAAAAGAAAAGAATACAAATGAAATGGGATAAGATGAATGATAATACCTTCTCTTCGTTACTTACAATCTTCATTTACCAACTATTTTCATATGTTTGTTTCTCTTAATATTTTCAAACAAGATGAAGGATGGTTTCAGGGATTAAATAATGAATCGAAGAAAATACTTTAAAAGTTATGACGTAGAAATATGAGAAGACTGATATTTAATAGAATAGATTCCATTAACTTTGAGAATATTTTCAAATATTTTAAGTGAAGATCCAAAATAAATGAATTCCAAAACTACCTTGGTTGTTAATCTAAGATAAACTAAAATAAAAAAATTCGTGATAAAAAAATGCTTAAAAGAAAATCAGACTCAATTGTTTGTCATGTAGTGGAGTCCTTAGAAAGTTTTTGATTAAAATATTAAATTTCAATAAAATCTTAAAACTTGAAATAAAAGTATTTTCATTTCCTTATTTGCCATGCAAGGACAAGGAAAGAGAGTGAAGTGAGTTATAATGAAAATTTAATTAAATTCACAATGATGAAAACAATGAGAATGAAGCACTTAGATTGAAGAAATCTTAAAAAGGTTCTCTCTATTCAATTTTTGTGACCCAAATAACAGAAAAAACAATGAAATATCACAATAACAAAAATTAAAATGGTAAAGAACTCTATTGAATGTAGTCATTTAGTTCCAAGATTTCTTTTGTTTGTTGTCTTGCTCCTCAACTTTCTTCCTTGCCTTTGGTCCATCCACCAACTAATCAACCCCCTTCTCCCCCTCATTTCCTTCCTTTTGGTACTACCAAGGGTCGTGGCTTAATGACATCAGCATCCTAATTGCCTAGTCTGTAGTTGCATGCTATTTTGGTGGATCTTCCTCATATCTCTTCATATGATGTTTTGACTCTTCTTGAAGCTCTTTTAATGGGCTTGTTGTGGACTTGAATGAAGCCCTCCTAATGGGCGTTTTGTGATCTTGAATGAAGCCTCTTTTCATACTTGTGTAATTCTTCTCATAGAGTTAAGAGGAGTTCACAAAAGTGAATTGTTTCCTTGATCCTAAAATTCATATAATTCTTCTCATATAATAAAACTAAAATAAAATATGTTAGAATGATAAACACTCAATAAAATTAATTTTTTACTTTTATCATTTTCATATTTTCATTTTAACGCCCAAATCTTGTTTTCTTCAAAGAGTGACACATTTATTCAAGCCTATGTTCATTCCTTAGTCAATTTAACTCAGACAACTTGGAAAAATTAACAAAAACCATCAATAAGAATAAAATTTTATAAATCACCTTTTTCACTAAATCTATATTATTTTCATGAGGGTCATGTGACATTTACATTACTTTTACTTTACTCTACATATGAAAGTTGACCATTATCATAAAAAAATTTGAAAAATATTAGAAGTTATTTATGATGAAACACTACTAAGAAAAATTAGAAGAACATACACATTAATTCATGAGTATGAGATATTTAAATTGAAAAAATGATGAATCAATTAAAAATATGTTCAAAAGGTTCATTAAAATTATCAATAGTCTTAAAATTTTATGAATAACTTATTCTAACCTTGATTTAAATAAGAAAATTCTCAAATCCTTAACACCTACTTGAAAACCCAAGATAATTACCTTTGAAGAATCCAAAGATCTAAGAAAAAGAATGCCAGTTAAATTATTGGGATCACTTATAATATTTTAAATTGGAGTAAAGAAAGAAAAAGAAGAAGAATAACATGAGGAGAAGAAAAAGGGGGCTCCATTGAAAGTTAATAAGGAACTTGTAAATTCCTTAGGAGAAGGGATGTTGCTTTTATTTCAAAAATTCATAAGGGTGTTTAAAAAGATGATAAATTGAGAAAATCAAGAATACCCACTTGCTCTAATAGGGAGGAAGAAGTCTGTTATGAGTGCAACAGATCTGGTCATTTGAAAGTCAAATGTCCAAAGCTGAGAAAGAAAGATTCAAATAGAAAATTAAAAGGCATTGGTAGTGAAATGGAGTGAGGATGAGGTAAACTCTAATGAGTATGCACATGTTTGTTATATTGCAAAGATCAATGAGGAGCATGGTAAATGATTTTGAACTAAGCAAAGATACTCTTTTGTCTACATTTGATGAATTGATTCTTGCATTGAAGTCTAAAAAATTTGAACTTAAAAATGTGAAGAATAATTTAAGTGATTCACATCATGAACTACATCAACCTTAAATCAGATAATCAAGGATTGATATGTAAATCCGATTGACTTAGAGAAAATTACAATGTGATGAAAATAAATTTTATGATCTAGAATTTGTATATTTAAAACTATATGCCAATTAAAAGAACTTCAATATTTTATTATGTAAATAAATGACCTTATTAAGAGAAGAATGATTAGGATTTAATCCCATCTACAAAAACTCATCACTGGCACAAAATGCATTAAGCACAACCAAATCTGTTTAACTTGTTAAGTCAAATCTTCGAATTTTTAAACCAGAATGATTTGGGTTCCTAAACCCAAAATTACTTCTTTTTAGATCATTCTCTAGTGGGCTATTACTAAGTGGGTACTTGGACAATACATTTTCAAGACGTATGATTGAAGAAAAAAGTGGTTGCCTTCATTCAAAGTTATGGATAGAGACAAATTTACATTTGGAGATGATAAGAATTGATGCATTGTAGGGAATGATAATATTAAATATCTTGATAGAATCTTAATTAAGGATGTTATTTTGGTCAAAGGCTTAAAGTATAACCTAATAAGCATTAGTCACCAATAAGATAATAATTTAGAAATAAATTTTAACATTTATTGATGCTTAATTATTGATAAGAGTAGTAATATAGTGTTGTTTGCTACTCCCGTAAATGGGAATAAGTATACCATTAACCTAACTGAACTTATAGATACAAAAACATCATGAAAAAAATTAAATTAAACTTAGGTTGTGGCATAAGAAATTGAGGAATGTTAGTACTAAGTTAATCAAGAAATTAGTTTTTCTTGATTTGGTTGAAGGATTATACACCTTGGAAGATGGTCTACACATATCATGTGAGATCTATTTAAAAGGAAAACATTTCAGATAATCCTTTAAAAACAAGTTGCATATATTTGGACCAACATCTACAACAAGTCTCCAAGGAAAGTATTATTCCCTAGTAATTGTAAATGATTATCATGATATACTTAGAAATATTTCTTACTCTCTGAGGATGAAACCTTTTCCATTGTTGTGAAATTGTCTCATAATCTAAACTAAATTACAATTAAAAGTTAAATGTGTTATGAGTGAACATAGTGGTGAATTTGACAATTCTAACTTTATTGACTTTTGTGATGAACATAGCATCACTGGTAATTTTACATGTCATAGGACATCAGATGGTTATCAACTATCAAATGATCGTTTCTACCTCTCCTCTTCTAGTTCAACTACAATGATTGAGGGATCTACCTTGAGCTCATGTCTCATGTCTGATGTTCAGTTCATCAAATTTAAATGGTCTTGTGAACCAACTTATGGATGTTATACCTCATTGATAGATATTGTTGTACCAAATGTTCTGTTATATCTTATTCTCTCTTTGTGTGTATTGGGTCTCTTTCTATTTTTTTAGATGTCACAACAAGCACAATTATTTTAGATAAAACTCTAGGTATATAGAACAAAGGTGACAATAAGATATGAAATTTGAAGCACATCACAAAACTGAGTATCATAAAGAATTGAACCAGAAAGTGAAGATGATTGGGGGAGTAACAAAGAGAAACTTTCATACAATGTAGAATCAAATTCATATTCCATCTTATAATTGTGTCATGATCATAAATAAGGGGCAGATTATCAAACTTAATTAATTAAGCTTGTTTCTAATGATGAGAAAGCTAATACCAAAAATTTATAAAGAATAGAAAGATCTCAAGGATCTAGTGCAACAGTGAAAAGGCTCATTAGAAAATTTTAATATAAGACTTCTATTGCATAATCAGACCAATATGTTCCTTAGACATTGATGACTTCTCCCAACCTCCTCTTCCTCTAGCTCAAATCTGGCAAGCTTAGACACTCTTGAGTGTAAATCTTAGCAACAAATTATTTCTCACTCAAGCATCCACAAGCTAATAACATTTGGTGGTCGTCCAAGTTGATATTTCTTAACATTGACAGTATTACCTCTTACTAAAGGCTTAGTTGTGTGTAGCATATTATCCTCTTATTGTGTGAACACCTATGGTGTGCTTAATTGGGTGAGCACATATGATATGTCTGGCTATTGTGCAATCACTAGTGATGTGCTCGGCTATTGTGCAAGTACATGTAGTGTGTTCAGTTGTTGTGTGAACATTTGTGGTATACTTGGTTGTTGTGTGAGCACTTGTGGTGTGCTCTATTATTGTATGAGTACTTGTGGTATGCTTACCAAGTGTAATAGTTGTTCGAACTAAGATTTCTTGTGGAATCTCATAGACTCAGAAAGTTTATAGAGAAATGGGGAGCAAAAATCAAAAGGGTTAACCATAATCATAGTGGTGATTACTAAAACGCGATGAAAGATCCTTTGAGAAGTGGACATTGGGTTTAGTAAATAGAATGAATAGAAAATTGTGAATCAGTTATTTTATCCTATTCCTCTTCTTACACATTTACAGATTATATATTTAACCTAATACAAGAAAAGAAAATCACTAGAAAACTAACTAGAAGAAAATAAAAAAGATATTCAAAAATAGACTCAACTCACCCTTCTCTATTTAAAATGAAGTAATCTAGGGGCCATCACAAAATGACTTGCTAAACTATTTTCTAGCAGTTATAGTTATGTTTGCTTGTAATTTTGACATAATTACATACCTTGCAAATTTTTTCCATCCTGCATGTATTTTTTCCCATAATATATGTTTTGCAAATGGAAATTATCATTGACATATCATTTTATGATGCTTAAATATCAAAACCATGACATAATAATCATAAATTATGCTCCTTGACATGACATAAATATTTTATTGTCACTACATAATAATGGTTTTATCTCATAATTGAAACTATTACACCTCTTTTGACATGATCATGATGGATATTGGCCTTAACAAACAAGAATGTATCTTTTCCTTACTTTAGACTTCAATGTGAAAGGAATTAACTTTTATAACAATTTTTTTGTTTACTTGAAATGAATTGAGTAAATAACACTATAATTGTTTATTTAAGACTAAGATAATGCTTTTATAGTGAAATTCTATTTGATCATAGAGTTGATGTTCAAGATGAGTTTTCAATCATGATGATATACAAAAGTTTAATCAATGGCGGTTTTAATTAATTAGGGGCATCAAATTTTGCACAACATACACATGGCAAACATATTACATACTCTTAATGCACAACTTTCTACATGTCATACCTTTCCACCATCATCATGAGGGATGAGAAACTAAGTTTCAAGCTAACTAAAATGCAAATCATGCAAACGAAATTTTATAGAAAAGTTGCTGAAATGCTTATATCTTTTTTTATAAAACACATGTATCGTGATATTAATTATTGTGCGCAGCTTACCTACCATACACAATAATTCTCTAGGAAAAATTTAATCGTCCTTTCACAATTAAAAGCATGTTCCCTCCACTTCTAGATAGTTGCATACTCACCCTTTATGGGCATTGAACTCATGCTTTAACATCACACTAAGTAATCAAATTGTCATACTCATACATATGGAGTATGAAATCAATAGATGCATTAATTTTAACTACCATATTGCTCAACTATCTTAAACACTATCAAGGTCAATATCTTTCTCTACACATGTTTACAAGGGATCGAGACATTATCGTAGCCCATGTGGGCAGAAATGGCTTGAAAATGTGTAGAAAAATTATTTAAAAAGTTAATTTAAATTAGGGTTTCAATCACTAAACTTATCAGTAAACATAAAGTTTATTGTGGAACAACGATTGATTGTCATCATTTTTGGAAGCTCTACGCCCCCTAATGTACTAAAAACTATAGGCGGTTTTTCTCTCCAGAAACCAGTGTTTCCGGGCTTTTCTGAATTTGAGAGCGGCCGACCGTCCTGGGTCCGTCTGACCCGGCGCAGGCGGAAATAGTCACCAAAAATCCTCATAGACCACAAAGATAAGCAGGAGTCAACGCGGAATCAGATCCTACGCAATGGGCCATGATTATCCGAAACAGTTCAAGAGGAATTCCTTGGGATTCACGCAAGGTCAAACAGAGCAGCAAACGTCAGGTCAGGACAGTTTGACTTTCCCACTAAGTCAAACTGCTCTCAGAGGGATAACCCACGAGCACATTAAAACCCTCCAACACTAAGCCTTCCCCTACTGCCGCCGCCGCCGCTGATCGTCTTTCCTCCGCCGGTCCGTTCTTTACACCGCCTGCTGCTACTGCTTACCGCCGCCGCCGTCTCCGGCGATCCTCTTCCTTCCGCCAGGAATGCACTTGCCAGCGCCGCTCCTTTGCCCCCTCTCCTCAGCCGCCGACGCCGTCGCCGCCGCCTCATAGACTCCCCCCAGGCCGCATTTGGCACTCCTGCGAAGTCTCAGAAACAACTACGTCAGTGGATACGAAATATGGGAGGGTTTGACTTCCCAGAATTACGGAGATCTCTCTCACCTCTCTTCGTTGTAGGAAGAAGATTTCTTCAGGCAGGGGCCGGCGGCGGCCCGGCTCATCTCAGCCAACGAGTCGACAATGCTCCCGCTGAAGTACTCCTTCTCCTCCCTCCGAGGATTAGGATTCAAGGGCATCTGGCTGATGTCCTCCGCATCCTCTTCCTCCACGGCCGCCGCCGCCGCCGCTTTGCAGAGAACCTCCCTGTGAAGCGCCGCCGCGCTCTTCCTGCCGGAGCTGCAGTGGCCACCCGAGGCCGGAGCAGGCGCCGCCGTCCTCGGCGGCGCCGCCCGACCCTTCCCCACGACGGAGGAGCCGCAGGCGATGAGCTGGAGAAGGACCGAACTACGCGGCTGCTGCTGTTGCGCCGGAGGCGGCTCCTCCGCCGGGTAGGCGTCGTCGTACCTCGCCGGCACGCTGGCGGTCGCTCCCTTGGCTCGCCGGAGAGCGACGACGGGAGGGTGGGCCTTCTCCGAGGAAGAGGACGACGGCGGGGAGGCGTCGTCGTCGAGAACGAGCTCACTGTGGCGAGCTCGCGAGAATCTTGCACTCCTCTGCTGGCTCCGCCATGGCTTCTCCTCCTCAGTCTCCTCTTCGTCTGCTTCCTCTCCGACATCCTCCTCTGGTTCTCCGCCGCGGAGGAGCTTCCCCCGGTTACCGCCGCCGACCTGGAGCCGCCGGAACCCTTCTGCCAAACAAAAGCTGGTGAGAAAAGCTAGAAAGAGAAGAGAAGAGAGAGAGAGAGAGAGAGAGAGAGAGAGAGAGAGAGAGAGAGAGAGGCTAACCAGAGCAGCCTTCGATGATCTCGGAGCCCTTGAGGATGTACTCGGCGGCACCGTCGGCCGGCTGGATGACGTCATTCTCGGCGAGGTCGTTCCACACAAAGCCATTCTTGTAGCTCCTGCGCTCAGAAGAATTCCTTCAGCTCAGCGCCGCCAAGAGAGGTGGACTCGGGAGCTCTGGTTCTGGCTCCCCATACATACATACCTCTTGCAGGACCAGGAGAAGAGAGACGGCATCCCCTTTCCCCGCAGGAAGGTCAGCCTGTCCATCACATCTGCTGTCACATCAAAAAAAACTCGAAGGTGAGGACCAGAGAAACCATGGAAAAGAAGGTCGCCGGAGGAGGGCAGCGGCGGCGGCGGCGGCGGAGAGGACCTTTCAGGCGGAGCTGCTGGCTGGAATGGTGGGCGACCTCCATGAAGTGTGGGTGCTCCAGCTGCCCGTTGCGGCAGAGGTAGTAGACGATCTGAACCTTACGGAGGGGCCTCGGCTTGGCAGAAGGGGCGGCGCGAGCTCTGTCAGGGCTCGTCTCCCTGCTCCTCCTCGCCCGCGCAGCGGCGGCGGCGCCGCTCGCCGCCGTGTCCATCCCACTCCACCGACGAAGCGCCGCCGGGACCTTCTGCGGTGGTGGCGGAGGCGAGGGATGCAGATGACCCACGTACTGCCGGAGAAATCTGTCTCTCGGGAGTCTTTTTAATCACCAAATGCGGAATACAGTAACCGACGGTATGGTTACCCATCGGTGCCATACACGTGAGATATCATTCTTAAAAAGTGAATATTATCGCTAAGCTGCGACTTGTGAAAACGTAAAATTTTGGGGTGTTAAGCTCACCGGAAAGTGAGGATAGATGGGAACCGTACAGCCGGGGAATGTAGACGAGAAAAAGCCTTTTAGTTCGTCTGCAGCCCGTCGGAAGATCAGACGGCTAAAACGAGGCCACCGACTCTCTCTCTCTCTCTCTCTCTCTCTTACTCTCTTAGGCCAGCCATAAGAGCACTACAGTGGAGGGTCTGGAGCAGCTCAGAGCAGACCAGAGGGTCGCAGAGAGAGACAGAGAGAAAGTAGGGAGCCGACACTACAGATGACGGAGAGAGACACAGATACACAGTGAAGAGAGCGAAAGGCGGAGAGAGAGAAGAGGAAGAGGAGAACAAATGGACCATAGAGAGTAGTAGACTATGAAGGACGGGAAGCGCAGAGAGAAGGTAGAGAGTCGAGAGAGAGAGAGAGAGAGAAACACAGAGTCTCGGGTAGAGAGTACTATACTTCGGAGGAAGCGCAGAGAGAAGGTAGAGAGTCGAGATAGAGGGAGAGAATACAGAGAGCATAAAACACAGAGAGAGAGAGAGAAGCACCGCGAGAGTCTCGGGTATTGAAACAGAGAGAGAGAGAGAGAGAGAGAGAGAGAGTGCGTCGGGAAGACTGTAGACAAGAGAGTAGAGAGAGGGACAGGTCAACATCCCTTGTTCTGTTCTCTGCATGCAGAGGCTCCAAAAGTCCGAACTGCCCGGCCAACCTGGCACCGGCCAGTGGGTTCGGGAAGAGACCGCCACCATGCCGGGTTCGCATCACGGCGGGGCCGTGGGTTCCACGGCGGTTCTCGGGTTCTCCCCGGAAGCAGATTCGTGTGCCCGTAGCGAGCACAGCTGACCTTTCGTCGGCGCGCACACCGGAAAGATCAGTTTCTTCTATTATTCCATGGGGAATATAGGTATAAGATCCCGTTGGCCATTATATGTATGAGGAGGCCGTGCCATAAACCACTGCAAGGAGTTTGGGATAATAGATGAACAGATATTCATGGCAATTTATAAAATAGATGATTACTACCTTCAGTTACAAAAGTAATACCGACAAACCAACCCAACATTTCTCTGTGATAAGGGTAGCAATGTAAGTCGGTCATTTTCACCACTTTCCCATATTCCCCTAATAACATCTGCGACTCAATTTTGAATGTTGCTATCACTATTGATCTAAATAACCAATAAATTTATTCCACTCAGTCTCGACTCCCCCTTTGATTTGGTATTCCCATTATCAAGAGTTTCAAAATCCTGCAATATTTCGTAATTTTTTAACTTAAGTTACACAAAAGGGGTAAAATTTAATTAAATGGATTATGCATTTAGACATGGACTAGCTTGGAATTGAAATAATAAAAACAATAATCACATTTTACGTTTAAAATATAAAATATTGATGTAAATGAGAATATTTTTAAACAGCTTTATTGGCCATCGCTTAAAATGACAATAATTTGATGATCAGATCAAGTGAAGAATAAAAGAACACATTTCATAATGAGATAAATAACATATAGTCCATTGAAACATTGATGTAAGTGGTCAATTGACATGGATTGAGATTGGCAGTCCGTAATTTTATATGGAGAGAGAGATATGATCCTTCGCCAAAATGGCTCTTATCTGTTGTCCGCTACTCTTTCACTACAGTTCCCACCAAAAGCTGCCTAAAGAAGGAAGACAACAAACCGATGACAGATGTGGACACATGCCTGTGTTTGCTAGCTGTGGAAGTCAACCCACAGCATTTTCTTGGCTCAGCTTCGCAGCATGTATAGCCAAGGACGAGGGAAGCTTTCAAGAACTGCTAGTCTTTAGTAATCACCTTTCAAGCTATTTAAATTCAAACGATGTTGATGCATCCATGGATGGATTTCCTTTCGGGTTTTTCAATCTTGATCGGATCCTTTGATGGGGTTGTCTAGTGAATTTAAGTGGCACCCGAACCAAGCTGGCCCGCATGGATTCTGAACCGTTGACTTAGTCCACATGTATGGGAGAATTGACTGGACTGGCATATACGCAGCCCTTTCCCGGCTGTAAGAAAGCAGTAATAGCGAAGGAGACAGCTGCAAGGACCCTATGAAAGGCTCATTGACCTCTCTTAGGCCTCGAGGCCAGCCTTCTGGATCATCTCATTACCATAATCGAACCTTCTGTACCCCCTCCCAGCCACCCTTTCCCCCCCTCGTTGGTCTCCAGTTCTATTGTAACTTCCGTCGGGCGTTAGTATTCCACTACCGTAAATACCCTTCCGGCACTGCGTCGCCATTAAGGCTACTTTGGACAGGTCAGCGGTGCCATTGGATCCCGAGCTCCCCCGCCTCTCTCTCTCTATCTCTCTCTCTCTATAGTGTCCTTTCCTTTGTCCCGACAGGATGTGACCCAAAAGGGGAAGACTTTTAACCTGTGGGGAAGTAAATGCCAATAGTCGCCGTGCGATATGTCTGCATGCGGCTCCACTCTTCACGTCTAATCCAGTAAATCGCCTTCAGACCACAGCGCAGGCCTAGCTTGTAGCCAACTGAGGCCCACGGACAGACGGGCCTCCCTCTGAAACAGTGTATAACAAAGGGACGGAGGGTATCTACCTGGCTGCCAGCTCTGCATGAAGACGGGGAAACGTACGTATTTATAGCAAGGGAATTCTGTTCTACGCCTGTCGTATCTCATGCAGAGGACTATTGCCTGTAAGCGATCTAGATATGAGAGGTAGGGGAGGACTTAATGGTGTGGCTGTTTCTCTGAGAGGGTACTATCGAACGGCGGTCCTGCAAACGAGACTTGATGTGCTTTCGTGCTTCGGGGAAGGTATTTTGGTGGTACTCAGCCCGTAGCTGATAGGGAAGGGGATGAGAGCGGTACCCACCGTCTGACAAGGGGGCTCGGATCACGCCCCAGCCAAGAGAAATGTCCAACAAACTTGCAGCGAGTTAGACTCCCATGAAGTTCGGGTCTGCTCTGGGAGGCCGGGCCCGACCCTTGGTCTGCACCTATGTGAGAGAGAGACAGAGAGACAGAAGAGAGAAGAGAAAGAGATACACATTGTGGGGGTGAGGAGAGGTTGAAGTATGTCTGGCCTATGTGTAAGATTTATGTTAACGAGGCAAACCTTTGTGGACCCCAATCCGAGTATGCATAGACTTGTTTTGGTATAGAGAAAAGCCTAAACAATATGTTGCAAGTCTGATGACCACATTGTGGGCACGCATGTGTGTGCGTGTGAGAGAGAGAGGATATTGCTAGCTTTTAGATGCTAGAATACGTAGAGTAATTTAGATTACCATTTTAACATATGATAAGTTGCATTATAGAATAATTGATCATATCAAGGTTGATGTTTCAATTAATAGAGTTTACATAGTAAAACAAGAAAGTATCTGAAAGTTGACATCTCAATATGTGAAACCTCATGCAATATAATTACATAGCGTATATGTAATTATATTGCATATATGCTAGGTAACTCTATATACATAAATAACTCAGTATATTAAAGCCTATATCTTAGTAAATGAGAATTTTATTGTAGCATAACATAATATATAATGCATAGTATTTTAATATATGAACTAAGAAGCAGTATGTCAATAACTTTGTGCATCAAGCTTAATAGTTGAGTTCATGGGATTAGATTGTGAAATAGCAAGGTATACAAAGCATAATATTTTTAAGATATTAAATTTACATTGGAAATATAAGTATATAATTCAAGAGCACTACATAAATAACTTCATATGTCAAGTTGGATATTTCAATATATGAGGATTTCATTATTGAATGTCATAGTGTATAAAGCCACATATCTCAATATAAGAAATTTACTTTGTATTACAAGATCAGCATGAGAATATATACTTCTGAAATTCTACATCATTCCATTGTCTTAGATCACTACAAAATTATATTAGGGGGAAGAAACTTGTATGCCTAATTTTAGTAACAAGATGAAAGCTATATATTTGATCTTCACAATATACCATTGGAATAACATGGAATGCAACCTTATTGGGTGCTGAATAATAATTGAATAAGGGTAAGTTTTTGAGAAAAAAGAGAACTAAAAAAATGTGAGAGAAGGAAGGACAAAAACGTAAGCAACAAGAAAAACTCAAGAGAAGAGATCTTTCAAAAGAGTTATACACCTTATCAACAAAAAATTAACACTTGCAAGTTAAATTTCTATTGACAATGTCGCAACACTGAAGTTACAAGAATTGATTCTAAGCTCATACATCACATTTCAAGGAAATGATAGAACAAACAATTATCCATGCCATGGGATACGTTTATAGTGGTAGATGTTTATCACCAGGCCCGTGTTTGCATATACACAAGCATTTGTAGAGCTACAGATTTGAAATAGTGAACTAGCACTAAAAATCTAGTGTTTGTTTGGCTGCCTAAAAATGTGAATCTATATAGTGTTGAGGGCATTTGAGTAAAAGTCATGAATATAATGAGCTAAGTTGATGCCTGATGTTGAGCTATTATACTCCATGTTGATAGTAAATCCCAAATAATGCAAGTGTGGATAATGAAGTATGCAAGAGGGTTGAACCACAACATTATATAACTCTCTTGCTTGGCCAGATTAACGACTAATATACCTAAATTTTAGTGTCCCTCATATGTTTAATCAAACTTATTTGCATCTTGACCTTATTGGACCCATTGGAGCCCACAACTAGCACGCAAGTGATCATCAACCAATCACACGATAAGAGGAAATTGAGAGGTTTTATGTAGAAACCAAATAAAAAACTAGACAAAATCATCATGGCTAGGCTAGCTTTACTTTTCTTTTTAAGTTTTACATTGAAGACTAAGATCATAAAACTATCCTAAATTGTGTTGGGCTCTATATTTACACTTCTATTAACTGCACTAGCTTCAATTTCACATTTTTACTATAGGCAAAAAAGTAATCATTTTTTTATAGATAAAATGCTGAAACCCAACTTCTAGAGTTGACCTCACTCGGTTCAATTTCATTCGAGTTGCATTTATAAAACTTTCATGAGGCATCCCATTTATAATTTATATTCAATATGCAATATGAAGGCTCCTAATTGTATCCCTACTTTTTATTTTATTTGAAATTTTATTAGGCTAGTCACTAAATTATTCTTCATGGGAATTGAGTAACAAAGATTGCATAAGAAATCTTAATTCCTTGGAGATGCATCAGGTGGTATTACACTAAAATAAAATATTTACTAAATTCATGTATGTGTTTCTTATTAAAATAATTTTATAGAGTAAATTAAAATGGATACCTTTTATAAATAAGAATACTTGACCAAGTTTCAGAACTATGTGGATAGTATATTATTTTTATGTGATTTAGAAAAATTACCTAAGGGTGTCTATCGCCAAAATAAGTTTAGTGCCTATTCCAAATTTATAATATTGTGTAAATCAAGTTTGCGAAGAGAATAGGCCTAGAATAATATAGAGTTAACTTGAGGCTATCCCTATTATTTCACCCTACATGTCACACAATTTGGCCATTTCTATCTTTCTCTTTGGAATATATAGAATGTCATATATCAGTTGTATTATGATTGAGCTTGGGGATTATAAGGTTTATATAGTAGAATTTTTTTCTCATAGCTATAAGTTTTTAGCCTTGCTTATATACTTTAATGAATAAATGTTATAATAAGTTTGATGACATTTAATGAAGAACCTTTAAAGATAACACGAGAACATTAAAGTGTTCAATGTGATGGCAAGGAATATAAGGTCTCATACTTATGGTGCCTAAAACACTCTAAGGTTTCAAATTCCCAAATTCGTAGGTCTGGAAACCCCATGTGATATCATTTGGCACAAATCGGAGATCAAGTTGGAGAAACATGTCATAAATTATGTTAGATCTAGAGTGATCATTTGAGATTCCCTACTAAAATATGTTCAAAAGAGTTAAAATTGATGTTAACCATCTCCTAATCTTCACAAGAAATATTATAAAATAGATGCCAATGTTTGATTGGAAAATGAAGACAAACTATTCAGAGATGAATCATCATTTGTAAATAAAAGCTTTCAAAAGGTGTTAGATGTATTTTCTTCATCACCAAGCAAAAAGTGGCAAGATTCAAGAAGATGAACGTAGATTCAAATCATGATCCATCTCAATGTGTTGTGCAACGTCAAACCAAGAACTATAGTGTCATCAATTGTTGACCTAATTGTTCTGTAACAAATTAAGAAAGAAATTAAAATTTATGTTAATTTTGAATTAATGAAAGATAATTTACATCAATCACTCATAGACCTCATAACTAAAAAGTGTCAAAACACATAATATGAGTTTTCGAGAGGTCATAAATAAAAAAATGTTTGTGAATTTTCTCTCAAATTGGATGTGTAAATTGTTAAACAAAAAGAGATGTCCAAAACATTAATTGTCCTATCAAGAGACTATTTGATCAATTTATCAATTTGAATCCAAATCTTCTTCTATTGGTCATCAATTTCAAATATGTTTTTTTCCTCTTTCATTATCATTGCATCACGTTAGCATGCTATTTTTTCATCATATTGAATCCATATGCCTTATGTGTACATTGTATGTAGTCTCAATCCTTAGTATTAATTTACTATAAGTTATAGGCATATCTTACCTAATCTGATTTTAAGTGTTGTCTAGTTCTCATTTTCTAAAACTATATTTTATTTTATTTTTATATAATTTTCAGGGTAGACGCCAGTCATAGGTTTGCATGAATGAATACTAATCTTGACTTGATATATAATTAAATCATACTTTATCCTGAAGAGCACAAGTTGCATTTCCTTAAGTCTAGTAATCACAAATTTTAAAGATTGTGGTAAAAAAAAAGTGTATCATTGAGAATTTAATCATTGAATTATTTATAACTCTCAACCTACATCATAATTTTGTTGATACCATTGAATCAACCTCATTATTCTTTTTGAACCGATCTCTGAAATATGAAGCCGAAATTGTCTTTAACACGAAAGACAATATTGAATAGAAATTCCAAACCTCAGAAAACGAAGAATGTGACCAAATTGTCTTCAAATTTTCTAATTTTTAAGAATGAAGATGTAGAAAAAAGATATATATTTGGTGAGACTGAACACGGATTCGCAATGTGTCTAGCCAATATTGATTAGACGTCTATCTCACAGGGTCTGTCTACTAAAAAATTACCTTGTTGACTGGATGCACACCCCCCACCCCGGCCATAAGAGCTCAACTCTCAAAGCATTCCTCTACAACGGTCAACTTTATCTGGATAAGGCCAACCCTGGACATCAAACACTTCACATTTTTGGCCTCGGTTTGACATGAAATACCCCCCACGCTCGACTCTCGTCAGAAGATGTACGCCTGCTTGTTGGGTCTAATCTGGGTCAACGGCCGGATCTCCCTCTATGCTAAACTGAAGTCCCATCCAAATGATAGGCCTAAGAAAAACTGGCCCAATCTGCTCAGAACAGAACCCCTCCTAGGTAAGGAAAGATCACCAAAAGCTGAAAGGGGCGATTCCACTGAGAGAGCTGCGGTGAGGAAGCTCAGGCCAGATTTGGGTAATACGAGCGACGGTGAGCTCAGCTCTGGTGAGGAAGCATTATACCATAAATGGTTCGACTTATGTGGGCCACATGGGTTCGGGTAATTCAGCCATAGTGAGGGAGCACCAGTCTTCAAGAGCCGAATCCCAAAGGTTAGTGGCGGCGCTCACGGCCCGCTTCGTCTTCCTCCGGATCCTCCTGGGCTTGGCTTAAAAATTTACTCCATGTCCAGCTCCTCCGGAGTGTAGAGGCGGCCTGCTGTTCATGTGGACGCCCTTGGAGGCTCCTCATCCACCGATTCGTCACCCGAGGGAGGCCTCTGGGGGGACGAGTCGACTCCGTTCCCTCCGGACGAGTCGTCCGATTCGGACTCCGATAATCTCGGAACAGGAGGGACTTCGGCCGCTGTTCTCTCCTCTGCTTGTCCTCCGTTAGCGTCTTCTCTCCTGGTCCAGAAGGAGGGGATCCTCTTGTCGTCCTCCCTCATCCGATTGGCGTACTCCTCGTAGTCGAAGGAGAGTTGACTGTCGGCGCCGAGAGCGGACTCGAGCCTGTCCATGCCGAAGACGTCCTCCATGATCTTCGAGCTGGAGGGATCGTCCGTGTAGACGAACCTCACCTTCTTGCGGGTCTTCTGCTCCAGAAAGGGCTTGATCATCTGCATTAGGCAGAGTTCAGCTTGACCATCCCATGTAGTAAGTACTCTTCTGGGCGTGAAGATCTTGAAGATCTTGAAGCCCAGGCACTGGGGGAGGGGGGTTGCGACCAGAATATCCATGGAGACATTCCGTAATTTTGATGGCAGAGCTTGGAAGAGGGAAGTATCGAGAACTGTAGGCCATGGAATGTGCATCCGGGGAGTTAATACATGGGATGGAACTAGCTTTTTGGAATAATCTTGGGACGGTATTCCACGGTCGCTAAACATATCATATATTTTCTAAATATGTAGATATTTTAAAAAAGGCACATTTCAGATATGTGTCAGCGGAGAAATCTATTATGGAAAGGAACTAGATTTTTGGAATAATCTTGGGACAATCTTGGTGGTTGAAAAATTTTCTATATATCATTTGCAGAGCAGATATTTTTCTAGATGATGGAGATTTTTAGATTTTGCCACGGGAGTCAAAAGAAGAACTAGATGGAATGGGTCAAAAGAGAAATATATTATGGAAATGAACTAGATTTTTTTGGAATAATCTTGGTGGTTGAAAAGTGTTCTATATATCATTTAAAGATCAGATATTTTTCTAGATGATGGAAAATTTTAGATTTTGCAACGGGAGTCAAAAGACGCACCTTCCAAAAGGGTTCGAAGAACTTGGGTGGGTTGTAGAGAACAGCCACCCCCAGCCTCTCCGGGTAATGATCTTGCAGTATGTGCGCCGTCTCCTTGCTCACCGAGAGGGAGACATTTGATAGCTTGTACCCATCGTAGTCGATCAACCAGACCATCTGGGACTGGCCCGGACGAAGGTTCAAGATAGCGTTCTCCATGCAGTAGACCAGGTACCTGATCTGCCCCTTGCCTGAGTGGGTGTTCTGCAGTTTGGACGAGTGAGAATTTGCCCATTGTCAGTTCTTAAGAAGAACCGTCAAAACCCCTCTCTCATCTGTACAGCCTTGTTAGAACAATGCGATCGCAGAGGTTCTAGTCAAGGAGATGAAGGAGAAGCACATGGAGGCTGCATGCTGCATGCATGGTGCCTAGTTAATTCAGACCTCGCGCCCAGGCCTCATGACGAGGATGCTCCTCCCATGTCTGTCTCGTATGTTCGTCCTGTAGATCTTTCCCGTCTCAGCTTCCGCAGCAACCTCTTCCTTCAGCATGCAACGGCTGAATCAGCAGACGGGACGGCAAGAACGGATGAATAAGATCTGATAATACAAGGATGGTAAGTCGGAAGAAGAAATTTTGTGCACCGAGAAGGGAATATAAAAGTCTACGGAAGCAACAGTTGAACAAATCGAGCGAAAAGCCGTTGTTTTCTTGCTAAGATTGTATCTCCATGATGCGTGATGGTCGTATGATTCCTGAAGTCGGCGTCAGAAAACCCCATCTCATTGAAGTGATTATTTTAATAGAGAAAAGAAAAGGTACAGCCCTAGGAGTGATTTAAGGGTGTGAAGCAGTTAACACCAAGATTCAATATCAAGATAAGAGTAGATCCGACGTAATGAAAATGGCTTAAATGGCGTGGAATGACATGATGGCATGAATTCCCCAAAGTGTATTGCCCTACCCATTAGAAAATCACCAAAATTTAATAAAGCGACGACTCGGAGGGACAAGGTTGACTTCTGAATTGCTCATGAAATCTTACTAAAGGTAACTGCCAAGCTATTTTAGAGGCACTATCTCTGAAATGAAAGCGTTGAGCCTTCAGATGACTCTTCTTCTCAAGGATGTTAACCTCAGGCCTTGGTCAGGGTTTGTAAAGGATTATCGTTCACTGTTTGCCACCAGTCAAGAAACGTGCATATAAATTTCAGATGACGACGATCCTAGTCCAAACGGCGGTTCGAAATGATGCAGTGATCTACAAACGATTCCCATCCTGAAACCATCAGGGGGTGGCTTTCAGAGTCTTGAAGAATGGAAGAAAGACCATCCGTCCACTGATGCACTAAACAGCTGCAAGGAGCCTCTGATTTATACAGGAGAGAATGGTACAGCTCAGTTTTAAGAAGCATTACTTTCCAGATGAAATTGATTTTTGCAAGAGGGAAGTACATGCTCAATTTGATACCACTACACGCTTAATCTATCCTGTCAGGGGGCAGAAACATTTCTCTAACCTAAATATTGTGGTTAAAATGAGGGAAGGTAACTTGAGTAACAGCATATGCAATATAATGTAAAAGACTATGCTGATCACTGCCATCTGACAATAAGTGGGGATCATCGACCACAAGAAAAGAGAAGTCTATCCAGATAAAGATACAGACCGCTAAATCAGATATTATCCAAAGTTTTAAATAGATGCTGGGTTTAAGGGAGAGATTGCGTCAAGAATTAAAATTCCCAGTTGCTCCTGAAATCTCTCTGAAACCTTCATGCGCATAAGTTCATTTCCGAGAAATTCTTATTAGGTAAGTGTCCACCTAGGGGAAGATTAAACATCCAGCATTCTAATAAAAAAACATCTTTGACGATTTATCTTTTGCTTCGTTATATAGGACCATTATAATATGGTTTGACTCTATTAAACTTATATTGAAGAGGTCAAAAAAAGTTTCCAATTTTACTTTGTTCTCACCAGGTTTTGGCAGGAACCAGGGAGCATAGTTCTCTGGTCAAACCCAAAAATTTCCTCCCTGGCTACTCGTTTCGAAGTAAAATAATCAGCTTGTGCTCATATGAGACGAGCTCCTCTAAATATAACGATATAAAAAACCTTTCAAGGCATGATCAGATGGAGAAAGATAACTTCTCGTTTTCCACATGGTTTCAGACTTTTTCCCCTTCTTTCCCTTCAAGGTTATTCCCTACAGGGCTTTCATGATGACATACGATTGGGGACTACCCACTCTGCACAGAAATATGCTCCTGCCATATAATCCTCTCTTCATATCAGTGGCAGTCGTAACGGACTAGCTAGCATGAAACCAATCGCAACAAAACTGTTGTGGACAGTGTCATTGTACTCTTCTACAACACTGGACTTTCTAACTAAATCGTATTTTTTCAGTACTAATAAGCTACCCATTTTGTATCATATTTAAAAGTGTAACCCATGCTTCCGCAAAGATAATGCTGATGAATAAAATAAGTAAATCATAGAGAAGTGACACAATAATATCAATTATCCATTTTCACTTAAATTAATTCGTAGTAATTTTTGAAAGAAGACAAGCATTTTGCAACCCACTACGAGTATTTGATCTACACAAAATTTTTTTTGACCTGCTCTTGTTTTTACTAAAGCTCTTGATATTTTTCTCAAACTATCATTGATTGAAAGAGCAACTGAAAACGATAAACCAACTAAAGGGATGCATAACACAAGAGCACAACACTTTTACATGCATCAGTAACCAACACTGACTGTTTGAATGATTACATGTAAGTCATAGTTTCAGAATTATGATTTGTGGAATCTAATACATGATTGATCCCGTGAGAGGTCAACTCATTTGGGTTACTTTTCAATGATCCAATAGCCATGAAAATCCTAAGATTTCACACCTGGGAATACTCCTTGGAAGGAAATATGACTTCTGTCAGAAGACTTTCTGTTAGCTTTTCAAACCACCACATGTACCTTCCAAATAAATTTTCGAAAAAATATGAAAAAGTTTTGTTACCAAGTGCGTCACATCTAAAACAGAAGCTCACCCAGCGTATCTCCTCTGGCTTATAGTCAAGTCTCCATTTCAAGCTTCCTTTGAGCATTTTGAGTGCCTTCTTGATGTTCCAGTTCCGTGCCTCTAGATATCGTGCAATACATGCATCAGAACAATAAAGTGACAATTTTTCTGGCAATGGACCCAACAACTTTCTGATCTCAACGACCTGGAAAACAATGGAATCAAAAAAGGAACAAAAAAGCATCAGCTCATAGTTTCCATAACTTTATTTTCAAGTCCAGATAAATAAAGAGGTCAAGTTAACTGAGGTCCAGCAAAACAAATTCAAATGATCAAGTAGACAACATCCTTAGGATTCACCTTGGCTTTCTTTTCTTCAGTTATTGGTTGTCCCTCAGAACTGTCAGCATCAAAGTAACTCGAGTTCATGTTCAAACACAGGTGAAATGTCCTGGAGGAATGGAAAATGCCGGAATACTAAGTTATGTCTAAAATCATCAATCAGGACAACAGAAGCATATTTTCAAAATATGAACTCACATCACAGTCAACAAATGACTACTTTGGACAAAAGCGCCAGCGAGATAATTCACTGTAAACCAAAGGCTATAGAGGCCTACCTTTGATTCCCGAATGTTGAATATCTTCGCACTAGCTGTAGTCGTGAGTGTTTGACACCTGCTGAAGGTTTGCACTAAGCGGGTGAGGGGACAAGGGTTCCATCCAACAAAGAGAACTGCCAGTGATGTACGTTCCTAAAACTTTTTTTGACGAAAGTAAGAACTTACCACTAGCAAATATGACAATAACGTATTGAAGACAAATTTCTAACTTTAAAATTGAAGGTTAAAAGAGACGACCTAGAAACTGATATGTAACATTTTCTTCTAAATAGAGAAACAAAGCTCATAACCTCTTTGAGTAAATTGCGTGATGATGAAATCGATTCCCTATCACTGGATTCTCTTAAATGATTTTGGAATCTTCAAATATCAGACCAAATACAACTGCTAGCACCAAAAAACTGGTACACCGAAAAGTCCTTTTTTAACACACATTGTCAGAGCAGAGAGTCGTTTGGAAAAAAACTACCATTACTGCCTCTAGGTCTATGTAGGCCTTGGAGAATGATTATCAATCATAAACATCTTATAAAATGATCATTTTCACAACTATATTTTCCAAAATCCAATAAGTACGTAAAGTGAATTTTTCATTTCCCTTGCGATTCATCATATTCCCCACTACGATTGTTTGTATCTTCTCTCTCTAGCACAGGAAAGTCACTTAAGCATTCTGAGAGTTATTTTCAGAAGATTACCAAAGAACATAGGAAAACCGAACTCAATCAGCAGATGAATCAACTGCCTCCCCTCATGACGATCTGATTATCTCATTTAGCTGACTTGAGAGATGATGAACTAGAAAAAGCCGAGCCATCATGTTGTTTGGCATGAGAAATGAAATAACCTTTGAGGAAGAACTGAACAATAGGAACATAGTTTGAGAATTCAGTCTATAACAGGTACAAGTCATGCTTTTTTTTCACTATTCTAATCATAGAAAAAAGTTAGATTTCCTCAGCTCCAATAATTATGATTCTTCTAAGACGACTTAAAATTTCTATAAGGACTACGGTCTATTATGGATCTAGGTAATTAGGGGTGAATAACTCCCATTTGATCCCAATAGTGCGAAGTCTGTATGATTTAATCCACAATAAAATGCTAGGCTTACCAACCCAGACATTGTGTTCACAAACATAGTCTTCAAGCGAGAATTTATATGGAAAACTTTCAGATATAAGTTCACCTCCAGCTCGGTTTTTCTGTCTCTTTATTTTTACCTTTTTGATTAAATTTTATGTATTCTTCTCTTGAAATTTTATTTTTCCTTAATTCATCTTTTTTAACTTATTCTGGGCGGATATAAGAGTAACCATTAATGCGTAAAAAGATTCAGACAGAGAAAACAAATTAAATAATAAAGTTCATCCGTTTTCGAAAAGTCACCAATAAAAAGAGAACCCTGAAAAATCCAAAATGCCAATCTAGACATGGAAGATGGGGTATGAGAGTTAGCACATGAGTAGACAGGACCATTCACGTGTCCCAAGTTTACCTCTCAACATCATATGTCATTTAACTGATCTTTCAAACACATTTTCAGGGATGGTTTTTGGAAGCAGTTGACTGAAACATAAGTTTCAAGTGACATACGGTTTCTAGAAAGACGAATGAGAAAAACCAATCGCCCCATCAATACAAGTCGGATTCTCGATTTCGACATTAGAGAACAGTGTATCAACTACTTCAATTACGCAGCCTGATTTCACTCCATTCACCCATTCGCGTCACCACAGAACCAAAATGTTCATAGAACAAGAAAGCTCATTTTACTTCACTGAATCTAGCAATAAGATATCGGACGACGAATCATTTCCCTTTTAGACAAAATCATAAGAGTCACTGAGCTCTGTGACGGAATAAAATTTCAGGTGAATTCTTCCATTCAATTATCTTTCATCATTACTAGCCAGCTGCCGATAACTGCAGCAGAGACATTCATTCATTTAGCGTAATTCATTTGATCGCTCTAGCACGAAAGATTTTCTGATCCTGCAGGATGGGGAGACCCCATATTATACCAGCATCTCTTTCGGTTCTTCGGTCATCCAGAGGTGTATATTCCCATTCTGCCGGGATTCGGTAACTCGCTAGGCCTTCGGAACAAAGGTGGCTCTGTTCATGCTAAATAGATTTCTTCTAAAATACGACAGAGATACCCTTCTGGCCACGCAATAACTGATGCAAATTGCAGAAATATAAAAGGAAAATAAACCGATTCAGAAATCATCAACTGGAAAAGAAAATCAATTGAGAAATGTTAAACAAACTGCACCCTCTTATCAACTTGCAAAGAGGATCAAATGATTTCTTTTCTAGAATTCCTGAATCTTTTTTGCTATAACGTTGATTATTGACTCTATCCCTTCCTAATGGCGATGACAATTAACCCTATCTTCGACAACCATCATTCCATGATGCGCCAATAATTCACTCGATACAGAACCCTCGGTTACGAATTTAAGAAGCCCCTGGGCCAAAGTCTGAATGACCGCGGAGCCATGTCCATCGTCCACAAAGGATCTACTGGGAAGAGGAAACTCACGGCGATATCGCAACCGTACCTCAACGCCGATCGCGGATCCCAATGCAGAGAAACCTCCGAGATAGGTGGAGCGATCTCCGCGCAGATCGGGAGAATCCGCTGGTCTACGCCGGAAACGGAAGGCCTGGAGCGAATGCGGAGGAAGCGTGGGGAAGAACGGAGAGCCCGCCCCAAGTCAACCAGAAACCACGACCCACGCGTGAAGATCGGGGGATTAAGAAGTACCGGAAACGGCAGACGGAAGATGGAGATCATACGCTTCTGATCTCTGAGCCCATCCATCAAACGGACCTTGTCGTATCATCATAACAGCACATAGGAATTCCTCTGCGACGTTGACTTCTTAGGGATGACGTCAGGGGGTAACGACCTGATCGCAACGGACGACCGCTAAACGGTCTTGTTCACGGCGGGGCCTCCATTATTGGTTTTATTTTATTCCATCGAACTTTCGTCTGTTGCAGTCATATTATATGTCTACGGAATGACCCCATTAGCTGAAACCGTCCGGTGGTACATAATGGCGGCATGGACTCGGCCGGAGCTGGGGATTTGACCTACGGTGGTCAACGGGGCTAGCCCAAGAGGAAAAGTCTACATTCATTACTAAATTAGTCTGCCGCATATGCTGCTCCGTAATAAATTAGGCCGCTCCACATGGTGCTTAGACAAAAGTTTGAGGGAAAAGTGGGAGGGTTGAGGGAAGAGAAGTCTGCAATGAAAATTATGTCCATAATATTTTAATGTGGCATAAATCCTAGATTAAATTATTAATGACGACTAGAGGAAAATAACAGTATATGTTTGAAATAAAATTATTCTCAAATTTTATATTTTATTAATAATATTTCTTACTATGATATTTAATTTGATGTATTATTAATATAATATCATTGTTGTTGTTTAAAATGGTTTTTTTGTACTAGAATCTGAAGATACAAATGTTAGGATTTTGATCTACATAAATTAATTATTTTTTTTATGCTGCTCCTATAATGGGGAATATTTTCCCTAAAAGGGTTTCCTATTTCTCCTTCACATAAGTTGTCCCCATATTTTCAATTTAATATTGTTTCCACCCATTTCTCACTAATTGATGCTTTTTGCGATCTAAAAAATATGTTTCTTTTGAATCTCCTTATAACCTTAAGTATTTCATCTTTCAGCTTGATAAATTATTAAATCATGTATTTAATGCATTTGATATTTATGTATTATTTATTTATTTATGGAGAGGAGAATGAGAGTCCCATTAAAATATCTTATAAATAAAATAAAATATGCAACATATTATAGTTAGAAAAGTAAGTACTTTTTAATCCATGAGTAATGTTAGTGATCAGCTAATAAATAGCCAACAAAGAGTATAATAATATTTATTTAATTATTCTTTAGATAATGAAAATGTAAATGGTCGGTGCACTAGCCTGTGATGGTGGTCCATGCCATTTAAGAGGTCAACACAAAATCAGATGACTGAATTAATCCATCTGATTTTGATTCTTATGTGATTATATAAGATGATAGATATTATACCACAATGGTTCATAAGAATGTTATATTCCTGAAATATATTAAAAAACACTCTTACTTCAATCATTTGTTGAGGCCCACATCTACTATTGCTACTAGTGGACATACTTGAATAAATTGTTGTTCATCTCTAACACCTCCTTGAATTGCTTGATGGATTACATGTCAGATGCCACCCAACTGGTAGATGAGATTGCATACCATCATCAACTTCCCCATCCTTTGTTGAAGTGATACATTCAAAAAAGAAAAAGAAAAATTATGAAAGCAGTTGTGCCATCTATAAAAGGAGATCACTTGAAATGAAAGATAACATCACATTACTTATATATATATCTAGAATGAACAGGTCATGGATTGTACCCAAAAATGCCTCAAAAGCTAATATAAATAAAGAAATTATTCCAAATCCTTGTACAAATGATAGGTGATTAGAAGAAATCCATCAAACTAGAGACTTTGATGAGACAACTAAGAAATGTAGACCTTGATATATGGTGATTGTATTATTAGGATGATCATAAAATTCAATGAAAATAATCACTCCAAATTATTTGAGAATATGCATTAGATTAATTGAATGAGGTCTTGGTAATAAGGGTATCAATCTATTAGCTGAAAAAGACATGCTAGTGATCTTCATCCAATTTAATCAAAAAGTTTGCAATGAGAAAAGAAGCTAAGGTAATGAAACAGAGCATAACATATATATATATATATGCATAGTGACAACTCCATAGACTCATAACTAGTATAATAATTTGTCAATCACATTTTCAGCAACCATATTCCAAATAAAATGGTGACTAATCTCTATGTTTCATTCTTCCATATAGTACTAAATTCTTTATTATAAATATAGTTGTGTTGTTGTTAGTTTCACAAATAAAATACTTGGATATAAAGGATTTTTAAAGACATGAAAATTATATAAGAAAATCTAATAGAGAAATATTATTACAACAAGACAATTATATCTGTGAAGGAAAAGTTAGTATTCCGTAGAAGAATGAAACATACAAACATTCATCACCACTTATTCAAGATATGGTTCTTGAAAATATGATTGACATGAAATTTTTCTCATCAAATGATTGATGCAAGTGACTTTATGTATCCCTTGAATTATCTCAAGTTTATCAAATTTTTAAAATAACTTTGTGTTAGAAATCTTGCATCAAGAGTGTTAATAAGTGATGTAAAGTGTGGCCCACTATCTCTCCACAAACCAAGTACAAAAATACTAGTGGAGGTCATCTCTATATGTTGTGCAGAATTTAATAAGAAATCTCAATAAAGATAATGGGGGTTAGTGGGAAACTTCAATGGGTAAGGTCTCACGCATGAATTATGATGTCTAGAAGTGGGAAAGTTCACTTCAGCCCTTAAGTCTACTTTTTATCACCTGTATTGAGTTGAATTCCATGTGAATTTCTTTAGTGTAAAGTTTTTCATCATATATTTCTTTATATATACTTATTTACTCTCTTCTTTATTTCTCTCCTTTTTTATTGTAGAATTAGATAAAAAAATATTTAATATTTATAATCTTGTTATTTTGTACACTCTTATTGATCTAAGAGATCTATATGGAGAAACGTACTTGATTTTTTTTGTCAAGAGTTGACACTACTTGCTGTAGGCAACACCCTCAATCTATTGCAATCATTTGTGTCATTTTTTAGTAGAGATAAATATGGGTTGTGGAGTATAAAGATAAAAATATTTTTATTTCACAAAATCTATGACATTATTAAGAATCTTTAAGCTAATGACATTTTTTTCCAGAGTGATTATACAAATAAGGAAAGTTGAACACAAACTGATTTGAAAAAACTTTTGAAGAAAAGTACAATAAGTTGTGTCACATGCTATTTTTTATGAAAAGCTTTTATTTAAACAAGCTATGTCATAAGTTATTTTCCTCAAGTTGTAAACACAATAAGGTCCTTAACGTGACTTAGTCATTATATAATAAATCACGTAAATTTAAAATTCATAAAACTAAAAAATACTAATTTTTAGATATTTAAAAGTATTTTTGAACAAATATATAAATTATAATTTAATAAAAGTTTCAAAAATAGTAAGAATTTTTCAGGTCAATCATAAGGATGTAATATAGTATTAGATATTTTTTAAAAATTTTCTTCAAATATTAAATTATTTTATGAATTTTAGATAAGAAATAAACCTAAAGTATATTTAAAATTCATGAAAAAGAGAAATAAAGGTGAAGACGTCAATATGACATTAGTACTTGACAAATGCAAATTTGGCTGAAATAAAGTTTCACATGGTAATTCTTACATAAGTGATTAAAAATGATTTAATTGATCAAATTAAGATCTATAAAAGTTGAAAGAATCATATTTTAATGAGGAATAGTTTGATAAATTTAAATCACATAGTTATCACTAAATGAAGTAAAAATTAAGTTAAAAGTAGAAAAATAAAGTTCCGGCATCACGACAGTAATGTGTCGTCAATGTATCAAAATCTTGAGTGTTTTGAAGGATTGTCGTGCAGTGTCTACAATCTCGAAAGCTCTCCTTAGACAAGATGATATGGGTAATTTCTATATCTTCTTGTGAAGTTTAGAGATTGATGAAATAGGTCATTGAAGCATCTTCGACAGTTGTCACCCAGTGGAGCAGAAAAAATGTGACTTTACGACTTTCCAACATGTGTCACTTGATAGAAATGAGCTGAATGGAGGTGGGGCACATGTTATGAAACTTTATCCTTAGGTCCACACAGTAAGAGAAGGCTCTTCATCACATGCGGTACACTCTCAAGAGATGGCGATGTCTCTCGGTAGATCGTCCTCTTTTTGATGACAACTTATTCGTCGATTAATTGGAGATAATTTAGTTAATAAATTCATGATCTTTTTATCATGAATCATTTAGTAATTTTAGTAACAATACTTTGTGAATCACATTGACAAGATTTTTGCTGATGATCTAACAATTCTAACAACTTAATTCTTCATGAGCGATCTATAGGAAAGTTACATTAATTAAATAAAAATATGAGTTTTGGCTTTGGGAAGATTTGAACCTACACCAATCGCTTGCCTACATTAGAGAGATTTAAATAAGTAATCTAATACCCTTATCAAGTGATGTCCTTATGGTATATCTCTATAATAACTAAGGGGTAGTTTAGGTATTAAAATCTTTGAAGTTTTTCAGAAAATGTGTGACACAATTTAATCTCACATTACTTGTACGTCGAAGTCTTGGGTGAATACACAGTAATATCACATTTACAACTAATGAGTCTTTTTCTCCTACGTGTACCACCATTCTTTGTCCCATAACTGATTAGTTATCAGTGACGTGGAAAAGGAGTGACACACATGTGTCTTCATCGGTCTTAGCTACTCAAGCCTCTACTTGTGGCTCCCTCCAACTGTGCTTTTGACCTGCTTGCAGGCCTGATTGGCCAATAGGTTACCCCCTTTTTTTATATTTTAATTTTAATTTCTTTTTCTTTATTTATCTCAAAATTAAGACTATAAAAATCATATAAATTTATATAAAATAATATAATTAACCAAAAAATCACATTAATCAATTTAAAACTATTTTTCATATTTTAACCCAAATAGAAGTCTAATTATCATGATTTAAGACTAAAACTAAATTATTTATTAATTATTAACTCATGATAATGAAAACTTATTAGTCCTCAAAAGAATCAATGATTGTGAAAGAAGAATTTTATAAGAACAATGAGGTTATCACAATGAAGTTCTAAACACTCTACAAAGAATTGAAGATAATCTTCTTAAAAGGTAGTGACTATGTTCCAAATTTATTTTTTCATATTTTATTCAGTAGTAATCAAATGCAAATATTTGGGGAAGTTATAAAAAAAAGTTTAAAAAGGTGTTTCTAAAACTTCTAAGTTTGATTATATTATATACTATTGAATAATATAAGGATATATTTATTTATTATAAAATAAATTCATTGGTTCTTTGTTAGTATATGAAGAAAGAATAAATACATACATAATTGGTTCTTTGAATGAACAATCATTTCAAGGTAAAGTTGAATATTAAAAAGTAAGAATAATGGAGAATGCTCTTTCAATTATGGGAATGATAATAAACACTAGAGGTAGTGGTCATTCTAGTTGTAACTATGTAACAATCATGTCATATCTAATTTTTATCATCAAAGATATTAAGAAGTAAAAGTCAAGTTATAAAATAATTTAACACCTTTTTGTAAGAATTATGGTAACATCGAAACATATTACTTGGAGAAGTCAAATGAGCATGGAAATGTTGCAAATGAAAAGAACAAAGGTAATTTATTTCCTATCCATATAACTTTGTTAATAGATTGGTTTGATATATAGTTCCCAGCTAGTGCATGTAGTAGTCTGATGATAGAAAATAAAGATGTATTTCAAAGTCTTAATACATCTATGAGTTGCGAAATTTAAATTGAAAATGGAAAAAGGTTTCAAATTGAAGGTATAAAAACCATAGCTTTCTAAACAAAATTAGGTATAAAAATGTTGGTAGATGATGTGCATGATGTTCCTAAATTTTCCTAGCCTAGTTCAATTAATAGAATGAAGTTATACCTTTCAAAATGATGTGTTATTTAGTAAGAAATGATGCATACCTCTTGTGTCTATTATCAAGGTTGGAAAAATAATGTTTATCTGTGATATTTAAAAACTTGTTGAATTTACCATGATTAAAAACGAATAATAATTATTTGCTTTTTAAACTCATTTTATAATTTGAACTTTAATGGATTTAAACTATTGTTCCACAAGCATATGGTTTTTGCTTACCATTTTCAGTCAAGAAAGGTTGAAGAATAGAGTCACCACTTGAACTAAAACATGCATATTTGTGGGTCAATAAGAACTCATTTAAACAAAACTAGATATTTAATATTTTTTACTGATGATTTTACTTGCATTATTAAGCTTTTCTTTTTTTTCAATATTTTGAAACATTTGAAAATTTTGAAAAAAATTACAATTTAAAGCTCTTGTGAAAACAACAAGTTAATATGTCATAAATGTACTATGTACTAATAGAGGAGGAACTTTTTATCCCATAACTTTGATTCTTTTTATCAACAACATTACATTCATATGCAATTGATTATTAGAAAACACTAGAGCAAACTAATGTTCTTGAGAGAACCAACAATAAAGTGATATAAATGAATTTAAATATATTAAATTAGAAGCAACTTCCTAATAATATTTAGATAGAACTAGTGACAATGTTGATTCATCTCCCAACAAGGCACTGTTGAATATGCTTCTTATAAACCATGGTATGAAAGAAAGTCTAATGTTAGTAATTAGAAATATTTGGCAATGTAGTACGCCTAGATTGTTTTATACAAATTGAAACATTATGATAGCTCCAATGGCTATCTAATGCTAGGTCTCCAAATATCTAGCAATAATCTTCTGCTAGATAGCATAATTGATATTAATTATGCTATGAATGAAATATTTTGAGTGCTCTTATGATTCAAGTATATTAACTATTATTCCTACTAGATATCTAAATTTAATTTTATATTGGAGAGGATTAATGACAAATCATTGAACTAGATAGCTGAGGTAGATTACAAAAGATTACTTGAGTAGATCTATCAACCCCTATCTAGACACTATCAACAATTTTTGAGTCCTTTAGTATGATGTTGTATTGTGCTGAATTACGACTATGCTTCATTTGTGCTTAAAATAACTTAAAATATATTATGGTTTTAGCCATAAAATCAATGGAGTGATATTTCCCTAGACTATTTAGTAGACTATAAAGAACCTATCTCATGCTCATTGTAGAAGAAGCCTGCATTCTTATTCATATGAATGGAGTCTAAAGCTGAATTAGATAAATATCTAGATTACATCAAATTAGAAGACTGAATTTTTTTATATATTATACTAAGAATTTTAACTTTATATATTCCTATGCCATAATTTGTTTTTAAATTATGTTGATTCTATTTTATATTTCACATTTGTAAAAAATATTAGAACTTCAAATTAGAAAGTTTAATATTACATATCATACAAAAAAGATATCCCCTCACCCGTTTCTTATAAACTCTCTTAAAGCCCATACAAAAATTAAGATTCCAAAGGAAGGGAAGAATGAGAATTTTTAATGGAAGAAATATAATAATACAAAGAAATCAATCATGAGACCTTGAAGAATTGCTCTCAAAAAGATGTTACAGGTGTAAAAATGGAGCTTCATGTTCACGTGGTTGTTAAAAGTATATAAGGCAAAATTGTTATCCAACAATGCATTAAACATCACAATGATTTCAACAAGGACACAAAACAAACTTGATGCAGCAACACTAGAGAGTTTCCCTTTCATTGAAGAACTACTTAGGCAACCCTTGGTTTGGAGAACTAGCAATTCAAGTTTCATCCCACTATTTATCTATAATTAAACATAATTTGTTTGGGTTTTCTTTCATAATAGGCACCCATGTTCTAACATTTCCAACCACCATGTTTACTTCTATCATTTACCTTTAATTCATACTTAGGTCATAATAGCATTATTTAAGGATTTGTAGTTTATGTTGTCAATATCCTTAATTTTTGATAATTAAAAGTGAAAATTGATTGATTTGTGACTATTGAATATTCATAGTTATTTTTATGTCTCAAATATTCAATATAATTAGCCATTAGCTGTAGGATCATCCTGTAGCGAAATAATAAGTATATGGTTAAAAAGGTATAAACAAATTGTGTGAATTATCTTATCTTTGATTTATATTTCTTTAGCCATATTATGCAATATGTAGCATTCTGAAATGATGATAGATAGGTTTCATAAGATCTCTTGTGGATTACATCATCAAAAATATAAAAATTAAAGATATACTTCAGTTTTGAAAAGATTATCCTAACAATGACACATCAACTACTTATATGGATAAAAGTTCATAATAGACTTGGATCTTTTGAATTAAACTTGGACATCCAACCATTCAGCGTCATGTTATGAAACTCTAGTTCAAATTTGAACAAAAAAGGACAAGAATATAGGGAGATTGGAAGGTTCAAAGGTAGTTAATATACATTCCAAAAAATAATAAGTTTTCAATGAGGTTTATGAATGTTTGGGATCTTTGAAAATCAATAAACTATTAAAAGAGAAAGGCAAACTTCAAAGATAAGGCATTCACATCCAAAATTAGTTAAACATCAAGCTCTTCTAATAGTATGCATCAACAACATGAGATAATGTTACATCTTCTCCGATTGATTTTGGTAAAACAATCAAGATCACTTATATAGTTTTTGTTCTTCATCAGGCCCTAAGGTAATTAGGTGGCTTGAATGAAGTTTTGAGGTGTTAATAGCCACATTTGGCCTATGGAAGGTTAGGTCTCTAAGGAGACAAACTTGAGATCTTTTGGGTAGCTAAGTTTGTGATTTTGAATGTGTAATTCTTGAAGAAATTAATAAATACCAGAGAGAATTTCCCTCTAGGACTGAAAATAATCAGGTGAGAGGTGAATCAATATAAAATCTTAGTGTTATTGATGAGTATATGTTGAAATGTTTTTCATGATATAAGTGTGGCGGCACATATTATGACACATACACATAGATCTAGCCTAAATAAAAAAAATAGACAAAAAATTTAGAAACCCAATTCACCCCCACTAGTGGTGTTTTACCTACTTCTTAGTTTCAACAAATAAGACCATAAAACCCATTAATTATTTTAATTTAAATAGAATTGAAGCATATTTTTCTTTATAATGATTTATGCATTTTTATTTTATTAATTTGAAATGATTATCCTTGATTTTGGTTGTAATATTTAGGTGTGTTGAGGTGGGTGCTATTAAAATACATCTAGTCTTCAAGTTTTTGGTTAATGGAGAAGAAAAATCCATTTTTGGGCAAGAGAGCCAAAGGGCAAAGAAACCCTCCACATTTTCTACCCTTTTTGCTACTCATTCCAACACCTATTTGCATTCACTCATTCCTACATTGACCTACCTATACCTAATTGCCTTACACCCACTCCAACTTGCATGTATTCATCTATACACATGCTCTAACCCACTTGCACATATTTTACTCATAACTATTTGCTTGCTCCAATCAGCACCAATGACACTCACCTAGGCTCATGTCACCAGCCCACTATGCACCACTTAGTGAATACACTTGAAGCATTCCACATCCACATCATGTCCACTTACGTATGTTCTCTCAAAGACCTAGTCATGTGACCATTAATAATTATTTGAGCATGTTTAAGAAATCCGATTTTAACATATTATCTAATTTATTTTTATTAGTTAATTATCATGAGATAAGTTAATATTGTATTATTCAAGACGTCATCATCTCTTTTGCCTCAACTTCCATAAAACTTCATTGTGTTTAGATGAAGTGTATAGTTTGATAGGGAAAAAGGAAGAAAAAGGAAGGTGGAGTGAACTATCACTTTAGAAATATGCATAGCAGTGAATATCACTTTTTCAATCATGATGTGAGTTGTCAAGATGGTAAAACATAGATATTGAGTGTTGCAGTGGTTCATCCCTATTAACTTACTTCACTCTATAGAGGTCGACCCCCTAATTGAACTACCCTCATACCATACAAATAATGGAATGCTCAACTTGTAATTTTATACGGCCCAAGCACACATGATGCTTGCTTCTAGATTCTCAACTCCAAGGCATTAAATTAAATTAGCACCCAATTAATCTATTCTAGATTAATATTCAACATTTTCTTGTAGCATGGTTAGCTAGGGCTTTGATTTTGAAAGCTTCAATCCTTCAAAGAACTGCCTTAAACTGTGTTAAAATCAAATCTTAAAAATTTGTCTCATTGAGCAGTACAAGCACAAGAATTTTTTAGGATGGCTCTAAAGTAAATAATCATATCGATAGTTCTAATGGTAGCCAATGAGTGCCTAACTACTCACTTCAGGTCCATTAGTATAGCATGAGCATGGGTAAATTACACAAGTTGCATTTGAGCACATATCATGACAACATAAGTATGATGCAATGTAGCATAGGGTATTGTACTTTGGTAAACTATAGTGCAAATTGAAGGAAATGAAGGTCAACACTTGTACGCAATAATATTTTGTAGGAAAATTTTCTTTTATTTTGTTTTCTTCTTCTAACACAAGCAGGCCAAGGTGGGTTGACTCCTTTCTTAAAAAACTTTAAAAATTAAAACATATAAAATTATTCCTAAATTTCTGTGCAACTCTTTCGGTGTTTAGTGGCCAATAAAATTGATACTTCCAAGTGGTAATATAATTTAAAAAAAGCATAAAAGGATATGACCTTGTTGACTTTTGTGCTTTTGTCAACTTCAAAACTCAAAAGGAAGATGTGATGTAGTTTATTAGCTAGCTACCGTCGAGTATTATTTAGGTGCTTTGACTTCTCAAGGGTATTAATTTGCATGAAACTTGTTTAGGATACCAATTATTCCTTTGACTAGGCTTAGATATCTCTTGAAATGGAAAGCTCCTCATCATAAGCAAATCATCATCAAAATCAGAATAGCTTTTTAGATATGCAATTTAGTCTTCCTTCTCATCTTGTAATTTATTTTGTTCTTAGAATCGAGCATGGAGGCTTAAGTCAAAGCCTTTGTTAGGCCCAAAATGCAGGGTTTTTCTTGGAAAGGTTCTCCCTTCAATGCAGCGATGATGGCGCGTCAATAGTCAACGGTTAGTCACTGTCCTTGGATGGTTTTGGCGGGGTTTTGTATGGCCACCCCCGACTGCCCGACCCTCGATGTCGCACGTGGATCGCCGAGGTCCAACCTCTCTTATCCTTCAGTCATGGCGGGATGGGCGGCGATCAGATGGACGCCCCGCCCCTACGCCGCGTTAACGCTCCCCGTTCTCTCGCGTTTGCATCACCGTGGAAACCTTGGGCTTCCTCTGCTGAGGGGCGATAGAAATCGCTCGTGCAGGCCGATGTCGTCGTCGTCGTCGTCGTTATCTCCCTCTGCTTCTGCGGAGGTCGGTGGCTCCACCGCCGCCGGTGGTGGTGCGGGGAAGGTCACGGCTCCGTACGGTTCGTGGAAGTCGCCCATCACCTCCGATGTCGTCGCAGGCGCGGAGAAGCGCCTCGGAGGAATTGGGGTCGCCGGGGACGGGCGGCTTGTGTGGATAGAGTCCCGCCCTGAAGAAGCAGGGTGAGTGATCTCCATCTCTGTCCTCGCGCTGAATGAAAACCCTCCCTAGAATCTTTTTCTTTTCTCTTTTGGGCAATGGAATGAGTTGGGGGATTGTTCCTCATGCTGAAGGTGTCCGGATGCTGAACATCTTGAGGTTACAGGAAATTGATATGTTTACAGCACTCAGCGAGAGCCTTCTTTTGGGGATCTGAAAAAAAATCGTTGATGTGACGCCAGCTAACTCATGCCAAGAACAGTAAACTACTGGCCAAATCTTGTAGTCTCTACCTAAAGCTTGTCTAAGAATCAAGATAGCCACAATTAGAAAGTGTTAACGTGGATGGAATCTTAATAAGAGCCTTCTCAAGGCCTTTACTCCAACCCATCATGAGAAACCTTAAACGGTGCGCCTGACCTAGATGAGAATTACATAAAAGACTTCAGTGAAATTTTATTCGGCGTAAAATTCTAATGAAAAAAATATATATAACCTGCACAAATATCTCATTAAATAAAAAAAATAAGGAAAAACTAACTACTGTGTTCCTCCATAGGAAATATGTTATAATTCCGACTGAAATCAGCACAGCGGATCCAATCTTAAAGGGTGTAAATTCCATCAATTAGAGAGCATTAGATGATAGTTCAACTTCCAGTTAATCACTAAAAGTAAAATCTCCAAGGTTTGTTTCTGTCAGACGCAGATAATGTTCAAGCAACTAAAACTAATAAAGGACCCAGATAATGTTCAAGCAACTGAAACTAATAAAGGACCTTAGACCAGAGCAGTTACTTGGCAGGCTTCTTATTCTGTGGTATAGGATTATTCCGTACCAATGTTAAATCAATGTGGATTACCATATCGCATTAAGATTGAGGATACTCATTAAAAAAATTGAAAGAAACTGGAAACATAATCCTTTTTTTGCTTTTTAAAGAAAGCAAACTTACTAATGTACGTTGTCTTAGTCTAGTATATTGACATGCACCAAAGATCTAGTATGTACAAATAATTTACCACGCATGGGAAATCACCCCACTCCTTTGATGGTACTGGCCCATCATTTTCTATATGTTTTTCATTCTTGTTCTCTAGTTTTATCATTCTGGTTTCTTTTTTTCCTTGTGGAGGTTCAGCGGGAATGGGGGCAGCATGGGGAAGTTAACACATGCTCCTCTCTTCTCCTTTGTTTTCTGGATTTCCTCTTTCAGTTCTTATTCCTACCAAATAGAGGAGTCTACCAAATTGGTCACTTAAATTGTTCATCATTGGAAGCACGATATTAAGTTTGAAGTGGAGGGAGGCTTCCCTGGGAGGCAATGCTATTTTAATGTCTTCAAGCCTTGAACATGGAACTAAATAAATCTGTACTGAATTGTGAATATTTTGAGTCAGGTAGCCAGAATAGGGTACCTGTGCCGCTTCCTTCTTGAAATTAAATTCGTCCCTACTGAACCCTAGCTTGTGCAGATCCAGATATCCGGACTCTGTCAAATGTTCCAATGCATGACTAATCCTCTGATTTCAAACCGATAACGGGATGGAGAGTGATAGATTGGTTCGCTTTCTAGTCTTCTGCGATCTGACTAAACTTTTGTTCTCTTTTCATCTGGACCTTGGGATGCGTAAATTTATGTAGATGTTGACTGCAGATAAGTTATGTAATCCTTGTTGTTATCCTTTCCTGACATTTCTTCTAGACCAAATTCATCTGTCAGGAACCAATTCCCAGAGGATTATTTTACGTCCATATGCTCAACTAGGAGCCTATGAAATGGTTCCATTACTAACATGAACTTGAGGCAATGATTTAAAAGATAACGTGGAGATTTGAAGGTGTTTCTGGAATCTTTTTTTTTTTTTTTTCTACGACCAAGGAAAAGTATCCGAACGGTATATTAACGAATTCGCAAAGATGCCCACTGGTGTCTGTTCAGCTAGTTTACTTTAAACCACTATATTAGGAAGCCCTCTGCTTTTTTGAATAAGAGACAAAGAGGAAGCATTAGAATTTTACAGGTATCTAAACTACATCACAAAGATTATTACTGTAAGTTCGTGTAATATTACAATATTTCCATTTTATCTGGAAGCCGTTGCGATAGAGAAAAAACCCTTTGCCAGACTTCTCCTTCGCAATCTAGAATGTGATAGCTGTGGCCTTAGTACGAATGTGTCCTGGAGACCGATGTCTTTTGGTCATCTTTGAACCCATCTATAATTAAGTTAAAAACTTTTCCCATTTTCTAGATGGCTGACTAAAAACTAGGAAAAATTCCTGTCACCCCTAAGAATGTCAATTCTGTGCCAGTGGTTGTCATTGTTCATCTTATTCATATATGATGCTGTGTTCTTCTCTATAATACTCTGACTGCAGTACACTTGCTCAATTCAATAACCACTATTGAATTCTTATAATGCATGAACTACATTTGGTTGAACGCATATTTTCGTGAGTTGGAAGTCTTGATAATCATGCAGGTTCGTTTATTTTCATCATACTGATTTTGATGGTCCAGTAAACTTTAGATAGGTCCAGGTTTTGAATGATGTAATATCTGTGACAAATAAAAGTTGCCAATACATTCTAGACAGTGTCATATTTTAAGTGAATGAGGCCTTGCTGAGCTATCTCTTCAATGGCTAGTAGATCTAGTTTTTTATATTTTTTGCCCTAAGATGAGGCCATTATGAAATGACTATGACTTTTGCGTAGGTTTTTCTCCTGTTGTACAAAACGTATGGCTAAGAATCGGAATCTTTTAAATTTTTTTTAGGATTATTTCTGAATAACAATCAAAATGAAGGCTGTACTGGGTCAAATAGGCTTTATAATTTTGAGGAATTACACCAAAACAATAGTGGTGATCATAGTTAGGTGTCCATGGGAATGATCTTGAAGGAGAACAATTGATGAAATTCAATGAAGAGGCTTTTTGTTCAGTTTATTCTATGTCCACTAACGAAGCCATTACTTTGTGAAATAGGATTCTTACTCTTGTCTTTCGGGTATGTATTACATCTCCTGCCACCTTTTCATTCTCTTCTTTCCTGTTGGGCACTTTTTGTGCATACCACGTTAGGACATTTGAAGTTTTTGACTCTGAAATTTTTTGTTCAGACGTATGGTCCTTGTTAAGGAACCTGTGGAGCCAGAGAATAAGCCTATAGATATCATTCCTCAAGAGTTTGCAGCAAGGACGTTGGCTCAGGAATATGGAGGGGGTGCCTTTGCAGTATCCGAGAACATGGTCTTTTTTTCAAACTATAAAGATCAAAGGTTGTACAGACAGATCATCGGAGGTAATTCGTAACATAGATTGTGCTTGAAGATGTCTTAATTCTTGGTTTAGTAGCTTTCAGGTAAGATTTTGCCATTATGTATGGTACAGGACTGACATTGTATAATGTTTCAGATCTCCTCTTGTTAAGTAAGTTCTACACTTAGCTGGACGAAGAGCGTGCACTTAGATTCTGGAGGGAGAGATCCCTTAGATGCTTGAAAGCTCTGGCATAAAAGCTATGATGAACTGGGAGCAGAGGCCAGGATATAGGGGGCAAAGTTGAAGCGTCTTCTAGCCATAAACTTTGCCTTTTTTAAGGGACTCAGGACCCGTATCCTTCAAAGAGATGAAGAGTCCCAAACGTCATTGGAAGGGACAAATATAAGTAGATAAATACGGGAAGACGCAGAGGAGTCAAGGTTTTAGAAAGGTTCAGGAAAGCTAAACACCCTAAAAATACTAATGATGACGATCTTGAATGCGATTGGTGTCCTAAAATTGGAGATGACGGATTTTTTATGAAGGATAAGAAAGTTAGGAAATTGACAAACTATTTCTTTAAACAGTCCCTAAGCAGTATGTCATTGTTTTGGATGATGCTGATGACTTGTAGGGAGCCACAATGACGAGGGAAGGCAGAAAAGCATAGGGAAGATGGTGTAGGGACTGTGTGCATCATGATTGGTCTACTGTTTAAATCAAGTTCTAGAAGTGAGGAAAAAAGCAGTCAGTTCATTAGAGTGCCAATCATTGACTAAACATGGAAGGCAGCATTCAACACACGATATCATTCTATCCTTCAAGCTATGTTTTATATAGAAAGCATTGAGGCACAATGATAATTCATAGGTGGATGGATATTAAATACAAGAATAGCTCATATATCCTGAAACTTTATTCATGATATGGTAGGGGTGACAACAATATGCAATACTATGGAACCACATTAAGATGTTTTGGAAATTTTAAAGAGGACTGAGATGGGCATCTTAAGAGGTATGGTTGCCATTTTATGGTTCTACAGGGATATGAGGAAAACCATATTGAACACTGGATGAGATTTTTACCGGAATGAAATTCAGAAAATTGAATATTCATGCAGAATAAAATGAGATGGCAGAATACTATCTCCATCATAAGGTGCTGTTCCTTAGTTGCATCAATTTAAACAGAGACTGCAATCTTCTGTCATACATCTTTAACCAAATCGACAAGGCAATCTCCCTGAATTGAGAGGCATGCAGAGATTCATTTTTATATCGAGATGCATACAGCATTTGGCGAAAAATAGTTGAACATAAGAAATCCGAATGCAGGTGATGAGTTTCTTATGTTCAAAAATGTTAAAACAACTGTTGAAATATCTGTCACGTGCAGTTGACACAGATTCATAATGGGACAACCGATTTTAGGTTTTTTTCAAGTATCCTCATTGGTGTTCAGCGTCTAGTCTTGGAGTGTCTCTCGTTATCTTAGAACAATAGGCCTGTGAAAGCTGACTTTCCTTAAAATCTTCAAGACCCCTTATAACTTAAACCGTAATTTTCTGTTGCTTTAAAAGATAATTGTATTATTTTCATCTTTTTCTAATCAACACAATCAATCTGACACTTTTATCAAGCTTTCAACATGTTGCCCAATTATTTATGGTATAATTCTTTATGTGGAAGATGCGTACTTAGAATCATCTACTTTTAACCTGGGTGAGTTAACATCGGTTTGAACTGCCTCTGTTCATCAGAGAAATTTCCAGTGCCGATCACTCCTGATTATGGTGGACCTGTTGTCCGCTATGCCGATGGAATGGTTGACCCCCATTTTAAGCGTTATGTCACTGTAATGGAAGGTCAGGAACATGAAATCTATCACATTTCTTGATATATTTTGTTTTTATTCAATTTAAATTAATTTCATCCGTCTTTCATATGCCAGATCATCGCCAAAGTAGCACAAATGCAACAACATCAATAGTCTCTATAGATTTCAGGAATGAAAACATTCTAGGTGAGTACAAATATTCCGTGGACATTCTACAGATCTTTGTGACATTCTTCTGGGATAACATACTTAGAAATTTTAGTGAAAAGCTTTTTTGGAGTTCTTGCTTGTTTACCTTGTGTTCCAGAACCAAAGGTACTCGTTAGTGGCCGTGATTTCTATGCTTCACCACGTATTGACCCTGTTGGAAAGAGAATGGCTTGGATTGAATGGGAACATCCAAATATGCCTTGGGACAACTCTGAACTTTGGGTTGGTTATTTTTCAGAGGATGGGTAAGATATGTTTCCCTCCTGCAGGATAAACTGTTTTCCATGTCTGTTGCTGATAAAATTTTCATAATTTATTTTTTATAATGTAGGGTTCAATATGATCTTAGTCAATGTAGGAACTTAAAAAACATCAGACTGATCCCTGTCGCTCTTCAAATCAAAGTCATCTTTTAAAATTATTTTCTTGCACGTCTCAGATATTGTTCATACATAGTTGTTTTTAAACTCAGTGATTGTGAAGCATCTCCAATCCAAAACAACTTCTTGATGCTACCTTGGATCATTGAGATATGCCCGTTTTTCCTACCAAGGATTGACCAAGATGTCAAGGAAGAAAGGGCACTGCCGTGAGGATCCAAGATTAGAATAGTGATCAATATGTGAAATAGGGTCAAAAAAGTTCTAAGAAGAGCCAATCCAGCGGGTTGTAACATTGTACATATTATCTGTCAGAGAATTACCAGTGAATATGACTTCGACTAACATCTACACAGACCCTTTCTCAAACACGTTTGATATAGTCAAATCAAGCGCATTGGTCATTTGAAAATTCGTCCATTTATTGCTTGGAATGCTTTCGTTTTTTTCTCCTATGAGATTTACTTTCTACTGTTGTTCATTTGTAGAGTGATCTCTTTCATTTGTTTTCATCGTTTATGTGCAGAGAGTTATCAAAACGTATATGTATTGCTGGTGACAGTCCTGCCTTGGTGGAATCTCCAGCTGAACCAAAATGGTCTCCAGAAGGTAGCAATAGAAAGCAATGTCTAAGAGGCCAACTGAAAAGATGAGAGTGATGATTCAATCTTGCATACTATATAGACTAAGAGGCCAACTTCCTTCCAGATTTTGTGATCTCTCATTGACTTTAAGAGCAGCGTATTATTAGACAAAGTAAACAAAGACCCCTGAGGCGTGCCAACTGGGTTGAAACATTTGGCCGCCTGCTAGAAGGGAAAACACATTGCTACAGCATGATCAGCAACCATAAGCAGGGTACATAACCCAAATGAAAAGTAATCAATCAGCAACCACGTAGAGGTATGATTTTCATGCAACCCAAATAGAAGACAAGGTGAAACCAGAATCATGGAATTAAATGAAGAACAAAGTCAAAAGATTAAACCTGATCCTTGGATAAGTATCTATACATATTATGTACAAATATACCTTCGAACAGCAGAACACTGGCCATCGACCTGAAGGTGGAGACACTGAGGTAGACAATACCCTTTTTTTCAGATCAGGGTGACTTTCTTCTAAACCAGCCATTTTCCAACACAACAAGTGTAGGAGACATGCCCACTGGTTGACACCCGCAGATCTTCCCCATCAGCATAATCTTCCTGCCATGCATAAAGGAGTGGATGCTAGAGAATATTGTGAGATACATGGATGACCGGATGATCTCTTGGTAATTTACTGGGAAAATACTGTAAGATTCTGCCTTGCAAGCTACAGATATAGATATTTCCATTGCTTCAAATTTTTCTGCACGGTGTCCTCGGCCAGCCCTGTGCTCACATTCCCAATCCAGTCCTCCAGCTGCAACATCTCTGACAAGCGAACAATGAATCCTAGTCTTAATATGTTAAATAACAATTTAAGCAGTAAAGAATATTTATTATTTATTAATATTCAGTATTCAGTAACAATATTAATTGTTCAAATTGAATCAAATACTTTTGGGATCAAAAATATTAACATGGTATCAAAAATACTTTGAGTTAGCTTTCATACCCATATTGACCTCATTGACATTTTTTGATTTTGGCTAATAATTACTTTTAAGTAATATTTTTTGTAAATATTAGTAATTTAAACTGGTAAAATTCATCAAAGTCTAGAATTCAGTATTGTGGGATTACAATTTCAATATTTTTTTACTTTTCAATTGAGGTTTTCTTAATATGTATTCAATTAATTTCATGTTCTTGCATAATACACTATGTATCTATAGATCAATTTCATCCATAGTTAGTAGAATTCAATATTTTAATTGATCTTTTAATTGTCAAGGATCAATGCAGCAGTGAGAGCTTTTTCTTTTTGCTTCATGACCCTACTTTTATCTCAAAGTTGTATCTACAGGTAGCTTAGAGTGTGCAAGATAGTTCCTTACATCCTTGGGCCTCTTGGGTTAAAAAGGTTGTACAATAGTCTTAAAACTATCAGATCCCACTTTTCTATTTTGAATCTCCAAAATTCATGTTAATCTTATAAAGTGAATATCAATTTAGTACCTTGATAATTTCCATTGAAGTTTGTGCGTTTGACTCCTCAATGATCTATTAGTAAATAATTTCATACAAAAAATCCAAACATTAGCACTTACACATAAAATAATGACAATGCTAACTCTTATTTAGAATGGCTGACATGTCATTGGCATTTAGAATGACTCTTATTTAGAAAAATGTGTCGAGCATATGATGGTCACTGGCATTTTTTGAATGAATGGCTGACATGTGAAAGATGTCGAAGAACAAGGGAAGAGGGAATTACCTCCTTGGGTGTGGTGTCCTGGAATGAATATTTCTCACGAGCTACTGATTAATGGATACCTATGACACAGATGTAGTTGACAAAATAATCTCAATTGCCTTTCGACAAGTTTGCAACACAATTTTAAATTTTGGTTTCCAATTTATGTGGAAAGAATTACCTGAGATGTGCAAAAATTTGATGATGAAATATGTTTCAAAAACTTTTACCATTTTTTTCATCGTTCCTCGTTCAGGTTATGTGGTTTCTAGATTTCAAGAACAACACATTATATCTAACATTTTTTTAATTGGATTTATGCTTTTGAAATTTTGCAGGGGAGTTATTTTTTATTACTGATAGAATTGGTGGATTCTGGAATATCTATAAATGGGTAAATCCTTACTCAAAAATTCTGATGTTTAATCTTTTTTTCGCTATTTAACGATTATGCAGTGCTATCTGCTTTCAAATTATGCAATGATAACTAAAGAATTAATAATCTTGTGAGATGAACTTCCGATGGTTATTATTTTCTAGTTTTCTTAAAAAATAGCAATTTGCTTATTGAATAATCTATGACATACAAATATACACAGTGAGACTTTCAATGTCAGCTTGCACCAGGGTGGTATTAGAAGGCTCTTTCACCACAACCAAAATTATTTTATAAGAAAATAGAGTTTCAAAGAATTGTATAGTAGTCCCTTTGGTCACAAGGAATTGCACGGTAGTTCCTTTGGATTAGAACTATGTACACAGTGGAGATGCAATAATTCTGCCATTTGAAGTGAGATATGGATGGATCTGTTAAACGGTCTTATGGGTGTCAAAATTAGTGTTAAACTACCCAGAATAGTAGATTCTTCATCCCACCTCCATATCCTGCAGAGCATTGTAATATTTATGGAGTTCCAGTTAGGGAAAGCTAACTAGAACAGTGGAAAGGGATTGCATACGAATTATTTGTTCACAAAGAAAAGTGAAACAATCTGGGAGGCGATTACTTGCAGCACGTGTTTAAAGTCGTCCAATCGAATCTCAGACCTACTTCACTCCCCAAACCATATTATAAACCTGAAAATTTCTACTTTAAAAATCCGGGAAAACCTTAGAATTTGAAAAAAATAGAAACAATAGAAATCACTGTTTGAAAATTTTACACACCTTTAAATGTTCTGAAGATTAATTTTGACTTAAAAAGCGATTTACTTTGGTGAAAACCGCTTAACCCAGGTCTGCAAATATAAGGAGGATTAAGTCAGGTACCAAAGCTGCTTTTTGCCAACAGTCATCGTCACAATATTGACGAAAGTAATTCGATGTGTTGCAGTCATAGTTAATAATATTTTATGGTCTGCATTAGCAACTTTTGGCGGTAAAGCTTTGATTGGAGTGAAATGTATGTATTTATTTAACTCAACTAGAAATCTGGCACATAAGATCAAGTTTTTGTATAGGCTCATGCCTGGTTCAATGTAAACCACAAACTACTTTCTTCTTTTAGTATGGTTATCTCTAGAAAAGAAGTTGGTAGAACGTCTACTTTTTCTTTTGGGGTTGTTACAATTAATTTATGGTTTCGAATGGAAAAAAAAGAGATAATGTGGTATCCACAGAACGTGGGTAATGAAGATTTCGATTTTACCATTTGATATTCGATAATTCTAATACACTTTTTGACGGCATTTCTTGCGTCTAAAACAGAATGAAAATCAGAACAATGTGGAGCATGTATATCCTCTGAAAGCAGAATTTACAAGGCCGATGTGGACTTTTGGTATCAATTCCTATGATTTTGTGAAGGATTGGGGAAGTAATAGTATTGTTTGCACTTACAGGTCTGTCGAAGAACCTTATTTTGGATAGCTGCTTACTTCATATCTTATCATTGGCTAATGCCAATTCTTATGTTGCATTAATGTTCCTTTTTTTGAAATTTAGGAAGAATGGGGGATCATATCTGGGAATCTTGGATCATACTCAGTCTTCTTTCACTTTGTGCGATATTCCTTTCACAGATATTTATAACGTCGTGAGTTCAGAACATTTTTTTTTGTCATTTCTGAAAATTTTCGAAAATTTTCGCGCCTCAAAGTTTGAATGAAATTCGTGTCCATCGGTTTATGAAACTCTTGAAAAACATTTGGGAACACAGGTTTCTGTACAGAACTGCTTATATTTGGAGGGTGCATCTGCTGTTCACCCATTGTCCATAGCAAAGGTCAGACCTGATTCCATGAGTATTTGAAGCATTATGTTCCCTCCAGATGCGGAAGGAATACAAAGTATCTTACTAGTTTAGCTGTCTTATAATTTCTATCAGGTAATACTAAATGATGAACTTACAAAGGTTGCAGCATTCTCCATCATCTGGTCTTCATCTCCAGATATCACCCGATTTGAGCCATATTTTAGCAGGCCAGAGGTTATTGAATTTCCTACTGAGCGTCCAGGGGAGACTGCCTTTGCATTTTTCTATCCACCATCAAACCCCATCTATCAAGCAAGTCCTGATGAGAAGCCTCCATTATTGTTGAAAGGCCATGGTAAGTAGTCATCATTCTAGAAGGCAAAACCGTACAATATTCTTGATCCATTTCAAAATTTTGCTGGTTCCGTCTTTGAGGATAATTCTTCTTGCTTTTTTTGACTCATTTTGGACATTGTTAATAGTTTTTTCTTACATATCTTGCTCTTAGTAAACTGACCAGCTTCATTTCACTTTTGTCAGATAAAACTCTCACCTACTTATTCAGAAATCATAATTGGAATGCTTGTCATTTGGGTTTTATGATATTTGCCTTTTATTAATCATCTGGCATTAATGAATATTTTCAATGTTATATAAAAAAAAATATTGAAGTACGGATGAAATAAAATGACCGACGATAACATTTAACAAAGTATTTTACCTATTTCACTTTCTGTTTCCGTCCGAGTTGGAAAATATGTTACATTTGAAGATGTGGATGAAAAATCCTAACTTCCGATTGCTGTTAAACGAGAGTTATATTTTCTGGCATTTATTATGGATTTTTAAACATCATCTTAATATCATGAACTCCAAAATCTGATCTCGTTTGCAGGGGGTCCTACAGGTGAAGCCCGTGGGTTACTGGAACTTTCCATCCAATATTGGACTAGTCGTGGTTGGGCATTCGTAGATGTTAATTATGGAGGAAGCACTGGTTGGCAGATAATCCATTCACTTCGACGACTTTATTTTTTTCTGTTTTCTTTGGTTAGGAATTAGAGCCTATATCTAATTTTTCCTTGCTTTTTTTTTAATGGGAAGTCTTAGTAAAGAACTTTTTCTCTCCTGGATAGTAAATAAGAATATTTTTTTTCCCACCATTACTGCTTCAGCATCATTTAACCCAAATTTGTATGCAAAAATCTTAGGCTATGGCAGAGAATATCGAAGCCGGCTTTTGGGACAGTGGGGCATAGTTGATGTAAATGACTGCTGCACCTGCGCCACATTCCTGGTGACTCATTTTCATCCCTCCATTCCTTTTTTCCTTTTATAGCAACTCGGTTAGTATCTTTTAATGAGAGGAACTTACTTACCTTGGCCTTTGGCTTCTAAGGCGGATCAAGGAAAGGTGGATGGTGATAGGCTCTGCATCATGGGAAGGTCAGCAGGCGGTTACACGACTCTGGCTGCGCTGGCTTTCAGAGACACTTTCAGGGCTGGTGCGTCATTATATGGTGTAAGTATTAATATTTTTCACCAGCAACCTTATTCCTAGTGATGTAAAAATGGTTATTTTAGCAGCTGGACCAGGGCTCATATGTTCTCTGAGTAGTTGGATTGATCAAGGACTCAATATATTAAGTTGTGGGGAAGAGTATATGTAAACTTCTGATTCTGGTGTTAAACATGTTGATTTTTTGTTTTCCGGAAGAAAATATCTCTTATCCTATATTTTCGACAAAAAACAATTCTATTTTGGGTTATTGACTATTTGTTGAAGCTTTGGATTTCTATATTTTTAATTAATAAAGAAGGGTCATTTTCTTCCCAAAAACAGGTTGCTGATTTATCTTTGCTGCGAGAGGAAACTCACAAATTCGAAGCTCGGTATCTGGATAATCTCCTTGGTACATAATCACTGCACAAGTTCGCTAATTCAACATTTTTTTTATATAACTGACGGATTTTATTTTATTTTTTACGGTATGATTATGCAGGATCAGATCACGCGTTCTATGAGAGGTCTCCTATCAATTTTGTTGACAAGTTCACATGTCCTGTGATCTTATTCCAAGGATTAGAAGACAAGGTATTGAAGCCATTAGCATACTACTCTGGTTGAACTCTGAATTAATAGTCATGGAGTCAAGTAATTGCATTGAACGGTGCATTAATTCTTTTCCATTCATGTCATGTAGTTATTCATGATTCTCGTTCATGACTTCCATTTGAATCCACTTTGAGAAAAGATGTCTCTTCAGTGTGGAATTTAGACAGAAATTTCTTTAGATGATGGGTCAAGAACAGGGCTTGCTATCCCAAATATGTACGATTATAATGATCCAATTCTGGTTAATGTACCCAAATAGTAAAAGTCAACCCTCTAATGAGATTATCTTATTCCGGTGAGACCATGCTGTGGGGAATTTAGCAAAAGATTTCTGTAGATTATGGGTCAAGAACAGGGCTTTGCTATCCCAAATATGTGCGATTATAATGATCCAATTCTGGTTAATGTACCCAAAATAATTCAGCATTGTCTCATCGGAATAAGATAATCTCATTAAAGGGTTGACTTTTGCTATTTGGGTACATTAACCAGAATTGCCTCATCAGAATAAGATTATCTCATCACGCGGTTGACTTTTACTTTGAAACACACAATGCAGGTTGTGCCCCCAGAACAAGCCCGTAAAATTTACCAATCTTTGAAGGAGAAAGGGATACCTGTTGCTCTGGTGGAGTTTGAGGGGGAGCAGCATGGTTTCCGCAAGGTTCCTGTTTTGCCCCTAGTTTAGTATTTAATCCAGTTGGATCGGATTGATATGGAAGTGTTGTTTTTTCTGGTATGATTTTGCAGGCTGAGAACATCAAGTTCGTGTTGGAGCAGCAGATGCTGTTCTTTGCGCGTTTAGTGGGAAAATTTGACCTGCCTGATGAAGTCTCTCCAATCAAGATAGACAACTTTGACTAAACCAGCTTGCACCGTGTTATTGTCAACTTCAAACCAATTATAGCAAAGGAGCTACCATCCTGACAGGGCAGATTCTGCAGAAGCCATGTATGACTTCAGATGAGCCATTTAATCTAGTTCTACTTTAGTGGTTTGACTTAGAAAAGGTATCAGCCTTATTTGGTTAAATGAGGTTTCACTTAGTCAATCAAATAGTCAACAGTCTTTGTGTGCTTATTAGTAGATTGTCATACTAATTTTATGGGATTCCAATGTGACCATGAATCATGAAGCAAATCATGGGTTAAATGATATATTTCTTGCTATAAATCTCTGATGTTATCTTGCGATTCCCTCAACCTGATATATTTCATTGGGTAACTAGAATCATTATTCTAATTAATTAATCATCTCAATATTGTGTTAGTCATATCAAGGGGTTCCAAAGCTTCCAAAGGATTACTATTTATTATTCCCTTGATATTAATCCATCAAAGTTTGATGCAAAAAGTTTTCAATCACATTACATATTTATATAATATACATTTTTTATTATGCCACATGTCTCAATATCTATATATTTTGAGAGAGAGAAAATAAGAACTTAGATGTACATAGCTAACCCAATAATCAACACCTAGAAGTGTTATAAAAGAAACAAAATTACATCAACTTGCCCCAATGTAGAAACCTTGGAAAACTTGTCTACATCAAGCTACATGGGCCCACACATAAAATGAAAATATGTAGGGTCAACCTAAGGATCACCTTATGGTACCAACTTAGCCCCATATATAATAAACATTCTAGGAAGAAAGGGTACTTTTCACTGCACATTACATCACCAATTCATTAAGTGAGAAATTAAAGAAACATAATTAATAGAAATATATGATTGATTTGGGCTACCAAGGTGCTCATTCTCATGTCATGGTGTCATTGCTTTTTGCCACATTGCATTCTAGTATCTACATATGATTCATATCCAATGTTTTCTTCCCCTATTGAGAAATTAATCTTGGTTATCACGACATTGACTAATATCATTTGCTTAGATTAGAGAGTGTAACATCATGTCAACTTAGATCGTTGGTTGAATAATATAATTAATATAATGACAATTGTTCTTGTCAATATACATTTTAAGGATATTAGTTTAAAACTTATAGAGGGATTAATATCATTTTTCACACATTTAAGGGTCTTCAAATTTACAAATCATAAACATATATATATGGTCAATTCTGGTTTAAAGTCAAAACATGGAGTGATTGTCAAAAGAAGTTTTAGATACATTTAATATCGCATAGATAAATTTCATTTTTAATGATGCTGAATAGCATTTTTTAAAAAATTAAGTTGATATGAGGTCAATTAATGTTCAAACTATATCAAATATTTTTAAAATGACATTGCAATGGGTAAACAAGATATAGAAAAAAAGAGGGAACTTAATGGTATGAAGGATGGTAATGTTTATTATTATTATCTATATGAATATGGTTGGTGATTAAAATTCATGGTGCATGCTTGCTTGATTATATAAGAAAATCCATAAAAAATGACCTTATAGGAAAATTTTAATCACGTGATATTTCTATTAAAAGTAAACTTTGGATTATTGAGCATTTTAGAGGTTGATTATCCAAATCATTATTCTTCTTACTCTAAGGTGGTGCTTAAGTTATCTAGCCCAAAAACCAATAACCATTTCATAAAATGATAGGTTTTGCTATTCCCAAGTGCAAAACACTAAAATTATTTACATTTATACTAATAAGACTAATTTCTTTTTTTTTGTCACCTTTATTAGGCATCTCAAAGTAATAGATAGCTACTAGCAACAAGTTCCAGATGTGCATTTACCTTATAGAGTTAGTAACCTAGACCATCAACTTAGTGTCAAATGTCTAACTCTTGCACCATTTTATCTAATGAATAATGAATAATGTACGGAGAACAAGTCGAGTGTTTAGCAATTGTATGGTAACATAAAATTAATCGACCCCATGAGATGTCTCTTAGAATTCTAAACTCACTTGTTAGTTCTAACATTTTGACTAAAATGAAAAGCTAATGCTCTAAAGGTCAACGCTTCATTACTTCTAATGTTGTTACCTTTTTCCCGTATTAGTAGTTAAGTTTTGAAGTCAACTCACCTATCAGTTATAATAGTTTGACGCAAATGGGAAGGTAATGTTCTTCATTAGTTCTGATGTTGTTACTTTTTTCCCATATTAGTAGTTAATTTTTGAAGTCTATTCACCTATTAATTATAATGTTTTGACTCAAATAAGGAGCTAATGTTCTAAAGGTCAACGCAAAACAGCTAATTTACCTTGCCCATTGGTCCAATTTCCTGGCTGGCGTTCCCCCATGACAGCTCGAATGATCGGGGCCCTCCATTCATACTCCGTCTGACGTGGCTGCGAACGACGTGGGCGTCCACCTGGTAGTAGATCGGATTGGACGGTCCAGATCATTCAGGGCTCAATTAGGTGAACGCACCTCCGTCAGTTCAAGAGGGATCCCAAATCGGGCGGCGCATCTGGACGCGACACTTAGAAGTGGGGCAGATTTTCGTTCTGATAGAACGGCGGGGTAGAATAAGTAGGATGGTTATCCTTCGTGTCGGCTCCTTGATCGCTGAAACACTCATTGTCTCGAAAACGAGATCGATGTGGGGCCAAGAACGATTAAATTGAATGTATCTCACGAGTCCTCCCGCACTCTCCCGACAGCGCATTTAATTCGGGCCTGAAACGGCAAAAAACGGGCCGTACGATTGCTGATCCGCGGGACAGTTTTAGCTCAGTTACACCTTATAGCCTAAAGCAATCTTGACCGTCCATCCTAAGACGTGACACTGCCAGCGAGTACTTGGTCACCACGTCTCGGAATACGAAGACTCTCCTCTCTCTTTCTCTCTCTCTTCTCTCTTCTTTTGAGCGCAGTAAAAGGCGCACCCTACGCCTTTCCCCCTCTGACCATAATTCTTCTCTCTCTATCCCCGTCCGATTCCCACAACACCGTTCTCTCTCTCTCTCTCTCGTTCACTCTCTCTCTCACTCTCTCTCTCTCTCTCTTTCTCTCTCTTCCGCTGTTGGAATCGGAGGATCCAACTGGTTCAAGTGGTGGCAGAAGGAGGGGGGGAGAGGGTGGGGGGTGGGGCAGGTGAGGGAGGAGATGGCGTGAAGTGCACCTTCTAGGGTTTCCGGATCTGCACTACACGACCCTCTTCTCTCTGTTCTCGTCAGGGCTTCGGGGACCAGGAGGGTGGGTGGGAAGGGAGAATGGGGCTCTGTGGAAGCAAGCTCACTACCAATAGTCCTCCGCGGGAGGCAAATCTGCAGAATGGCCGCAGCAGCCCTTCTCCGGCGCGCCTGCCTTCTCCCTCACCTCGGGGTAATAAGAGCGGAGGAGGGAGGGATCAGCCGCAGCAAGATAAGGGAGAGGAGGAGCAGGAGCAGAAGGCGGAGGAGGAGGAGAAGGGGTTGACCAAGCCGTGGGCCTCCCCTTTCTTCCCGTTCTACAGCCCCAGTCCCGCCCACAGCCTCTTTAAGAAGTCTCCCGCCGGCGGGGGATCGAATGCCACCACTCCGAGGAGGTTCTTCAAGAGGCCGTTCCCCCCGCCTTCGCCGGCTAAGCACATTCGGGCTGTGCTAGCTCGGCGGCAAGGATCGGTGAAACCTAATGGGGCTTCCATACCGGAGGATGGCGATACAGGAGGAACTGGTGCTGGACTGGACAAGCGCTTCGGGTTCTCCAAGCACTTTTCGAGTAACTACGAGCTTGGGGAGGAGGTGGGGAGGGGGCACTTCGGTTACACGTGCTCCGCCCGATTCAAGAAGGGAGAGCTCAAGGGACAACAAGTAGCTGTGAAGGTCATCCCCAAGGCAAAGGTGTAAAAATGGAACTTACATTACTGTTATCTCCATCTTCTGTTGCGAGTGTCTTGTTCAGCATACAATTCGTAAAATTCTTATTTATCCGTCTGTTGACAAACCAGTCATTGATTGATCTTTTTTTTAAAACTTTTCATCTGTAAAACACCGGTCAATTTCATCTCCCTGTGTTTAGTAGAAAATTTAAAATTAGCTGCATTTTCATGATGGTGCTGTAGCAATTTCTGGAATAACTTCCTCTTAACGTTTTCACCAACTTAATTATTATCAGTGGTTTTCCTCATTGACTTTAGCCTTCAAATTTAGCTTTCTGTCAATTCTGTGTCATCCAAAATGAATTTTTGGACATCTATTCAACTTTATGTAAATGTTATACCATATTTTTGGGGGTTGGCTGAATCCATGCTTCGTGTGTCATTCTAAAGGCTTCCGAATGTCTTGATTCATGTTAAAGTACGTCTTTCAAAATTTTCATCCTCATTGATTTTTTTTATCGCATTATGTGGATAATTTTATGTATTATTATTTTAGGTTTTCCTCACATCTGTAGATAAGATTTATTTTCTACCGAAGCAATATATTTAAGCATAGGAACGTGTTTGAATTAGGATGAAATTTAATTGTTTTCGGTTTAAAAATATGTCCTCATCCTACTATTGTTAAAGATTTCTCGCGTGAACTATAAAATCTGCAGTTTCTGCTCCCTAACCTTGCATTCTCTACTGTCCCTTGCACCAGAAGTCCAGATGTCATGCTGAATTTATTGTCCAATAGCAGCTGCTTGTAATCTTCTGAAATTTTATTTTGCCCTCTGTTTGTTTCATTTATATTCTTTGATTATCTTGCCTTTGGTTTCTCAGTTACATTTTGTGACAGATGACCACAGCAATAGCAATAGAAGATGTCAGAAGAGAAGTGAAGATTTTGAAGGCTTTGACGGGACATGCCAATTTAGTCCAGTTTTATGATGCATATGAAGATGACGAGAATGTCTATATAGTGATGGAGTGAGTTTTCTGCCTAGTACATTGCTCCTGATTAAAAAGTTGATGCAACCTACGTGCGGTTTGTCATGTACATATTTTCATGAACCGTTCATGCTCATGGATCATATAAGGGTAGTCCCTTGAAGGTTCCATGTTCTAGGCGTCAACAACATTGGAATAACACATCACTGTAATCAGTGTTAACTGACAGAGCTGGTTGCTTACATTAAAACTTAATCCTTAAACCACCTGAAACTTTGTCTTGGTTTGCCAATAATTTAAGCTACTCATGTGAAACTGTTCATGTGAAACATGATTTTGATCCTGCATCATTTCTTAAAATTTAGCCCATCTGCACCGGATTTTTTTTTTTTCATCCGACTGCCTGAGGCCTTACCAATGTCCATGTAAATTTCTTTATTAATACTGTTGAATAAGAAACAAACTATTTGGTCATGGTACTCACTATCCAAGGTTTAGGTCTGCTTAGATTCTGTGTTATTCTATTTTTACAAATGTTTGTTTGTATTTACTAAGAGAATAATAAAGAGACCGAAGTGTACATGATCATTTTATGGGTTATGCATTCTTGTGTGATGTTATGACTTCTAATATTCCAGTTAATCAAAAGTGGTTAGCTTAGGGTATTTGGTGAAAATTATATTCTCATGTTTTTATCCATTCTTTTTTTATGAATCAGATATAGTCGGTTCTCCAAGTAGTTGTGCCTTTCTCTCTTTTTTCTTCATTAATCATTTTTCCTTTCCGGTGAATGGGACCTCATTTGATCACCATTTATTAATGCATCACTTTCTGTTTGAGTGCATTTTCTTGACCTGATGGATTACGGAACTTATCTTTCAGGTTATGTGAAGGAGGAGAGCTATTAGATAGAATACTTTCAAGGTGCCTTTCTCCCTGTTTAGTATGCAACTTCACTATAAATCGAATTTTTTTTATGACTTGACTTGCATTTTTTTTTCCAGGGGTGGAAAATATTCCGAAGATGATGCAAAGGCAGTAATGGTACAAATACTAAGTGTTGTTGCTTTTTGCCATCTTCAGGGTGTGGTTCACAGGGATCTCAAACCTGAGGTAGTGTATACTGTGTCATCTTCAATTTCTTATGCTTTTCATTATCTGGCTCTGCTTCCACTGAAGTACTTTTATGGACATTTAATCATTCATAGCAGCGGAGAATCCTGTTATAACTCATTTGTTATAGTTTTTTTCAGTTGAAATAAAATCAGGGCGAAAGTCTTTCATCTTCTTAGATAGAAATAAAAAATCGACTTTCATCATTGCTATTTCACCGTTAATATGATTCTCCATTTCCAGTTGATCTGTGATTTCAGATTTGCATCGGTCAGAATTAGGCTAGTGATAAAATCGTCCAGCATCTACGTTTTCAATGCACCAGTGACAAGTATCTATACAACTGGGCTAACATTTGTATAGAGATAGTGATTATGACTGTAATCTTATATTTTTTATTTTCTGTAAAACATTGACGAAATGTTTATTGTTGTTACTACATATTTCTGTACATCAGAGGAGTTTTCTAATTGCTCATTGAACATCGTGTTCAAGTGATCTCCCAGTTAGTGTCTCTTAGTGACAGTTGTGAACGTGAAGTTTTCAGCTTCATATCCTGATCTGCAATGGTGACATTTGGAAAGGGAAAGACGTAAAACTGAAACGGTATTAAAAGTAGAAAGTACAAGGTAGAAAGAACTTACATTTGTTTTTCAGTAGCAGTTGTGTGGGTCTGCATTTCTCCCCTCGTAGTGTGTCATCAATTCCCTTCTATTTCATCTTATTTATTTTCACTTTCCTCTAATATACTTTAAGTACACATACCTCCTCACTTTCCTCCTCAAATTTGTCAGAGTTTAAACATTATCAAGATCTATATAGTCAGTTAATCGATGTTTGGAACTGAGTTTGATCTAATGAATAATGAATGATTAGAAGGAAAACAATGTACAAACTTTGTAATTTGTTCAAGATGGTACCGAAGATCTTATGATTCGTGGAACGGGAGTCAATGTACAGACTTTGTTTACTTCCATCAAGGTTGGAGCATTGATTGATGTTCCAAAATTTCCACCCACTATCGCATTCACTTATTCTTCTGTAAAATGCCAGTGATTTTACTTCATAAACGTAAAGTATTCTTCTCACTATCAGTTAGTAAGTTTTCTTGTCCGAATTAGCGAAAAACCATGAGAAATTTGTATTGGCGCTTGAAGTTGAATAGTCTTTCCAGGATATTTATTTCCCACTGTTAGTGTATTTCTTCCATTTTACTTCATTTTCTTCCCATTTACTAATTCATATGTTCTTAACTTCAACATAAACATTATTTTTTAAATTCACTATCTAAGTTTTTTTTTTTTTTGTTCATCAGAATTTCCTTTTTACAACCAAAGATGAAAACTCTGTGTTGAAGGCTATTGATTTTGGCTTATCAGATTTTGTGAAGCCAGGTTTGTTTAAGAACTTCACCAGTTTCTATATCAGCTAGTTTTCATGTGTGTGATAGATATATTCATGGGAGAATGACACGACGGCCTCTGATCTGCCGTCATTATAATGCAGATGAAAGGCTGAATGACATTGTTGGTAGTGCATACTATGTAGCCCCAGAGGTTCTGCACAGGTCGTACACAACAGAAGCTGACGTATGGAGCGTTGGAGTCATTGCTTACATTCTCTTGTGTGGGAGTCGGCCCTTTTGGGCCCGCACCGAGTCAGGCATCTTTAGGGCTGTGTTGAAGGCCGATCCGAGTTTCGACGAGCCACCTTGGCCGTCTCTCTCTTTCGAGGCAAAGGATTTTGTCAAGCGCTTGTTGAGTAAAGATCCTCGCAGAAGGATGTCTGCGGCTCAGGCTCTCAGTGAGTGTTGTCCTCTTCTTGGTCTTCACGTTTGACTTTTTTCTTCTTTCTTTTCTTCCCCTATTTGGTGACAAGACCACCGGTTTTATTTCCTCCTTGTTGCAAGGCCATCCTTGGATTAGAAACTATAACGATACAAAAGTGCCACTGGATGTTCTTCTTTTCAAACTCATGAAAGCATATATGAGATCTTCACCCTTGCGCAAGGCTGCTCTGAGGGTATTACGAATCTTTTTTTTTTTTTTTTTTTTTTTTTTTGGAATCTTCTTTCAATCTTTGACCGATGATGCAGATTATAAAATGCACATAAACGCATGAATCGTGAGCATTTTCTCTTTTTTTTTTGTGGGGGTTGACTTTGTTGACTCTCTACAGGCCATGTCGAAGACGTTGACTGTGAATGAGTTATTTTATATGGAAGAGCAGTACGCGCTCCTGGAGCCAAGTAAAAGCGGGTTCATCTCTCTCGAGAACATAAAGCTGGTTCGTACCCTCCCGTCAGAATCCACGGAAGGGCAACATCGAATTTCTGTGATCTTAACCGTCTTCTTTCCTCATCTAGGTGTTGACCAAGAACGCGACGGACGCGATGAAGGAATCACGCGTGAACGATCTTCTCGTCTCGGTACCCACCCGGCGCATATCATTTTCTGCTGATTAATAATTATTTTATGCCATGTTGGGAGAAGAAATATATCTGATTTAATGGGTGGGGGCAACTGGTTCAGCTGAGCGCCCTCCAGTACAGGAAGATGGACTTTGACGAGTTCTGTGCGGCGACGCTGAGCATTCATCAGCTGGAAGGTCTGGATCGATGGGAGCAGCATGCCCGATGCGCCTACGAGCTCTTCGAGAAGGATGGCAATAGAGCTATCGTCATCGAAGAACTTGCCTCGGTACAACTCGATCGCGCTCTCTCATTCATTTTATTTATTTATTTATTTATTTATTTGCCCGTTTTTCAAGGTTTTGCGAGAACAATAAGGTCTAGTCTGCTGGGTATGCTCATAATAAATTGAGTTTTGGGCTTTTTATTATGGCATGGAAATTTTCTTTGGGCGTAAATATTATTTTCAGTGAGCAGAAATATTCTTAAAAATACATTATCAATTAGCCCCTATTAGTTTTTATATTTTATTTATTTCGATGATTTTTGCGCTGATGTGGAAAAAATGGTGGATGACACAGGAACTGGGGTTGAGCCCGTCGGTGCCCGTCCACGCCGTCCTGCACGACTGGATCCGGCACACCGACGGTAAGCTTAGCTTCCTGGGCTTCGTCAAGCTCGTCCACGGCGTCTCTAGCCGCTCCCTCGCCAAGCTCCATTAATTAGAAAAAGGCTCAGTCTCCCCTGTCGTGGGGCCCACCACCTCTCATTTTGCCGGCCACCTCGGACGCCACATCGGAGGGAGGAGGGCCTCGCCTGCTGCCCGCCACCTGGATCCAAGCCACTGGGCGGTATTAAACACGTAGTCTCCCTCCCTCTCTCTCTCTCTCTCTCTCTCTCTCTACTGTAACCCGGCCTCTGTATCTCTCTCTATCTCTGAATGCCCTCCTGGCTGTTCTAGTCAGATTCAGAAGAAGAAACTGCGTTGTAAAATTGTCAAGTGAAATAGGGCTGACAGGAGGAAGATGGGGATGGGGTGGTCTTATCATCCTTCGCCGTCTCCTCATTTTACTCGCTCTTTTCGGTTCTCGGTTACCCCCTCCCCCTTTCACGACCAAGTGAAGAGTTAGAGAGAGAGAAAGGTATGGATGTACATACGAACTTAGTGAGATGGAAGGTGGGGCTTTCCGTTGAGTGATTGAACATCTCTCTCTCTTTCTATCTCTCCCTCACTCTCTCTCTGTCCCTCTCTCTCTTTCTCTCTCTCTCTCTATCTATCTTTCTCTCTTTCCCTCTCTCTGTCTATCCCTTCTCTCTCTTTCTCTCTTTATCTCTCTGTCTATCCCTTATCTCTCTTTGTCTTTCCCTTCTCTCTTTCTGCCTTTCCCTCTCTCTCTCTCTATCTCTCTCTTTCCCTCTCTTCCTCTCTTCCTCTCTGTCTGTCTCTTCTGTCTCTCCTTCTCTCTATCTCTCCCCCTCTCTCTCTCTTTCTCTCTCTCTCTCTCTCTCCCTCTCTCACACTCTCTCTATCTCTCCCCCTCTCTCTCTCTCTTTCTCTCTCTCTCTCTCCCTCTCACACTCTCTCACACTCTCTCTATCTCTCCCCTTCTTTCTTTCTCTCTCTCTCTCTCTCTCTCTCTCCCTCTCTCCCTCTCTCCGTCTCTCCCTCTCTTCCTCTCTCTCTCTCTCCCTCTCCCTCTCTCCCTCTCTCGCTCTCTCCTTCTCTCCCTCTCTCTCTCTCCCTCTCTACCTCTCTCCCTCTCTTCCTCTCTTCCTCTCTTCCTCTCTCTCTCTCTCTCGCTCTCTCCCTCTCTCCCTTTCTCCCTTTCTCCCTCTCTCGCTCTCTCCCTCTCTCCTTTCTCCCTCTCTCCCTCTCTTCCTCTCTCGCTCTCTCCCTCTCTCCCTTTCTCCCTCTCTCTCCTCTCTCGCTCTCTCCCTCTCTCCCTTTCTCCCTCTCTTCCTCTCTCGCTCTCTCCCTCTCTCCCTCTCTCCCTCTCTCTCTCTCTCCCTCTCTCCCTCTCTCCCTCTCTCCCTCTCTCCCTCTCTCCCTCTCTCTCTCTCTCTCTCTCTCTCTCTCTCTCTCCCCCCATTGTTCATCATGGAGTAATGGAATTGGAGTGGCTGAGCCCAATGTACTCTCTAGGCCCAAGACCGGGGCAGGTCGGGGAGTGATTTTGGGCCGTATATAGGCCCATTAAGAGCTCTACTAATAATATCTTGGCCATTCTTCTTGATAAATCCACGCTAGAGCCCATTAAGGATTATTGGGCCCGTGAAAATCTCTGGTTTATGGGTGATTCTTCCTCTTCCTGCTTCCGCTGCGGGGTTAAACCAGGAAAGATGCTCTCATCGCCGCCACACCACGCCTTCCTCTGTTCTGTCCCCTCGCCGGCCGCCACCCACCGCCGGCGAGCCGCCGTCGATCGCCTGGGACTCGCCGGAAGGAACAGAGGAGGAGGAGGAAATGTTGAGTTTGACGCGGATGAGGAGCAGCTCTCCCCGCCCCGCGTCGCCGGCGCCGGCTCCACCGCCGGCGTTATCTCCAGCCCCTCCAACCCCTTCGTCAAGCACTGCGTCAAGCTCCGTCAGAGCTCCTCCTACCGCCGCTCCTGCGGGATGGCCGTCGTCGTCGGCCTCACGCCGATCAGGTGCTCGTCGGATTCCCCACGTCGACTGGTTGGCTCCGTGGCTTCTTTGCCTCATCCATTGGCATCCACTGTAGGGAGATCGCGTGGAGAGAAACTGATCGCCGAGGCGGATCGGAGGAGGGGCCGTTGATTAATTCCTTGCTCTTGTTGGACGTGCCAGAGGCATCGTCGTCAGCCTCACCGGTCCTCCTCGGCGAGCTCGGCATCAATGGCGGCAGCGGTGATTCTTCTTCTGCAGGGGCCCGGGTTGTGCGAGTGAGCTCCATGGTGATGAAGAAGCTCACGGGGCTTCAGTCAACGGATTCCACCGAGGCGGTCGCCGTAATGAAGATCCCCTCCAGCTTTCACGATGTGGGAGGCAGGCCGAGGGAGGCAGCGGGTTGCAGTAGCTGGTTCTCTTCTCCGCCTCGCCGCCTTCTGGTCCTCGATGGAATTCAGGTCCTCCCCCGGGTTCTCTTTTCACAAGAATTTTGAAAATTTTCTGAAATAAAATTCTCAACTCCAGTAAATTTACGGGGATTTTTCTTCCTGTTTCTTTGCTATGATTTATTTATATACGAGTATTCTTTTTCTATGATTCATTTAAGAGATGCATCCGGTTAAAAATTCTATGGTAATATATGGAAACCTGCTCATGGAAATTCACAAACATTTCCTCTGATCTTCTTCCGATTTCTAGAAATTTGGGACATGAATTCTGGATGGAAAATAAAATAAAAAAACGTTTTATTTCCTATACATTGTTATGGTAGTTTATGAAACCTTTCACATCGGTTCATCTATTATCTGTCTTCATCAATCTGAGAGTATTATTCTTTCTTGAAAAATATTTGATGGTTTTGCATCATTTCCCGTATGCTCTCATCATTTGTTCGTTTTCAATGCAGGATCCAGGAAATATTGGGACATTGCTGAGGTCAGCTATGGCTTTCAGATGGGTAGGTTTGCCCAAGAGTTTGGTCTTTACTTCGCCTTCTAGCTGTAATTCTTCCGCATAGGTTAATTTCCCAGAAGAGAAGGGCATCTTTAGGCATCATTTTTCATAATGTTGATTTAACTTACTCCAAACACACCGTTAGAATGGCAGAGACAACAACATAAATCTCTCTTTGAGAAAAAAAAATCAAAATTTTCAGAATAAAAGGGAAGCTTCTCTGTTTACCACGCAGAAACCATGCTTTGAATTTTTTTTGTTTTAACCAGGGAAAACAATTATGCTGGGATATTTCTTCCTCGTCCATCTTCATGCGTTTCTTTGGGATGCAGAAACAGACATCTTAATGTCATTCTAGTGGCGTGATTATGAATCCTGGTGTCGAATAGTTTTCGTGAATAAAATTTTCATATTAACAAAATGGAAACAATTTCCATTTAATTCCAGTTGTCCTGATGTTTTTTCTTCTCCTTGAAATTTCCTTCCAGGAATTGACACAAGTGGTCACAGTAGTCACTCGAAATCTAAGAATATCGAATCTGAATCACTAGTAGGACTCGCTTTGTTCATTACAATAGCCAATATCATTGCCTTTTAGGAGCATTTTGACAAAGGGTTTATTATAGGATTCGCCTCATAGACAAAGGGTTTGGGCTGGGCTTCTGGCTAGCCTGGACCATCGACGAACTCTGATTCTCCTTTTTTCTATCTTCTTGTGGGAACACTGGTCGATTTCTCTGCCAACAGGATGGTGTCTTTCTTCTTCCCGGATGTTGTGATCCCTTCAATGAGAAGGCTCTCCGAGCAGCTCGGGGGGCCTCCTTCCAGCTGCCCATCATATCTGGGGACTGGGTTCATCTGGAGGTTCTGAAGACTGAATTCCGAATGAAGATGCTTGCCGCCCATCCAGAAGATATTAATGCAAACTACAGAGGAAAAGTTTCTCATACCCTGTCTCAGGAACTGGCAGACTCTTTGGCAGAGGATCCTCTCTGCTTGGTGTTGGGCAGCGAAGGGCAAGGCCTCTCCCAGGAGGCCATGCATGGGTCTGATCTCGTCAACATTCCAATGGCGGGTAACTTTGAATCCCTCAATGTTTCTGTTGCTGGTGGGATTTTTATGTTCACTCTCCAAACTCAATATTGGGGAAATCTTTGATCTTTTGCCCCATAAAGGATAACTTCCTCTTAAATTTATTGTCGTTCTAGGAGCTGTTTTGTCCTTGTTCGTGCATCCAAATCTTCTCAATTCTGATCAAATTTTGCAGTCCATGATGTTGTTTAAATGCAACACTCTTGATACTGACATATTCTTTGCAGTTTTACCTCTGATAATCCTGCTTGTCAATATTTCTTATATTGAGTCTGCAATCCCACCAGCAATCTGTACACATTCACATATTATATAAATCTACATCTAAAATACGTATTCCTATATATTCATGTGGTAGCCTTTGGCCAGAATGCTTGAACCCATGAGTGGGCCTTTATGCTGTGGGGCATGCAAGCTGAGAAAAATTTTCTTCTAGTGATCTTACTTTTTACTGGTCTGACTGGATTTATGCTGCTATTTTTAGAACTATGGATGAGATGATCCTTTATAAATAGGATGTTCATTAGGTTTTGTAATGCCCACCCCTGGTATACCCATTTGGCTTTCCATACCCTTCCTTGGCACGTCAAAGTTTTGCTATGTAGGAGCTTATTATGAACATGGCATCTAATGTGGATATTGTGATCATAGAATTCATTATGATGGTGAGCTTCTGTGGAGACTCTACTACTGCCACAAGAGTTAGGACATGAAAGGCATAAGAAAAAAGGACGAATAGATATTCTCCAGCAAAATAAACTAATACAAGGCTCCACTGCTCTCCTTGGCTTCAGCCAAAAATAAAACGTGACTTCTCCTCTCACATTTCCCTCCATATATAGTCTAGGGTTCTATAGAGGTCAGCCCCTTCATGGCTCTCGGCTCCTAATACAGGCCTTGCATCTTTGTCTCTTCTGTGAGTATCTATAGCCCATAGGCCCATTAATAGTTGGGGGTCTGACATTACCCCCCACTACTTGTGGCACCTAGTCCCCAAGGTGTAGATCTGGTAGAGTTGTGCAATTTGGGTTGCCGACTCCTATGTCATCTCGAAGGAGGGAAGGTCATGCCAGCTAATGAGGACTTTCAAGCCATCATCGAGAGTGTCTAACATCATGGACTTTGCCTGGTTGCATCACCCATTGCAAGTCACCACAAGAGGTTGGCAGTTTGTTCTATGACCATAATGTGCACTTGAGCTGTGAGATGTGGAAGACAAGGTGGATTTAGGTTGTGGTTGGGAGTTCCAGACAATAGGTTGTTGATCTGATGTGCTTCACGATTGTGAAAGGTCCAAAGAATTTTGAGGCAAGCCACTCATTCCACCTTTTTGCAAATGTCTTCATATGCTATGGCTGAAGCTTCAAATAGACATGATCACCTGCATTGAACTCAATGTCCTGACAATGATGATCTGCCAATTGTTTTATGCATGTTTGTGCATGGGTTAGGTTGGCTTGATGGTGCCCATCATCTTGTCCCATGTTCTGAGGAGGTCTATCAATATATGTGTTTTCACATGTAGAGAACCAAAGTAGACAATTGGGGCAGGTCTCTACCATGCAAAACATGGAAAGGGGTAATTTGAAAGGAATGATGAATTATGGAATTGTAATGCAGCTTGGCCCACACCAACCACTCACTTCAATGGTGAGGCTTGTTTCCAGACACTTGTTGACACTCAAATTAGCTGTCTATTTGAGGATGGATGTCTGTGTTCCATTTCAAGTTAGTCCTTTGTAGTTGTATGATCTCTTGGATGAAGACTTCAACAATATTATTCACAGAATATGGGTGATGATGCATCACAAAACGTCCATACTTATCAATATGTTTACTACTATTAAAAGAGAATTCTTATCTTGGGAGGGTGACAAGCCCTTGATGAAATCCATGGTAAGGTAATCTCACACTTGCTTTGGAATGGGGAGTGATTAATGCAGACCAACAAGTGAGATACATTCATTTTTGTATCTTTGGCACAATGGACATTGCCACAAACTCATGAATAACTTCTTTCATCCCTGTTAATAAAAGTTTTAGGATATTTGTTCATATGTTCATAGGTAACCTAAGTGATTGCCAATGATGCTATTGTGGTAATCATTCAAGAGTGTGGGTTGAGAGATGAGGTAACAAACAATACCACTTGACCCTTTTGGAGGAGGCCATTGGATAAGGAGTAGTGGGCCACTATGATCCCATCTTGTAGAAGAACACTTCAAATTTTGTTGTGTTGGATCAGAGTTCACCTCTTAGTAGACATTCTACAAATCTAAGGGAGGTAGATTAGTCAACATCACTTAAAGCTCGTTGGCTGTCAACTGGTGAGATGACATATGCTACAATATTTTTTGATTCAACCTTTTACCAAATCTCAAAGTCATAGTAGATGAGCTTCAAGACCCACTTTTGATATTGTGGGGGGGTTTGTTGGAGTTATACTGAAACATGACTATAATGGTCTATAATGGTCAGTAAAAATAAGAAATATCTATCCAATTAAGTAAGATCACTACTTTTATACCATAAGGATAATTTCCATCAGCTCCCACTCATATATTGGCATGACTTGATTTCATGTTAAGAGGGCTTAACTATTGTAAGATATTAGTCACTATTTTTACATTAAGACCTCAAGTGTCTGCCTCTATCTTGAAAACTTCTACAAAGTTGGGTAGAGTGAACACTCATGATGAACACATCATTATTTTCATCACTCAAAATATTTACTCTTCAACCTTTGCTCATTTGAAGTTGTTTTTCTTCAATAGGGTAGTTAATGGCCCATGATACTTGAGTAGCCTACTATGAAGCTAAGTACTCTCATTTTTTCTCATCACACTCCCACCATGTCTAACAACTATGGGGGGTGGGCATGTGTTAAAGTTATTTTTGTGTTTTAATTAGTTATATTATTTTATTTTATTAACTTTTAGAATAAATATAATAATATATTATTAATTTTAGAAGTTTGACGTTAAAATACTTAGCATAATTTTGATTATTTAGAAAAATAAAGTATAAAATATGAAAATATTGCCATCCATTGGCAAGCTGACACTCGACAATTGATCTAGAGGGGTGTTGTAGTTTAGTGGGTAGACTTAGATTAAGGGACCACGACCTGGGCTCGAGTGGTAGAGGACTCATTTCGCACATGTGTGCGTCACTCTCTTGCCACATCTCAGTGGCCAACTAGTTGTGAAGTAATGAGCATTGTACACACATGTGTGCACAAGAGTAGATCACTTTTTACCTTCTCCTAAGGTGGTCTTGAGTATTATTTTATTTTAAGAGAAAAGATCTCTACTGAGAGAATGTAACTTTGATTTATATTTAGCTCAATTGTTGAAATATTCTAATGATTTATATTTAGCTCAATTGCCGTTTGGAGCATGGTGTCATTTAGTAGTGTTTAGTGAGTCACGTCATCCAATAAGTTAGATCCTACGATGGGTAAGTCGTCATGATACCAAATACGTAAAGTAATCCATCAACAATTTATGAATCCGACATAGCTCAGCACACACATAGCCATAAATGATGATCTAATGGCTAAGGAGGTGCCACGATACTAGGGATTTAAGTTCTCAGTCAATAGTGGTTTATGGGGGGTTGATCATGTGTTGTTTAATGCACCACGTGACCAAGCACATTTGATCCAGTGGCTTGTGAAGTGCCACGATATTGAGAACTTAAGTTTTCACACATAGCATCGTCAAGGATATAAATATAATAATTGATTATTATCTAATAAAATAGACATTATCAATTATCCTTAAAATCTCGATGGTAGTTGCGAGTATGACAATCCGTTCTTTCCTCCTTTCACACGATCAATGCCTCCAATGATCGACAAGCTCATTCCTTCCTCCCCTGATTTCACTTAAGGCCTTCAACTAGTAGTTAACTCTTACATTCTCCCCCTAAATGACGGTGATAGTGTGGTCGACCCTTACTTTTGATAGATCTCTCCAACAAGCAACACAATACTTCTAGATGATATTATGTGACTTTCGATGTGGTGTCACATGTCCGAACAAAACTTAGCTGCCACATTGGTGTCTCTAGTTGTCCAAGAGGTAAACTAAACTTAGACAATAATTTATTTCTTACTTTCAGTATTTATTTATGTATTTTATTTATTTATTTATATTTTATGACAAGTTATTTTTATTTCATACATATTTCAATTAAAATGAGTAAAACTAATTCAAAACTTGATGAATGATCTTTATTCTTCTTTTAAATCCTCCAAAACTCATTTGAGATCAAGTTAAGATTATTTTTAACTTATTTTTTTATTAGTTTTTATAGTCAAAATTTGATGTATTTATGTTCTCGGTGTTTTGCAAATAACATGTTTTTTTTTTTTGAATGTGAAATCAACAAGATTAAAGACTACTTAATGATCATTGAATTATTTAAACAATGTGCAGACATTTATTTCTAACCTCATGTCATGTGTGTAAATTCTCAAACGCACATTCGTCTAAGAGTAATGGTCATCATGAAAATAGGTTGACCATATTTCTCTCTTTTTTTATTATCATCTTATTTCTCTCTCCCTTACTCGTGAGACCTTTTCTTCTCTCTCCGTCTCTCATGAGATCTCTCTCTCTTGATTGATCAATTGATCTCCCTCTCTTTCTCTCCATTGATTGATCTCCTTCTCTCTCCTTTTCTCTCTCTCTCTCATAAGACCTTTCTCTCTCTATCTCACATGAGATTTCTCTCTCTCTCTTTCATGAGAGCTATTTCTTCTCTCTTTTTCTTCTTTATCTTTCTCACCTCATCATTCTATTTTATTATTTTTATTTTAAAAAATATAATATTTAAATCACTTTATATATGAATTAAATTAGTTTTCACGATAGTCAATCTCTATATGTACGACTTGAGACTTACTTCTATACTAATATTTTATTAAGTCCTAGTTATAAATATTATTAAACAATAGGCATTTAAATACAACAACAAGTGCAGATCAACATGCATGATTAGATGGAGAAGGTGATACAAAGGAGATATTGAGGGTGACATCTCAATCGTCACGCATAATTGATTTTATTGAGGAATGTCTAGGAGGCAATGGGAACATCCTAATTAGAAGTTGCCAAGTAAATGTTACAAAGTACAAGACTTCTAGTTGTCTAGAAAAGACCAAAGAAAGGGGGAAGTAGTTCGCATCCACATCCTCTACTCTAGTGGAAGAATAAATCATAGTGGAGGAATAGCCTATGTAGTTTTCAGAGATCCCACCCCAAGAGACTCTGCTAGGGAGGAAGAACATACCACTTCAAGATGAGAAGAATGACATTATAGAGGTCATAGTGGAGCCCCGTCTCATCTAAGCTCAAGCATAAGGAGGTGTTGAGAAGTAAAAACTCCACTAGAAGTTGGCATGAGGTAGCTTGTGACAAGAGGAGCATGAAAGAAACTTAATATATTGATGGTGAGTGGGACCTGTCTCCATCAGCTCAAGAGACACCGGCAGTCCGAGTTTAGCCTGATCGACGTGCAAAGACGAAGGAGCTTGGCTTTCGCTACACGGCCTAGCCCTTCGGGACAATGACATTCCACCTCCGCAATGACGATGAACTCAAGCTCACCTTTATCTATCTTTGTATTTTCACCTTGACTTGTTGGGCCTCGTGTTTGTGTGTTAGTGGACCCAATTCTATGTGTGTGTGTTGTTATTTGTGTCTCCCTTTCTTTAGGGTTTTATTGGGTCTCTCTTTCGAGGCCTAATTAAAATCCTAAGGGCTATGTTTCTTTCCTTTTGGGCCTCTTTTGAGGCTTATTTGAGTCTTCATTTGAGGCCCACTTAAGTACCATGTGAGGGCCCTCCTCTTTCTCCTTTTAGGGGAGCTTATTGGGTCTCTCTTTTAGAGGCCCAATAACCCCCTTTTGTAGCCTTTTTGTGGCTTATGGGCTTGAGGGCCTCAAGTGGGCCCACCTCCCCTTAGCCCACTTGTGGGCCCTATATAAGGAGAGGTAGGACTCCCCCTCAAAAAAAGAAAGCGCCGAATTTTGTGAGAGATTATCATTTGTGAGTTGTCTTCTTCGTGACCTAGGATAGGGAGGGAAAGAGGGAGAGGAAGGCCGTCGATGCCCTTTGAGGACTTCGTTCATCGTGACACTACTACTTGAGAAGTTCTGCCACCACCTGAGACCACTGCCGCTGCCAGACATCTTCATTGCCACCCATGAGATTGCCACCGTCACCAGACAAAATGGTCGTGATTGCCGCTGCAACCACCACCACCTCTACTAGAATCCCATTACATTGTCATGGAGAAAGGGGCTTGCTTCGCCTCCCTATGAGCCATCGCCAAGTACTTTGCCGAAGGTTGACTCCTAGTTCGAATGCCACCTCTTCCTTCAGAACTCCACCATAAACTCGTTGGAGCCACCATCTGCCACTCCACCCAATCACTGGCCGTTTGCCGACGAACGCCTACCGGCCGCCGACATCAAGAGAGACCCTGCAGCCGTGCCGACGAGCCCCTCATAGGCCCCGCCGAAGTTTATTGATGACCAGCCGCCGTCACGTCGTTTCCAGAGCCGCCTAGACTAGGAGGGCTCAACCTTCCCTAGTATCGTCGGCCAGTTCATCTCCATCCTCTACTCTGCTTCCCAATGCCACCAGAGAAGGCTGATCCTTCCGGCGATAGTTGGGCATCCGCCCTACTGCCAACGCTTGACATTCCCACTGAAGCACCGTGGATGCTCGGCATTCCCGCTGAAGTGCCGCTGATGCTCAGCATTCCTGCCAAAGCATCACTGATGCGAGGCATTCCCACCAAAGTGCCACTGACGCTTGGGATTCTTGCCAAAGCACCGCCGCCGCACGTGCCCCGTGCGTTGGCTCTTGCAGCCCGTGCACCCACCCGACGCCACTGCCTATGTGCTCCAAGGCACACCGCGCGGCTTGCCGCATGTGCCCGCTAGCGTGCCCTTGAGACCACCAACAGGCCCACGCCCATGTCAACCGTGCCATGCCTTATGACGATGACTACTACGACTCTCGACCAGGACCGACTGTCGACGCTGAGCATTGTTCTTCACCGGACGTCTCTACTTACGTCAAGTCTCCGCTCCGTCACGAACCCTCGGGCTACGCAGCCCGAAGGTTAGCTCGTACCCCTTCTTACTTAAGTTTAATTATCTTTTGAAGGGTTTATCGGCTCATTTCTACCACCATCAGGAAAACATAGACAGGATAAGACATGTTATAGGATTGTGACGTCTAACGCTATGTTAGACTCATCACTGTTTGTGAGCTGCAGTCCTAAGTTACTTCATGACGACCATTCCACTGTCTGTCCGAACGTAAATCGAGAGGGTCTCACACTTACCATCATCGAGTGTTTCTTTGAATTGTCTTGAGCTGATAGTTGATGTTGGTACGCCTGCCTATACTTAGGTTAAGTGGTCAGACCTAACGTCTAGGGCCCATACATTCTTATCAGATTTCCTTCCGACTGCTCCATCTCAAGTTTTGAGTTTCATTGATCAGGTACAAAGGTTCTCGCCCTGTCCTACATCATATATGACTTCAACCTCACCAAAAGAACATTAGAGTCAAATGTAAGAGTAGAGAAGAGGATGAAAAGAAAAGAAATAATGCATAACATGAACAAATCCAAAGAAGCTCTTATCCACAAGATAAAAGGTGGTCCAATCTAAACTCAAATTTAATTTTTTGAATTATTTTCACTCATATAATAGAAAAAAGGTTTTAATGTCACATTTAAAAGTTTCTTAGAGAACATGGAAGCTAAAAATTAAACAATCATTAGAAAGAATAGGTTTGACAAGTAAAAATAAAAAAATATTATGGGGAGAGGTAGACAATGAGAAGGCTGTAAGTGGACATGTAGAAGATAAAAAATAGCCAACATCTAGTACACCAAACTTTGAGGAAGGAAAATGAGACAACAAGGAATAATTACTTGCTAAGATCAACCACTCAATATCCTATGTAGCAGCCACTAAATCCACACAACTTACTCTAAAAATTTTATATATATCATCCTTCAAAGATTATTTTTTAAGAGTGGTATTAGGATAGTAACATTTACAAATGTGAAAGTGAAGGAGCTTTCAAAAACCCTTTAAAAATTCTATTACTAGAAAATTCACCTATGGATGGCCTATGTTGATGGAGATTAAAAAAGAGTTCAAAACATAAGGAAAATTTAACCAAAAAAATTATAGTAAGGACAATTGATCCCCAACATGTAATCATATGATTTCCCTTAGAAGCTGACTTTTCATTTAATGTGGAGTAGATCTCTTTGGAACATAAAGAGTGGCTTAATGAGAACCTTCAATTGATCCTCATCCTTCTAGCCCTAAGTAGAATTTACACTAACACCAATATGGATTGGTTTTCTAGGGCTGAGGACCCATGTATTAAACCCATATCCATTACTTCAATGATAGGAAAATCAATATGTATCAATAAGAATGTAAAATAATTTATCAGGCCAAGATATGCACAAGCTTATGCAGAAGTTGACAACTTGTATCAGAATATGTTATGATTCTTAATGGGAAGAATGAATGTATTAAATAAGAGGTAATTGTGGAGAATATGGCACATTTTTGCTCCCACTATAAGATGATATCAATTGGACATGCTGATATTAATTGCAAGAGGAAAAAACCAAGAGAAGAATCAAACTATCAACATCAAAACAAAATTGTCCTAAGGAAAGAAGGAGGATTATATTACAACATGAAGAACAAGGACAATTAGAGCCCAAATATAAGATGAAAATATAGGAAAACTAGAAAAAGAAGAATAAAAAAAAATCGCAGCACCCAATATTGAAGGATATAGGACTGTTGACTAACAACATAATAAAGAATCTACCCTTTGGTGGATAAATAAAAGGCTTTATAATAAATAAAAAATATTCAAGGTTGGAAGAAATGAGATGAGGGCATAAAAAAACAAAATAGTGGGAGAATATAGGGAGTAAGACCAAAATACAAGAGAAAAACATGAAAAAGATGAAAGGTACATTGAAGGAAGACATGCAAAGAAATCAAGAAGGTAATTATGAGGAGAAAATGAAAATTTTAGATGACCAGGGAAAATGAGAAAGAAGAGAAAGATGGAACTCCTATAGACTTTAAGTATAACCCTTAGCCATAAAGCTAAAACTATAACTTAGGAGGAAGGGAGACAATAACTAGAGGAAAAATAACTATATTATAAGAGCTGAAGAGAAAGAAAGCCTTAACACAAACCCCCGACCAAAGCTACAACCCACAACTTTACATAGAAATTATTAGTGAGAAATAGTCAAAGAAAAAACATATCTAGAAAAGGAGAAATAAGAGTATATAAACCACAAATAGTAATAGAAAATTAGATGGCAGAACTCTCTTAGATCCAATGACAATTAGGATCAATAAAAGCATATTATCCATATCAGAAGAAATAAGGGTTATTGTATTTGGAAGAAGATCAAGGTCAGAATAATCAATCAACTATGAGGGGGAAAGAGCCATAAGTAAATTATATGAAGAGACAAACAAAAAAAGAAAAAATAGATTAGTGATGGAATAATTTCAAGGTCAGAATTAGAAAAGGGTGTGAATATATAGAATCAAGACAATGGTAACTCTTCATGGCAACAAGTAAACAAGAACTAAAAAAACAACTAAGGAGAGGAAATAGAGAGTTAGTTGAAAAAAGAGGATCTCATGTAAATCTTTGGAGATTATCTTGTTTTATGGGGAACATCAATGATTAATCAAAAAATATAACATTGTAAGGGGATTGGGAATCTCTCTACAAGAGGTAGAGTTAAGAAAATAGTACAACAACATAATTTACAATAGTTATGGCTGATTCAACCCATAGTTGATCAATCAAGGACAGATAAGATAAGAAGTGATTTATACATGGATCACATGACAACAAATGAATAAGGAAAAAAATGAGTTCTTTAAAAAGAAGAGATTTCAGTTACACATATCATAGATTCTAATCAATTCTCCACCTTCAAAATTAGTTAAAATGACAAAGAAAAAATCCACCCTCACTATACTATATGCATCCTCTATATTTGTAAGGATAAGGCAACTTTAGAAATGCTTATTGAAATGTCAAAAATAGTAACACTCCCTAGATTTATAGTGGAAACTTCAATGTTATTCAATACTCAATAGAAAAAGTAGGATGAGCCACACCTAATTTAAACTACATGAGTGATATAATTCAGAAGATAGGTCCCATCAAACCCATTCACAATGGTAATAAAATGACTTGGTTTAATGGGGCCAAAAACATTAATAGAATATATCAAAGATTAAATAGATGTTTAATGAATAACTAGACTTAGATACAAATCAACTACATAGTAAATTATCTTATAGAATTATGTTCAGACCATGCACCTATACTCATTCAATTGAATGATATTAAAAAATAGAATGGAGGGGCACCTTTTAGATTTCAGACCATGTGGGTCTATCACAATGATATATTTATGAAATTTGTGGCAAGTAGATAGAATTGATCAATACTTGACTACCCAATGATATATTTTACATACAAAATCAGGTGTATAAAATGGTGAAACGAAAATGTATTCAAAGGTACTAATAGTAGTGAAGGGCTAATCATGTTATTAAAAACCTATGAGTGAAAATTTAGGATGAATAGACAAAAAGAAGATGGAAGGAATTATGCAAAACTAACCTAGAAGTGTACCATAATATAATATGAAATCTTCCTTAAAAAAAAAAGAAAACTCAATAGCTTAAAGAGGGTGATAGTAACACTAAGTTCTTCCATGCTACAATAAAAAATAAAATCAAAATAAATCAATTTAAGGAAGTATGAAATAGTATGAGGGTAAATGTTGATAACATGCATTCATATATTGCATTATGCCTATTACTATCTTATTTATGTATATACATTGATTATTTAGTGCATGTTATCATAATACTTTGTCACATTCATGCATTTCATGCATATATACTTAAGTTCATTAATTGCACACTCTTTATGACTTTAGTTGATTATTTCTGATGATAATTCTTGAGTTTTTATGATCTGCATGATTGGGGATGGTAGTGGCATCTCTCACCACTCATTTCAGATCATTTCAAATGTGGTAACTAACCCATTAGGCTGGTCAAGTGGTGCCTTCAAAAGTGCACCATCAGTCAGCTGCTGCCTTTTTTATGGTGGACATTTTCTAAATTTAAAAATATAGGAAAAAGGAGGAGAAAGACATGGGTGGCATTTAGAGAAAGATCCAACAACATCTAGGGAAATTTTGAGTATCCAAATATGTCATATTTAATGTAAATATTCTCTCTCCTTTCTCTTATTCTTACGGATATTCTAATACTTGTCTGGCTGAGTGAAATGGTATCCTTGAATCCTCTCTTTTCTCTTCATTTTGATAAATGAAAGTTTGTGTTTTCTTCTTCAATATATGAGAGTATAGGAGTGAGTGCATGTACAAGTGATTAAAAAAACTAAGCATGAAGGAGATCATCAAGAAGGTAGTGAAACTAAATTTAGGAGGTGGCACAGCAGCATCTCCCTCCTCTTGGTACTAATCTTGGTAAGTGGTTTTATTTCTTGCATTACATTTAGGGAAGAGTAGAGGTACTTATTAAGTCTTAAGATTATAAAAAACAACTATTTTTATTTTCTTCTATTTTCATCCATATTATATTGTATCTAAATTCAGATCTTTATCTCTATCTTGTTCTCTCATTAATATCTAGCTCATTCCCTTCTTCTCCCAAAATCAAAACCCTAAAATAAACCTGAAATCTAGTCCTTGTGGATCAACCACTAACTCACACTATCTACCTAGTTAATGCAAGATTATGGTTATGCAAATATTTTTGATTGAATCTTATTTGGCCTAAACAACATCCTAAGTTTAGAATCCATCACATGGAGAAATAGGAAAGTAAGAGGAATGTAATAATTTCATAATCTTCTAACCTCTAAATCAACGAAAGTACATCAAGAGAATTGCTAGATTGCAACAACAAGAGGATGTAAATGACATATCATTCATAATACTTGAAAATGAGGAGGTCAAAAATATTAAATTTAGTATGAAAAGAGATCATGCACCTAACTCAGATCGATTCAAACCATGTCTTATAATAGAATGCTGGAAAATTATTGACAATGATCTTTGTGAAGCTATTTAGATCTTTTTTTCTAAAGAAGTCTTTACCTAGAGCATGGAAGGTTATCTACTTTTGCAAGTTTTAGACTAATTAGTCTATGTAATGTAGAAGCCTTGGTACAATCATCCAAAATTTGATTTCAATAGAGCAAGGAGCTTTTGTTGGAGGAAGAGTAATTTGTGAAAATGTTGCTCTAATCTAAGAGATGACACAATCTCTTGACTAATCTACAATGGTCTAATCTTATAGTGAAACTTGATATGAAAAAAGATTAAAACTAGTTAGAATGAGACTTTCTATTTTAAGTATTATAGAAATTTAGATTTAGTAATAAATTAATAGAGCTGATCAAAATATGTACACAATTCAATCATTTTTTCACCATTTTCATAGACAAAATATCTATTCATTTCTTCACAACTAGTAGAGGATAAACATAAGGTAACCTAATATATCTAGCCCTTTTCATATTGGTGGAGGAGACATTGAGCAAGGGTTTGAGAGTATTGGTAGAAGAAGGGAAAATGAAGGCATATTTTCTAAGAAAAAATAATCATTTGCGAATGAGGGGAATCAAGAACCTAATATAATTTCTAAAGAAATATGAGAGTGCATCAGGCAAAAAAATCAATAGTAGTGAGAGCTCATATTTTATTTAGTCAAAGGTGAGTACCAAAAGAGTTAGAATGATAGAACACCTTAACTCAATCTAGAAAAGAAAACTACCATTTACCTACCTAGGATGCCTCATTTTTAAAGGTTGAGTAAACAACATTATTTTGAGAAATTGGTCAATAAAATTTGAGGTATGGTGGATGGATAGCTATCTAAACTTTATCATCTAGTGGTAGACTGATCTTAATCAAGCATGTTCTGAACAATGTACCTATTCGTCTCATTTGAATCTATGACATCTTGAAATGAGTATTATCAGCCATAGACTGAATTATAGCTACTTTTTATGAGCAAATACTAGTAATAACAAATATATAAATAAATATCATGGAAAAATATTTGTCAACCAATAGAGGAAGGGGGATTAGGGATTAGAAGAATAAGAGAACTCATAAAATGCCTTAGGATGAAATGACTTGGAGATGTCATAATGAAGCATCTTTGTGGGTTAACTTTATGAATTAAAAATATGATTTGTGGCCACATATCTAGGACAAATTAGAGGTCCAGCAAGGATAAAGACATTATAAGGATTATGGATAGAGATGACATATGATTTAAGATAGAAAATTGACAAAGGATATGTGAATGTTTAGTATAATAATTGGATATAAAAGGGATCATTAGTAGACATTTAAGGGATCACAATCCAAGACCATAACATACTAATCAACCAAAATTATATACAAAATTGGAAAATAATATTAGAGCAAAGTGGGGTAAATAAAAAAATAATTGAGGAAATAGATGAGCATCATAATACATCTACCCACTCAACAAAGTGGGGTAAACATATATGATCCACCCAATAAGATTGAGGATTCTCTACCCACTCAACTTTTTGAACCATTTTAGGTAGAAAAGTTGTAGGAAAAGTGATATGAGATAGTACTATATTGATTAAAATTTTCTTCTTTCTATGGAAACTATTGCATAATAGTCCCCATGAACTAAGACTTATGTAGGCTTGGTTTCCAAATTACATCCAAATGTTGTTTTTGCCAAGAGAACCCTAAAATAGAAAACTTAATGTATCTATTTTTTGAGAGAGAGTAGGCAATATAAAGCTGGTTATGGTTCCTGAAGAAATAAGACCTTCCAACAAAAAGGGAGAAAACATTCTTAGGTTGGCTAAAATTCTTTTTCTATTAGAAATAAAGGAAACAAAGGCCCAAATCATGTGAAAAATTACCTTTGCTTGTTTACTATGAGAAATTTAGAAGGGTAAAAACTTGGGAAGAATGTTAGGAAAGGAATATAAAATATCCTTTATATTAAATAGATGTAAAGTATGGGCCAGAGAATTAAAGAATTTAGTCACTCAATGGAAAAATACAACACAAAAGGAGGTAATTATATATGTCGAGTGAGGTTTGAATGTTGGGAATCTTGATATGGAGAGACCATATGAGATAATAAAATGGCTTCCCCACTCTTAGAGTTAAACTAAATATAGATCGAGAGTGTAAAGGCAACCTAGGGAGGGCTAGAGGTTGTGGAATAATCCAAGATGATAAGGGTAATATGATAATAGTTCATTGTAATTTTTATAATACTACTGCTAATATGGAAGTTGAATGCATGGCACTAGAAGACAACCTCCTTCTTTGCAAAAAACTTAATATCATACAGATTTTAATAGAGATGAATTCAAAGGTCCTAGTCAACATGGTGAAACAAATAAAGTGCAGGCAATTGAAGCTTGTAAGATGGTGGCATTTACTCATGAACAAAATACAACTGAATCCATCACATTGATCACTAATTTAGAGAAAGTAACTCACTAGCAGATTATTTATCTAATCATGGAGTATTGTAGAAAACCCAAAAAGAATATTGGAGCACCCAAGAGCTTCCAAGGGTGGTTAGAGGAATACCCAAATCAGAGAAAGAAGGATTGTCTTATGTGAGATGGAGATAAACTCCTCAAATGAGATTTGGGAACACTCAAGATGAAGAAGAGGAGAAAAAAAACTAAGGAGAAGGATGAGAACAATGTGGTGAAGCTTAATAATAGAGTCCTCAATTGTAGTAAAAACTAATTATGATTGTATTTGATTTTTGTGAGAATAGCTAACATTAATACACATGTAGAAAAGAACTTTGATGATGTAGGTACAAAAGAAAGTGAATTAGGAGCAATATAGAAGTTAGTAAAAATGTTATAACGTTGACTACAACTATGGAACTAAAAGCTATGAGTGGATCAGATCCTATGAGGGGCAAACCACTTCCTTGCTAAAGGATTACTTACCAAGAGTTATCAAGATGAAGTCATCGAATAAGAATATAGATCACAAAGTAGGTATAAGAAAGTGTGAGATAGCCGCATTATTGACAAAAAATGGCTCCAGCATGACATCAGTAATCTCCAATAGAAAAAGAAATTGGGAACCATGAATGTCTAAAGTGTAACATGAATATATATTTGGGTAAAATATCTCTAAGTTGAAAGCATGTTGTAGCTAGAGAAAAGCATCCCAAAATGGTGTAAACTTTGTGCTTCTATGAAAGTTTTTAAAAAAACAAAATAATGTCCTAAAAATCCTTGAGTTACTTGATGTTCTGAGGTGACAACCATTGGTTCATTGCTTTTGACTTTCTTTCATCAGCTTTGACCCCTTCTATCAAGACCACACATCTTATAAATTTTATGTTATGGCAGGAAAAAAAGACACTTCTTGTTGTTGATGTGTAGATGGTGGTCTTCTAGAATAGTAAGTGTTAATCATACGTGCTCCTAGTACTATTTTAATATGCTATTTTGAATGCTATCATCTCCACTCCCAACATTAGCTATTTGCACTGCCCCTTGGGAGTCAGGTCATAGATTAGAAATAATGTCTCCCTTTTTGTTCTGTCCTAGTTCCACTACTACATACATGTCTAGTGAGTTGCTCATTTTCAGAAGAATAGTTTTAAGAAACAAACATGTACTACCACTACCACATCCTCTTTCAATGTCAACCTTTTCCCTTTAATTTTAAACTTCATGATTAGTAATCCTTAATAAATCTGTGTAACCAACCACTTGACATCAAGGACGATAGATCAATTTGGATCTTGAGGAGGAACTTTTGGTGATTTGAAAGTCTTGGATATCAAGATAAACCCCCATACAAATGCCACTTCACTTTAATGTTATTCCATCTTCGAGAGCTACCTCATATTCCATTTTATTTTTGATAGGTAGTTGTAGTCCTTGTAGTAACTCCTTTGAAATAAAATTATGCTGCCCAAGAGTTGATCAAAATAATGATTGCTCATGCATTAGGAGTTCCTTTCAACTTTAGGGTCCTTAGGATGTCAATGCTGAGTCATGAATGTCTGCAAACCCATGTAGATATTTTTAGTTGGGTTTAAGACAAAATTTCAACTTTTCAAACTTAGTTTGGATGACTTTTTTTTTAACTTGGCCCTTGAAATTGTCAGATCACTAAACAAGTTAGGACCAGCTAAAGGAGTCAATCTAGTTTTTAACATGTTTACATGGATCAGCTTCAAAGGATCATCTCTTTTTCCCTAGTTTAGACATGATTACTATAGAAATTTCGTTTTTTTTTCTGTACTGTGACATTTATGCAATACCACATTGACAATTAATGGAAAAGCATGAACATGACATGATGTTACAAAATCGGGAGGGAAGGCCGCCAGTTCTGTGTATCATTTTATTGAGCCTTTTTTAGGATTATTGGGTCTCTTGTCCAAACCAGCAAAGCTCGGCCCTGGCAGAATTTGCCAAATTTGGGCCCCTAAAGTTGAGACAGAGGAAGAACGTTCACTTGGGTCGGTCAGGTCCAGGCTTTAATAAACTTTAGCTGGCGAGAGTAAAGTCTATTATCCCTCACCTACCCTCATTGACAGCTCTCTCTCTCTCTCTCTCTCTCTCTCTCTCGGTTTGACTCAACCACCTCATCGATTGATGTCGGAAGATGACGGGTTATCTCTCCGGCAACGATTTGAAGGGAGGGCGCTCACGTGCAGTCACCACGTGGTCCCTCTCCGGTGGGTGCCGTCAAAGTTGGGGTTTTTCTTTTCTTTCTTTCTTTTCGTTATTATTTGGACAAGCCCGGATAGAGATGTTTGACCGCAGCCCTCTAGGACCGTGGTCAAATGCATGTTGAGGGGGTGGACCCCGCTTGCGCCCAACTCTCACGCCGTCCACGCACAGTCAAATATCGGGGGGGGGCAAAGAAAATGGGATTTCCGTACGTCATTAAGATATGGGTTTTTTATCAATAAACCCTCAATAAATGTGTATTTCCAATTTGGGCGTAACCGTTGAAGAATAGTCAGGGTTTATTCATAAAAAGAAAGAAGATGATTTATTATGATTTTTAAAGAAAGACCTTGCAAGAGCCCATGCTAACCTCTTTATCCGAGTCTGGCTTTAGAGTGAGGGTAGATGTGTAAATCTGATTTAGAAATAGGACCCAAACAAAGTTGTGAATGGGGAAAAAACTCTCAACTTTAATGAAATATGACACCCGATATCTTACAAAAATACTATGATAAAAAATGCTTTGATCCTGTAATTTTAGGAGAACATAGCATATTTATGAAAAATAAAGTATGTTTATGAAAAATAAAGTATATTGAACATTTTAATTATTTTTCGATGATTAAGGTAGCTAATGAAGTAAGTCTGTAGAGGGTTCTTTAATGGGTCTAGCGAGGGGGGAGGTGGGTCGGGCCAAGTAGCTCCATAGAACGCCAGGCCAGTTTGTGGGTCCTACTAAAACATGTGTCCATATTTGGCTCGTTTTAAGTGATGTCCTTTGCAATGATAGCGGACCATGTGGGCCCCGGATGAGCCCAATTTTTTTCCGGGTTGGGCCGGAAAGTGAGCTCCAGAGGGGGACGGTTGGAGACCCCTTAAAGCTCAGTCTTCTTGGCCTCTCTCTCTCTCTCTCTCTCTCTCTCTCTCTCTCTCTCTCTCTCTCTCTCTCTCTCTCTCTCTCTCTCTCTCTCTCTCTCTCTCTTCCTATGAACAAATGTTACGTACCTTTCGATCTAGCAGCCGGACTCGCCATCACACTCTCTCTCTATGAACATTCTTACTTTTTAGAGCCTTTCTCTCTTTAGCTTTCTGTCCAATGACTACGCGTGTTTTCTATAATACAAGATTCTCTCTCTCTCTCTCTCTCTCTCTAATTTCTCTCGTAGGATATATTTGTCGGCTGCAGCATCATTTCATGTACCTTCCACGATTCTCTCTCTAGCCATGTAAGACAAGTCTCTAGATATCCTCACTCTCTCTCTCTCATCATTTTATCGGCTGCCGACAATTCTCTCTCCGGCAAGAGATGTTACACTCTAATTTGAACCTCCTTCCATACTATCTTACTATCATGTCATCTACTAGAGCGTGCGGTTCTCTCTCTCTCTACCCATATGACACATTTTTCGCATCTTAGGCTTCTCCCCTACCCCGAGACCAAAGACAATAGCTGCCGCCACTCTCTCATTTTTTCTACCGCCTATAATTCTCTCTCTAGCGATTTAGCACCTTCCCCTCTTAATTCTCTCTCTCTCTCCCTAGCCATTTACGATTGTGGCATCCATCTATCCACCACTTTCTCTCTCCTCTTTTCCTTTAATGCGATGCATGGCTTGACCTGCCAGCCTACCAGGTGGACTTCTTCACCCCCGCCACTCTCAGGAAAAGATCTCAGCCGTCGATCTGCGGCCACCAACAGCCCCATCAACGGACGTCGTACCCCCCGACAGTTGCGGGTCCGCACCATTCAAACCGCCGCCGGTGTTGCCCCGGAGAGCCGCCATCGTTGACTCAGCCGCCGGAGAGAAATTCCCGGCGCCGAGCCGCCGGCCAAATCAAACACGATCCTTCAAAAATCCATCTAATAATTACAATACCCTCCACTGTCTCCCCGACGCTACTTGGTAATATTACCATTTAGTCCTCACATCCAAAAACCTCTATAAAAAATATATAAATTCCTGATCTTTTCTTTTTTTAAAATCAGAAAACGATGTGGGGACTAGAATTCAATGATCATGAAGAATATTGAATTGAAGAAATGAGACCAAAGATTGAAAAAAAAAAAAATTAGGCCGGATGATGTTCATCATCCCTCACTACTTACGAATGAATGTAGAATTATAGGCTCGCTCTTGGGGGGACTGATTCAATGATCATGAAGCATCTTGGATTGAAGAAATGAAACCAAAGATTGATTGAAAAAAAAATAAAAAATTGTGGCCAGATGATGATCATCACCCCTCACTACTTACACGAGTTTAGAACTGTAGGCTGACTCTTGGGGAGCCTATGATTCAATGTTCATGAATGAAGCATATTGAACTGAAGAAATGAGACCAAAGATTGATTGAAAAAAGAAAATTGCTTTGAGGCCAGATGATGATCATCCCTGACTGACTACTTACACATGGATTTAGAGACAAATCTTTGTAGATCACCAAGAACCAGGGAGGGGGGAGAAGATGAGGTTCTTCATGGGCGGGTGCGGAAGGCGGAGAAGCCCTTCGCGACGCCGTTGATGGCGGGGTTGAATCCGAGGCAGCTGAAGAGTCCCTGGCGGTAAGGGAGCATCGTCTTCCTCCTCATCTCCTCCTTCGCCGCACGGTTGGCGGCGTAGTGTCGCTCGTGCGCAGATGCTCCCCTTCTCGAACTGCCCCCTACCGAGCCGCCGCCGTCTGTGGAGCGGAAGCTCGAGTTCCTGACCTCCTCGCCCGCGGAAGCGGAGGGGGAGATGGAGGCGATGGAGGCGGTGGAGGCGGCGGAGGCGGCGCTGCCCTTCCGGGAGAGCATCGCTGCTGACGACGGCGACAGCGCCGTGTACTTCCTCAGGGGGTCCTTGTCGGCGGCGCCGCCGGTGGCCCGCCCCTCGGAGGCGCTCCGGAAGAGGAGGAGGTCCTTTAGCCGCCACTTCATGGTGCCGCCGCCCTTCATCCACCTCATCGCCGCCGCCGCCGCCGAGGTGGATACCGCGGTCGCCGGAGCGTGGCCGGCGGCGGCCGCCGCCGGCTTGCTGTTGAAGTCGAAGACCCGCCGGAGAGGGGACAGAGATCTAGCGGCGCGGCGGCTCCGCCGCCCGGTATTATCGTCGCCGGCGCGGTCGCGTCCTCTGGTGGTCTCCTCGATGGCAGCGGTGAATGGGTCAAAGTCCTCCTGCGTCCCCCACCGCCGCGGCGAACGCCGGAACCTCATCGCCGGCGACCTCGGAGACCTGGGCGACCTCGGAGATATACCCGGGCTCTTCTCACCGTTGACTGCCGGCGGCGGCGGCACGTACTGCAGCCGAGGGGGCAGCTTCAGGGGGCGGATCATCCCCTTCTCGAAGAGCTCGTCGGCGGTCAACGGCGACGACCCGCCCATATCGAGCTGCCCGCTGAAGTCGAACGCGAAATCAACGTCCTCATCCTCCTCCTCCGCCGCCGTCTGCTGCGATTTCGGCGTGCCAGGGGTTTCCTCCCACTCGAAGGGGATGACGGAAGACCTTGAAGCTAGCCGAGGGCTTCCCATGGCGGCGTTGAACTCCCGGAAGATGGCGGCGGCGCGAGAAGGGCTCGCCGGAGCGCTTGTGTAGTACCGCCCCGACCACTCACCGCCCCGCCGCGGGCTCGTCGGAGCGCTTGCGTATGGCGTCGACGACGTACTGTCCGCATGGAACTCCGCCGCCACCGGCACCATCACCTCCATTCCCCTCCTCTCTCTCTCTCTCTCTCTCTTTCTCTATCTATTCTTTCTCCGGGGATGGAGATCTCCGGTGGCGGAGAGGCGGCACGAGGGGGAGAGAGAGAGAGAGAGAGGGAGGGAGGATTTATACCAGAAGAGAGGAGGAGGGAAGGTGGGGAGGAAGGAGAGGTAGAGGACGAGGACAAGACATGGAAGGAGCCTCGCAGCTGGAATTGACCGGACCATAATGCATTCTCATTTCAGAAGTCATTCCAGAATAACACCCAAAACCCCAACATCCCCTCCGCCGCCCCGCGCCGTCGCCGCCGTCTTCTCTGTTAGCCGCACGAGCCGAGCCTTTAGGGAAAATAGGAAAAGAGCCTGCAGCAGTCAAAGAGGATCTGCGCGCGCTTAGCGCCCTCCTTTCAAGGTTAAAATTTCCGAACCCATCAATTCATCACGTATGTTTCTAATTAATTAAACGATTTAAATATTATTCTTTCTCCATGGGCTGACGATATCATACGGCTGAATAGCTGATGGGTTTTTGATCACTTCAATGATGACGTGTAATGAGCAATTTTATATCTCTTGGGGTGCACCAAACGGTTTTCAATTTAAAATTAGTAAATTTAATGCTCTCTCTCTCTCCCTCGCTATCTCTATGTATTTCTTTGTCCCATTAATGCATTCATGTGTGAAAATTTTGATGAACATAGTTATCTTTTTTAAAAAATAACCTATAATTTAGAAGAATAAATCTCCAAAAGAATAGTGTCGATGATGCCTATTTATAAACCATTTTGAGAATTTGATCATAAAAATAGATCACAATATGATCAAGAAAGTTTGATGATAAATATTCTACACCCAATAAATGGATAATAGTAAAATAGCTTTTATTGTTTATTTCATTAGAAATTGCTTGCATGCTCACCATCAAATGATTTATTAGCAAATATATAAAAAAAGTGCAAATAATGTTTGTTGATAACACTTTGTCGACAATGGGATGACATGGAGTTGCATGACTTTTTGCTTCATTTTCCCAATCACACTATGGCTTCAAAATCTGATAACATCAATATGAGGGATACCATAGTTATATGCATGGGCAAACCAAGCCTAAGATTATTTTTCTAAATCCGTTCATTATTATTGGTACGAATGGGTTCGACCTAGAGTGAGAGATGCTTCCATAACCCTTGGATATCCTATATATCGATTATTCTTGTTATCATCATTTTCATATTTATGTGTATTTATATACTTATGCTCATATGAATACATTTCTTTGAGCAAATATGTGAAACTATTTTTTTAACTTATCCTCATTTTTTGAAAGTTTTGTCTTTTGCAGAAAACTCTTCAAACAAAAATGTGGGTCTATTTATAAAACTTTTCATCATGTTATTTATTGGCATTGTGAGCATCATAATCACGCAATGGAATACTGTTTCTTAAGTCAAAGCCCATTTTCCAAATTTTAATCATGCTATCTTTATGATTATTTTTGTTAATATTATTTATTTTATGTTGTCATCAGAATTGTATGAGATATTCATGGAGTGACGGGGCTTATTTCTAATCTTTCAAGTGAACTTCTAGAGTAGAATCCATAGTAAGAACGCATGATTAAAAACACCCCCTAACTTTTCTTTTTTTATCACTTGTTATTTACTCATTATGATAACTCTTTTACATAGTTCTGAAGGATTGAAGACATATAATGCATAATTTGGAGGTTGAAACGTAATATTCTCCTCGACTTCTGTGTATTCCAATCAACTAGGGGGGATCAGAAAGTCCGGCGTGTGAAAAGGAAGGGACGGGCAGACAGTTAAACTGCCGCTGACTGATTGGCGCACACGTGGCCACGGCCGCAAATGAACCGACGGCAGTAGGGGGGACAGATTTGTCAACGTGCGTTTCCGAAACCTCAGGATATGGGAACCTGGTGCAGTCCCATCTCAGCCTCTTGTTTCTGCCTACTTTAGGCCGCCGCCTCCACTTGACCGCTTCCAATTCTCTCTGTCCGTAATAAACAAAGATAGTTATCACCTCTCTCTCTCTCTCTCACTCTCTCTCTCTATAGATATATATATATATATATATATTGTAGCAAGAAGAATAAAAAGAAAGTTTACGTGCATGGGAAACATAGTTTTGCCCCTGAAAGAAGCCAGCTTTTAAATTCAAGGAAAAAAAGGTTAAGAAGAGGACGAGGAAGACGTCCAAGTCAAACAAACATGCACACACACCCTTCATGACCGTTTGACTTGTTCATGACAGCTGTCATAATTTATTTGTGAAAAATCCTTGGGTCTACTACTAGGAAGACCTCATCCCTATCTAAAACTTCTAGAAAGCTGTAGTTTTATCTCTTTGACTTTTTTTAACCAAAGTCGTCATAACTCTTCTTAGGAGGTAGATGGCTTAATGAAGAAGACTTGATCGTATCGGAATGTTTGACTTTCTCATCAGAACCATTTTAGTTCATGTGGTACAAGATTTATGGCTCGATGAAGAAGGTCTCACCTACATGTAAATATTCTTGGAGATTATAAGCAAATACCTTTGACATGTTATTCAGTGCCATTGGGCAGATACTTAAAGAAGAAGATCTCATCTACATGTAATCATTCTAGAATGTTCCATTTTTCTCAATCTTGCTCCCTTATTATTTTTCCTATTCAGTTTGCTCAATGAAAGATTGGTTGGGTTCTTCCATGACTTTGGGGAGAAAAAAATGGGTAGTTTCTTGACTTTGACAGGCAACTACCATCTAGATTATGAGAAATGGGATGGATATAATTGAATAATCAATTTGTGCGGGTTCAATGATTGTGTGGGTTTTGAGTAAATCATGTGCTCTCTCTCCATCCATCTCTCTCTCTCTCTCTCTCCATGATAATTGATCAAACTTAATTATCTGATAATAAGGTTGTCAGATGCAACATAAACTACCTAGCAATCTAGCACATGTTTTGAGTTCAAAGTAATGAAAATTATACTTTACATTCTAAAACTATTTTTGAAAAAAAATAATTGAGGTAAGAAAATAAATGAAAATTTTGGACTTAATTTTAATAAAAAAATAAATGCATTTTTGTGTGACAAAATATACATGGATTAAAAAAATATATTTATTTATTTGTCGCTAACCACAATAAGCTAGTTGGATATTCTAAGCATGCCACTATGGGTTCTCAATGAACAAATGGGCCCACAAAAAATTGTGAGATTATATGGATACTTTATTACATTATTTTAGTCCACTCCTTGTCTTCTATGTTTTATTGTCATCAAGCCCATGTAAATATATTTTGAATTTGAGAAAAAGAAAAAAATGGACACCAACCCTTTCACTTTGAGGAGGTTCCACTGGTTTAGGAAAAGGAGATTACTACAGGATAGGCCTAGAGGGTCTTTTATTCCCTTATTGCAAATTTGCCCTTCTAATGTAACCATTTATAACCAGCATCCCAGGACAATAATTTTCTTGCATTTCTATCCATATATAAAATATAGAAATTATCTTCTATTTAATGGAATCTCACTACATCAAAATATCATGGCGAAGCTGGGAAGAATAATAATTTCCAGAAAAAATTTAGGTTTGGGTTATTCCTAAGAATCTGTGTGTGGATATATATGCATACTTTATTACGATCGATCCTCTTTGAAGGCCCCATGTCTACGGGACATATCTATCATATATATATGTTAGAGGGTAAAATTTGATGCGGGTTAAAAATGGAATTAACTTTTAATACCGCGTTTTGTCTAAGTAAAGTACTTAAAAGAGGTTGGTATTCAAGCGTTTTGCCCAACAGCCTGCTTCTAGAAGGCACGTGGCATAGCATGAACAACGTGCCGATATGCCCGCCGAATCCGCCAGATGTCAAGCGTGTCAGCGCTGTAGCCCGTGTTCGCCGTTGGAGACCCGGTGTTACCCCCGCCCTCGCTAAAAAGCATTTTCGGATGCATTGTGGATTGGATCCGAACCGATATCAGGAGGTGAACCGGTGGATCAGTCAGTGTACCGGTCAATCTGTGTGGGCGGGAAAACCGCTCGACGAACGTTCTCCCGTGGGAAGCGGAGCCAACGGGGGGCGAGGCGGGATTTTCGGGGCGGGCCCATTGAAATTTCCGGGCTTTTTATCCCAGACCCGGTCCATTGACGGCTCCATGAATCCAGTCCAGAGGTATATTTGATCGCTTGTCAATGGGCTGGGCCCGGTCAGGGTTCCATTTCTGGACCTAGCCCGTGAATGCTCATATTTTCCGCTGTATGGATTCCCCAAAAGAATAACAAAATGGAATATCATCTTATTTACTCGAAGATATATCTTCCTCCATGCTTATTTTCCCCCTCCCTAGGGATCTCACAGGCCTTCAAATCCACTATCCAACCTCAGCAGTGATGTCCAATAGAATTTATGTGTTAGGGGTTAAGATGGTGTGACTGTTGAGCTCCCCTAGGAGCGAACATTTCTTCACTTGGGTGTTGATCCCCATCATAGTTTGTGCAAACACACGTTTTAAATTGGGGTTGACCTACACAGTCGGGAATATTTCAACTTAGTCCATCAAATGCTGAAAGGAAATCATAGATTAGGAACACATGGGTGAAGCTTTCGTGGTAGAGTTAACTAGAGAAGAGTTGAAAAAAGAATTGAGAAAATATATTATGCATTGGAAGTCCTACATCCCTATCTTGAAAAAAAGCATAGTTTATATGTTTACTTCACTTCACTTGAGATCAAAAGTAACAATAATTTGTTAGACATAGAGAGAGAGAGAGTGAGAGAGAGAGAGAGAGAGAGAAGAGTGAACTCAATGTTTTGAAAGTATTATCCATTTTTTTGAATTTATGATAGATTTCTACTAAGACATCTATGTGTTGGAGGATGTGTTTGCACCTGTTGAACTAATATCTCTCAATACTCTCTCATTTAGAGTATTGAATCTTTTATATTGATTCACCCCTCACTCAGCTACTTCTTATCTTAGAGAGAACAGATCTCTAATATCAATTATTCTTTTCAAGAATACATTCATTTGAATAAAATTTACAGCCCAAATCATGTAAGTTTCTCTCAATAGAGACCTAGGCTCTTTCTTGCCAAATATGACTATCAATATATCATGACTTTGTTAAATACATTATCCCCTCACTGCTTAGGTTCTGATGGAGAGTAATGATTATAGTGGACGAGTTGATGTATTGGTGAAAAGATTGAATTTTTTTTATTTGTCATTGATGTATGCAAGATGAAAAGATTGATGATAAACTTTGAATCTTCATATATTTTGCAATCTTCCAATTCATGATTCTTCTCCAATAAATAAGTTTTTATCTTGTATTAGTTTCAATATTGTCTCAAACCTTTAATGTTCAGAGTACTTGCTCAAAATCTTGTTGTTTTTTGAAATGTGTGATAATGACATTTAGACCTTCAAACTTTGAATCTCTCTATTTTGTCACATTTTAAATTCAAATTTGAATTAGATCTTTATAATTTGATGAACAATTAAATATCAGATCTAAGTCATCAAAATTTTATTTCTTTTTTATACATCTAAACATTTGATGTGTCATCACTAAGATACTCTTTTCAAACTAGAATATTTGTTCCATTCTTTATTCTCCTGCTGATTTAATGCACAAGATAGTTCAGGGAACTTGTTTAGTATCATATGGAAAATATATGAAATAGATAAGCATTCACCTCTATAGATAGGACCATCATATATAATCTAGATAAAAGTATTTTGCTTTCATGAATGTTTTGAAGATGTGATCATCTGCTTAATCTTTTGTTTGTATATCTTTCTTCAATTAATAATATTTTATCTTAAAATATTCTTAAGATATAAAACTACTTAATATCAAGGAATAAAGTTTTGGATTTCAATTTTTTAATAAAAGTCATGATCATTTGTTGAATATATTAAATATTTAAAACATATAATTGATAATTATAAAGAAGCACAAATCAAATAATAGCTTATCAATAAAATTTCATTCTTAATCATCATAATCAAGAACATCAACAAAAGAGAGAGAGTGAGAGAAAGAGAAAAATATTTTATAGAATCAAAGGTGGACACTTGGATTCTATGATTTCTAAGCTAAATATTTGATAAAACTCTAGGACATAAACATGATTATTTATGTTTTAAAGGATATATTTGCAAAATTCTAATTTAGAAATGGGGGTATGTTAACAATTATTTAGGGTCAGCTTAGGAGAGAAAAGGAAACCCTAGATCGAGAGAAAGAGACATGAGACTTTAGAGAGTTTTGATAGGGGAGCAACATTTGTCTTGAACAGCCATCACCCAAATAGGGTTCATATAGAGCTCAATCCTTATCTTTTCTCATCTTCCATTTGATAGTTTCTTTCCCTTGATTTCTGTTTTATGTTCTCTAGATCTAAAATCTTATTAGCTAGCATGAGTGCCACATCAAGCCAATGATCTACCATGAGTAATGATGCCCAAAATCATGGATGAATGGCTAATGAACTTGGAGGTAAGGCTTGAGGGTGAGTGAAGGTCTAAGAAACACATTAAAGTCGACACAAAGATTTTCTATGGTAGAACAAGACATGATTAGTTTGGCCCAAAGCATCACTCAACTCTTACAATAGAGGGATGAGCAGCTTGAACCTAACCAACTAACATCAACAACATGCATCGAGGAACACCTATTTTCTAGGGGTGACAAAAGAGGTGGCTTAACGAGATGAATGCCATTAGCCAAGTTGGAAGGCTTCATATAGTATTAATGAAGTGCAGAAGTTAACAATAATGACCATATGCCATTCAACCTGAAGGCTCATGATTTGACGTAGGCTCCAAGCTCAAGTAATGATCAAGAAGTAGGGAGAGTATGACAACAGTTAGATGTTCCTATATTTAATGGCATTGATCTAAATATTAGATTTTTTCAAACAAAACTCTACTTTTTAATGAATCAGCTATTGAAGGGTAGTAGTTATTGATATTAGGAGTCAATTTTGAAGATGAAACTCCAGTGAAATTTAGATGAATTGAATCCAAGAGATCATTCACATCATAGAGGGATATCAAGACCCAACTACTAAAAGGTTTGGGTACTCACAAAAGTGTAGCCTATGTGAGCAGTTATTAGACATCCAGTAATGAAGCACTATCGCATAATTCAAAAAGGAATTCTAATTGTTGGCAAGATCAATAAAATATTTACTATAGAAAGTTTTTGAGGGCACCTTTATCAAGGGATTGAAGATGAAAAAGCAAGTGAAGAGCTTGAATAGCTTATCATATTGATGAGAAGAATTGAGCACTAAGTCTATTTTGGGAGGGAGTCAAGGTGAAACAATGTTGACTTGACATATATTGTAGAACTAAACCTCTTGATTCTTCTCTTAGTAATAAGCTCAATTGGAGTAAATGGGGGAACTATCTCATCACATCAACATTCAATAAAAGGCTATGATTGACAACTATGAGCATACCACCCAACCATGACTAAAGGGAGCAAACAATAAGGTGATTGAACCTTATTAAGGCTTAGATCTACAATCAATACTAGAGAGTGTTGTATTTCTCATAAGACAAGAAGTTTGGGTAAGTTATGCATGCAAACAAGAGTTATAAATTATGTCAATTCATGAGGATTAGAATGGAAAACCAGTGATTAGTGAACATGGTGAGATAGAGGATGAAAGTGATGTAATAAAAATGACTAGAAATATTAAGTTATCTTTGAATTCAATCATAGACTTGACCAAATTGAGTACCATGAAATTGATTAGTACTTTAGTATTACAAGGTCACAACGTGAGTAGATTATAGGGTCACTCATGATTTTATTTCAACAAATGTAGTGGAATAGTAATAACTACTCGTTCAATACTACTATATGTAGTCATTGACAATGAAAAACCTATGCAAGAGAATGATCTTGAGTATGAGAATATAATTGGCCAGGCCTTGATTTTTCTTATTTTTCCTTCAATTAAGTGCGACTAAAGAGAGCCAAAAAATACCCTCTAACACTTGAGTTTTAGAGTTTTTCCTCTAAGTTGATGCCTTCTCTTGAACCTATAAACATATTAGGTCAGCCCTCTCCATAAAACTTGAGTTTTTTCTTAGGTTGAAGACTTTCAACTCATAAGAGTTTGCCTAAGTCTTTGTAATCAAATAATTACAAGAATATATGAGAGAATCACTACTTGACTTCATAAAAGTTAAGTGGGATTAGTCTCATATATAAATAAAATAAATAAAATAATATATATTAAGACTTAAATAATAAAATATTATGAATGTTATAATGAGTCTATAACATATGTATAATTATATTATCTACTCATTAATTAGCATATATATATAAGATATTAATACATAGATGTAACTACTAATTTATAATTATCAAAAAGACTTGTGAACATCATTTAGATGAAATGTTATTAATTCTTGCAAAGCACTAACTAAATACAAAGAAATATATCTTTTAAAAGTCATAGATTTAATATTTGAGACCTTCAATGTCAAGTGAAGACATGAAAACATATAAATGGAAGGTAGCAACAATTTAACAATGGTCAACAATAATCAATCTTTGAGAGTTCTAAGATTTTTTGAGTTAGACCAAGTATTATCAATGGTTATGATGAGATAAAAAACTATCTCTAAACCAATAACATAGTTGTGGAAAAATGACATGTTTCATTGGAATGAGGAAATAGAGGTATTTCAAACACTAAACTGTGTCATGACATCACTCTCAATTTTAGGTTTGCATGACTTCTCACAACATTTTGAAGTTGAGGTTAATGCATTAGGTCATGGCCATGGAGTAGTACTTACTCAACAAAGGGGTTCATTGTATATTTCAGTCAAATGTTATCTACATGAAATAGGTTGAAGATTTAAGACTTATCCATGCAAATAATGAATACTAGGAATGAGTAGCCAAACTTATTAGAACTTACTAGCTATGATTATGACATTAGAGAATCAAGTGAACAATGGTGGCCCTTAATCATTGTGTTAGAAGATTTATAAGTCAAATTCTAAAATTATTTTAAACAATAAATTTAGTAGATTTAGGTCATCTCCACAAGGACCAAGTTTCCACAATTGCACTCCCTTATCTCTATTGACTTATGAAATAGAAGATATGTTATTTTTAATGTCTAGATTGCCTCTAGACCATACCACTAATTCATGTTGATTTGATGAAATGGAGTAGATGATCTCTAACTCAATAAAATATTAAAAAGGTAAAACAAAATATTACCAAAAAACTATGATTGATCTTATCATTTGTGTCACCTCACAAGATGGAATCAATCAAAAACTTAAAATGAAATATATGAATTAAAAAACCATAATAAAATAAGGGAGAAAATATTAGAAAATAACATTGAGAGATTTGGAGGAGAAATCAACCTATGAGGTTAATTAAAAGGAATTTCAAAAGAACTAGAATCAAGAAAGAAAGTACTAAAAAATTGAGAAATTAGAATCACAAAATTTAACTTGAGAATATGGGGCTACCCATACTCCATGTCACTTTGGATAATAAAACAACATTGACCAATCATGAGAGATCTTCCTTTTTACCCTAATATTTTCCTTTTGATTGAGGTGAAAAAGGCATGAATCTGTTACCCTAAATCTCTCTAACAAATAGCCAAAAAAGCTGATCTAATATGAGAAGGATTCAAATGTAATAACTTGTTGTTCTTCCTTTCCATTTTTCATGAACTTACTATTTTGACCTAGTTGGTGTTGCTTTAATGGTTGACATATGAGCTTGCTGACTTGTCAAAATTGTGGATTAAATTATCTTTTAATGTTGATGTGGCTAAAAGGGCCTTTATATTTTGAAATGTAGATAATAAAAGTGTACTCTAAGGAGGATTTTCTATAATTATTTATGATAGGTTGAAGAGAGAAAGAGAGATTTTGGATCGAGAGAATATGATATTGAGACATTAGGGAGTTTTGATGAGAAAGTAGTGTCCCTTTCAAATGGGTGTTACCCAACTAAGGTTCTCATAGAGCATGATCCTTCTCTTTCTTCATCTTCTATTTGAGGGCTCCTTTCCCTTGATTTTGGTTTTACCCTCATGCAATCTAGAGTCTTATCAATCTTATTATGAAAGTTATTAAAAGTCATAGAAGTCCAATGGAGAGGAACCCATTTATATCAAATAAGACATTCTTGAGCTTCAACTTGACATCAAATAGGACATTACTCAAGTATCTTCCTTGTGAATCTGACAGCTAAATCATCCTAATTTTAGTGTTGCTAAGAGATACATTGTTCGGCGGGAAGGCCGAGCGTCTGCGGTGCTTCGGCGGGAATGCCGAGCGTTAGTGGCGCTTCGGCGGGAATGCCGAGCGTCGGCGGCGCTTCGGCCGGAATGCCGAGCATCGGCGGCGCTTCGGCGGAAAGGCTGAGCGTCGGCGGCGCTTCGGCAGGAAGGCTGAGCGCCAACAGCGCTTCGGCAGGAATGCCGAGCGTCAGCGGCACTTCGGCAGGAATGCCGAGCGTCAGTGGCGCTTCGGGGGAAGGCCGAGAGTCAGCGGCGCTGGAAACGGCGCGACGGCGGCGGGGAATCGTCGGGAAACTCCGGGGGGGCCTGTGAGGAGCTGGGACTGGATCTGGCTCATTGGCACGGCAGCAGAGTCTCTCCTGATGTCGGCGGCAGGTTGGCATTCGTCGGCGAACGGCCAGCGAATGGGCAGAGCGGCGGAGGGCGGCCCCGGCGAGTTTATGGTGGAGTTCCGGAGGAAGAGGCGGCAGTCGAACCAGGAGTCGAGAGACTCTGGCGGAGTGCTCGGCAATGGCTCGTACGGAGGCGACACGAGCCCCTTTCGTCACGACGGCGTGACGGGGTTCCAGCAGAGGCGGCAGCGGTTGCAGCGGCAACCGCGACCGTTTTGTCCGGTGACGGCGGCGATTCCACGGGCGACAATGAAGCTGCCCGGTGGCGGCAGTGGTCTCCGGCGGCAGTGGAACTTCTCAGGTAGCAGCGTCACGAGGAACAAAGTCCTCAGGGTATCGACGGCCTTCCTCTCCCTCCTTCCCTCCCTATTCTGGGTCACGAAGAAGGTATCTCACAAAAAATGCGGCGCTCTCTTGAGGGGGGGTCCTACCTCCCCTTATATGGGGGCCCACAAGTGGGCTAAGGGGAGGTGGGCCCACTTGAGGCCCTCAAGCCCATAAGCCACAAAGGCTACAAAAGGGGCTTATTGGGCCTCTTAAAGAGAGACCCAATTAACTCCCCTAAAAGGAGAAAGAGGAGGGCCCTCTTACGGTGCTTAAGTGGGCCTCCAATGAAAACCCAAATAAGTCCCAAAAGAGGCCCAAAAGGAAAGACACATAGGTCCCCCCCCCCCCCCTCTAGGTTGTAATTGGGCTTTAAAGAGAGACCTAATAAAACCCTAAAGGAAGGGAAACATAAATAACAACACACACATAGAATTAGGCCCACTAACACAAATGTGAGGCTTAACAAGTCAACGTGAAAATACAAAGAAAGATAAAGGTGAGCTTGAGCTTGTCGTCGTCATAGAGGTAGAATGTCGCCGTCCCAAAAGGCTAGGTCATGTAGTGAAAGCCAAGCTCCTTCATCTTTGCATGTCGATCGAGTTGAACTCGGACTGTCAATGTCTCATAAGTTGATGGAGATGAGTCCCACTCGCCATCAATAGGGTTTGAGCAAACATCATTGTGCTAACAATTCCCAAAAGCCTCCCTAAACTCTATAACATCTAATGTTTTTGAAAGTAGGCTTCACTAGAAGTTCGATATCATTCTTTTTGGTCCCTAAATAATTAGATGAATCAATAAGAAGGGGTGAAAATTGATTTATATTTTTTGTTTAATTGAGTATAAAATTATTTATTTATTTTTTAATATTTTAATTACATATAATATATAGAAAGATAAAATAAATCAAGAAACAATTGACCAAACTCCTTTGACATACACCCACTTTTGAGGAATCTACCTTAATTTTGCTTGTATAAAAACAAATTTTGTGAGCCTATGATCACTTCTCCTAGAATCATAACCCTTGTAGCTTTAGATGTCCTTGTTGGAGGCATGTCATAAGTGCCTCAATGACCTATGTGATTGTGTTCACAACACATTATAAGTATCAATCAGTCCACATATCACAAATTAAAATAAAAGCAATCAATCAATTAAGAACAAAGTACCATAGCCTTCAACTATCATTTCATGCACAATGAGTTATTAAAGAACTTTAGTGTAGGGGTGAAAGAGGAGGTGTTTGAGACTCCAACTGGCATACATAGCTCCCTTAAATTGATTTGAGTTTTACCCTTAAATCTTAAAGATTTAAAAAGAGGTGATAGAGAAGATGAACATCCTTTGAAGTAGTGCTACTGTTTGAAAAAAAAATGAGTATTTCCTGATCACCCTAATTTGAAAAAAATGCCATTTTTTATTGTCAAGTTAGGCTACCCCCTTTTGACTCTTATTGGGTCAAATGGTTTGGATTAGGCAGCCTTAGTACATTATTTCTGAAGAATATAGAAAAACAATTATAAAGTTTGTAAAACTCACAACTATTTCAATATTTTGAATATTGTTTGCAGCTTTCAATTTTGGATCCCTTTTTGAATTAGCTTTGCATTAAATAGTTACATACTTCTGTTTGTAGCATATTTTCTCAAATAAAAATTAATTTTTAGTTAAATATTTCAGTTTTTTAGACTATTTTACCTTTGGGAAAAAAATCAGTAATTATGTAAAATCAATAAAAAAATCAATGTCATAACAATTTTGTCCAAATTTTATTTCATTTGACTCATTTATTATCATATGTTTTTATTCGTGAAATTATTATATACAAAAAAATCAAATATTATGACTTGCACATAGAATGATAATATATTTATTTCATAGACTTTTTATTATAGTTATACCTTGATATTGTGACATTTATACCCCTAATATGGGAGGCTTTGATATCACCGCATGATTGATCTTACCTTAGTTTGTTGTTTAGTGGTTCAAGAAGAGGTAAAACATAAAAAAAAACTATGATTATTTCATTCATATGAAGAGTAAAGGTGAAGTACTCGAGAAAGAGAACATATATAATTAGTAGATATGTGGAAACCAACTAATTTTGATCTATTTTGATAAGGGTTAAATTACAATTAAAGAAGGAAAGAGGTATAATCATAATAAAATAAAATAAAGATAAAAATAAAAACTATATGTTTCAATAACCAAAAACAAAGGAATAAGTCAAAGACATGAAAAAATGAATAGTTTGTGGTAAAAAAAAATTGTAGTGGATGTTTATAGCTCTCTAAGCTTTCTTCTCATCCTCAACAGCTCTTATCCTGGGAATAAGCTCGATTTGTTGAAGAAGTCAACCTAGTCGTTCATCATCATCATCATAAAAGAGAGGGGCAAGCATGAACATAATCAAGCATCACTCAATTGTGCAAGAAAAGAGAGAGAGGGAGAAAGTCAATCTCATCTTGATCTACTAATGTGACTTAGTTGTTGTATAGTAAATCATGCAAATTTAAAATTTATAAAACTAGAAAATTCTAATTTTTAGATATTTAGATATATTTTTGAATAAATACATTAATTATAATTCAATAAAACTTTTAAAAATAGTAGTAATTTTTCAAATCGATTATAGGGATGTAATTAAATATTAAGTACTATTTTAAAATTTTCTTCCAAGAATATAATTTTTTATAAATTTTATATTATAAAATTAAAATTAAAATATATTTAAAATTTATAAAAAAGAGAAATAAGGGAAATAAGGGTGCAGATGTCAAGATGACGTTAGTGCTCGACGAACGCAAATCGGGTGGAAACAGAGTTACAACTAATAATTCTTACGTAAGTGATTATAAATAATTTAATTAATCAAATTAAGATTTATAAAAGTGAAAAGAATCGTAATTAAATGAAGTATAGTTTGGTAAATTTAAATCATATAATTATCACTAAATAAAGTAAAAATTAAGTTGAAAGTAGGAAAATAGAGTTCCGACATTGTGGCGGTAATGCATCAATGATGTACTAGAATTTTGAACATTTGAGAAGATCGTCATATAGTGTCTATGGCCTCGAAGCTCTCCTTGGACAAAGACGACGTGGACAATCTCTAGATCTTCGAATCGTCTCTGACGGCCATCACTTGATGAAGTGAAAAAATAGCGACTTTGCAACTCTCTAGTGGCTGCCATCTGACAGAGAGGAGCTAGATGGAGGTAGGACGCGTGTCAGAGAGTTTCATCTTCAAGTTCACATAGTAAGAGGAGGCTCTTCATCACATCTAGTATGCTTTTAAGAGGTGGTGACTCGTCTTCTAATGGATCGTCCTCTTTTCGACGACGTCTTGATTGTCAATCAATCAAAGATGATTTACTCGATAGATTTACAATCTTTTTATCATGAATTGTTTAGTAATTTTAGTAATAATACTCTGCAAATCGTATTGATGAGATTTTTACTGATGATCTAGTGATTTTGATGACTTAATCCTTCACTGACGATCTATAGGAAACTTGCAATAATTAGATAAAAATATGAGTTTTAGCTTTGGGAGGATTCAAATCTATGCTAATTGTCTGCTTACAGGAGAGAGATTGAAATAAGTACTCTAATACTCTTATCAATTGATGTCATCATGGTATATCTCTATTATAACGAAAAGGTAGTTTAGGTATTCAAATCTTCGAACCCTTTTGAGAGAAGGTGTGACGCGGGTTTAGTCTCACATTGCTTGTGCGCCGAAGTTTTAGATGAATATATAGGAATATTATATTTAAAAGTAATGAGTTATTTTCTCTTATGTGTATGACCACTCATTGCCTCACAACTAGTTAGCCACCAGTGATGTGGAAGGGGAGTGGCACACATGTGCTCACCTCCATCGATCTTAATTGCTCGAGCTTTTACTCATGGCTCTCCCCTAACTATGCTTCTAGACCCACTTGCGGGATCAGTTGATTGACAAGTCCCCCTCTATTTTGCTATATTTTATTTGAATTTCTTTTTCTTTATTTATCTCAAAAATAAGATAAAAATCATATAAATTTATAAAAAATCACATAATTAGTCAAAATTTCACATTAATCAACTGAAAACTACTTTTCACACTGTAACACAAATATGTCTATTTATCATGAGTTAAGGCTAAAACTATATCATTTACTAATTATTAACTCATGATAATGAAGACTTATCATCTACCTCAATGGCTTGTGGTCTAGGAAAGGCTAGAAGTCTCCTCAAGTGCCTCTCTACTTGAATCAAGAGGAGAATGGAGATATAAAATAGTTAGGAGGAGGGGACTAACAACTATAGATGAAATTCATATAAGACGAGTACCTCTTAACGACTGTGGCTGGCTTAAAGGGCTTTTAAGAGAGAAAGAGAGGGAGAGCGAGAGCAAGAGAGGGATAGTGGTTGACATTTATAGGACCAACTGGTGAGGCAGGATAAGCAGCAATGAGACCTGAGAGGGGGAAGTTACACACAAAGAGGAGAAAAAATAATTTCATAAAGGTTCCTAAGTTGCTATCACACCCCAGCCTAAATTGTGTGAATATGGGGAAACTTGCTCTTAGGCTATCACACCCCAGTTCAACCTCATTGCACAGAGGGGAGATGAGGATGAAGGATTTAGGAGAAAGATAAGCACACGTACGAGAAAGAGACAATTGAGTTACGACCTCAAAAGCGATGAGTTGCAACCAAGTGATCACTAACATCCTAGGGGTTCAGGTGGAGAACTACTAGTAGCTTCAAGCCGCTGATGGTAGGCAGCAGATAGAGAGGAGCTGGACAATGCGTGGATTGTCGAGGCTGGTGCCAGAAGCTGAAGGAAGATCGGGGGCAGCGGAAGAAGGGAGCTGGGTGGACAAGAATGATGAGCTGGGCACCAAGAAGCCTCTCCAAAACCGCCGAATACTTTTCTTCACCAATGAGTAAGGTACACTCTCTTAGAATCTAGGATGAGGAAGACCCTGCTCGACGTCTCGATGCATTCTCCTTGAACATCTCAAATCACGCAAGCTGGCACTCAAATTGAACATCTCGATGCCTTCTCATTGGGTCTCTCTCTCTCTCTCTCTCTCTCTCTCTCTTAAATTAATATTTCTATATATATGGTTTAATGTCTCCTTTATCTCTCAGTCATATCATATAAATAGTAATAGTTTGTGTGCTGTAATTTCTATGTGACATAATCATATAATATGAGGTAAGCATAACTCTCTCTCTCTCTACACTCCTTGTCTTATTTAAGGTTTTATTTCTCTCAATTATTTAAAGTGACGTATAACGATTATAAATAATAGTAACAATTTCTGAACGTAATTTTTTTATTTGATAAATGTCTCTAAGTCTCCCCTCTCTCTTATTGTAAATATCCATAATTGAGAATAATACTTATAGTTCGTATGGTGTAGTTACAAAATACGATATTGATAAGTTATCACACCATCTCTCTCACCATCCAGATATTAAAATTTATTTATTAATTATTTTATGTGATTTAATTTTATATGATATTCTTGTAAAAATATAAATTTGATATCTTCATTAGCGTTGGCTCCCTACGAGCTTATACACCTTCTGGGATAAATCAATTTCTCTAATTATCCACAAAAAGTGACAGCCCCGGCCATTTTTTATGTTTATAAATCTCTCTCTCTCTCTCTCTACACACACACACACTCTACAAGGATATGGACTCCAGCTGGTCAGGCGAAGTTATCCACCGAAGGGCTCCGGGGTTAACCGAGGTCAGCTTGTCGGAGATGAAGCTGGTCCGGGATGTGGACCCTCGATGATCGGTAAGGACGTGAGCTGGCGGGGGTGAGGTGGGCTCGAGCATTCTTTCTTTGAGATTTTGATGCTGATTTTGGGATTGATTGGGGAGGATTCTTCGAGGGCTAGGATATCTACCTAGTTTCCAGAGATTCCCGAGAAATCCGTGGGGATTTCTCCGCCTTGAAGGCGAATGATACGTCTTAAAATGTGGAGTTATACGAGGGCCAAACGGACAGGATGTGATCAAAATTATCATAGAGATGGGTTGTGGTTCTTCTGGCTATTGAATTTCCATTATTAAAAAGAAAACCAGGATATCCATTATATTCACAAGATGATCATAATGTCAACTACGACGAGATATATCTCATGAACACCCAGATGGAGATAGAGAGAGAGAGAGAGAGAGAGGAAATAGAGATTTACGAAGGGCAGACTGGCAGGATCTTAGATCAAAGTTCCTGTGGTGATATGCTGCGTTTCTAGTGAGGGGATAATGGCCCTAAATAGCGAGAAAATTTCCTTAGTCATTATTTTCGCAACAGGATGATAATGATAATCACGACGACGACAACGCGTATTCGCGTGTATAAGAGATCTTGTTTCCTTAATTTCTCGATACCCAATTACTTCGAGGCCACCTCATCCCACCATAACCTCTCTGTATCTCGCTCTCTCCCCTCTCCCTGTTGAAGCCAATTCTATAAGAACACCTGCAAAGGGAGCTGACTAAAAGCCAATTCAAGCACGTCTCTCTCTCTCTCTCTCTCTCTCCCCCTTGTCCGGAAAACTCAGAAAAGGATACCCATCTCCTCTCCCGCTATGTCAAGAAAGAAGGTCAAACTCCAATGGATTGCCAACGACGCCGCCAGAAGGGCCACCTTCAAGAAGCGGCGAAAGGGCCTGCTGAAGAAGGTGCAAGAGTTGAGCATCCTCTGCAACATCAAGGCCTGCATGGTCGTCTACGGCCCTTATGACCCTCAGCCGGAGGTCTGGCCCAGCGGCGGCGACGAGGCGGCGGCGCTGCTGCGAGGCTTTCGCCGTCTGCCGGAGCACGAGCAGAGCCGCCGCAGGCTGGACCAGGAGGGCTTCCTCCGCCTTCGTGCGGAGAAGATGAGGGAGCAGATAGAGAAGGAGAAGAAAGCTTCCAGGGAGCTCCAAGTAGAGCTCCTCTTCGCCCACTGCCTCAACGGAGCCCGCAAGGTGGAGGATCTCCCCATGGAGGAGACCACCGCTCTCGCCTGCCTTGTAGAGATGAAGCTCAAGGAGGTCAATGCCAAGCTCGACTCTCTACGCGGCCAGCAGACGAACTCCACCGGCGGCGGCGCTTTGGCTTCTCCTATTGTGGCGCCGCTGCAGCCTTTACCGCCCGTTGACTTCCTCCCCGAAGGAGGAGGAGGAGCCTGCCAGAGGCTGCCGGAGTTGTACATGGCGGCGGCGGAAGGAATGAGGAGGCCGGACTGGATCATGGAGATGATGGTTCCTTACAGTCATCTGTTCTATGACGGCAACTACTCGGCTCCGGCATTAATGGACGACGGCAGGAGCTCGTGGACGATCGATCCTTACTTTCCCTTCCACTGAGTCAGCCGAAAGCTTCCACAATCGCCATTTTCAGAATCGTGTAAGGAAAATAAATTTTCCGAGCCTTCCATTTAAATGCTTCATGATATGAATTTGTTACCTGGATTGTATGTAATCGACTCCATGTTTTATAGAAAACTCTCGTATCCAAGAAAAACTAATCTAAATCATAAAAAGGAGCCTCTTCGATGGATCGAGTCAAAAACGTAACTTGAACATTCGTCTGTGGTTAGAGCGGGCCTGAAATTCAGCCCGCGTAAGTATAATCTCTTTTTTCGCATGTACACCTCTCTCTCCTCTCTCTCTCTCTCTCTCTCTCTCTCTCTCTCTCTCCCCTCCCTCCCTCCCTCTCTTTGGCTAATAGTTGCACATGGAAGGCTCACTTTCGCTCATGAGGAATTCATTTCGGGTGATCCTAAACACTTCACGTTGATCCTCTAGAGGGCCAGCTTTCCTACCTGACTCAAGCAGGGCCCCGACAGGCCCGCAAAGAACTCTAGTTATTAAGATCCCAGAGCATTGAATTATATCCGCAAAGGCCCAATGTAGATCAAATAAACCTACTTAACCCCCCCCCCCTTCACACCCTCAAAATTCACCATCCTCTTGAAAAAATAACAATCTATTATGTAATTAGAATGACATTCTTAAGGAAAACGTTGTCAATTCTAAATAAAATAAAATTTAATGTAATTATTTTTTATTAATGTCCTCATATAAATGACAATGCTAAGTTACATAAATTTTTGTTTATTTATGGAATGGAGGGTGTGACTATGTGATATTCTCTTCAATATACCTTCACATTTTGATACCTACTAGCGAGTGGAGCAATGGTAGTTGGAGAGGGTGGAATGAGCTTGCTAAGGATATTGTTTTAAGGGAGAGAGTTACTAGATAAGCACAGTACTTGATTCCATGTCTGGATGCAAAGAGAGGGGTGATATCAGTTGAGCTATTGTTATGCTAAGTTACATAAAATTTTGACATATTCATTTAATGGAAAATAATCTTATTTTCTGCAAATAATCCTTAATATTTAGGGCTAATAAAACCCAAGAACTATTTCTAAGACTTATATGATACTTATGGAAAAATTTAGAAACAAGCTACAAATGCTAAGTGGAAAGGAGGGAGGTCACTCTTAGAGAACTAAAGGGCATGTGAAAGAATTAGGTTCTAGAGGTGGTTGGAGAATTGTGATAACATATGGATGAGTGAAATGGGGTGAAAAGTTGATTGTGTGGGAAGAGAGAAGAAATTTCTATTGATGAGAAGGGTTAAATCTTAAAATTAGATTAAGTTTAAATGAAGAGATACATGTGTTTATATAGGTAAGAGAACAAAAAAATAATGGGCCCAAGTGGGCCACATAGAGGAGAATGTCTAAACATCTTCCTTAAGCTAGAGCATATAAGTCAAACAGGCCTAGATTGGTACATATAACATCATAGGACACTTCTAAGACTCTTAGTGAAGATGTACATCAATTGATCAGATGAAATGACATGTGGTATGGAAATAACCTATGTTAGAACCTTGTCACTGATGTAGTGATAATCAATTTTTTATGTTTTTGGTCTACTCGTGAAATGTGAGATTTTCAGTGATAAAGATTACTACTTGGTTATCATAGTACATAGGCATAGGTGTCTAAGGAGTGACACTTAGGTTCTCTAGAAGAGAGCAAAGTTATATCATCTCACGTGCCATATCAGCCATAACACAATATTCAACTTCTATAATAGAATAAGATACCATCTTTTACTTTCAAGAATGTCAAGTGACTAAGTTGCATATAGAGGCTTCAACATGTAGGTGACCATGACATTTGTTGATGAACCTCTTTTGTAGAACCCCTACTCTCTCCTAATGAGGCTCCTACACAAACTAACTAAAAACACTAACTATATGTACAATGATAAGATGAGTAACATTGAGATATATCATTTTTCTTAATAATCACCAATGGTGATTAACATTCTCCATCAGAGGTAAAGTAATATCCCAAAACTTCAAATGCACCTTTGTAGGTGATGACTCTAGTTTGCAAATAAGAAGCCTTATTTCTCGAAAAAAGGTTGAAAGTATATTTCCTTTGAGATAAAGTTAATTTACCCAACTTATAAGCAAACTCTATCTCAATGAAGTAGCACAGTGTCTTTAAGTCTCTTATGACAAAATGTTATTACAAGTAGGCTTTGGTGGCGATATGCTTGCCTCATCACTCTCTATCATAAGAATGTTATCAACACACACGATCAAGATGATCATATCTCCAGGTGTGATCTTCATTAAAATAGTGTAGTTAACAACAGAGTGAAGTCGAAGATAGTAAAAAGGCCATTGAACTTTGGAAACTAGGTTCGATGACTCTACTTGAGTCCATAGATAGTATGGTCCATTAAAATCTGCTCATCTAAGTCACCATAGAGGAAGACATTAGACATGTCCAATTGGTGAAGTGACTAATCACGATGCACCACCAAGGAGAGAAAAAATTAAATAGAGTTCAGCCAAACCATAAAAGAGAAGATCTCCATGTAATCAATGGCATAGGCTTGAGTGAAGTCATGAGCAACCAAGTGAGCTTCGTGATGAACAATGGAACCATGTATATTGTATTTTAATATAAAAATTTACTTGCATGTCACAATGTTAGTATCAGTAAGACAAAAGACAAACTTTCACGTATCTTAAAAAATCAATACTTTGACCTTTAAATTTATAGTTGCTTTTCAAGTAGGGGCTTGAAGTGCCTTAACATGCAATTGTGGAATTGACTTAAAGGCCACGAAGAGGACAAATACACAAGATAGGGGGAAGGCAATCATAGGAGACAAAGTAATATATAGGATGTTGAGTGCAATAATGTGTACCTTTGCACGATGTAATGAAAGGATGAAAATCATTCATAAGTGGCATAAGAGGGTCAGCTAATAGAGTAGTGATGTTAGGTGAGGTAGCGAAGATAGAGCTGCACTCAGAGCAAAGGCATCATAAAGACATAGGCAGTGGAGGGTGCCAACAAAGAAAGAAGAGATAAAAAAGGAATAGAAAGATCTGTGAGAATGATGAAAGATGGAAACCTAGGGGGTGGAGACACAGATGAACAAGAAGATGAAGGAGATGGAGTAAAAAAAAGAAAATTCTCATGAAAGGTAACATCAAGGGAGGTTATATAGTGACATATGTCAAAAAGTATATCTGATAAGTCTTTGGAGTGCACAAGCAACCCACAAAGACACCTTTCAAAGCACTAAGAGTGAGTTTAGAAAGAGATAGCGAGTGGTCATGAAAGAAAGTGGTGCAATCAAAAATCTAAAAAGGAAAAGAAAAAAGAAAAGCGTTGGGTATGAGACACTAAAAAGAAATGTCACCACCTAATAGAGTAGAAGGAATATGGTTTTGGAGATAAGTGGTTACTAATAAGTCTTCATTATTATGAGTTAATAATTAGTAAATAATATAATTTTAGACTTAACTCATGATAAATAGACTTATATTTGTGTTAAAGTGTGAAAAGTAGTTTTTAGTTGATTAATATAAATTATTAACTAATTATGTGATTTTATATAAATTTATATAATTTTTATAGTCTTACTTTTAAGATAAATAAAGAAAATAAAATAAAAAATAAAAATATAGCAAAATGGGAGGCATCTACTGGCCAGTTGGGCCCGCAAGCAAATTAGAAGCATAGTCAAGGAGGAGCTGCGAGCTGGAGCTTGAGCGACCACGACTAATGGTGGTGTGTGTGCGTCACTCCCCTTCCATGTCACTAATGGCCAGCCAATTGTGAAGTAAGGAGTAGTCATGCACGTGGGAGAAAAAGACTTGCTTGCAAATGTAATATTACTATATATTCGTCTAAAACTTTGGCGTACAAGTGATGTGAAACTAAACTCGCATCACCTCTTCCCCATAAAGACTTCGATAATATTAATACCTACAATACCCCTTATTTATAATAGTGATATACCATGATGATGTCATTTGATAAGGGCATTATAGTACTTATGTCAATCTTTCTCATGTAGACGGACAATCAACATGGGTTCAAATCTTCTTAAAGCCAAAATTTATATTTTTTATCTAATTATCGTGACTTTCCTGTAGATTGTTGGTGAATGATTAAGCTACCAGAATCACTAGATCATTGGCGAAAATTTCGTCAATGCAATTCGTGGAGCATTGTTACTAAATTGTTAAACTATTTGCGATAAAAGGATCATGAATCTATCGAGTAAAATATGTTCAATTGATCGATGAACAAGCTATCATTAGGAAGAGGACGATTTGCCAGAAGACAAGTCGCCATCTCTTGAGAGCATACCGGATGTAATGAAGAGCCTCCTATTGTTGCGCGAACTTGAAGATGAAGTTCTTTGACACATGACTCACTTCCATCCAACTCCTCTCTATCGGGTGACAACTACTAGAGAGCCACAAAGTCACTATTTTTTCACTCCGCCGAGTGATAGTCGTCGGAGAGCGGCAAAGTCATCATTTTTCTGTTTCACTAGGTGACAATCGTTAGAAATGATTCGATGACCCATTTCATTGATCTTTAGACTTTGTAAGGAGACCTAGAGATTACCCATGTCGTCCTTGTCTAAGGAGAGCCTTTGAGGCCATGGACACTGCACAATAATCCTCTCGAATGCTCAAGATTTTGGTGCATCATCAATGCATCATTGATACATCATCGTCACGACATGGGAACTCTGTTTTCTTACATTCAACTTACTTTTCACTTCATTTAGTGATAATTTGTGTGATTTAAAATTTTCAAGATATTCAATTATAATTCTTCTAATTATTACAGATCTTAATTTGATCAATTAAATCATTTGTAATTGCTTACGTAAAAATCATCAGGTGGAACTCTATTTCTGCTCAATTTGTATTCGCTGGACGTTAACGTCATCTTGACGTCTGCACCTTTATTTTCCTTTTTCATGAATTTTAAATATATTTTATTTTTATTTCCTAATATACAATTCATAGAAAATAGTATTCTTTGAGAAAAATTCTAAATAATTACTTGATATTATATTACATCTTTGTGATCAACTTAGAAAATTATCACTCTTTTTGGAACTTTTATTGAATTATAATTGATATATTTATTCAAAAATATTTCTAAATATCTGAAAATTTGTATTTTCTAGTTTTATAAATTTTAAATTTACCTGATTTACTATACAATGACTAAGTCATATTAGTTATCAAGTGTTAAATCATACGTAATGTGGAACATGCATCTCAATGAGTAGTGTGTAAATAATATCAAATAAGTAGTAGTGTTTACATTCAACAATTTTATTATGTTGGGAAGTGTATGGGCACATGATTTGATAATTAATATCATGATCAATATAAAAGATGCGAATGACATCTTTAAACAAGTTCGAGTATATTCTTCATGTGAAAAAAAGAGTAATCATATGAGCGATAAGAGGCCTGTGCTCACACGAAATGTTGTAGAAAAAAATTGATGGAAGATTTGGCACATAATCATATGATAGAATTTGACTAAGTTGCAAGTTAATATCTAAATGTAGACTATTAAGATATAGATCAACGTAAAACTCTTGACAATATCATTCAAGGATATGAAGGTCAATGGTTGGAGGTTGGTAAAAAGAAAACTCATGAATGATTGTTTGAAGCCATCCAAAGTGTGCTTATAGTGAGATTACCTTGCTCAAGTGAGAAGAGACTCAAATAATTACACAACATGACTAATATTTATCTTGTTGGCATATATGGTCTCCACCATGAGCCAAAGTTACCTAATGAGCTTAATACGAGTAAGGGGCTCGATGATAATTTGCTCAATATTTTGAAGCATCCAAATGACTACAACATAGTCAATTTGAGACCAAGAATTATAATTTGGGTCATGATGGCCAATGGATCACCTATTAGATGATGAAGTAGATTGTGGGACGTAAGAAGTGCTCAAAACTTGATACTCATGATGTATAATTGAGGTATCCTAGTCATGTTGGTTATGTCATGATGAAGTGTTGCAAGAGGACTACCGATGGTGGAAGCACTTCAACAAAAAATGAGGTGGTGGGCCAAGGTCCTTGAAGTGAAGAAGACATATTATCTTAGTCCATAATGATGATGGAAAATAACATACTAATGTAAGTACAAGAACTTGAAGCAAAGGGCAACACACAATAAGAGATGACATGCGACAAGAAGATAATGTGACAAGAGATGGTATAGTAGGAGACAATATCATGAGTACTAAGACATACTATGAGATACCATGAGATATCGTGAGATATCTGATGTGACTTAGTCATTGTATAGTAAATTATGTAAATTTAAAATTTATAAAATTAAAAAATATATTTTTTTGGATATTTAGAAGTATTTCTAAAAAATATATATCAAGTATAATTTAATAAAATATCTAAAAATAGTGATAATTTTCTAAGTTGACCATAGAGATGTAATATAATATCTCGTAATTATTCAGAATGTTTCTCAAAGTATATTATTTTTTATGAATTTTATACTAGAAAATAAAAAGAAAATATATTTAAAATTCACAAAAAAGAGAAATAAGGGTGTGGATGTCAGGATGACATCAACTCCCGGTGAACGTGAATCAGGCGAAAATAGAATTCCACTCAGTGATTTTTATGTAAGTAATTATAGATGATTTAATTAATCAAATTAAGATCTTTAAAAGCCAGAAGAATCGTAATTAGATGAAGTATATCTTGGTAAATTTAAATCACACAAATTATTACTAAATGAAGTGAAAAGTAAGTTGAAAGCAAGGAATAGAGTTTGGCGTGTAGTGTAGAATCTTAAGCATTCAGAAAGATCATCATGTGGTGTCTTGAGCGTTTAGAAGAATCGTCGTGTAGTGTCCATGGCCTCGAAGACTCTCCTTAAACAAGGACAACATAGACAATTTCTAAATCTTCTTGCGAAGTCTAGAGATCAATGAAATGAGTTGTCAAATCATCTTTGACGACTATCACCTAATAGAGTGGAAAGACGACGACTTTGCAACTCTTCAGCACATGTACGACTCTGTGCTTCTGACCTACATGTAGGCTCGACTGGCCGGCAGGTCTCCTTTATTTTATTTTAGTTTTATTTTTCTTTTTTTTCTTCATTTATCTCAAAAAAAGACTATAAAAATTATATAAATTCATATAAAATCACATAATTACCTAAAATTTTACATTAACTAATTGAAAATCACTTTTCATACTTTAACACAAATATAAGTCTATTTATTATGAGTTAAGGCTAAAACTATTTTATTTACTAATCATTAACTCATGATAATAAATACTTATCAATACCACAACAACATAAACTATGAGGGAGGTGTCACAGTAGCAAATGTTGTGACAACAAAAGCCGAGGTGGCAAGGAACCACAACAATAGGGGCCTGACATGACTCAATCGTTGTATATTAAATCACACAAATATAAAATTTATAAAACTAGAAAATACAAATTTTTGGATATTTAGAAGTATTTCTAAATAAATATATCAATTATAATTCAATAAAAATTCCAAAATAGCAGTAATTTTCTAGGTCGATCACAGGGATGTAATATAATATCTGGTAATTATTCAGAATTTTTCTCAATGAATATGATTTTCTTACAAATTTTATACTAGGAAATAAAAAGGAATTATATTTAAAATTCACAAAAAAAGGAAATAAGGGTGTAGACGTCAAGATGACGTCAGCACCAGGTGAACGTGAATCAGGCGGAAATAAAGTTCCGCCCGGTGATTCTTACGTAGGCGATTATAGACGACTCAATTAATCAAATTAAGATCTGTAAAAGCCAAAAGAATCGTAATTGAACGAAGTATAGTTTGGTAAATTAAAATCAACAAAGTATCACTAAATGAAGCATAAATTAAATTGAAAGTAGGAAAATAGAGTTCCGGCGTCGTGACGGCGATGCGCCGGCGATGCACTGGAATCCTGAGCGTTTGGGAGGATCGTCGTGTAGTGTCCACAGCCTCTAAGGCTCTCCTTGGACAAAGACAACGTGGGCAATCTCTAGATCTTCTCGCGAAGTCTAGAGATCAATGAAGTGGGTCGTCGAATCGTCTCCGACGGCTGTCACTCGGCGGAGCGGAAAAATAGCGACTTTGCGGCTCTCCGGCGACTGTCACCCGACGAAGAGGAGCTGGATGGAGGTGGGGCACGTGTCAGGGAGCTTCATCCTCAGGTCCGTGTAGCAAGAGGAGGCTCTTCATCGCATCTGGTACGCTCTCAAGAGGTGGCGACTAGTCTCCCGGCAGATCATCCTCTTCCCGACGACGGCTTGTTCGTCGATCAATCAGAGATGATTTACTCGATGGATTCGCGATCCTTTTATCGCGAATCGTTCAGCAATTTTAGTAGCAATGCTCCGCGAATCGCATTGACGAGATTTTCGCCGATGATCCAGCGATTCTCGTTGCTTAATCCTTCACCGGCGATCTGTAAGAAAGTCGCGATAATCAGATAAAAATATATGAATTTTGACTCTGGGAGGATTCGAACCTGCGCCGGTCGCCTGCCTCTTTTGAGGAAGGTGTGACGGGGGTTTAGTCCCACATCAGTTGTACGCCGATTTTTCGGGCGAATATAAAGTAATGTTAGCTTTGTGCAAAGTCCCTTCTCTCACGTGTATGACCACTCCTTGCCCCACAACCGGCTGGCCACTGGTGACGTGGAAGGGGAGTGGCGTACGCGTGCCTTGTCGGTCCCCAAGCCAAGCCGCTCGAGCCCTTGCTCATGGCTTACTCCCCGACTGCGCTTCCGACCCACTTGCGGGCCCGACTAGCTGGTGGGTCCCCCCTTTGTTGCAATATTTTTATTTTTATTTCTTGTTATTTATTTATCTCAAAAGTAAGATTGTAAAAATCGTATAAAATCACATAATTACCCAAAAATTCACATTAATCAATTGAAAACCAAAAATCATTCTTTAACACAAATATAAGTCTATTTATCATGAGTTAAGGCTAAAACTATATTATTTACTAATTATTAACTCATGATAATGAAGATTTATCAGGGCCCCAATGGCAAGGGGCTGTGGGGGTAGGGTGGGCACGTCGGCACATTGATTATGTGCTGAGCAGCAGTAGATTTCAATAACGTAGTTGATGGCGTCACATAGTAGAGAATGGCATGCAAAGAGAGCGAGGAGAGCACATAGAGGATGCAGTCGCAGCATGATGGTGATGGCAATAACACGATAGCAATGGGGCAGTTGGAAAGAACCCTAGGGCTTTGATACCATGTTGATGAGAAAGGTTAAACCCTAAGATTAGATTTAAGTCCAAATTAAGAGAGTTTATATAGGTGAGAGGAGAGAGAGAGAGAGAGAGATAATGAGCCCAAATGGCCATGTAGAGGAGGATGTTTGAACAATTTCCCAGTTAAGAAATTTACATTGAGAGGAGATTGTACTATTTGGTGTGATGATCCACTATTTATGTATGAGATGGGCCAAATGAGGATGGTTTACCTTATAGGAGTATCAAGTTGGGGTTCACTTACTAAAATGTGGCACAAGTGGGAAGATGTTGAGTTTTAAAGCCCCCAATAAGTTTTAACATTAAGAAAGGCTTGTGATGATAAAAATGTTATTTGATCTTAATAGCATATTACATCAAGGTCAACATTTTAGAAGCATTAGTTTATCTTAAAAAATGACAATACACTAAGGTTAACATTTCAATATAGCAAATTTATGTTGTATAATGGTGTATTGCATCAAACTAAATATTTTAGTATCTCAAGTTTATGTTAATAGAAGATGACATTAAAATTGATATCTAAATATATAAAGTTTATTTTGTGAAAAATATAATACATGAAGATTAATATCTTATAATACAATATATAAAGTTTATGTTGGAATAACATTGTATTTCAAGGGTTATATTTACATATATCAAGCTTTACGTTGCATAAAAGGATCATACATCAATGTCATTATTTCATATTACGTAGTTTACTTTTTAGAATAGTATAGCACATCAAAGTTAATATATTAGCATATAAGGAGTTTACATTATAGAATCATGCATACATCAATTTTGATATTTAACATATCAACTTTATCTAATAGAATCACATGATACATTTAAGCTAATATAGTGTATTAAGTTTATCTTGTGAACTAGCATACCACAACAAAGTTGATATAACTAATATTTAAGTTCCATCATGGAATAGTAGAGTCTATCAAGGTTAATATTTTAGCACATGAAAACTAAGTTTTAGACCTCAACAATTGAAAGTTATATGCAAGTCAATATATCAAATATAATATTTCAATATAGGAAAATACATTGTGAAATAGTAAAGTATATAAAGCTCAATATCTCATTTCATTAAACTCACAACATAAAAGATGACTATTGAATGCAAGTGATACATAAATAACTCCATATATCTTCCTTAGAGTGCACTAAAGTATATGAAGCTCATTATCTTAATAAATGGCATTAATGTTCTAATATAATTTTGTATGTGAAGTCTTGGATCTAGAGTTGCGCATTAGAGGCATTTTATAATCATAAATCTAATGAAGTTAGGTTGACACTTGGTGTTTAACAATTGTACTATATATGGATAGCACAACCCAAAAAGATACATTGAATAGTGGAGTCAGCTAGGAAGATTAAATCACTATAAGTTATACAACTCTCTTGCCCAAATATCTATAGAGTTAACATGTTATTTCTATAGTAACCCATCATACATGGTTATCCAATTCATCCCCTCCCCCTCCAAAATTCCTTGGTAATATAATTAGATCCAATAGAGGGGCTATTGAAAAAATGTGGTCTTGAGATGGTAAAGTTAGCTAACATGTAAGACAAAAAAAAAATGGTATTCCAAACTAAATAAAGATGTTTTTTTCTGTAATTAATAATTATTTTTTAAATTATTCACTAATATTACCTAAATTAACATAGAAAGTATGGGTATTTAGGTGACAAAGCAAGTGGATAAAATAAAAATAAGATATGTTCCAATATAAGTAATATATTATTTGACAATGAACGAACTCTTTATCAAGGAAAGAGAGTTTTTGTCTATGTTGGAACAAGCATAGCCCCAGAAGAAAAAGAAGTCAACATTTATATTTATTTTATAAAAAATATTATTTTCAATATAAAGATAAGTTTTACCTATTTGACAATGAACAACCTCTTTATCAAGGAAAGATGCTGCTGTCTGCGTGGGAACTGCATATGCCCCCATAAGATAAATTATGGCAATATTTTTATTAATTATATATATAATAATATGAGAAATAATAAGTTCTTTTAAAAAATGAATTGCGATTTATTTTATTTTATATCTCTGCTTTTGTTGGCAAGAAGGGAACAGCTTAACGCCTGCGGAGGTCCCCGGGGGGTCGGCGGAATGGAGCCGGCCCGGCCCGCTCACTTGCCTGGGTGAGCCGGCGGAGTTAAACATGTTCCGCCAGAACAACGTACTCGCACTGTGTGAGGAGTGCCCATTTTGATTTCCCACTGGATCTCGACCTTCTCGGTAGCTCAGGGAGGGAGGAGGATCGGACGGAGATCTAGCGCGCCGGAGGCGGTGGAGGAACCTCCCTCTCTGGTCTGAAGGTTGGGAGCGAGGAGGGAATGGGGAGGTCGTCACCGTGAGCTTGGTTGTTTTGGTAGGCGGACGAGAGAGAGGAGGAAAGAAAGATGGGGATCGAGTGGGAGTCGGTGCATCATCTCGATCTTAGGCACGTCGGCCGGGGGTCGAAAGCACTGCAGCCCCACGCTGCGGCGTTCCACCCTGTACAAGGCGTCATCGCCGTCGCCGTCGGCACTCATATCATCGGTACTTTTTTCGCTTTTAGCAGCCTTTTCTCTTCTGTGTGGGTTGTTATGGGTCATCTTGATTCTCGGGCGAGTCCTAGCTTATTGACACCGAGATCAATGTCGATATTTGTATTAAATTCAGTTCAGAATGGGGTGAATTACTTTGGCTGACGAACATATGTTCTTCTTTAGTGATATTGTCTCACGAAACCAGACAAGTGTTATTTACCAGCAGACGGAGACTTGGCAAAAATGTTAGAAATCCTGAAAATTTTCGAAAATTTCCTGAGTAAATTCAGCCCGTGATAACTTGATTCAATGTCCTCTCTGAATTTATGATGTGCCTTATTGATTAATAGTGATCGTATGAGCCATCTGCTGAAAGCACATAAAAACTCATGCAAATGAAAAAAAACGCGAAAAACACATATCGTGCTCGTACTGTTCGTTTCATAAGCGTCAGTCTTGCCCGAGTGATATGGCATAAGATGACTTGGTTCCTAGAGCTTTCAAGTCAGACTCAGTTTGACTTGGATAATTTCGGCTAGAAGGGATGCCAGCATAGGTTGCCATTATTTGGCAAATAAACTAGATGACTTCTAATCTTTCTGGGTGTACATATTTCTTGCCTACACAAGTTTTGGGATACTTTGAAACTTCTCATTTTGAGATATCTGCGGATGTGTTTTCTTTCTTTTGTACCTAATGGATGATTAATGAATGGAATGGGCATAGATATGAGAAGTAACTTCGATTGACTTAATGTGCTTGTTTGATTGGTGGCTGGGATTTTGATGTTCACCATGCCATTTGCAATATTTTTCTGAAAATATCTAACATGCTACTCTTTCGCACAGAGTTTGATGCATTTAGTGGATGTAAGATTTGTTCCATTGATGTTGGTGCACGTGTTGTTCGCATGTCATATAGCCCTACAAGTGGACATTCTGTAATTTCCATTCTTGAGGTTAGTTATCAGCGTTCATTCTTTAAATTTTTTATGTAATATTATTCTCTATTACCCTGTTTGTTGATACTTTATATTTTACATTTTTCTGTAAAAATAGTTTTGCAATTTTTCTTTAAGCATTACTCCTTGCACATGAAACTTGCAGTATGTGTATCTCTTAATGATTTTTGGTTCTGTTTCTCACCCTACCCTGGACATTGGAAACACCACTTGATGGTAAAGCAAATCACATGGATATCTGAGATTAGCCATCGATATTTCACTTCTACTCAGTCTAACCTGATGGATTGAAGCAGATACTGTGTTTTGGAGATGATGCATCGGAAATCAGAACAAAATTATTTTTAAAAAGTTACAATTTCAACAGTTGAGGAATTCCTTTGAATAATAGTAGACACAGTAAAGTCACTGGCTAGATATAGCCTCTGTAACAAAATCAACTTTGTACGATTTGATTGTGCTATGAGCTGAGGGAAAAAAGAAATCTATGTTAAGTCTGTCAAACTAAATCATTTTTGAAGTGAGCAGAGAAGCGAGATGAATTTATCCAACACAGTATTAGTCAGAGGAAAACATGTAGTAACTTCTGATTTTAATCAGGTACTCTTTTTATTTTGCCTGCAATATATTTTTTATGGCTGTCTACAGTTTACTCTGAAAGTATAAACTTAATGTTCATTGCCAAGCTAAGTTCTAGCCTGTAGAAAGTGATTGAATCTTTCAATGAGCTGTGAATCACTGAGTTTTTGGCAACTTTATTTTATGTTTATGTATGTTACATATTATAATGCGAACACTTTTTGTGAGAGCATGATTCCATTAAAATTTTTCTCCATGGGGTAAGAGACTATTCTTTTGTCTACCTGTTGCAGAAGTATAGCAAGGAAGATAAGTGTAATCTGTTTATTGTAGAATATTCAAAAGGCTATATTATAAACCTTGATATTTCCATTTCAGAAATTCGAGAAAAAATAGTTGGCTCCTTACATTGGGTAACATCCTTGAGAAGCTCTGTACTGTTTTTCTTATTTGGACCCTTGGAATCCAATTTCATGAATTTTTTGCTTGGATGTGCCTTTGTAGTAATTTAAATCCAAATGTATTCGGTGCATCGGTGCACTTGGTGATCAGGCTGTGTTTGTCATATATCATCTGATGTTTGTTTATTTTTTCACGTTTCCTGTAGGATTGTACAATTCGGTGCTGTGATTTTGACACCGAACAGAGCTTTGTCCTACATTCGCCCGAAAAGAGAACAGAGCATATCTCATCTGATACTGAAGTCCATCTTGCGTTGACACCCATTTTACCTGTTGTATTTTTTGGTTTCCACAAACGGATGAGTGTCACAGGTGTTTCCTGTTATCAATATTGCAGTATGAATTTGGAGTCCCATTCACCTAACGGTTGTTTAACATTGTGAATTATTTTTGCATGAAGTTGTTGGCACTATTGAAGGAGGCAGTGCCCCTACAAAAATAAAGACAGATCTTAAGAAACCTATTGTCAACCTTGCTTGTCACCCCCGCCTACCTGTTCTGGTAACAATCGTGTTCTTTTATTCCACACCATCTCTATCTTGGGATTATTATGGCTAGCTATTTCTTTATACTCGTTTCAGTACGTTGCTTATGCCGATGGTTTGATTCGAGCATACAACATCCACACATATGCTGTTCATTACACACTACAGCGTAAGATGCTGCTGACTTGAGTGCCAAGTATCAAATTAAACATTTTTTTAGTGTTGTTTCTGTCTAAATTGAAACTGCTTTATCTTTTATTGTCTTCTTTTCTTGGAATAGTTGATAATACAATCAAGCTCATTGGTGCGGGTGCTTTTGCTTTTCATCCAACATTGGAGTGGGTTTTTGTTGGTGACAGAAGTGGTGCACTTTTGGCATGGGATGTTTCTACTGAAAGGCCAAACATGATTGGAATGTAAGTAAATATTTCAGTAAATGGACCGTTATTACTTACTATTTAATCTAGTATTGAATGATTTTCTGAAGTTCACATGCATCTTTGCCTCTTAATTGTTTAATACAAATTATTTGACCGTTAATTAGTGAATGCTTCAAATTCAATTGGCTGAAAAGCATGCAAGTGATTTTTTATGTAACAGTTTTGATGCAAGAAGTGGAGAGTTTGACTTAAGGCCAATGAATCTCATTATGTTCCAATGGGAGCAATCCCAGTAATCTGTTTGTGAAGTTTTGACTTTTTTCCTTTCATCTTTCAGAAATTTTCTTAGTCTTACTTTGTAGGGAATCAAGGTTGAGGATGAGGTTTTCTTTACTTCAAAAGAAGGATTTTTACCCTTTCAAATAAATTTATGCCATTCTGTCTTCTGAGTGGTTTGATTCCTACTTTTTGTTGTGATTTCAGAACTCAAGTTGGTTCCCACCCAATAACATCCATCTCTTGGATGCCAGTTCTTTCGTTTCTTGTCACTGTGTCAAGGGATGGGGGACTTCAAGTTTGGAAAACTCGTGTTTTAACAAATCCAAATAAGCAACCAATGTTGGCCAACTTCTTTGAGCGTGCAGGTTTGTTTTCTTCTACTTTAAGTCATTAAAATTCGTCCTTTGGTTTCTTTTTGTCAAATACCAAGAAATAAGATGGTACTCGTGCTACTAAAATAAATAAACGAGCATGGCGTATTATTTATTTCGGACATGTTATAGTGTATCTTTACTTAAGTTTTGTATATGAATAGTTTGATGTGCCATTTTGTTGTTATTTAATGTGGTAAGCAAGATAGTGAAAAGAGGCAAGGTAAAACAAAAGTGCTACAGGTCTCACACTCTTAGAATATGGCGGCTATTATCGCCACCATAATCCTATATTTGCTTTGAATTATAGAAAGGCACCCTTATATTTTCCCAGAGGTGAAGATTGGCGTGGATCGTTCTGGTATTTTGAAACTTTATCATGTTGTTTGTCGGTTCCTTCCCATTCAGTCAGAATAGTCCTATCCACTTTCTTAACTTTTCTGTTTCAATACGTCACATCAGTTTTGTTCTTGAACTGATCCAATTAAGGGATCTTCATCTCCAAACGTCCCCAATCTCTTCCATATTGATGTAAAATGTAGAAATTCTCATCATCCGCCTTCAGTATACTCAGGCTCTTCGTTATTTTCGTTTTGCAAACTGACATAAGAAACATAAATTTGGCCGTCCGTTATAGCTCGTACTCTTCATAAATTTATTGAAAATAGTTAATGAAGGAGCCTGCCAGAGTAGTGTGCTCTGAAATTCTGGGTTCTCCTTCAGTCTAGAAAGCTCTACTTAAACCTAAATATATCAAAACTATTTCTATTTTTCTAAGTCTCTCATTGCTCGCTCCTAATGGTACTCAAAATAACGTGTTTGTGCGACTCTATTCCTCTGTGGACCAGTTATGGGATCTGTGAATTATCAGAGATGTTTTATTTGTTGACCTTATAAATGACATGTTTTTGCTGAATAACACAAACCAAGTAGCGTATGATACTTCAACCATGTACAAACTCACAAATCTTTTTTCTTAAGATCCAACTTATGCGGTTTATTCTTGTTCTGTCTTCTGGGCCCATTTTGTACTCGGGGTGTGTTCTTGGTATTTGAGCAGTCAAGGAAGATGTATGAGAGAATGATGGGGAACATGTGCCTGCATCAGGGAAACGCTGTTTCTGGGTTTGTGCAGTTTCCTGCGGAAGGATTTTGATAGTTGGACCTACTTTGTGATGTGGTGTCCTCCTCTGTGGGTTTTGATTACGAAATAATTAGGTGCAGAAGGAGTGCATCTAGAGATAAATGTGTGACATTATTATTTTTTTAAGCCGTTATGTTAGATGGAGAAATGGGTGACATCATCTCTGGGGGGAGTCCCTTGTGTCTTTTGATTCTACAATTCCTATAATTTAAAGTTCAATGAGTTTAAGTAGGCTTGAAATTTAATTGATTCATTTAAAAACGTTATTGACTTAGGTGGTTATTCACACGTGCATATAGCTTTTTCCTAGTTCAAAATATCTAACTATGTGGAGCATTGTTGGGATCGTGCACGATTGATGTCAATATGTTGTTTTGAGGTGATCACTACACGGCTCTAAGTTCTGGTGCAGAACAGCTAAATAGGTTGGGATGCAGAAATTTCGATCTTGATGCTGGATCTGGATGCCGTAAGGTTGCCTATAATTGCACCAAAAACGTTTCTCAGGTAGAAAGGATAAGCTGAAGCCTGCAACATTTTTTGATCCGATTGTCAAGGTCCAGAGGGCTACAGTCGATTATCACCCACAAAGTCACGAAGAATAATTGGAAGAGGCTGATACGATTCCGGATTTCCTGCAATAGATGAAGCAGAAAATCGACTCAACAAAGGCATAGAAATAGAAAGTTGATAGAGAATAATAAACAGGGCTCCACCAGAACCCTAGCTGTTTGGTTACCATTCGAGAACGCTGCTGCTCTCCCCCTGAACCTCAAAAGACTAGAATCTCCTTTCCTTCTCTCAAGAACCTTGTCCCAAATCCTCCTGGACATTTGCTAAAATCCCCCTTAGACCCAGGACTTTGACTCTTTTCCTCTCCTACCCTAAATATATTGTGTTGTGGTCGTATCAGAGGCTTGCCCTGGTATAAGGTGTATTTGGTAGTTCATGGCTTTTATAAACAAGGTCTGCAACTGGTAAAGAGGACTCCCATATAGGATATGGTTTGATGCTAAAAAATGTCATTTCTGGATAGCAGATGATATTTTAAGGAGAGTGCCTTAGAAAATGGTTAAAGGCAGTTGGGTCTGCAGTAAAACCCTCTCCAAAGATTTTTTGCTCAGATCCAAGTTGCACCTTTAGCAGAACAGGTTATACAATTATATAGGAGTGATTCTAGAGAGAGTTTCTTCAGAAAGAGTAGCAGAATGCGTCTAGAGAATAAATTTTGTGAAGGTAGAGCTGCAAGATCAATGCGATGGAAAATTATTGTGGCTAAAATTTATTTCAATTGAATTGGCATTAGTAGGATGGAAGATTGGGCAATGTGCATAGTGGATAGCTGGTTACTTGGAGCTTTCCTAAGAAGAGACTCAAGTGTAGGAAGGTTGGCTGAAGCATTACGATTTTGACGGCTGTCTTAAGTAATGAATGGATATGATGCACAAGCACATGTCGTTTTTCTTCTTTTGTTTAATCAGATCCCTTGGAAAACTCGTATGGAGGATCTGATTTTTGTGGTGGACTATTGCACTGTCTATATTGAAATTTATTGTTTATGTACATCGGTTTATGAACATATGTGGCGTTTCTGCATTCTGTATTCTACATCTGTTTTTATGTCTTGATCAGAAAATGGATCAACTCTACGGCTTTTAACATGCATTTGAATTTCATTGTCTCTTTTATTGTTTACCCGACGTGCCACTTGCTCTTACATACGTTTTCACTTTCCTTTTGCAGCAGTTGAATCGATTGACATTACAAAAATTTTATCTTTTGACGATGGAGGAGCTATTTACCCTTTACCTCGAATCAAAAGCTTGGCTATTCATCCAAAGTTGAATTTAGCGGCACTTTTGTTTGTGGTTAAGTGAAACTAAATGCAGTATAATTTCTGTAGTTGCGTAATAAATTTTTGCTTTAAGTAACTTTTTATCTTTCGTCTATAATAGGATATTGCTAGTGGAGACAATTTGAAAAATTGGGGTGGATTCACTAGGGAGGGGAGGAAACAGCTCTTCTCAGTTCTTCAAAATGCAAGAGGATCCACAGGTGAGTTGGGAACTCTTTTTCCTAGGATGCTGATCCGTCAATGCCCTATCATCATTTTGCACTAACTAGATGAACCCAAGGCTTTCATGAATGTCCCTGATACAGATGGCAACCACTGCCGCGGAGACTGATATATCCTAATTGTTTTTCTCCTTCAAATGGATCTTAGCTGCTTTTACAGCGTCATTTCAGGGCATTTTAACCTGGATAATTTTTATTGAGATGCAAGTGTACTCCCATGGGGATTAAGGATTATTGGTCTAAAAGTTAATTCTCAGGAAAACTAAACGAGGACTGAAATGAGAGTGTGGATGAGATGGGATCGTTCTTGTTCTTGGTTCATAGCTTCTGGTAGCGAGGAGAAATGCTTTGATGGTCAGAGCTCATAATATGATGATTTTACTGATCAGAGTTACGAATTTTTAGTAATTTGAAAATAGAAATATTGAATGGGTTTACGGATTTTCGTCTTTATGGCTTATGGCCAACTTTAGTGGTTTTTCCTCATTGTAAGTCTGAATCTGTTTAATGTACGTTATAGTGCCCGTTTTGATATTGCTGCGATGAAGTCGAACTGTCTTATTTGTTTACTATGCATACATATAACCTGTGCTGTTACCTTTCAGCTGCGGTTCTGAAGGAGAAGCTTTCATCTCTAGGCTCTTCAGGGATATTGGCTGACCATCAACTTCAGACGCAGTTGCAAGAGCATCTCTTAAAAGGGTAGGTTGGCATCAGTCCCGGCTTAAATTAAAATTTGTAAACAGCAATATATCAATATTTGATGAACAGTTTATTATTCAAGACTCTTAATTTTAAGAACTATTTCACTATTCAAGCACTATTTTTAAATATTTTTTATTTATTTATAGAATTATACATGGAGTGAATATTTTCAATCAGTGTCTTATATATAATGGATAAGGGTTATAGCTGAAGCTTTGGTTCCATGTTGTATTTTTTCTTACTTAAATTCAATTTGATTTATGTGATCTTCTTATCTCTGTGCTGGAGATGTACCGCTGAGTAGGTGGTTAACATGAGTTTATTAGTCAAGGGCAATCATTTGTGCGATAAATGATAATAAGTGATTATCGATTCCTAGGAAGGCCATCTGCGTTGTTTTTCCTGGTTCACCACATCTGTAGAAGTTACATGAACAAAATAATTGAAATCTCAATCATAAATATGAGATTTCTGCACTCCTTGGTTTTTTGTTGACCTGGCTTGATTGAAATGTTTATTTGCTGATTGAAATGCCAATACATAATTTAGACCAATATCTGCAGTGTTTTCTAACGTATCTTATTTGAAACCGTCATCTTTGCTACTCTTTATCATGTGTAAAGTCGTGCAAATCTTTTGAGGGTTGCTAAATGACGGTCCAGAAATGAAAAAACTGCTTAATGTGCTATTCCATGCAATATTTTGATTGCGTGGCCTCTTTCTATTAACACGAATAAATCATATATTGTAGAATCAACTGTTTCTTGTAAGAATTATCTATTGCTGGCTAGGTTTTCCTAAGTAAAAGTAGGAAAACGAAACTAAAATTAGATGCAGTATTGAATCAGCTGCTTCTTTGTTAAATTATCTGGTCTTGGCCAAACTGTCCCATGACGCCCTGAATCCGAATTCAGAATTTGTTCCCGTTTTTTTCTTTTCTAGTGTTCCTATCCCCTGAGCCTTTTGTTACTGGAGATCAGAAAACAAATATTAATTCGTAATTTTTCTTTTTTTTTCTGGAAAACGTTATTTGTTTCCATATTTTTATTATATATTGATATTTTACTTATTTATTCTTAATTTTATCATTCATTCCTGAAATCATTCTGATTCTGCCCCAATTTGGATCAGATCAGATCCAACCAATACTGGAATCTGATCCATTTCGATGACCCACAGCATGAAGAGCTATATTTTTTGCTTCTGGGTGGTCTTTATTTCGTATAAACAGCACTGTATGTGCATTAGTCCCCATGTTCAGGCATTCCTGGCAAATACTTTGCCGTTAGGGTCGAATCGGAAAATTAGAAGCATACTGCGGCTGAATGCCTCTGTTTCTGGGTTTGGGTTGAGAAACGAGTGCGTCTAACTGGTTCTAGTCAGTTATAATCTTTATTGGCTGGTTCCGATTGCCTCCAATCCAGTTTAGCCGGTTCTTCGTGTCAAGTAACCAGATGGCTAAGTTGACCTCTTCTAGTTGTGCTACATGTCTGAAGACCACAAATAACATGATTGTAAAAGACTTTTCCAACATTCATTATTTAACAGCTGATAAAAATTGGGTGCCTCAATTTTGTGGAATAAGAACAGACGGTCAAGCTGAAGCTTCTAATTATCAAACTTGGACAAGGGCCAAAGATAATTCAGTGATAATAGCTTTTTTAATATCCTTTTCTGCGCCAAATGCGGACCACGGAATGTTCACAAAGATAAGTCTGTATCTATAATTGTCTCATGCTTCTCCTTCGTAATAACTGTAGTTTTTCACTTGCACATAAAAATTTCGGAACTGTAAATGGTTGTATATTGTCATTCCGGTGTGAAACCCTTTGCCTCTTTTTGTTTTCCTTAATATTCATATTAGTTCAGAATTATTGTTTATTCTGAATCTTCTGTTCTCCAGTGATCATGTTTTCTATAGGTATGGATAATGTTATTTTTGTAGATAACAGAACGGAATGTGGATTAAGGGATCTTTGGTTGGTGATGATGATTATTCTTATATCTCTTAGTTTTCTCTCTTTTGCCTGTTATTATTATTCCTGTAAAATATATTTTAAAGGAAGATTTGATTATTTTCTATTATTTTTCATTTTTCAGACAAAGTCAGCTTACTATATCAGATATTGCAAGGAAAGCGTTTCTTCATAGCGTATGCTCCTCTCTTAACTATGTTTTATTTCGCCTGCAATGAGATTTTTCAAGTGGATCTTGGGAAATCAAATTCTTATTTTAAACAAGCAAAATTTAAAATGGAAGCCCTCATCAAAATATTTATTCCCCAGGAGTAAAAGATGATTTAGCATGCATTCATGTGATAGTTGCCCTGATGATATGAACGATGCCTGCTACGTATGTTCATCATCCCGGATGTCTAAATAAATATCGGGTCAAGATGAGGTAGATTGACGCACTATTGTTACAAGCCTGAAGTTCATTTTTGTGTTTTCTTAGAATCGTTAATCTGACTGAATGCAATTTAGTGAACAGAGGGATCAAGTGTATCCATACCACCCTTCACATTGAGGTTTTATCTCTCTGAGCTCCTCATCACCTGTCTGAAGACATGTAATTGACATTACTTGTTTTATATGTGATTTTTCTGTCTCACACTGCTTACTTTGTTCTGGGAAGTAGTATACATCATAATGCAGACGATTGAGGCTGCTATATCCAGTACGCATCTAATCTGCTGCTGTGCTTTTGTCATTGGTATTATTGAGAAACTGAACGTAATTTATATCCAAAGTCAAGTGAGATGAGTCACATGTACCTTAACCTCTCATTGGCAACATTTTTGTGCTGACAGAAAAGCTTACTGTTCGGGATTCCTCATGACTACATGTTTATATGATTGATACAGAGAATTTCTTCTGATAGCAAATTAACTACAGAGAGCATTATCTTCTTCTACTGAATTGATGCCTGAAATGCCATATAATCAGTAATAGTATACTCGGGTGAATTCCCAACCATATTGGTATTTCTCTGTACCACGTATCATGTGCTCTAACCCGTTATAGCAGTTATAAATACAATGGAATTTATACCTTTAATCAGCTGTGATTTTACTTGCAATTTGTTCTTATGCATTCGACTGAATTTTGTGTTTTCTTGAATGTATCTTGTCATGTCTGTTCATACTGTAGCATTTCATGGAAGGGCATGCAAAGAACGCACCTATAACTCGGCTGCCTCTCATCACTATCTCAGACAATGATCATCAACTGAAGGATATCCCTGTTTGTCAGGTATTCTATGAACATATTCGTTTATATTATTGAACTCTTGTGGAGGCTGCCCTTTAACGGCTGTCAGGTTTATCTCTTCAGCCATTTCACTTGGAGCTCAATTTTTTTAACAAGGAGAACCGAGTTCTTCATTACCCTGTCCGAGCATTTTATTTGGATGGTGTGAACATCATGTCTTATAACCTCTCATCAGGCGTGGATAATTTATACAAGAAACTTTACTCATCGGTAGTTCTCTAACCCACTTTCAAAGTCTTTTAGCAAAATTTCCCTAATCTATATGATTCAATTCAAGGTTTTTTTTCATTTTACTTATTGCTACTTTTCAGATTCCTGGAAATATCGATTGCCACCCAAAAACTATGCTGTACAGTTCAAAGCAGCACTTGTTTATAATAGTCTACCGAGTATGTGGCATCAGCAGCTCATTCCATGAAGCTATTCTTTATTGGGAACAGACTGACGCTCAGGCAATTACGAATAAAGGAAGTACAGTCAAAGGTGTGAACATTTTATCTCTGTGACAGTTGTATTCTAGACCCTCATACCCTTTTTCTTATTCACCCTGTGCTCACTTATTTCCCTTACTATGTAGGAAGAGATGCAGCATTTGTGGGCCCCAATGAGAATCAATATGCAATTCTCGATGAGGATAAGACTGGCCTAGCTTTATATCTTTTACCATCTGCTTCTGTGGAAGAATCTGCAGGGAAGAATGGAGCACTAGATGCTAATTCGTTTTCTGAAGCTAAAGCTGGCAGCGGCCGTGGTCCTTTACAGTTTGTTTTTGAATCAGATATTGACCGCATCTTTTCTACACCGCTAGGTAGAGCAAACAGCAACCTTATTCCTTGCTTTCAGGCCATATTTAGCCCATTAAGCAGTCTGGATGCTTAGTTTCGTTGGACTTTACTAAATTCTAGTGGTCATGTGGTTGCTTTTGTAGAGTCTACCATTTTGTATGCTATTTCTGGGGATTACATTGGAATGGCAAATCTGCTTCAACCGTATCATTTGTCTAATGATGGTGGGCAATATATACCTACAAAAACTGAAGGGATAAAGTCAATCAAGTTGAAAGCAAAAGAAACTGTCCTTCAGGTAAGTAGTTATGTCGTGAAGTAGGCAGCATATTCTCATTATTCGTGTATTAGCTTTGGAAAAAGTTGGATTGATCTTTGATTGTTTATGAGGTTATCATAAATCTATCTGTGGTTCACACTTTACATATCCAGACTGATTGTTTGAACAATGGTGCAAATTGTTTTTCTTGAATCGCATTTGATGTCATCTTAATGTTATAAAACGTCATTTATTCAAATCCTCTGGCGTTCTTTTACAGGTTCAGTGGCAGGAAACCCTTAGAGGTCATGTTGCTGGGATATTGACCAGTCAGAGGGTGTTGATTGCTTCAAAGGATCTAGACATACTTTCTAGCAGCTCTTCTCAACTTGACAAAGGAGTCCCTTCCATATCCTACCATATGTCCTTAACACAACGTTCAGTTTTTTTTATAGATTTTCCTAGTGATCCCGTTGTTTACTTTCTTAACTTCTCTGCACTTCCGATCATTTTTGTGGGTTGGACCTGCTCTTCTATTTTCAAGCGCAACTGCAGTAAGCATGCTTGGATGGGATAGCAAAGTTCGAACGATTCTCTCCATTAGTATGCCTTGTTCTGGTGTGTGCTTCTTTGATCTTCCGAGCCACTTATGACAACCATTTTTTATACCAGTTAAAATATCTTTCGGTTAACATGGATTTTGCTTGTTTGCTATTTGTCTTGCCTTGCCCAATACAGCATTACTTGGTGCATTGAACGATAGACTATTGTTCGTCAACCCAGTTGATATAAATCCTAGACGAAAGAAAGGAGTCGAGATCCGGAGTTGTCTTGTGGGCCTTCTTGAGCCTCTTCTCATTGGATTTGCGACCATGCAACAACAGTTTGAGCAGAAAGTTGACCTACCTGAGATATTATACCAGATAACGTCAAGGTGTTATCCTTCTCAGTTTGGTTCATTCTTTTGTTTTTATCCCCTTTATGTTATTCTGAAAAAGTTTAGATAACCTGCTTTGGAAAACGGGTCTCTATAAGCTTGAAAAACTTGTGCGTAGTTTATCCCATCATATTTCTTCTGAATAACTTCCTTTTCTCATTTCTTGAATGAAGATTTGATAGCTTACGGATCACTCCAAGATCTCTTGATATTCTGGCCAAGGGCTCTCCTGTCTGTGGGGACCTAGCTGTCTCTTTATCCCAGGCTGGTCCGCAGTTCACTCAGGTATTTTTCAGGTTGTATCTTATGCATCTTTCAGCAGAATTTTTTTAATAGACCTTTTGATTTGTGTTGTGAACTTTCCTAGGTACTTCGGTGCATTTATGCAATCAAGGCTCTCCGCTTTTCCACTGCTTTGTCCATCTTGAAGGATGAGTTCCTGCGTTCAAGGGATTACCCCCAGTGCCCTCCAACTTCTCATTTGTTTCACCGCTTTCGACAACTTGGCTATGCATCCATCAAGTACGTTAATCTAATGCAAAATCCTATTTTCGATCGATTATCCAGCATACCCTGAACTTTTTTTTTACGGTACACTTCCTTGGGAATAATAACTCATTATGTAGTGGTTACAGGTAATCATCCTTTTGTAAGAATTGCTTATTAGATCTCCTAACCTTATGATGCACATTCTCTCCATGAAAATAAAATAAATGGAGTAATGTGAAATGATATGCATATGCTCTGCAATGATTGTGATTATAAGTTAATGAAAGAGGGAGAGGCCTGTTCTTAAACACATAAAAATTTATGGCATTCATTTCTCTGCTTTTTTAATTGCCATATACTGGTGCCATTCTGTTAGATAGTGTTGTTAAAGTCCGATCTTACTTGCAGTCCGTTACTGTCTTCAAACCTGCGTCCAGAGCCTCCTAGAATTCTTCAGCCTCCCTTGTTTATTTGGAGCTCTTTTGACGTGTATAGTCACTGGTGATTAGAACGAGATGTTGGCCTCTTGTTGATGGAGAGTGTCTTGCTTTCGAGTACCCATCAGCTTCATCTGGAGCTTCCCCGCTGACAGAGAAGCTGCTGGTTTGACCTCTGGAACTGGTTATCCTTGAATCTGGTCAGATTATCTGGGCCCACTGACTATAGTTTGTGGGATCCATCCATTCGCTTCAGGTCCCGAAAGGACCAACAAGATCCGGGCTGTGGATCTGGGTAAGTGGATGTTTCACCCAAACCATGGAATATGTTGATGGGAGCTCGATAAACCACCATATCATTGACAGCAGACGTTCACTGCAACGATGAAATTTGTTTGATGCCCACAACCTACAATGACATTTTCCAGAATGATCAACAGGCACCCATTCATCAGTAGTCTACAGAAATTTACATCTTCTCGCTCTTCCATTTTACTCATGTTCAGATATTGGTTTCTTCTGTCCACATGACTTTCACCCTTTCTTTCAGAGCTTTGACTTGGGCTGCCGCTTGCAGGTATGGCCAGTTTGACAGTGCAAAAGAAACCTTCGAAGTAATCGCAGACAACGAGAGCATGCTCGACTTGTTCATATGCCACTTAAACCCTAGCGCCATGCGGCACCTTGCCCGGAAGCTGGAGGATGCAGGCACCGACTCCGAGCTCCGGCGGCACTGCGAGAGGATCCTGAGGGTCCGCTCCAGTGGGTGGACTCAGGGCATCTTTGCCAATTTCGCTGCGGAGAGCATGGTCCCCAAAGGGCCAGAGTGGGGAGGAGGAAACTGGGAGATCAAGACCCCCGTCAATCTCAAGGACATCCCCCAGTGGGAGCTCGCTGCAGAGGTCATGCCCTACATGAAGACCAGCGAGAACGCCATCCCTTCAATCATCGTTGACCACATTGGAATTTACCTCGGTGTCGTCAAGGGCAGGGGCCATGTCACAGAAGTCAGCGAGAAGAGCCTGGTCAAACCTTTCATTGCGGGAGAGAATGCAGAAAACGGGCTGCCCAGGCCGCCATTATCGTTACCCAACAAGACCAAAGTTCTGGCGGCCGGCGACTCAAAGGGCAGCTTCCCTGTGACATCCCTGAGCAGCCAGCTGGCTGCCCCTTCAGGTGCAGTGGATGAGCAGGCAAGAGCGGCGGAGGAGTTCAAGAAGTCCCTCTATGGCACTGCCGATGGCGGCAGCAGCGATGAAGACGAGGCCGCTTCTAAGACCAAGAAGATCCACATCAGAATCCGAGACAAACCCATTGAGCCAACCGTCGTTGATTTCAACAAGATCAAGGAGGCCACCAAGCAGCTCAAGCTGGGCGACGGCATGGCTCCACCCTCCAGGACCAGGTCTTTATCTGGGCCATCCCAGGACCTATCGTCTCTGATGCTACTGCCAGCCCCAGCCGCTACTTCAACCGCCACAGCTCCTGTTCCTGACCTCTTTGGTGGCATCTCCATGGAGCCTGCATCGGCCGGTCCGGCGGTGGGGGGCCTCGGAGTGGTAGCAGGGCCGATCCCAGAAGACTTCTTCGAGAACACCATATCGTCCGTCAAGCTTGGCGCCTCCCTGCCACCTCCCGGCATATTGATGTCAAGGTCCGAGCAGAACCCGCAGGGACCGAGCAGAGGCAGAGCTGGTCCAAAGGAACCCAATTATGCCCCCAACCCGTCGGTTGATATCGGTCTCCCAGACGGTGGGGTTCCTCCGACAGCACAACAGCAACAACAACAACAACAACAACAACAACAACAACAACAGCAGCAGCCTTCTGCTTCCCTCGACTCCATTGGACTGCCTGGTAGCGGTGTGCCACCACAGCCACCAGCCCAGATATCGCAGCCTCCACCATTGACCGCCCAGCCACCAGTCTCTTCTCAGCCGGTTGATCTAAGCACGCTGATGGCTCCCGGGTCAGCTGCTGCCCGCCCTGCACCTGCTCCGAAGGCAGTCTTACCTGGCCAGGCAAGTACCCATCAATTCGCATTGCCATTTCTGGTGAATTTTATGCACCATCAAGTTTAACTCAGATAATAAATATTAATATGATTATGATTTAATCACTCCAGGTTCCCCGTGGAGCTGCCGCTCCAGTCTGCTTCAAGACCGGGATTGCCCATCTCGAGCAGAACCAGCTGAGCGATGCACTGTCATGCTTTGACGAGGCCTTCCTGGCTCTGGCCAAGGACCAGTCCCGTGGCGCCGACATCAGAGCTCAAGCCACAATTTGCGCCCAATACAAGATCGCCGTCTCCCTTCTCCAGGTTCTCTTCTCCATCAAAAGTATAAAAAAATATAAAAAAAAAAGATAAGAAGAAGAAGAAGATCACCTTTTCACATGCATTCATTATCGATGCTATATTATTCATATAATCCGAATTTTCGTAAGCATTAAAAGAAGAAGATAACCTATTCACATGCATCTACAAGCATTCATAAAATCTATGGTGGTGCAATGAGCGCAGGAAATCGGGCGGCTGCAGAAGGTCCAGGGCGCAGCGGCGGTCAGTGCCAAGGACGAGATGGCCCGCCTGTCACGGCATCTGGCGTCTCTCCCTCTGCAAGCAAAGCACCGCATAAACTGCATCAGAACAGCCATCAAGCGGAACATGGAGGTGCAGAATTACGCCTATGCCAAGCAGATGCTGGAGCTGCTCCACTCAAAGGCGCCCCCGGAGAAGCAGGACGAGCTGAGGAGCCTCGTCGACATGTGTGTGCAGAGGGGCTCCTCCAACAAGTCCATTGACCCCGTGGAAGACCCTTCTCTCTTCTGCTTCGCCACACTCGGCCGCCTCCCCACCATCGGCCATGATCACTGCGATGTCTGTGGCGCCAGATTCTCTGCTCTCAATTCCCCCGGCTGCGTCGTCTGTGGCATGGGAAGTATCAAGAGGTCGGATGCCGCCACCGCCGGCGGCCCCACCACCGCCAATCCGTTTGGTTGATTTTTCCTATTGATGATCCATCCAGTCCTTCCTTCTTTATTGTGTGTATGTATCTGCAGAAATCTGTTCTTTTTTTTTTCTGGCAGGAAGAAACCAGATTATTTTTGTTTTTTTTTTTTTTTTTTTTTTGTTGATCTGGCCATCAGTCAGAATCCATGATCAGGGGGTGTTTTTTTCTTCTTCTTTTTTGTTTTGTTTATCTGGTTCTCATTCTGTTGTCTGCTGGTCTTGTTAGTCTTCTACAGCATTCGATTTCCCAACAATTCCGGGCAGAAGAGTTTAGACATCAAGAAAAATTATCCCTTTTTTTTTTCGGGGGGGCAAGGTTTTTAAATGCCTCTCTCTCTCTCTCTCTCTCTCTCTCTCTCTCTCTCTCTCCGGAAGAACTGGCCACTATCAATTTGCGGCTGTCAACCCCTAAAAGTCAATGGTTGGTGCTTCAAACCCTCTTCCTCTGCCCAAACTGTTTGTTTGATCGATGAGATCGGAACCATAAGTGAATTAGAATGGAGTAAAAAAAACAAAAAATTATAGTCCATCTCCATCTCTCTCTCCAACTCCCTCTCTCTAGTTCTGGATGGTCTCTGAACCATCAGACCCAAGTCCACGAGTGCTGAGGCCCAATGGGCTTTTCTCCCGGCCCAGTCGAATCTTGACTTTGACCGGTGGAATGTTGACCCCAGACCCTCTCCCATCGAAGCCAATATCCCTTCAGACCTCTAATTTGTGTATATTATTAAATACATATATAATATCTATTAATCATCTCCGCAATTGCTAGCTAATATTTAAGATGTAGGTGCTCACGTGATCTATCGATCTCGGCGGCTGGATTCCATGCGTGAAAGGGACGCAGATGACCACGTGACAGCCAGCAGTCCACCACGTGTGACAAAGCACTCGCACGTGACTTCCACGGTGGCTTGGGCATAAAACTCCATGACCGCACGTGGACACCTTTTTTTGGTGAACTTTATTTTCTAGTCGGGTGGAATTTCAAAAAAAATATCTCTGAAAAAAATTGTCAGACTCTCCCTCTTAAAGCTGAAAATGGGCCGTTTTCTTTTGCAGAATCGGGCCCAATTTGGATAAAGACTCTCTCTCTCTCTCTCTCTATATATCTATCGATCTCTCTCTTAAATGGCCCCAAGTGATCTTTGCCCTTCTTGGCTCACTCTCTCTTTCTATCTCTTACGTGGTCACAGTACAGGCTGGTGCCGTCATTGCTGACATGGGAGTGGACCCACATCTCTGGCAGCTCCGTAGGGTGGTCCCCGGGATGAATTGGCACGACTTGCGGACAAAAGAAAAGGCGGAACTTGGACTCCTCACTACAGCTATCAACACAAGCTGGGTCTCTTCACTCCCCACTCTCCCTCTCTCTCTCTCTCTCTCTACGCATCTCACACACTCTACTTATCTACCCATCCTCCTCTCTCTTGATACCCATTTCTTCCTATACTCTCTCGAACCATCTGTCTCTCTCTCTCTCTCTCTTTCTACCCATCCCTCTCCCTCACTACCTTTTGATATCCATCCCACACTCTTTCTACCCATCTCTCTCTCTCTCTCTCTAGAAGGAGAGAGAACGATCGGGCGGGGGGGGCTGTAAAAGCCTCTCGGATTTCTTGTCGGGCTCCGCCGTGGAAGTCAAGCTGTCAGACGGGCGACGCGCCCCCCAAACGCTGGCGGATCTCTCAACAACCAACCAATTGTTACTCTTTTCTCATCTCCTCGGCAATAAATAAGATGATTAAAATGGGAAGAGAGAAAACAAAACGAGAGAACCCGGTAGAGGGCCTCACGAATGCATTTAAAGGAATACATTCTGCAGGGAGAGCTGTCGTCAATGCTACCTTTCCTAAAATAGAAACTGGAAAGTCCAAGCAGCAGAGTCAACGGGCCAGACGGGCCCCGGGGCCAAGTAATGAATGCATTAAGGGAATGCAGTCTGTATAAGAACAAGCTCTGGCATCATCAAAATGGAATTCTTTTAAAGCCTCGGAGAAACAGGATCAGTTCAGAGAAGAAGGAAACTGTTCATTCATGAATACATTCCTGGAAAGAGCTCACTCTCACTCTCTCTCTCTCTCTCTCTCTCCCCCTCTCTATGTCTCTCCCTCTCTCTCTCTCTCTCTCTCTCTCTCTCTCTCTCTCTCTCTCTCTCTCTCTCTCTCTCTCTCTCTCTCTTTCTCTCTCTCTCTCCCTCTCTCTCTCTCTCTCTCTCTCTCTCCCGCTCTCCGTCTCTCCCTCTCCCTCTCTCCGTCTCTCTCTCTCTCTCCCTCTCTCTCTCTCTCTCTCTCTCTCTCCTCTCTCTCTCTCTCTCTCGCTCTCCTCTCTCCTCTCCCTCTCTCCGTCTCTCTCTCTCTCTCTCTCTCTCTCTCTCTCTCTCTCTCTCTCTCTCTCTCTCTCTCACTCTCTCTCTCTCTCCTCTCTCTCTCTCTCTCTCTCTCTCTCTCTCTCCCGCTCTCCGTCTCTCCCTCTCCCTCTCTCCGTCTCTCTCTCTCCTCTCCCTCTCTCTCTCTCTCCCTCTCCTCTCCCTCCCTCTCTCTCTCTCTCTCTCTCTCTCTCTCTTTCTCTCTCTCCTCTCCTCTCTCTCTCTCTCTCTCTCTCCCTCTCTCTCTCCTTCTCTCCTTCTCTCTCTCTCTCTCTCCTCTCCTCTCCTCTCTCTTCTCTCTCCTCCCTCTCTCCTCTCCCTCTCTCTCCCTCTCTCTCTCTCATCTCCTTCTCCCTCTCTCTCTCTCTCTCTCTCTCTCTCTCTCTCTCTCTCCCTCCCTCGCTCTCTCTCTCTCTCTCTCTCGCTCCCTCTCTCTCTCTCTCCTCTCTCTCTCTCTCCCTCTCTCTCCAGAGCCGTTAACTGAAGGCACCCATGAGGAATGCATACTGTGGAAAGCCATTCCAGCGACAGTAATTATTGAAGCAACTATTTTAACAGCTTTTTCTTCGTTAAAGTCACGTGGGCAGCATCAGGAAGGCCACTGCCTGAACCGCCTGCCCACGTCAACTTCACCGCCCAAAACCCAAGTAGAGCTGACCTGGATATGCTGACGTGGACATGGATCCATTTCTAGCATGCTGATCTGGAAATGGATCCATTTATGGTATTAAATAAAACTATCAGAATGGGAAATATCACCAGGAGCCGATGAATGGCAGCTCGAATGCTCTCACAGACCCACAGCTGCCCCCGACCTGTTAAATAGTAGGAGAAACTAATTCCCCAAAAAAGAAAACAAAAGCCCAATTTCTTCATTTTTTATCTTTTTTAAAACCATAAGAATGCTCACTGACCTGCAATTTACGATTTATTTTTATAAATATTCCCACGGTATTTCCATAAAAGGATCAGCTGATTATCCAGGATTTTCATGAACTGAAAGAGATTATGGATTTAATTATCTAGATAAAGTTTCATGGTGAATAACCACAGCTGAGATGAGCTAAAAATGGCAACTTTGACGAAGCAGGAGTCAGAGGGAGGAAGATGAATTGCGCGGAGAAATTGACTTTCTTTTTCAATCATTTTTCCATAAATGCGGAGCCGTTTGCAGACCATTTTGGTCAACCCTTGGGATTTTTCCAAAATCATGGGAAGCAGTCTCTCAGGTGGCCAGAAGGTACCTGAAGGTGAAGTCATAGGGGATGACCCGTATTAAGTCAACGGCGGCCCTCCCGCTCCTCCCGGTTTCAAGGCAGTTGACGGCATCGTTCCTGAGGCCACTTGGCAGCTGCAGGCAGACCCAGTCCATCAGGGAATCAACGTCCTTGGCAAAGTCCAACAGGTACCAATCCAGAAGCTTCGGGATGCCCATCCCGCCGCCGGCGGTGGAGATGCCGACTGCCGCCTGCAGATAGTCCCTCTTGGCCACCTCGAGCTCATCCTCGACCTTGGAGGCCGTGTAAACTCTTACCTGAAATGGAAAGATAAGCCCAGTAGTCAAAGGAAAGAAAGTTAAAGCTTAGAACCCGAGGAGCCCAAATCTTCCGTAAAATAGGAAAAAGAATATACAATTTCATCGAATGATCAGAGTTCTAAGACGGCAAACACAACCAGATCATGCAATTCACTGCATGATTCCACATAAAGTCTCATCAAATCATCAGGTAAACAGCAGAAATCCTCCCTTGAGTTCTAAAAATTGCAAACGTTGACCAGATGAAGAGCAGAGAGGGGGCGGTGGCTCACCGCCGGAGAGGACCAGCTCCCGCAGGAGAGGGCGAAGGTGACCAGGGGCTCCGGCCAGTCCAGCCCCCCGATACTCTGCATGGCTGCATCGGCCTTCAAGTTGCCCGATTTGGGAAAGCAGGCCTGCAAGAACACGGCGGAGACTTCTTTCCTTCACCTGTTTGACTTTTTTTGTTCTTCTTCTAAAGCTCTGAGTTTTGATGAAAAAGCTTACAGATCTGGAATGGTAAGGGAGTCTCAGCACGAAATGCTCGATCGAGATCGCACTCAGCTGCCGCCCACCCACGTTGATCGTCGCCTGAAATGCCAGTTTTAGTAAGAATCTACTAACTGATCTTGTAAGAATTGCTGTTTCAGCTAAATATTTCTCCCCCATCCCCCCTCTGCGTTGACCTTCTGCATCAGGGTGACGACCATCTGCGGCGTGGAGGGGATGTCGTTCTCCAAGAAGGCCTGAAACGAGGAGGATAATAAGCACCGAAGGATTGGATCGGGTAGTTTGATGGAATCCAGAGACGATCATACTCACGTTCATCATGCAGGAATTGTAGACGTTGACCCAGAAGGCGAGCTTCTCCGGGTGGGTCAACCCCCGTAGATCCACCGACCCAAGCTTCCTGAGCAGTAGCCTGTTTGTTCGTCGGTTTACTCACACATCAGAAGGCATCGTGCTTTCATCCAAAAAAGTCAACTCAGATCAACTGAGCTCACCTGAGCCGCCGGAAGAGCGACGGCGAGGCGGCAGCACCAAGGCGGGAGCCGCTCGGCCAACGGGCGTCCAAAGAGAGGAATCTCTCGTAGGGCCCGACGTCCCTCCGCCCGAATTCTGAGAATATTCCATAGGGGTCCCGGAATATTCCCTCATCCGGACTGTCGGAGGACCCGGAGACGGAGGGGGCCGCCTCCGCCGCTTCCATAGCTGCCACCGCAGAGGAGGAATTTAAGCAGCTGCTCCTCCTCGCCGAAAAGATCCCCATGAGGCATCTCACGAGCTCCTCAGAGACCCTGTTGGGGCTGCCACCGCCGCCAGCGGCGGCGGTGGCGGCCTGTTGGCCCAACAACTCCAATTCCTCTGTTCTTCCTCTGGTCTGGGCTCTTGAGGCCTTCTTCATGGAGGAGGGAGTGGAGAGCTGGTTCTCCTTTCCCCGCAGGAGCCCTGGAATTGGCGGCGATCCGATGGGTTTCTTCGCCGGTGACTTCCTGGCGGCAAGCGGAGGAACTGGCGGCGGCGAATTCCCGGCGGTGGGAGGCTTCTTGGTGGAGGAGGAGAAGTAGATGGCCTCCTGGTAGAGGCCCTGCCGGAAGCTGACCACCTGCTCCTCCAGCCGCACCACCTCCTCTTCAAGCACCGCCACCTCGGCGAGCAGCTCCAGCGTCTGAGGGCAGCATAGAGAACCCAATTCAGACGCTCTCAGGATAGAGAGAGAAAGGTAGAGAGAGAGAGAGAGAGAGAGATAGGTTACGTGTGGGGGGAGGTAAGGGGGGAGACGAGGGAGGGAGCCGAGGGGGCGAGTGAAGGCTCTCTCGAGGGCGCGGTGGATGTTCTCCTCGCGGCGGAGCTTCTTCTTCAGCCGATCGACCTGGGAGATCGACGGAATTCATGGAAAATTCGGCACACACAGAAGAGAGAGAGAGAGAGAGAGAGAGAGAGAGAGAGGGAGGAAAGAGAAGAGTGCGGGTGCTCACGGCTTGCTGCAGCTGGATCTTTCTCTCTCTTCTGGATCGGCCCCGGCCAGGGGCCTTTCCCGCATCCATGGTCCTTGCGTCCGGCTGGGTCATCGTCTTCCCCTTCTCCTTCTCCTTCTGCCGGGCCGGAAACCGCACGCCGGGGGAGAGAGAGAGAGAGAGAGAGAGAGAGACAGACAGACAGACAGAGAGACAGAGACAGAAACAGAGAGGGAGAGGGAACCCAATTCAATACGAGAGAAAATCGCTGCGGCGGGCTGAAGATGGAACAAAGAAGCATTCAAAGATCGCATTTTTGGGAGAAGCCTA